>OX371224.1:147207150-147915754 GCA_947310385.1 Nephrotoma appendiculata
ATCATAATAACTGGTGAATGATCTGATGGTAGACTTTCACTGTTCTCTATATGGATATAATTATCTAAAATCCCTCTTGAATAAAGAAGTCTATAAGATCTCGAGTCTTATTGATATCTGTAGGCCAATAGGTTGGTGTACCGCCTGTGTGAAACTCGAATTTGTTTTTTATCTGCTGCGAACAGTTCTTCACCTTCAGCAGTCGTTATCCGTGATCCCCAATAGGTATTTTTTGCATAGTCCCTTCCAATTAAAACGACACTTCTTAGCGTTTTGAGAAGATTAGTATAATCTACTTGTTTGAGATTGAATCTTGGAGGGCAGTATATGTCTGCTCGACTTTAAGTTCTTCGTTATGAAAGCTTCTCGACTTTAAGTTCTTCGTTATGTTTTATATAATCTTTTATGAGAACAGCTTTGTTCTCTGGATGTGATGTATGGTAGCAATTATATCCTTTTATTTTACAGAATGAAGTTTTGGTGAATTGGGTTTCTGATATAAGACATATATCTATATTATGCATGTATAAAAATATATCTAGTTCTTGAATGTGATGCAATAGCCCATTTGCATTCCAGGTTACAATACGTAATATTTTATTCATTTCTTTTGTTTATAATTCGATTTTATATAATTTATATTTTGATTCACTCGATTAAGGTTTCCTTCTACTCTTTTATTGAAACTAGTTTGTGATTTCATTTCTTCTAGTGTGTTCTGCAGACTCATTTCCTGCGAAATAAGTCTTTTGTTGAGGTTCTCTTCAGTATGTCCTGTAAAACGAGATCCACTTTTAACTGTTTCTGCTCTGTTTGCCGAACTATTTGTGCATATAAGTAACGTTTTCATTTATAATAAACGAAATTTTTTATTTTACGTTTATTTGTAATTGGATGCCTGGCGGACTTTTAGACTGTCTTTTGTCCTTGTAACTGCCACAGCTATTGCACCCAACGCGCGATGCTTTAAGTAAAGGTCGATAGCTACCTTAAATTTGTGCAATTTTTTAGTCCAACGGAAATTCGAAATCATACAGCGATTTCAGTTCGAGGTTTCGGCATGGTTACTGATTCTTATGTTTCTACTACTTCATTACTAAAAATTAAGATTTAAATTTGACTATTTTTCATAATTTTTCATAAAACCTTGAATATTTATTTAATTATTATTTTAAGTTATAATTATTTTTAACTTATAATTACTTTAAAAAATAGTTTAAAAGACAACATTCAATTTAACAAAAAAAAACCGTTAAAACCGTAATTTAAAAAAAAACTATCTTTTCTAACAAATATAAAAAATTTATAAATCAGGAAGACTAGTTTAGGAAATTTCTTCCATCATCAGTTCCTTTTTTCAATACCACTAATTTTGCAAATAATTATAAGTTAAAAATAATTATATCTTAAAATAATAATTAAATAAATATTCAAGGTTTTTGAAAAATATAAAAAAATAGACAAATTTAAATTATAAAATTAACATAAAGCCACAAAACATAGAAATGAATTCCATTCATACGGTACCTAAAAATTAGGTTCAAGTTTCGGTCTACTCCATTTTTTATCTTGCAGATTTGAGCCAAATGTGAGTCAAAACTTGTATCGATGAACGAAGCGGAATACACGGAATACACGATGCCACTCTATTATGTGGTAGGCTCTCACACAGTTTGATCGCTTTATCTGACAATTGGACACAAAATACACTTGCTGATGTTAAGTTCACTTAATTGTTTTGTCCGAATTTGTTCATTAAATAAAGATTATTTGACTTTACTGGAATATTGGTGTGTGATTATGGTACTGTAAATTATATTAAAATGTTTGTATTAAAAAACTACAAGTTGGTATAGGCAAGTGTCATACGGTATACAAGCGAAAATATTGATTTTGAACTCACACAGGATACATGTACCTCTTGTACCCGTCAATATAGGCGATGTTATATTTCAGTGATACGTTTTTTTTTTTTTTACATAAGCGATATGTAATATACACAACCTGATATTGTATTTTTTTTATGAAATTTTGTATTGCTAAAATTAAAGTTTATTATATTATTTTTGCATTTAAAAAGATACTGATATTTTTAAAAATAAATCCTTATTTTTTATTGTTAACTTAAAGTACACAATGACTAGAAAGAAAGGGTTAATATTGAAAATAAATATGTTATTAACATTATTAATTAATATGAAGTAGCCACCAATATTTTTGTTTATGTTGTATATGTTTTAAAACTGACTTATTGGATATATTTGTGTTAAATCTTTTTTAAGTTGGATCTCTAAAGTTACTTGGCTTTATTGATTTGATATTTTTTCTTCTTTTTTATCGTACAATGTGGGTATTGCTGAGTTGTAATCTTGGATTAACGATTGGTGATCTAAATGTATGAAGGCTTCTGGAGGGGACATTTGTTCTCTATGTCTATGAGGATGCTCATATCTGTGAGATAAGGTGCAAAAATCATCGAGTTTTCAGTGTTTATAATTAACCTACAAATATGTTTTCTAATTTGCTCAATAAAGAATATGTCTATCCTTTCTAAGTTAATACAGTTTTATAACGTTGTATTAGATATATAATGGTTCCTGTTTTCTCTCCTGTTTTCTAAATTTTGATAAACAAACGCTTAGGCATTTTCTTTCAAAAACTCGCATTTTCTCCATTTCTGCCGGTGACATATTATACCAAATAGGTACCCCATATTATTTCCGATTTAGATACATTTAATTTTAGTTTACATAAAGCATTGTATAATCATTATATAGTAATGTAATGGTAGGTTCGTGAGTGAAATGTTAGATACCACTACTGGTATCGTTTTAAACTTTTTAAAGAATTTCTGCAATTACCTATCCGCCTAAATAGCATAACCTTCTCCTAAATGTAGCTAGAATATTTTATAATGCAACATGCAGAAAACAAAAAAAAATTCTATACATATACTTACAATGCGATTCATTACTATTTATGATACGAAAAAAATGTAGTTCCCATTTCTGTTTCTTTTCATAACAAATTGACAAATAAAATAACATATATAATAATAATTAACAAATACATAATTAACAAATAAAATAGTAATAAAAATAATAATTTTATATGAAAACAAACAGAAATGGGAACTAAATTTTTTTCTTATCATAAATAGTAATGAATCGCATTGTATTACTCATATAATAACGCTCTCATTATAAGTCAAAACAGTTTTTACGCTCAAAAGTAAATAGAAAATGTAACAAAGATGATGGAGAGAAAATACCGATCGCAACTAAGTTGGTTTTGTTTTGAATTGCAACAATGTTTTCTAAATTATAGACAAATAATTTTGAACGTTAAAATATTCGTTGAAAATTATAAAAAGCTAAAATAATTGAAGATTGTCCATAAAAACGATCTACATTTAAATCCAATTAAAGATTATTTTAAATGATTTTGTAGGTACAACACATACACATTATTTGTTCGTTTCGATAACTATATAGATAGACCACCGATGATATGCATACTTATTTACACGCACACACTCAGCAATTCAATATATGTAAAAGGAAATCATACATCTACACACAGATTTAAAAATTGTTTGCAAGTTAATTTCGTAAATTTGTTCGTTTAAAATTTTATTGCTTGTCGTCTAATCGTAACGCATGTAGCTTTGTGTTTTCTTATTTTTAAACGTTATAAAAAGTTCATTTTGAAAATTTGTGTATTAAAACTTTTGTGAATTTGCGTGATAAAATGGTGTGTGCTTACAAAAACTGCTTAAATAAAAATGACTGTAAATCCACCAGAACATTTTTTACGGTGCTGCATGACCATCGTCGTGTGTTCGACAAGAATAAAGTTACTTCCAAACGCATAACTATTATGAAGAACTTTAATTTTAATGATTTCAAAATAAGTAGTTTTAGAACAAAAAATATTTAAAAAACTGTCTTTCCCCAGCCAATTAATAATCTTGTTTGTAAGTGTAAGGTCAATGACATAGATGCACGATGCAAGCGTTTATTAAAATTCGATTTTCTTTTAAATAAAAAAAAATTGATTCCAAAAGTTTCGCGTACGATTTCCAACCAGACACACAACACTGAGAGTCAAACAACAAGAATATTGAAAACACCTGATTTCTCACCTATAACATTGAAATATGAAAAAGAGCCTCCAAGAACTTATTAAAAGAATTATCAAGTTCCACAAATTCCTCATGAATGTCCCATCTCACCATCTCAATTTCCTAGTCCGCAACATCAAATTGAAGACGAAAATAAAGAACCCGTTCAACCTTTAAACAAAATTCTCAGGTTTATATTAAATACCCCTCAGAAAAGTAAAATGCAAACAGAAGAAAACACAATAAAAATATTAATTGATAATACAATTAATTAATTGATAAAAAATTGTATTATTCAGTATGAAAAAACTAGTATATGTTTTAAAATTTATGTATGGGTTAAATTTTAATTTTATTTTTATGTGACTTAGAAGGGTCTTAGAAGGGTATTATGAAAATTGTAAAGAGATTAAAACTCTAATAAGCAAGTTAAAAACTACCATTGGCGATTGCTTTCCTATTTAAAATACAATTTAGATAAAAATATTATTGTTTTATCTTATGAGAGATTAATTTGTTTTTTAAGATAAAATAAATTACAACAATTTAAGCTATTGTAGCAACAAGAACTTTCAAGAGCCCAACTGAAATCCCATTTAATTAACCTAATTAAGGTTAATTAAATGGGAGCTTTTATGAAAATAATGCTCCCATTTAATTAACCTTAATTTTTATTTAGCTCTTTGGTTCTGTTCAAAACGGCTACTTATTTCATTCTAACGCCCGTTGCACATTTCAGCTAAGCTAAGCAAGAAACGTAGTTTCTATTAGCATAGTTTAGCTCGCACAGCTCATTCCGCTGCACATTTGAGCTAATTATATCTCTCACGCATACATTTCAATACAAGTAAAGTCCTATGTCTGTCAAAAATTAATTAACTAATTTTATTATATTATTTAAGAATTCAACCACTTTTTTGAATTTGATCCACAATACCAAACACAACAATACTCAAATGTCATCCAAATTTCAATATTTTATAAGTACACATAATAATAGCAATGTGAGCAATATAGCTGACTTTTGCAATCCAAAGACAACCCGAGCTAAGTTTGTATCGCTCAAAACAGAAAAACATAGCTCGCATAGTTAGCTCAATCGTTCCATTACGCTTGAGCTAAGCTATGCGAGCTATGTTTTTCTGTTTTGAGCGATGAAACTAACTTAGCTCGCGTTGTCTTTGGATTGCAAAAGTCAGCTATATCGTTCACACATACATTGCTATTATTGTGTACATATTCGCCTATGTGACTATGTGATTCTAATAATATTTTGGCAGACATATAGCATTTTACTTGAATTGAAATGTATGTGAGAGCGATGTAATTAACTCAAATGTGCAGTGGAATGAGCTGTGGATGCCAAACTATGCTAATAGCTGCGTTTCTCGGTAAGGCCCCTTGCACACTTAAGCTATGTTCTTTTAGCAAAGTGAGCATGTTTTGAGATCACAGCTTTCGATTTACTTTGCAAAGCCTAAATAAGTGAAACCGAATTAGCGAAGCTTAACTCAACACACTCGTACGTCCCGATTTATTTAATTTCTTTATTTAAAGCTGTGGGATAGAAACATAGCTGATTGTGAGCTGATTAATTACGAGGGCAAATCAAAAAGTCTTGCAATTTTATATGAAAAAAAAAGAGTGAGTGAGACAGCAATATTTTTATTTTTCGACATAATCTCCTTTAAGGTTTATACATTTGTCACATCGATCAATTCAATCGATCCTAAACCCTTTAAAAAAAATATTTCTTTTGCTCCATAAAATATTCATTTACAACAGACTGTACTTCATAGTCACTGGAAAATTTCGGGCCACTTAGTGTTTTTTTTTTAAATTGGGAAACAGAAAGTAGTCACTGGGTGCCAAGTCTGGACTGTACGGTGGATGCGGAATTTCCACGAAGCCGCAGCCCTTTAATGCAGCTTGAGCAATATTAGCCTTGTACACTGGTGCATTGTCGTGAGAAGCAAGATTTTTTTAATAACTTTCCTTGGCCGTTTTTCCCGGATCGCTTTTTTCAATTTTCGCAAAACTTCTGCGTAATATATGCCTGTGATTGTGGTTTTCGATGCAATATAATCGATTATCAAAATTCCTTCAGCATCCCAAAAAACTGTTGCCACAACCTTACCAGCAGACGGTTGAGTTTTGAATTTCTTTGGTGGTGGTTCACTACGTTTAATCCATTGCATCGATTCTTGTTTGGATTCCGGATCCCAATGATAAAGCCATGTTTCATCGCCTGTTATTATGTTATCCAAGAAATTTTCTTTGTACATACCTAAAATCGCCTTTGAAGTTTGAACACGCATTTTTTTTTTGTTCTGCATTCAACAAACGGGGAACCCATCGCGCACTTACTTTCGACATGTGAAGGTGGTCATGTAATATAGTATATGTGGTACCGTATGAAAGAGAAAGTCTCCACGCTAACCGCGGAACAGAAATACGCCGGTCCTCCAATACAATAGATTCGGCCAAAATTACGTTTTCATGGCTAATAGCATCTGCAGGCCGATCCGAGCGGTTGTCGTCTTCAAATGACTCCCGGCCACTTTTGAATAATTTTACCCACCTTGTTACTGTGGCATATGATGGTGCAGATTTGCCGTAAACTTTTGATATATAGTTGAATATATAAATTGCATTTCGTCCATCTTTATAGAAAAATTTAATAACGGCGCGATATTCAATTTCATTAATTTTAAGAAAAATTCAAAACACGTGTTACTAAATTGACAAAAACAAACGAACTGTAAAATTCACATCGAAATGTTCTTCTAGAAGTTTCATCGCGACAAAAAATGGTTTTGAAAAATATATTGTTGTCTCACTCACTCTTTTTTTCATATGATATTACAAGACTTTTTGATATACCCTCGTATCTCCAAGGTGAAAATAAAAATTTAAATACATTGCTTTACAGATTGGGTAGACTCTGAGATTTATCTACATGTATCATAACCTTAACAGAGCTCTCACAATAGACAATTTTTTCTCTAAAGTAAATTTTTTTCTAAAGTTTGATTTTCAAACAAACTTCTAAGGCAAAATAAAAATTGTTTATTGTGAAAGCTGTTTAAAGTCTCTACAAATAAATATTCGTTTCGGAAAGGTAATTAGGTATTAAAACGGTGTAAGACTAAATACAAATTAAGGTTAATTAATTAAATTAAGACATAAACATAAAATTTTACAATTTAGAGGAAAATAAAAACTGATTTTTTTTATTCAAAATAAAATACACAACGCATTTTTTATTTAAAAAAAATAATTTGTATGGTACATCAAACTAAACAATTTAAAATTAGCGTTCGAATAAAGACGGAACTTAAAAGTAAGCCATTATTTATCCTGTCATAAAGAACTGAAACGTTTTCTTTCAGACAATGCTGACCAATCTCTAGCTTAACTACTATTTAAAAATAGTTTTAATTACAAAATAGTGAGCGGCAACATAAACTCGTAAGCTATTCACTTGTATATTGAATTTATAAAAAATATCATATATACTTCCTTATATCCCTTTTTCAACTAAGAAAAATAAAAATCTTCTCAATTTTAGTCCAACCCACACAAATGTGTGAGTAAAAAATTAACGTATGTAACGGCGTTGTTCATTAAAAATTTCGCTTGATTTGAAGTAAAACCAACACAACTGTGTGTATAGATATAGTGTTTTTTCGGACGGAAAATAAGTTAAAAAGGAATTCACAAATGTGTAAATTGGTTCAAAAAACATACAAAACTACATATACATGGTACTTTAACCATACCCGCACAATTGTGTTAGTAAAACACAAAAGGGATATGTAATTCATTTGAGATGGATTAATTCAGCCCCCAATTTAAACAATAAAATTTATTAGAGATTAACAGATTAGATTAACAGAAAAATGAATTTAAGTTTTGTTAGCGAACCTTAAATGCTCATAATTAGATTATAATTATACGCTCTAGATTTGCACACTGTAAACACCACATGACTCTCATTGGATTCTGTGACAAAACAGATCAAGTCAGACATGCTTTGGTTGAAATTATAATCTTTATAATGACATCCTCGTTTTTTCTATTCCAATGAGGAACAATCCCTTAATAAATAGTTGATTGAAAGACAATAATGAAAAACGACATACTATTGTAGTATGTCCAAGTGACAATTTTCCTATTTTTACGTACTTCTCTTACGTAATATTTTTTATGATAAAATCGAATAATTAATAAATTTTATTTTAATTTTGAAACAAATATTGGGTTCAATGTCCCTGAACTTTCACACAGATTTGGATAAATAGAAAATCTGCCTTTCCAACAATACATTGTTCTTAATGTATGCATATATAAGAAAATTACACGTTCATATTTTCAATTATAAATTACCATACTGTAACAGTGCAATCGACGGCATCCTTTTAAAAAATTGTATTTAGTTGTTCTATATAGATTTCTACATCGTTTTCATTTTTAATCTTTATTCGTTTGTGTTTGTGAGAACAGATGTATTTAAAATAAACAATAATAATACACAGCTAAGTATGTACTCAATATATTAATATACATATGTACTCGTATATATCCTATCGTTCATATCTCCTTTCCAATAATGGATTTATTTGATTGAACAATTCATATTCTTTTGCATTTCTATCATAGAAAAAAAATTATTTATGCTAATTTTTATAAAAAGAAAATTGAAGTAAGGTATTCATGATTTGTTTTATTGTTTATCACAAAAAATATTAAACACATTTTCTACATGACCTTGACAATTGTAAAACAATACGAGTTGAAATAAATATATTCTGTGTTAATATGTAGTATAATAAGTTAGAGTGAAGCAATACTATACTGGTTAATGGTATACAAAAATACGCCGTGTGTACTGTAAGTGTATTTAATCTTGCAAACATTTAGGCGAACTAGTAAAATTATTGCATAACTTAATTTCGATTAACGCGCTACCTGGATTTTCACCCTCTAAAGATTTTTTTCGAATGATGGTACTACTATATATGTATTGCTATGCATAAAGTGAAGAACTCATTGGTATAATTCAAGTTCTTTCGAAGAGTTTCTTGAAGAGACAATATATTTTTGGTTCCAGAGTACATATATAACTATGTCACCTGCAAAAGCCAGGGCTTGGCACTATTTTGAATTGAAACATTCCTTTTTCAATAGGTCTGCCGTATATAAATTGAACAGGGTTGGAGCTAATATTGTACCTTGCAGAATACCATTGTTTAATATGAATTCGCAACTTCTCGTTTCCCTGTCCGTTATAAAGAATTTTCTGATTTTTAACATTTCATCTAGGAAATATTTATTATGTTTACATTAATTTTCATTTTTTGTAATTTATATATCAAACCTTCAACCCAGACTGAATCAAAAGCTCGTTCTATATCTATTAAAAAAAAGCCCATGTTACACTAAGATCATTCAATTCTCTATTCACATCAGGCATTAATTTGTTGATTGCATGTACGGTGGAATGACGGTATCTAAATCTGAATTGTACATCTGGGAGGAGATATTCATTTTCCGTGTGTAGTATTATTTTGTTGTAAATTATAATTTCAAGGACTTTGCTGATTGATATTCGGTACTAAATTTATTGGTCTTTTGTATGATTTACGATTCTTGCTCTTTTTCTTTCTAGGAATGATTTTCGCTACTTTCCAGTTAGATGGGAAATAATTGTTGTTTAAAGCATTATTAAATAAGATACAATAGCCCGCTATAATACAATCCGGTGAATGTTTTAGTGCTATAGCATTTGTGTTACGAGTATGTTGACCGCTTCTTCCATTTGTGAGTTGATAGGCTGCTGTGTTTGCTGTTGAATAAAAGCCCACATCACGTTTAATTTGTCCTTGTTACATAGGATTTCTATATTTTCATTGTCAATGCGCTTTATTTTATCTCTGTTATTTATATCAATGGAGAATTTATTTTGGAAATTTAATAATGTGGTTTCCTCACAATTTTTTATTGCACAATTTATTCTTTAGGCCTAAAAATTTGATTAATATTTCTAAAGACATTAGTATTTTTATTTATTTGAATTTTTTTAATTTTATTTTGCCACACTTTATTAATTTGAACTTTTTTGTTTTATTAAGTTTTTTATGTTGTTTAATATCGAATGAAGTCTGTTTATCACAACTCTTTTATCATAGTTTGCCCTTTTCATCTTTTTTATTTGGGATATTATTCTACTTTTCTCTTTATATAACTTAGATATTATTTTGTTTCCATAAACATCTTTTAAATAAAGCTTCATAGCGCTGATTTTTACTGTTGTTTCGTGCATTGCCTTTATAATCATTGAATCTATATTTAGTAGATGTTTATCTATTTCGATATTGCTCAGATTTCGATTCTTTCCTTATATATTTGTTCCAGTTTGCTTCTTTATCTATTCCAATCAATTCCTCTCATCATTGGTAGATTTATTTGATCATTCATCCTATTGTAATTAATAAATCAATGAGTCTTTGATTGATAATATTACCTCGATGTTCTGTCTTTTTTACGCGGGTTTTTAATATTATATCTCTTTATTACCTTTCGGTTTTGTCTGAAGTTGATTCCATAATGATTTCGTTTAACGGTAGCGCATTAAACTGGCTACTCGTATCCACATTATAATGTGGTTTTGTTTTATCCACATTGAATCGTTTTGTAATCTCGAGAAGTTGACGACGTTGTCGTTCAAGCGTGTCTATCTTATTTTACATATTAAGGTTGACTTTTAAAAATTCTTCATTTTGTTTCATCACTTGACACATTTTGCTGTCTGTTCCGGAAATGGTTTCTATTGCTGTCCGATGTCTTTTTATTAGCTTGGGAGATTTAATAATTGTTTGCTGCCTACTACTTTTGGATATTTGCTCTGTATTCGAGTTAATTACTATACTTTCATAATCATACATTTAGTTAAACTTTTTACACTGATTTCACTTCACGATATATTTTTATGTCACTTTGTGAAATTAAAAAGTGACAAAAGTTGAAAGTGCAATTTTTAGTTTTCCGGAAAATAGTCGTACCCAAATTCGTAATCAATTTGTTAATGTTTTGACTAATTTTAAAAATAGTTCATCGTTGCAGAGACTTTCACCAGTTGAAAAACGTATTTCATCTTGCCTTAAACAAGCAAAACCGTTTTTGAAAAATAATCCAAATATTATGGTGACTCGAGCAGACAAAGGCAATATAACCGTATTAACCACACGTAATGATTATATTGACAAAATGAATAGCCTATTAAATGACGACACAACTTATAGACAATTGATAAAAAATAATTCTACTCCAATTCAAACTACGATAAACACTTTAGTAAAAAATTGGCAAAAATCTGGCAACATTGATGAATTTACAAAGAAAAAATTAACTAGTTATATTCCAGTAGTTCCTAAATTATATGGTTTACCTAAAATCCATAAACCAAATATACCCTACAGACCTATTGTGAGCTCAATAGATGGTCCCACATACGGTTTATCGGCATTTTTAGGTAACATTCCTAAATTTAATGTAGGAAAAACTAACTCTTTTGTTCTAAATTCCGAAGATTTTAAACAAAAAATTCGAAATTTCATTATACCACCAAATTTTTTGTTAATTTTTTTAGACGTGATTTCGTTATTTACTAATGTAGATAGTCATATAGTTTCGGAAATTATCAAGAAAAACTGGACATTAAAAAGAACGTAAAATCAAAATTGACGAAAGTCTAATTTTTTGAAGGTTTAAGTATTGTTTTAGGTAATTCGGAATTTTCTTTTGACAATAAAAATTATAAACAAATTTTTGGTTCTCCAATGGGTTCTCCCATAAGCCCTATATTAGCAAATTTATTAATGGAAAATTTGGAATATTTGGATTTTCAGCCATTATTTTACTATCTTTCATTAGATTTTCAGCCATTATTTTACTATCGATATGTTGATGATATTATAACGGCTATTCCTGAAAACAAAATTGATATATTTTTGAATAGTTTTAACAAAATTTTAAATCGAATAAAATTTACTTTGGAAAAGGAAGTTGACAACAAAATTCCATTTTTAGATTTACTTTTGATCCATGAGCCTGATGGCAAAATTTCATTTGATTGGTACCACAAAGATAGTTGGTCTGGTAGATACATAAATTTTCATTCTTGGCTTCCTACTTCCTATAAAATTAATACAGTAAACATTTTGGCTCAAACAATTTTAAAACTTTCAGATCTCAAATTTCACAATAAAAATTTTAACATATTAAAAGAAACATTGTTAACTAATCAATATCTCTCCAAATTAATAAAAAAAAATTTATTACAAGTTTTGAAATTCGGCCCATTAACAATGATAAAAATTATTTTTCAATTCCTTATGTTAAACATTTATTTGAAAAAATAAAACAGTTGAACAATTGATAAAAATTATAATTTCAAAATTGTCGGTAATTCTTCATCTTGTTTAAATGATTGTCTTTTTTCTAAACTTAAAGATCCTTTACCACTCAATAAGCAGTCAAATTTAATTTATGAAGTTAAATGTGACTGTAATGTTGTTTATACGGGTCAAACAAAACAATTTTTGGAAAAAAGGATTTATCAACATAAAAATGGTTTAATAAAGATGAAGAACAAGGTACTATGCACTTTCTACACATTTAAAGAATTCAGGTCACATAATTAGCCTAAATAATGTTAAAATATTAGAAAAAGAACGAAATTTTAAGAAAAGATCAATTTTAGAGATGCTATATATTAAATCTAGCATTAATTCTATAAATATAAATAGTGATTGCGTAGGCGCAATTGGCAATTGCTACAATTATTTTGTCTAATTTCGTTTTTTGTCTACTTTATTTCTTTTCTAAATTTATTTCATTGTTTAATTTATATATACAATTTTCATTTATATTTTTTTAATAATTTTAAAATCATATTCATATTTTATACACTTGTTTGTAAAATTTACTTTTAAATTTACTTTGTATTTGCTATTTGAAAAAATTGTATTTACTGTATAGGCTTTTTATATTTGTTTTTAAGAAATTTTTATAAAAATTTTCATTAGCTTTGAAAATGATGTCAATGAGACATCGAAAGCTCAGTCTTTAAATTTGTTTTATTTTATTTAAAATAAAAAACGAGCCCTAAACCGTTACCAACTTTATTATAGTCACTTTATGAAGTTCGGTTCGACCTAGGGCTCTCTTTAGAAAGCCCCGGTATTAATAACTTTTATGTTGCACTGATATTTATATTTATTAAAAAGCTTCAGCGATCCGTTTAGTAGAATAGAGCGGCAATTTATTTTGATAACTTGATATGGAATACTAGAGTCTTTAAATCCAGATTCTACCTTTATTTTTTCGTGTTTAGTAGTACTAAGGACAGGATATTTTTTTTACAAAAAAAAACAATGCTTTACCACTTATTCAATTAAGAATAATCAAATTGAATGAATTGTAAATTACTTTTAAAATGTCAGTTGACCGGAATTCAGTAATTGATGATTTAAATTTCTTTAACTTATTTTCATAGCGAAGCTCAGATGGCAGCTTATTGAATAACGTTTTAACTGTACTGAGCGGAAAGTTCTTTTGATACACCTCTATTATACCAGTTATCTATTGTAACTTTGCTTTACGGCCATTCAAAATATTTTTTAGACGCTTATAATGTTTCTGTAGTAGCAACCTCCATTCTTTTATTGTTGATTTTCCCTTCATTAAGGTTCAATCACAATGAAACTGCACCGTTCCGTTTCGTTATTCTGTCAAAGTAGAAAATGTAATATTACGTAGGATTTTTATGAGAAAACGGAAAAGCAATCACAATGAACGGAGCGGCGCGGTGTGTTCGGAAACGATAGCTCAACTTTCTACTTTTTCGGATAACATAACCTCAGAAATCATTTGACAACTAAAAGTGTATTATATTTAGTACGTGTATATCGTTTTCAAAATATTAAAAGTAAAAAAATATAAGAAATGGACTTCAACTATGAAGAATTTATGAAAAAATAAAATGTTATCCCGACTTGTACAACAAGGCATGTCACTTTTCTGGAACGGCGCGAAAACATTGTGTTTGACAATCCGTAATGACGGATAGATGCGGTACGATTAGCCGCGGTGCGGTGTCATTGTAATTGAACCTTTACATTAATATCAATCACATAGTTTAAGAAATTTTACTCAACGGACAATGCTCGAAGTGTCATGAAATTTTAACTCATATCGTTTGAACTTTGGTACATATTACGTGTACCGAATGAAATTTGTGAATTAAAAATAAACGGCAACATATTTTATACTTTTTAAATAAAAATAGTCATTCGAACTTTTTGTTCATTTTTTGGCGAAAATTCACATTTTCCCGAATGGAAGACATTAGCTTCTGATTCGTATCTTCAGTGACTATGGCAGATGCCCGTTTCCATCTCTACTGGTATTCTTCATCATTTTTTGCAGCTTTAGGCTACTTTTTCAATTCCTTCTTCACCATATTTTTCGATTGGATGGCAGGCAGATATTTCTTCTAGCACGGCAGGCGGATTGCAATGCTTTGAGACAAATTCAATGTTATTGACTTTTATACTCTCCATTGTTCTTGTAGCATAATAAATTGTGGCAATATCGGTCCAAAAAATAGTAGGACTATCGTGTTTGTTTAAAGACTAACGTTTCTGAAGGCTCCGTTCCACCATCGTTTTTGCTTGTTTTGGGTTTTCTGGCCAAATCGAAGGATGTTTTACTCACAATTTTCTGATCCAACATTTTATTTCGAGCACTTTTTTTTACTCCGGAGATAATTTAAATTTTGGAATCACAAATTTCATTCGGTACACATAATACTTCCTAAAAATAATACAGATTTGTTTTTAGAGGGGCCATGTCTAGATTAGGCCGGGAATTTTTCAGTCGATGCATATAGAGCTAAAAATTCTCGTTAGGAGACGTCCCTTGGAAGTAAATTTTTTAAGTTTTATTATTTTCACTCATAAAAAATAGCGACCAGAACGAAGAAGTTTCTTCCGAGATAAAGCATACTTAGTTAACCGTCAGATTAGGTTCAATCCACACAACGATGATCTGGTCAATGTTGAAGTGCTAAAAAAGACACTTGGATATATCTCAATTTCAGTTAATGAAAATAAAATAAATTAATCAATTATCTGAAAATAAAAAAAAAATGCCTCACGAATGTATAAAAATTATTCAAATTAGTATTGCCAGATAACGTAATTTACAAACGAGCAGAATTGTATGAATTCCTATTGAGATATAGGAGCCCACACAATACCCAGGAAAGTGCCCAAGAAACAAGTTCATGTGGAGCTGTTCCACACGATTTACCTACTCTGTAAGCCCGCGCTTGCTACTGAATGGTAGTTAGATAACCGACTTTCTTAAATAAATATATAGGTAATATGCTCCATAACTTTGGAAAAACTTAGCAAGCGGCTAATAGAACGGAATATTTTAGCGTAAGTATAATTCGGCCTGCCACCTTTAGCGCTGCGGCAATAGTCTAAAGTTATTGTAAACGACTCAATCCACGCAACAACTCAATGGAACAATTAGGAATAGTTGTACTAATAAATGAAATGAAAATAATTTCAAGTTATTACAATCTAGTATCCAAGTCAAGTTTTGGCAGAGCTCTCGCACTGTTTTTTTATGCCTCAGGAATAAACAAATTAAACAAAAAAAAATTCACAAACCACGCGCCACTCGAGTCACACAGAATTATTTTACGTAGAAATAATATAGATGAAACTGGCAAAAGCAAATCGGATGTTCGCCACAACAAATACAAACCCCCAATTTTTTTCAATTTAATTACCCCATTTCTCATGGTTATGCGTATTCAATTGTATACTGCGGGTACGTGTTAACGAGGTAAATAAATTGATCCACACGAAACCACAAAACCGCAATAAAAACATGTAACACATTTATCCCAGATACGATATAAATAGAGAAATAGCATCTCATTTTATGTATAATGTATAAACCAGCAGCGATGGTAAAAAAAACCCAAAAACCAAATTCAAAACCATAAAACATTATTACAATTCTTAATCGATTAATTTTTCCGCAAGAAAAACTTTTCGGAAACTAAACAAAAAATAAATTCGTAACAAAAGAAAACACAATTTAAAAAAAAAAATTCAATATTCACACAGTTGGAAGCTGTTTTCAATATTTTTCTTGTCATCATCATCATCATCATCATGTGCGATGAAAGGGATCTAAAATAAAATTTAAAATATAGACACACAACCCTTTTCTCTCTATTAATGGTATATTACACAAGTATATGCTTTTAATAAACAGCAAGTGTCACAAGAAAAGCTTAACTTTCATCAATTTTGTATTGAAATGTCGATTAATAAATTAAAATTTATTTGAAAATTTATTAAATAAGTTTTCAAAGTTTTTCTGTCTTCTTCGTTAAAACGTCTTTCTATTTTATAATATTACTTTAATAAGTTTACTAAAATACTGTAAGCTTATTGTGGTTTCAAAATATTATATAATTTTTAAAGGCAATACGCTCTTTGTATTAGAAGATTCTTTGTGAACAAATAAATCGTCCAAGAGCACGAAATCCAACAATAACTGAAAACTTGTTAACTTTTGAACACGAAGTGAAGTTTCTAACATTGGTCAGATCGCCATATCGATTCTTGCAAAGCTAAGTTTGCTACAAATATTTTTATTGGAACGGTGTTTTTGATCTCAACAAAAGCCTAGGATAAATTTGCAATTTCAGCAACGAAGAACACGGATACAAATTAAGTATGTACATCGTTTTAAAATTTTAAACATGGAATGTACACAGCCTTTATCGCACGGAGAACGCCCATCAGTTTTTCGAACATTCATTGCAATATAAGCTCGATCTCTGAGTGTTACAAGAAAGACGGCATTAAAATCGTTCTTTTTTAATCTCGTTGGTTACACTTTTGTTAAATAAACAATATCAGCAAATACGAATTTGGAGTTGGCCTTCTTACATACCCGACATCGTCAGTTCGTGACTGATCTCGTACTTGGCAATAATCGGATCCGTTTACTATAGAGCTATTAGCATAGCAGCAGATGACATATGCATTTTAGGCCACAACATTGTTCCCCTCAAAGAAGTCCTCTTGCTATTAAAGACAACAGCTCAAGAAATTGCTCTTAATCGAACTAAAAAGTAAATAGGTATGTACACTCAAACCTGTTTTTGTGCGGTCTGTTTTTGTGCGATTTTTTTTGTGCGGTTATTTTGTGCGATTTTTTTATGCGTTATGAAAAAATTTATTCAGTACAATCTACTTAAGTCCTTTCAAAATTTCAATCTAATTAGAACAAAATTGAATGTGATTAATCTAATTATTAGTTAATTGATGTTGGCCATTTTGTTTTTTCAATTTTTGCTATTTCATCACATTGCGTAAGTATTGCGTCAGGTTTCGTAATGTTTTGAGTTTTTTTCTACGTGAAACTTTTTTTATGCGATCCCTACTCGCCGCATAAAAAAACTTTTTAAATGTGTTGCGAAAACTCTTTTTTATACATATGTATACTCGTGTAGTTTCGGAAGATTTTTTTTATGCGGTCCCTATTACCGCACAAAAACAGGTATGACTATATATGATTACCGCAAGAAGGCAAATACGCGGAGAATTTAATTCAGGAGACACGCAATTTCAGAAAGTGAAAGAGTTAAAATATTTGGAAGCAATAGTAACGAAGTAAAATTCAGTTTCTGTAGATATAAAATCACCTGGAAATCGAGCATTTTACGCACATTAAATTCTTCAAGTCGCGCAACATTTCGCGTCAAACAAAGTTTACGAAAAATAAGAGATTGTAAGGACCTGCTGGAGTTAATAAAAGAAAGCGGTGACTAGAGATTTCGAATGAATCATGAGATACGAAATTATCTCGAAAAAGTAGATTTAATATGATACATAAAATCATCTAGTCTGACGTGGCTAGTACATGTTCTACGAATACAAAATCGTGGGTCCTCGTGGGAGTTCACCTACTCGATGGATGAACGACGTAGAAAAGAATCAGCACACACTTGCAACGCCGCGCTGTCTACATAACCACAGCTTCAACAATTTTATGGTTTCCCATTTAAAATTTTAAAGTTGCTACCGCCTAATCCTCAGGGGGTGTGGGTGGAGGGGTTGAGTTTGGCATTTGCCAGCTTTCTAAATAATATTGAGTATCAGTTTTTTTTTTGGTTTTTGGTCAGACGTTCTCCACTTTGTTTTGGTTTCCATAATTGTTCCTTACCATTCTCCTAAATTATCGTGGAAGAGACCTATCTATAATGTATAACCTAGTTGTATCAAGTAGGTATGTTCTTTCAACATAAGAAAATCCACAAAGCCAGGTAAATGTCGAATGATGGAAAACGGAGAACCAAATATATAACGTTGTGATCTCGAACAGACATTGCACCAGCATAACTTACGTTGGATCTTATAGAAGACATTTACAATGATCCCATGCTTGTTCTGTTCACATATAAATGCAACTTGTCTCCCACATTTATCGGACAATTAGTTAACGAAGTGCTGGAGTTTTGATACACTAAAAAATGAAAACTCCCTGCAAAATTACCAATCAGATATCACTAAACATCTAAACCAACACAACGAAAACCATAAATCTCCACCAAACTTGTATGAGCTGTGACTAGCGATTCAGTCAGCAATTACTGTCGCAGCGAGAAATGGAAAAAGACCACCAAGAGCATAGAATGATTGTTTCGACGATTAGCGGCGTCAAATCGTTGAAAATAAACAAAAGCTGCGTGGGATCTACCTACCTCAAAAATTAAAAAATATACCTCAAAAAAAAGAAGCGCTAATATATGGCGTCATACTAAAAACTTCCTTCCAAGCTCCACAACCATCAAAGACATGAATGAAGGGTTAAGAACAAACGTATGGTTGATGTTCTTCCAATATGGTAATTTTATTTTCAAACTCTAATTAATCGGAACGAGGTATGCTAATGTTGTACTTGCCCAAATCAATCCCTTTGCCGAAAATATTATCGGGGAGTGCCAATTTAGTTTCCGCTCCAACCGATCAAACATTGACCAGAGTTTCACTTTGGCGATGGGTTTGGAAAAATGTTGGGAATACCATTTACCAACTCCATATAGAGTTTCAACATGCATATTTCAGCATCAACCGCGAAAACCTTTGGACCGCGCTCATATATATGTCTCGGGATTCCAGAGAAGCTTGTCTCTTTGTAAGCTAATAATATGCTGTGGAGAATTGCATTGTCTATCAACACCAAGGAGTATTTATCCATACGGTAAACCGAAATAAATAATGCGAAATGTGCATTTATGGAAAGCATAATCGTGAAAGTCATAAACTTCGTGAAGAGAAATCAAAGGAATATATCAAAATTATTTGTGTAAACTTGTGTGAGCCAATGCAAACGCGTTCAATTTGCGGTTTGAGGTATTTTTGAGGCATTTTAAATAACGATTTTTTACATTTACGAATAGTTTATGAAGCAAAAGTTGAAGATTGCAAAAAAAATAAAATTCGCTGAGATGCGAAAACAGTAAGAGAACGGACACAGATGTACAGTTTTAAACCAGATAACGGAGCAGAGTTCGTTAATGCGGAATTGCAAAAGCTTTTCAATGAGATGAGCATTGAGCACCAGCGACCTGTACCGCATGCTCCGGAACAGAATGATTGTGTGGAACGTGACAATCGCACAATTGTGGAATCTGTGCGAACTATAACGCATGCAAAGCAGCTGGACTACAGATTCTGGAGGAGGCTGTCCATTATACAGTGCATGTATTAAATCGAACGAGAACGAGCACAGCGCCTGAAAAATCACCGTACGAATTATGGCACGATAAAAAAGTGAAATATGCGGTGCAATATGCCATCAGGATAAGAGGCATATCATTGAACAACATTTAAGCGATCGAAACAAAATTACAGCGCCGTGGCGTTTAATGAGCCGGGGGGTTGAGACAGGTTGAAATAAGCATACCGTGGCTGGAACAAAAAGCCTACGTTATCTATTAAACAAATCGTATAGAAGACAAGACAAAAAGTACTCAACCGTGTTGGCATGGCGGCAACTCCATCGGACAGTGTACAGAATCTTAGCGATTTTGTTACGGATAGAGAAACCAATGCTCCGTATCGTGAGGTGAATGGTAATGGCTTAATGTATTTGTCCGTGGTAACGCGACCAGATATCATTTTTTGAATGCGACGGCAGCGCATGTGGATGCGATAAAACGCAATATGAAATATATAAAAGGGCAATAGACATGTGACTTCGAAATGAAAGTGGCATGAATTTGATGCTGACATCAAGACATGAAAACCAGGCGGTCGATATTCGGGTAAACATTCATGTTTGGGAATGGAATCATAAGTTGGAACTCAGAACGCCAAAAGTCAGTGGCGTTACCGACAACAGAATCTGAATACATGGCATGTGCGATGAAAGAATTGGAAAAATCCAAATTTCCCTAAAAGTACCAAGCACATACGCGTGTGATACCATTTCATCAGAGAGAGGTATGATGATGGAACTTTCAATTTGGATTAACTTCTGCTGCATTTTTTTGAAAAACAGTCGGGTAGTGTTCGCGATAGCTTTTTCAAAATTTGTCCAATTTAAGAATAGAAATTTAATGTTTTTTAAAATAAGAAAGCTTGATTTAACGGCAATCTAAGTATAGCAGAAAAAATCCATTCTAAAAGTTGAATGGTTTTCTTGTAACATCGTTGTTCTGTATAACTCTACATAAAATCGGAGTAGTGTAGAACTATACAGAGCAACGATATTACAAGAACACTACAGAACTTTTATAATGGATTTTTTATGTTATACTTAGATGACCATTAAATCTAGCTTTTTAAGTTTATAAAATATTAAATTTCTATTTTTAAATTGGACAAATTTGAAAAAAGCTATCGCGAACACAACCCGACTGTTTTTCAAAAAAACGCAGCTTTCAACACTATAAATTTTTAACTTTTATTTTCTTTTAGTTTCATAAGCTTAACGATTGCAAAAGAGTAAACAGATTTATCGATTGACAGCCCGTTAGTGAAGTACCTATTTCCCGGAAAATATCATTGGCTTTATCCCAAGTAAGTCTACATTTGAGATGTCTCAATTAGGAATTGAAGGCAGGCTC
This sequence comes from Nephrotoma appendiculata, assembly GCA_947310385.1. NCBI lineage: Eukaryota > Metazoa > Arthropoda > Insecta > Diptera > Tipulidae > Nephrotoma > Nephrotoma appendiculata. The sequence continues at coordinate 147,228,504 of OX371224.1, forward strand.
AAACCAAAAATTATCTATTCAAAAGAAGACACAAAATTTTTGTCTCACTGACCAATGAGAAAATTATATTTTTTTTTAGTGAGCTATTTTTCATCCAGACGGATATACCAACGGAGAATAACATGGAACTAGATTTAAATAATATCGATAGAAATTCTCTAAATAAGATTATTAATTTTAATTATATGCTGTAATATGCCATCAATTGATGAAGTGGGAGAACACAAATTAAATCGTATTTTACAAAAACCATCACCAAAATTAAATTATTTCCCACGTACTCGTACATGAATTTTTTACATACTGGTGTACTACTACTCTGCAAAAAAAAAACAAATCGAACTGAAAACCACAAAATTAAAGCCTTCACCAAACACAAAAAATAAATCAGCAACCAAAATTTAATCAAAACCAATTAATAATAGATTCATTTTTCTTTATATTCTTGAAAATTTAATTAAAACTAGAACAAAATTAAATTGCAACGATATACAAAAAATAAAAATCAATTCTTCAGTTGTCATACTATCTACATATATCTATAACGTAATAGTTTGCAGGTATTAGGTTTTTATAAAAAAAAATAAAAACTTCATTAGGAAATTAAAAGTATTTTCCTGTATTTTTTGCCATTTACAATTTTCTTCTTGTTATAATTAATTTTCAAATAGATTAGTAAATATATGTTTCTATAAAAAATTGTTAGTAGTAAAATACACTCTGTTTGTGTCATTTTTCTTGTTTTCGGAAATGAAATAAATTAATACAACAACAAACAAACAAATAAATAAAGGACTTCCACAGGATGGAAGGAAAAATGACACAAAATATTGAATGTGTTTAGAACGATGGCTAGATTTTATAGATACGCTTCTTTACAAGAGTCACACCAAAACAGACTTCCAAATTGGAACAAAAATTATATCACCTACCTTTTTCTTGTTTTCGTCGTTTACGTTTGTTACATATTTTTACAGCACATATTGATAAAATTATAGCAACAATAAAAAATAATATTCCACCAACAACACCCGCTGTTATTGCTTTATGTTTGACCCGAGCGGGTACAGGAAATTTTACCTCATCCGACGATTCGTAACTTTTTAGTGTATTTGCTAAAACGCGAAAATAATACGTACGTCCGCCAACTAAATTTTTTACTAAATACTGTGTCTCCTCCGGCCGTATTTGTCCCCGATTCAATGTTTTCCAATGCGAATCGGTACGATATTTTATTGTATAAAATTGTATTAAATGGGCGCGTTCGGCCGGCGATTGCCACGATATTAAAAAACCATTTGATATTTCGGTAACAGTTAAATTACGTGGTTGTCCTGGTTTTGGCCCTATAAATGAAAAGTAAATATTATAATTCATCGAAACTTAATATAAATGTGTTAATAAATATTAATTAAAATGTGTAATTAAACGTTTAATGAAATATGTATAGTTTCTGTGACACAAATAAATTACAAAAAGCCAAATAAAAATAAAAAAGAAATTTAATTCTGTGATGTAAATACCTGTTGACTTAAGCACATTAGGAAAATATGTCGAACCAGTGGAATCGGTGGGAAACATAATATCATTATAATTTAAAATATCTAAAAACATAAAAATTGTGATATAGATGAAATTAATAATTATAAATAAACATTAAATTATAAAATCAAACAAATTAAATTAAATAAACCAAATGCGTATGTGAGGTGAGCATTTAAAAAAAAAGTTAAAAAAATAATAAAAACAAAATATTTTAAAAACTATTCAGCAATTCCAGGAGCAAAGGTCGTAATTATCGAAAACCAGAAATTTCCAAATCCAAATAAAATAGAAGAATCCAGAAATTAAAAAATATGTATTTTTTTAATTTAATTGAATTATAATACTGATTTTTGTGTCTAAATTTCCAACTAGGTAATTAAACCGATGCACAGGTTTTAACCGTTGTTAATAGATGGCACTAAACAAACCGCGCCTGATGTTTAATTTATTTCTAATTGGCGATTGATAAACTAATAAACTAATTTAGTAGTTTAGAACTAAATATCAAACACATTTTTGTTTGTGAATATTAGAGACATCTTTCAATAACTGAATGAACAAACCTTCAGTTTGGTATCAATCACAGTTCCACTTTCTTAATAAAAGTTTGTAAAAAAATAAAAAAACATAAAAGACAATTTAGTAAAGTGGGTTTTGATAGATAGTCTGCCAAAAAACATCTGGATTGCTCCTTTTTACAATTTGCCGAATGATTTATTAATTAAATTAGCTTGCATCCATAGGGTCACTCACTGACTGTAAAGTGCTTCTATGACAATATGAAATATATTAAAAAAAGTAGAGATCCCGAAATTGTCAGGATGTTTGTTATCTGTCAGATAATGTTTTTATTTGTAAATGTTTTGAGATTCGTACAATATTCGTATTCGCTGTGGAGCTCACGAAATGGTCGGTGAGCTACTTGGCCTGTGAATGTTTAAAAACCTTCAAAACCTGCAACTGAGAGGTTATATTGATTGTTTCGATATAACAATTCAGAGTGCATGAAACGAAGTAGAGTTTGGGTAAATAAAATTCATACTTTAAAATGTTAATACAATGAAGTCGACACAAATAAAGCATTCGCTATATGTAAAGTTCAAATAAATATCATGTTACAATACATAATTTAAAAATCCATTTCTCCTGATTAAAAAAAAATATCGGACTCATAAATTAATCAAAATGTACATTCTTGATGAATTAAAAAAATCTATTTTCGTTTGGTTTGGTTGTTACACATCTCTACACACAAGCATATTTTATTCAGAGCATTTTATATTAGAGACGGAAATCAGGAGACAGCAAGAAAAAATATTTCATAAATTAAAAATTCACAATGCGCACACAATTTGGGCAATGTGTGGATGATGGAAACGAAAGCGATCCAAACAAATAGAAAACTGCCATAATTTACCACCATTTAGCTAGTTGCTGTACGAGTATAGCAAATATATTATATAAAAATCGTTTGATATGTCATAAAAATAAATTTAGTCCTCGGTATAATACACAGCAAAACCAAGAGGAAAATGTGATGACGCAATTTTAGTAATGGAAAATCTAAACAATGCGATAGTTGTTATAAAAAAAACTATCAATCATAAGCAACACACTCTTTAATATCTTAAAAAATTTAAGTTGTCATTACTTAAATGACGAACGAACCCAAATTTGCGGTCTAAATGTGTACCTAAGTCACCTGATAAGCGTATTTGTAAAAAGTGTGAAGAACTATAAATTATAAAATGAAAATAATTAAATAGCGAAACGTTAGTGCGAACAAATGTGAGCACAACAGTGGCCTGCTGCTGGTGTCACAGGATGATGATTATAATGAATTACAACCAGACGAGAACAACAACAACAACAGAAATAAAATGAAAAATGAAAATGTAACATCAGTGTATATAGTACGATGAATTAAAATTAATTTTCGTGAATTAAGGATGGCAAAAGAAAATTTATTTTCTTTTAATGGTACAAAACAAAAAAAAATGGCAACATAACAATAAAAGACGAACAAAAATTATTATTTTTTTTTTTTGTAATAAGCAACATTAAATATAACAACAACAACGACAAAATAATAATGAAAATGGGCAGGATAATCTATCTCGGTATATATATATATAGGGATGTGTAGCAATGTGATATAAGACAAAAATTTGATTTATCTTTCTCACCAGTATCAGTCGATGGTTTAAATTCATGTTCGTTCGGTATTGCTGTTGATGATGACACTAGTTTTGGTGGACCAACATCTTTGTAGTGCGCAGCGCACATAAATTAGTTTGGTTTATTTATTAAAATTACGTATCTATCGTATAAAAATCACAAGCAAATAAATGAGACACTTACCTAATGTTCGAATTGTAACGGGTTTCGACATCATACCATCCCCTAAAGCATTTTTACCGACTATTTGAAATTCATACGTTGTCCCCGGCGATAAACGATTTATTGTTAACGATGTGCTACCCGATGGCATTACCGGAACTGTAGACCAATCACTTACACCAGCCTCACGATACCATACCGTATAGTCTTGCTTGTAATCGGGGCCTCCGCTATAGCCGGGCATCCAATTTATTGTTACCGAAAATTCGGTAGCGGTCCCGCTTATATTGTACGGTGCATGCGGTTGTGTACCTTCGATTACAAGCTGCGTTGCAGACACAATTGTAGCAACCTCGTTTGAGGCAACACACTGATAATAACCAAAATCGGATCGCCTTAAATTTTCGATTGTTATATTGCCTCCCGTTACTTTGACACGATTCTTTTGTAACGGTATACCATCGCGACGTTGCCATTGTATATTCGGCCGCTGTGTACCTTCCGCCTCTAGTGCATCACAATGCATTTCAACTGATTCACCCACTTTTCTCTGATACAGAGGATCGGGTTCGACAGTAAATTGTGGTGGTTTTCTAACTAATACTTCCATTGGGCCCGAAGAACCTTGCGTACCTTGGGCATTATATGGTGTACATGTGTAACGTCCCTGATGATTTTGATTTACACGTGTAAATAATAATGAACCGTTATTCATAATAACAATATCTTTTGTCTGATACGGTTCCAATAAACGTTTATCTTTGGTCCATGTAACATATTGTAGTGGGGGATTTGCTTTTATATAGCATTGAACAACTCCAGCTAATCGAAATGGTAAATACTGTACAGTTGGAGTAAAGGTCACTTTGGCAGGATCTATATTTTAGAAAAATATATTAAATGTAATAAAATATTAATAATATAAATTTACATATGGTATTGATGACTTACATTCTACATTCAAATAGGCCGAAGCACTTTGTGGATCTCCAATTCCGTTAGATACTTCGCATGTGTATTGACCCGAATCATCTGCACTTACTGGATTTATTATAAGTGAACCGTCTTTACGTAATGTAACTCGGGTTTCGAGAGCGGCCACCTCACGTACAGGTGATCCCTCCCTAAACCAACGAACCGTTACATTACCGGGCATTGCTTTTGCTTCACACGTAAATTGTACCTTTTCACCTTCTAATTTTGTTTGATTAGTGGGCGGCACCTGAAATTCGCAACAAAAAGAGGCAAACATTTGTTTTGTGCATGTTTTTGTTAAAGGTGGAGGATGGAGGAACACAAATTTTCACATACAAAATTTCAAAAATTTTTCCACATTTTCATTGCAAAATATATATTTGTTTGGAGTAGTGGGGGGGGGGGGGGGGTGGAGAGGAGGAACAATTTAAAATTATAAACGTAAACATTATAATTTTTTGTAATGTTATGGCATGGGTCTGCTCTTTACAACATATTCATCTATCCAAACACAGTATTACTTAAGGGGATCGTGCATACAGACACACACACAAACAAAAATAATTTTTGATTGATTTAAATAAATTAATAAATAAATATTGACATTACATTTTTGATTGAAAATAAATTTTAAAATTAAAATTGGAATTTCCATTCAAATTTTTTTGTTTTTGTTTGGTTTTATGTATTTCCCAATCCCCCCGATAAAAATAGCTTAACAACAACAATAAAGCGTTGTCAAATTTGATGTTTTTTTTTTTACTTTAGCATAGCGTGGTATGATGACCATTATTATGGTATTGGGAACAACCGAAATAACATCATCCATTCAAATCATTTATATTTTTTATGCAAACTCTCATTCCCTGTGCGCGGCATGTCATTCATTCCATGCTGGATATTTTTTTGGTACATTTTACATTTCGTCTGTATCTCTCTGTATATTTATTTACATAGGGAAAGATTTATTGATTTTTCTTGAACACATACAACCAACATATCCAGATATAAATTCTTGGAGGAGTACATGAAAAATTTCATAAATTATCTTTCTGTGTTGTTAATATTAAATGAAAATCAATGCTGATCAATTTCCATAAAGTTCAATAGAATTATATTGGTATTCTGGTACATATACCACTGCTGTTTTTCACATGTAGGGGTTCGTTCGTTTTTGTTTTTCTCTCGAGGGAATTTAATGGGTTTTTAATGAAATTTTAATTGCCTCTTTCGTTTGCTTTAAGATTTCGTTTTCAGAAAAACCAAATATGTGGGTAGTTTTGTGTTTGTTATTTTCACATTATTATTATTATTATTTCTTTGCTTTATGTTTTCATATTTTTTGTCTGTACCAGCTGAAGAAGAAAAGGTGATAAGGTTGTAAAGAAAATTTATAATTGCGATATAAGTCAAATTTTTAAGATAAAAGGGTAGCGATAATATTTTATCAGAACTCTGCTATAAAAATACATAAACGCTGTTTATAATGCATTTGACGGGAACACCTTCACAATTTCAAAAGACGATGTGACGGAGAATTTTTGTTCATTTTCTTAAAAGCTTTTGAATTAATCTAACACAATTATTGTGCATTGTAACGATCTATTGATTCCTCGTTCTTCGTTTGTTCATCAGATGGAAAATGTCGCACTAAAATTCAAAATAAGCGCCACTAATCTCTCATGGGTTGCCTTCGAAATAACAAATTCTGGTTTTCAAATTCTTGGTTAGTCATAATCCAATTTTTAGAAAACTATGTATTTTCGTATTTCCTTCGTATCCTCTAATATAAAGGAAGCATTAGATAAAATGAGAAAAAACCATCACATTTTTCAAAAGACCAGCAATTTGGACTGAAATTTTAAATAAAGAAATACTATGGAACAAGAAGGAAAGGCATTAAAAGTCCTTCTGTACTGCAAGATACGTTGGAACACTCTGGTAAAGTTCGTCAATCGTTTTTTAAGCCATTATCCGCAATTCTGTGCTTAATAAACCAGGCGTTGATCAAATTGCAATTTTAACCAAACTTTCAAGTGTTCTTGAGGTTTTGAAAAATTAAGTAAGCACGATGAAAACTTACTTTCAGCAGAAATACAATGTTTTACGTATTCCAACTCTTAAAAAAATTAGTACCTACTTTATTATCACACCGAATAGAGCCATAGGCTCTATGATGAATTACAAATATATTTCCAATCCTTCATGATGATTAACAGTCAACTGTATTAGTCATTACTAGCAATCTGTTTCACTTCACGTTTCACAGGTCATATAATTACCAAGATACGTAACCTTAAATACTGCCAATCTAAATGAGTTTGTATTTTAAAATACACGTTTAAAAAAATAAATCGGATATATCCGGATACCCGGAGTCGAGGATTTTGGAAACTCTGAACTTTTGATGCAAACCACATGGTCTTACTGATTGTAACTTTGCATATTCTTAACCGATTTTGGCCAAATTTAAATAGGTTCGGAGCACACCGATCAAAATAATTCCAGTCGAAAAATCAAAGAAATAAAAACCAGAAAAATAAACGGTTAACTATGACAGTCCATCAACAGCGAATATTAGATGGCGTATTTGGTGCGTTTGAGGGAAGAAAATTGTTGAGGGGGTTTTTCGGGTACCAGGAATCGATTGCTATGAGTCCTAATTTTGCAAGAATTGGTTAACCGTCAGCCGGGGTCTGATGATTGATTGCGATTTCAGATTTCGGGAAAATTTATTCAGAGTGTCGAACGGTAGTAACCCGGTTCCTTTCTAAACATTTTATTAGGCTCGCACGATTTTTATAAAAATTGGTAATGGAGGGCTTTTGAGTACCTGGAACCAACTGCAACGGGTGCTAATTTCTGGACAATACGTTCAGAAGGTCGTACGGTAATATAGGATCGGTTTTTAATTACTAAAACCTATCGTGATAGATCCAGATTTCGGGATTATAATTTAGGAGGTCATACGGTGGGACCCGGCCCCACCGTATGACCCCGGTAAAAAAAGGGTTTTCACTTGCCAGAAATCAATTGCGATTGGTCCATGCCCGGTCCCTTCATTAATTTATCTTTGGGGTGCTCGAATTTTATAAAAATTGGTAGCGGAGACTTTTCAAGTACCAAGAGTTGATTGCAATGGGTACTAATTGCGGTCCAATTCAGAGGGCCGTCCGGTGAGGTGCGGGTCCCTCCTACCTCCCGGAGGAGCGTTTTCGAAAAGACTGATTTTGGTAAGTTCTTATTTTGGGAAAATTAATTTAGAGGTCATATGCTGGCTTGGACGATTTTGAAAAAATTGTGAGGGTATGGTTTTCGAAAGCAAGGAAACGATTACAAGGAGTACCGGTTTCTGAATAATTCATTTAGGATTCTCCGAATAGGAGGTCATATTGCACCACACCATGTTGCATTATGTTGCACCTTGTTGCATTATGTTGCACCATTTTGCGTTATGTTACACCATGTTGCATGATATGCACCTTGTCGCTTGATGTTGCACCTTACTGCATATTTTGCACGATGTTGGGTTATAGTGCAACTTGTTGTAGAATGGTACGCAACATTATAAAATGTTACATCATTTTTGATCAAATTGCACCATATTGAGTAATGCACCATGTTGTAATAATGTTGCATATTGTTGAGGGATGTTGTATTTATTATTATTATTTTGTATTATTTAACTATGTTGCGGACCTTCTTTTAACATTTTATTTGGCTTAAACGATTTTGAATAAATTTGGGGGCGGGGTTTTCGAATGCAAAGATATGTTTACAATGAGTTCTGCTTTCTAGATAATTAATTTAAGTCTCTCGTGTCATGTTGCATGATGTTGTATCGTTTTGTGAGAAGTTGCACCATGCTGCGTCATATTGCACTATGTTGCGTGATGTTGCACCATCTCGCAAGTTTTTACTATATTGCGTAATGCTGTTTCGTGATGTGTCTTGTCGTTTTCGTTAATTAAATATCTGGCATCATGTTTCATCATACTGCGGGATGTTGCACCATGTTATGTTGGTTGCATTGCGGTCACATCAGATGATTGCAATAATCGCGCCTTTTCTAAAATGTTTCGACTAACTAATGTTCTGACCTTGGTCCCTTTTCACAACAATTTTGATGTCGCTTAGTAGAGCCCGGGTCTTTTTATTTAATTGCTTTTCGGTTAGCACGATTTTGATAAAAATTGGTAAAAGAAATGCCAAGGAATCAAGTGCCAGGAATCGATTTCGATGGGTGTTAATTCCGGGAAAATTCGCCCGGGCGGGGTCCGGTCCGGGACCCATTTTCAATTTTTTTTGGCTAGAACGGTTTCGATAAAAATTGCGAGGATAAAGATTTGCTACAGTCAAAAATGAATTGCGTTGAGCCCTAATTTTGGGAAAATTCACTCGATCGATTGTTATGAGTTCTAAATTTAAAAATAGATTAACTCGAACAATTTTAATAAAAAAAAAATTAAGATAACATTTTCGAACGTCAGGAAATTATTGCAAAGGATCATGATTTTTGTATAGAGATGCCCGGTTTAGACGCTATATTGCGTCTTGTTCCACAATATGTCCACTATGTCATCTCATTGAACTCAGATTAATGACGAAAATGGGAATGTAACATATATGTTGGACATGCCTCTGGAAAATTTGCAATTCAAACGAACCTAAGCCATTTAATAACCGATTGAGTTCCGGATGTGTTTTTGAAAAATGAGTAAATTGGATGGAACGAAGAGCATTCTCCAATTTGATTGAAACAAAAGTGCGTGTTTTTTAGCATCGGCAAAAAAAACTTTAAGAACAAACGAATTCTAAATTAAATTTGTTATTTCATCATAATTCGGCCACACTACAATTGAGTGATTGGCATAAAGCTTCATATTTAAGCTTTCTTGATAAATTAGCAGATACGGGAAGTTGATTTGGAAATAACAAATTTTGACAAAATTCTTTTTTATAGTTTTTTGTAAATATTTTGAATAATATAGGTTTTACGGAAAAACTAACAGAACCCAAATTAAATTGACAACAAAATTGGTCAACATCATTAAATTAAAATTTAATCGAAATGACGATTTTTGATTAAAAAAAATCGGTTATCTCGATCGGTTATATAAAACGTTGGTTAATTGATTTCCCTAATCACTAACGAAGATGAATTTTAATATACAAGAATTCGTTCTCTTTTAAAATCGGTAGCTTGAAATCCGGGATATTAAGGATCCGAGACATTGAAATTGTACAATTGGTTTTTGTAAAATAAGTTGGAAATGTGCGGTGGCTGATTTTTTGGATTGGTTCGATCGACAATTGCTCGTGGCCAAAAAAACGGTAAGAAATCATAGCCACGTTAATTAGCATGCTAATTGCATACTTTAATTTGGTTTAAGTTGTACGTCCATAAAACATACATTACGAATTAAGAAGCCCTCCAAATAATTTCAAAATCAACAATCGTATAGCCAAACTAAAATATAATATTTGCTAGATATAGGAGAATCCGAAACACTTTGAATGTATTGTATAATTAAAATTGTACTTAAAACATGTGTGCCGTGCCGATTATTTTTTAAATAAAAAATTTAATTATTTTTCTATGATTAATATTTACGTTCGAATATAAATGAAAAATAAAAATTGTAATGCAAAATTATGCCAAGCCACATTTCATCTGTACAACTTAACTATGCTCATCGTGTATAACAAATTTCACATTAATAATTCTGCACAAAAAAAAATTCACCTCGTATAAAATTATAATAAATTGTTTATCTAGGGTGAGCACTGTACACCGAACAAAAAATTCAATACTAAAATTTTATTAAATTTCGTGACTGTGGTTTATCCATCGATAATCAATTTAATATATCCTCCTGTCTATCTCTATTATTATACCACCCGTCTCATCATCATCATCATCACACCCGCCCGAAATTTGATGACAACAATAATAGGACACAAAATTTTATTTATTGTGATTATTATTGAGGATTAATTAATTCTGTGTCATGTAAATTTAAACGAGTTACATTTTTTTTTATTTCGTGCCGCATTTTGTGACAACGTAAGCCATTAAGCCAATTCACACAACAAAATACATCTAGTAAATATATAGTCTGTGTTTGCGGACGGGGGAGACATCTGGTTGGATAGATGAAAATAAAAACGCGACCACCCACAATATATATAAATAGATGTACACATAAACAGAGACAAATATATCAAGACAGACGTATACATAAAAAAGAAAATTTTGTGGAAAAATTAAATAATTATTTATATGCGTTTCATTTTGTTTTCACTTTAAAGATAAGAAAATAGATAAAAAATTATAGAAATGTGTAAATATAGATATATACATTATATAATAAGGAAGTAAATAAAAATAAGATATATATATTTATATTTAATTTCAGTTTAAAAAAATTTAAATATTCAGCGGGTCAGCGCGATGTAGATAAAAAAATTACATTTCTAGTTTCATCTTCCCTTCCGAAATTTTTAATTTTTAACAAAATTTCTATTCAAATCGCATTTCTAATTGACTGTGATGGTTTCTGATGTGCGGAAAGATTTGTTTCTAGAAACATTTTTTTATCTATTAAAATACCATTCAAAAAAAACCATAATTATTTCGTTTTTATTTTCATCATTAAATTAAATTAGATTATATAGATCCAAATTAGAAAATTTTGATAATTTTATATTTTTAATTTTACGGGATTTCAAATTTCTACGAATAAAAAAAAATTGTTTGTTGATTCGAATCGATCTTGATCGAGATTAAAGATAATGATTTTTTTGTATGTACGATGTTCGTTGATAATTTTTTTTTTACAAAATGATTTAAAATTTTGCGAGATAAATTTGTCGTAATTTAATTTTGAGTTTAATTTCGTCACCATTGATCTTAGAAAATATCACGATCGATAAATATTTAAAGTCAAGTATGGTGAACTAAGTCTTGATTTGTAAATACCTCAGAGACCCAACAACGTAATTTTTGGCTGAATGATTATGCATACTACTTTTGTTCTTAATTGGCTCTAGAAATGCAATATAACACCATTTATGGGCTTTACGTAATAAATAAAAAAAAAATTCATAATGTAGGTTTTCAGATGGGTGTGCAATATTTGCTAAACCTGTCCTAAGTGCAACATTTTAGGAATGACTTAAGAAATCAAAAATAAGGTTAAACACAAAAGCCTCCTTGAACTAAGCTCGGCCTGGAATTTTGCCAAGTTCTCATTAACTCCGGGTTAGCTCTATAAAACACGAATTTCCATTAGTAGTTTCAGGGCGCTGTCATAGTTGTGGAAGTTTATCCAGATTTCCTTTATGAATTGTGGAATCATTTAAAATCACAGCTCGCACGATTCAGAGCCATACTTTCTCTTGTCAGAAATAACAATATTTGATAATCTTCATAGACATTGGTATTTAATCGACCTAACTGGAAAACATAAAGGGATTTAACAGCCGGGCAAACTTTTGGTTAGTAATCATTTGAATTGCATAAATACTGCAAATCACAACTCACCTATTTCGGGGCCATATTTGCCCAGAATTTTGTCATAGTTCTGGAATGGGCAAAATTGCAGAACTATATGATAAAATTCTGAAAGTCATTATGAACATTGGCATTTGGGAGATCTAACTGGAAATAATATAGGTTTTGCACTCCAAATTCAACCTTTTACAAATCATGTTCATCAATTTGCAAATAAAATTCACCTATATCCAAAACATTTTCAACCTTTTCCAAATCAAATCCAACTCTATTCAAATCAAATTCACCTTTATGCAAAACATATTCATTCTTTTCCATTTCAAATTCAACTGGAGTCGTTTGGTTTTATAAATAAAGGTGAATTTGATTTGAATAGAGTTGGATTTGATTTGGAAAAGGTTGAAAATGTTTTGGATATAGGTGAATTTTATTTGCAAGTTGATGAACATGATTTGTAAAAGGTTAAATTTAGAGTGCAAAACCTATATTATGAGAACCGGACAAAATCTTGATTTGTAATCATTTGAATTGCAAAAAGTAGTTTAAATCACAACTTACTCGTTTCGTGACCATATTTGCTTATGCCAGAACTATGACAAAATTTTGAAAATCATCATGGACGTTGGCATTTGATCGACCTAACTGAAAAACACATCACGATTGATTAGAACTAGGCAAAATCTTAATTAGTAATCATTTGAATTGCAAAAATATTTTAAATCGCAGCTCACGCTCAAATTTTTGAAATTGTTTTTACAAAATATATTTACTCCTAATTCGTTTCTGTGTTTGGTGTACAATTACTAATACTATCACTAATACACACGGTTCACATACAATTTTTACTTAGAATGTTTTTTAGGAATTATTTGTCAGTGTTTTCAGTGGTCGCTCGAGAGTATGCACAGTTATGAAACTGGGCCAATGTGCTAATCACATCTCCAGGATGAATATGTACAATCATGAGGGCCCCTAAATGCTCAAAAAAGCAACCGGTACATCTAGTTCAAATAAGTACACTGACCAATTGATAGATTCCAAATAGCATGCATAAATCCTTTATATATACGTTTAAACATTGTAGCCTAATTAAAGTTAAACGTGTAATTCAATTTCTAAAGGGGTTCGTGGGATTGCTATAGGATGGATAATCTATCCATGCAGGTGAGCTGTTTTTTTCTGAAAATGTTTAAATTGTAAGAACGCCAGTGAAATCTGAAGATGATACATTTTTGATGAGCACGGTCTTGAGTCATGAGATGTTATGTGCAAGATACGTTAACGAAATTCATGTAATTTACTTCTAAACATTTGAGTTTAAATATTTCAATTTTCCTAAATCATTATCAATAGTAAATTGATTAAACTCATTTATTTAAATTGATCATTAATTCAACATTGTTGTAATTGAACTCAAAAGTTCACGTCGAAATTTTAATATTCCGTACATAACATTTTAAGATTGGGTGAAACTAAATGGTGGGCAATTCTAAAATATAACTTATTTATTAACAGAAATAATGTGCTTTGCAAATATTCTTATTTATTTTTTGGAGGCACTCAAAACTAATTTTTGAGTGGACATAATTCGTCAACACAAACATAACTCAACATTTAACTCAAGTTGAAGTAGAATCTTTAATATTCTGTTCACTCGTGTAGATTTAAGGAGGGAGGGGGGGGGGGGGATACCAAATTATTGGGGGACAAAATTTATTATCTCGTGGACAATTCTAAAAAAGTTAATTAATAGAGCGTTACTAACGTTCGTGTAAATTTCCACAAAATTTAAAGTAACATTTTATTCTGTACAATACCCATTAAGGTCGGTAATTCTAGTTATTGAGTCGACAAAAACCACTAACAGATACTCTTTTAATAATAATTTTATAATTTAACTCAAATCTTTAAGTAGATATTTTAATGAATATTACAAAACGATTACAAAACCTTATGGAGGTGAGCAAAACTAATTAATTGGTGGACAAAATAAATGGTGGACAAGTATTAACAATTGAATTGATAGTGATTTGCAAATATTCTGATTATTTAACTGAAAACTTTAAGCAAAATTGTATATTCAATATGTAGCCATATCCTGAACAAAACTAATTATTATGGTGGGTAAAATTAACAACACGTTCAATTAATAACAATAAATAGGGCTTTACAAATCCTATAATTTAAGTAAAATTTTGATATTCTGTACAAAGCTTTATGGGGATGGGCATAACTAATTTACGAATGATAGCTCATTTAGTTAAATCGATATTGAATTCAAAAAATAAAATTATTTTTGGGGTCGCTTTATCATAGTTCATCATTTATTCTGGCCAAATGTGATCAAAACTTAATGCCAATGAAGTTTATCCTCAAATTACTATTAATTAAAAAAAACGTTTAATACTATTTTAGGATAAACTTCAAACGTCTAAATAGACACATGAAGCTAATACTATATTTCAAAATTTAGCAAAATATGCAAGCCATTTTAAATTAATTTTTCTTATAACCGCAAAATTTTAGGGTAGTAGACGTTACGTTAAAAGTAGGAAGAAGGATCAAATAACAAGAAACATGAAATTTGTCAACCGGTGAATTTTTAAATATGAATATTCTTAGAATCGAAATTTCGAATAAATGCCAAACTTCACAAGAAAATTGTTTTGCGAGCTCCATTAGAATTTGAATCGGGTTTGCTCTAGTAGAGCGCACATACGAGTCTCTACTGAAATATCATAGTGACAAATTTGCTGATCTGCGATTCGGAAAATATTTCATTACGTTTAATTTTTAATTTCACTAATTTTTAATTTTGTTGTTTTAGGACTAATTTAGCTTAAGTAGCACAGAAAATTGTCACGATATTTGACTTCTTATTAAGTGTTGCTTTGACCTGCGTTTTTGCTCGTTTACTCGGTATGCCGGTATGTTTACTGGTAACGTCTATTAAGAATGAACCATTCCGGCAGAAAGTATAAACCCATCTAGTAAAACCTACGAGTCGTTAATAGTGATGGGATTAACAAAAAAAACCAGCGTTATGCTTTTAATCATAGAGATCTAACTCTCACCTGAACACTACTGATAGAACAGTTTCTTTTGTAAGGTGCATATTGTTATTAGGATATGCCTGAAATGCAGTCCCGGTACGAAACCGTTATAAAACTTGTAATTTGTTTGTTATCACTCAAAATAAATTACGACAAATATCTCAGATAGTTAAATTCATTATTGTAAAAAAAATGGTGAATTTGATAAAAACATAAAACGTGCGATTTTTAAAAAACTACCAATCGAAATTATTTAAAATAGAAATTAAATTAAACATGAAAAAAAATCAATATATAATTAAATTGAAGTCAAAATTAAAAAGGAAAACAAAACCAAAAAAGTAATAGAATAAAAAAATTGTGAAAATTGCCGAGAAAATCACGAAAATTGAAAAAGTATACACATTTTAGTATAACTGCGAATGAAAATTAATTAAAATTTATTTATTTACAACAACAACAAATATAATGGTGTATGAAAACCGAAAATATATAGAAGAAAATTAAATTATAAAACATGAAAATTTTAATAACTAATGGGTTGGAAATTTTTTCATTTTTTGGTATTTTTTTTTGTTCATTCAACATTCAAAATTTGTTTTTCTTTTTTTTTTTTTTTTGATTTTTAGTTTTTTTTTACCATGATAACAGCGCCGCCCGCTATTATAACACGGGCCGTATGGGAGACTTGTCCCTCACCATTGCGCGCGATGCACGTGTAGTCTCCAATATCCTCGTGTCGTATTGTGGATATCCGTAACTCGGTACCATCATTAAAGATACCAACAGTGGAACTAGGTACAACGGGATTCGCATCTTTATACCATAAAATTTCTGGTGTTGGTGTTCCATCGGCTTGACAATTTAATATTATTGAATCTCCTGCAAGTAGGGAAAAATACGACAAGCATTAAAATTAATTTAAATTGCATTGCAATCTTATAAAACTTTTAATATAATGATGAACGATATATTATACAGTACAGTATGCATCACAAAACCATCTTTCGTTTAATTATTTTTCGGATACCATTTAACTTTAATTTTTCGAAAAGAAAAGTTATAATTCTTTAATGTTATCTTGCATTTCAAACAACAACCAGAAATCAGAATATTCATTTTCTTAAGTTTCCCGAAGAAACCGAAAACTTTTTTCTGTTGTTTTAACTTCAGTATGCGAAAAACGATAATTTTCATTTTCTTCTCATACTACAATGTGCACAGTACATTAAATTCCATACATTTTATTTTTCCCAGTTTTTGTGTGTGTGTATATTTTAAATAAAACCGTGAAGATCGATTAACTAGAAAAATAAAGTTATATGAAAATAAAATAAAACGCTTTAATTGTTTAAAAAGCTTTTAGCATAATTATTAAGAGAAATAAGAAGACAAAACCCGAAAGAAGTAAAATACAATATTATTTTACTGAGCTTTTTGCTGTATGTGTGTATGTGTTGCTTGCTTGCTCTGTATTTGAAAGTGAAACAAAAAAATCCAAGCAAAGGAAATTTAAATAAGTTTTATAGTTGCTTGTGTTACTTTTTACTTTTGCAGACGATTAAGTGGCGGAAATTAACTTACAATATTGTTTTCTTTTTCTGTATAGAAATATTTTAAATGGGATTGTATGTTAAATTAAACGTTATATTTAAAATACAATACGCAGATTAAAGTTTTCGTTAAAATTTCAGTAACTATGCTACACTAAGCTTGGACACATTTTGGTGATCATGCAGCTGCTGCTAAATTAATTTGAACGTGGTCTCCGTTTAACAATAGTTTCTGATTTTGACGTAACCGAAGTTAAATGTTTATCTCATTCGATAGAAAATGGTACAAAAACTTCATCAACAGTTCTGGAAACTATCACAACCGACTAAATATAAATCTACGACAACATCGTAATACATTAATTTTAAGTTGCCTTAATTTTAACTTGATAATTTCACAATATTAGATTGGAAGAAGACTAGTTCTATCACAAAGGATTGAGAAATGCCAATAAAGTAATCAATCATTTAGAACCGCATTTGAAACTGATATGGGAATGTCATTTTCGTCGTTGAAACTAAATCTCATCTCAATTGGTTGAGAAATGGCATTACCATGCTCTATAAAATAGCGGAAATTTGTCCATTTATAAACCGATGAATAACGAACGAAAATTCTCAACATTTTTAAAATTTCAGCAAAATGAAATTTTAAAAGTGTTCGAGTAAATCGCCCAATTGGTTGACCTCCGTAGTCAAGGAACGACAAGTCAAGAATTCTCGTTCGTTATTCATCGGTTTATATGAAATTCGGATATCTGTCCATACTGCACGAATAAAGAGGGTTCTTAGATAAAACGGGAATTCTTAAATTTGGTTAAGCTAGATAGAACAAATTCTTAGTAAACAATTGTTGAATTGGATCGTAGGTCTATATTGTAGAGTGGGACCGCTACTCCCAGCAAGGGTTCATTTAAGTGAGCATGCAGCTCAAACTAAAATAAATTTTAATACGGTCCCAAAATAATACAGATAAATAAATCGTCAAGCTGAAAATATTGTGTAGCGAAAAATTTTCGAATTTGTTTTTCATTCACATTCGATTGTTTATTAAAATGAATTATTTTGAATTTCAAATTTCGGTTGACGCCATCTGAAACTATAAATAACAAAACTAAAACTCACTACGTGAAACTGTATTTTTTATTTAATGTGCAGCGCAGGAAAATTTACTGAGGAAATTGCGGAGACATCACGCTCTTGTTATCACTATATATTCCAGTAAATGAAGGGGTCAACCTGTAAGTTATTAGTTGCGATTTTCATTTTCTGGTGATAAGTGGCATTTGGTACCTCATTAAAAATGAGAACGAGTTTTCAAGAAAACATTCTGTTGTTGGGGGAGAAAATGGCCCCAAAAGACCTGGAAAATCGATTTTCCGCGAATATCTCCCAAAATATGGTAGTTAAAGATTTTTTGTGCAGATAAACATTGAAGATCAGTTAATTTTCTACAAAAATGGTCCTACTGACTTTTACCAAAAAATTGACCGTTTTCGAGATAAACGGTCCTAAGCGCACTTAGAATATTGAGTTTTCTTTCTCTTCTGACTCTTTGGTCATATTGGAAAAACGGGTCAAACTTTCTGCTCCCGTATTGCACTAATTTGCTCCAAATTATCTTGATTATGTATGGGTCATCAGAAGGTCCTTTGTCATCTGTGAAATTTGCATAATCTAATTTTTTTACATTTTGATTAAAACTTTGTGGTTGTATCCCAATTTTTTGCTGTTTTTGGAGCGTGGGAAAATTTTGCAAACAACCACCAATTAAAAATTCATACATGATCGGATTGGTCTCTATGGCATATCATTTGAAAGCTGAGAACGTCTACTTTTTGGCTGTGCAATTATTTTTTTTTTCACAAAATCGGCCATTTTCCAATAAATTTGGAAAACGCGTGCTCAAGGAAAAAACGCACTTTTTCTTTTCGTCGCTTTTTTCTCCCGGCTCTTTATTCCTGACGTTTTGACACCTTGACTAGTGTAAAGGTGGAATTCTCAACTTTCCATCAATGTATATAAAGTCATCTCATTGATACGTGGGGAAAAACATTGACTTGACTTCCTCCCGTTTATTTGTGAAAAAGGCACAGTTTTCCAAACCCAAAAGGATGTCACGAGAGTCGGTCAAGAAAATCCATTCCCAAGTATTCCGGGACCACTTTGGAGCTGCTGATTAGAAGTAATGTATCTAATAGCTACGAACTTTTTCTTCCCAGGTGATCCTCCTATGATTCGTGTAACGCTGATTGCATGTTTGAAAGACGAATTCAGCGAGGACTTTGTTCTGAGAATGGTAGTGGAACAATGATGTACTTCAAGGATAAAGAATGTGAAGTTATGAGGGAAAAATGGAACCATGATGGACTTAACAGCGAGGATGAAGAGACGAAAATTCTGGACCAAGCGGCAGCAATTATTGACGCCACATGCTGGCATTTCTACGTAATACAGCTATGTATCCTTCAAGTGACTGCCTTCTGGCCGAAGTGGATGATAGTGTCCCAGATAAGTTACAGTATTTAGTTAAGAAGATTATTTTGACCGACAAAAACAAAGATCTCGCTCCTATAAAACGAAAATGTAATAGCATCAGTCATGCAATAATGGTGACAGCTCGACCGAAATTTTTTTGTCGCACTTGCAGCTCGGTTTGGGTGTAATGCTTCTCCAAAAATTTGGTTCTCGAAATCTTATCGATATCCTTTCTCAATTGGGAAGTTGCGTGTCTTATTCGGAGGTTATGAAGTATCAAAATAGTATACTGTATGTTAAAGCCCCCAAAAATCAAGAAAGATTTCTTTGCTCAATTTATTTTTGACAATTGCGACTTTAACACAAATACGATTGACGGAAACAATGAATTTCATGGAATGGGAGGAATTCTAGCTGTCACACCCGAATATTGTTACGAAGCCAAGCAGCCCTTAATACGCGATATTGACAATGCCGATGAGCAAGTCATTGATGAGTATAAAATAAGCTTGAGAACTTATGATGGGGTAACGAGATCGGGTACAAAAATATAATTTTTGCAGTCCTTGATATTCCAGATTTCAGTATTGCCAATATTGATAATGCGGTTTCTTGGGGCTAAGGTTTGGAAGACTTCAGGGTGGAACGGGTTCATAGGGAAACTAACCGAAAATATGCCTTATCAACGAAGTAAAGTTATATGCTTGCCGTTTGTTAATCATCCGCCAAGTAACGAGGACACAATTTTTATCACCCTGACATATGCTGCAGAAAAATCCCAAGAATTGGGTCTTCATATCTGGGGTCCATCCTGCTGTAATTAATCTTATGGTCTGCTTTCCTAATAGATATAACTTGAGCCCTCATCTTAGAGAAAAACAAGACGCTCAGGAACATAAAATTTCTTGAAAACCGGTTCTCCCCCTACAACAGAATGTTTTCTTGAAAACTCGGTCTCATTTTTAATGAACTGACCAAATGCCACTTATCACCAGAAAATGAAAATTGCAACTAATAACTTACAGGTTGGCCTTTTTTCCTCCTCCATTTACTGGACTAATAATAGAATCCGTAAATTGAGTTTTTGGTAGTAGAGCAGCATATCGATTAGTGAATCGGGAGCTAACTATTTTTGCTGTCTAAATTTTTAGAAAATATTTTTTCACAAAATTAAATTTAATCAGATGAATGCTGATATCTCAAAAACTCACACGGCTAACTAAAATAGTTTTCCCAGTTAGATTTGCCATCCCTACACACCTAATTTTATATTTACTTAACGTTTATTTTTGAATTTAAAATCTACCCTAGAAACCATATTTCAAAATGATTGGTTTTGACAGATTCCAGAATTTGGTCCAAAATTCACTATAGAATCCAATCTAATATTTTAAAACTCCCTATACGTGTTTCTTGACTTAGGGAGTATACTAATCTGACGGAAGGAACTTTTTAAAATTTTAATCCACTAGAATGTTTTTTGTAGTGAAAACAAGAGGTACAAAACTAATTAAAAATTTTCAGTGGTTATAAAATTACAACAAAAATTCTCTTTTGGAATAGTACTGCGCCTTGTGGCGGCTAGCGTAACATCCTATTTTCCGCTATATTATGCAGAAAATTCCCAAGTTAAAATGACGACGCAACGTAAAATTTATTTATCACGACGAGTCGTGGATTTGTATTTTGTATTTGTAGTTCTGGTTAGTTCCATTTTGTTCGTTGTGTGATGAGTCGGTTCTCACTGTTTCCAGAACTGTTGATGCAGTTTTTATACCACTTTCCGCGGAGTGAGATAATTTGGTTTTAGTTTAGTTACGTCGCAATCAAGAGCATTTGTTAAAGAGTGTTCAATTAGAAAGTGCGAGAGTGCCATTGCATCAATTTGGTCGCAGCATCATAGTATACAAATTTATCTGAAATTTAAAAAAATTTCTTTGTACTGTACTTTTCATTAACTGAATGGATAGGGCCCCATATAAGAATGGATAAACCCAAATCTAGTAGGAAGACAAACGACTCGAAATTTGATAGGTGGAAGCATCATTTGATTTTGCCGATTAGCATTATATCTTCTACATATTACACATTGCCTGATTATAAAGTTTTTGCTTATCTGTCGAGCAATATGATTGGTGAAAGAGGGACAGCAAGACAGATGCCCCCAAATATCTCTTCAGCATGTACCCTTCGCTGTTCATATTCGCAGATCACCTTAAATCCCGTTGCTAATTCTTGAGAAATTATGCTCTTTCTCTCTCTCTCTCACTCTCTCTCTCTCTCTATCTCTCTCTCTCTTTCTGGGTGTGTATATCAATGAAGCAAGCAATGATTGAACCATGTAATTCCACTGGTATGAATATCAAGTTGAACAGATTTGAGTTCATCACGAAGTCTGAAGTTATATCACCCAAAATCATTAGCACCTTTATTACAGATAAAAGCAACGTCTTGCTCAGCTGTTGTTAAAGGATCCAAACGACTGACGTAAAGTTGCCTCACAAATTTCAAAAGCATCTACTGATGTTGGCATAGATGTGATCGGCGAAGGGTGTTCGTCATATCCCCTTTCCTCGATAGTTAAATTAGTTTAAGTTACACGATAGAATTTTGATAAGCGTATACTAGCAGGGATAGACACCGAGATTTACAGGAATAGACACCAAGATAGACACCAGCATTTAATTTTAAACAAGGAATTGGAGGTGGCAGCCACCGCCGTTTAAGATCATAGTCGGAATAGATTCGCAAAACAGTAAAACAGTGTAAATTAACAACGTCTGGGTCTGTATGTAGAATCGTAATTGAAGGAACTGTGTCAGATTCCTTTGAAATAACATCTGGTGTTCGACATGGAGATGCACTCGCGCCTGTGCTGTTCAATTTGGCACTTGAGTACGTAATGAGGAAAACAACATCGAAACTTCGCGCTGTATATTTAATAGATCAGGCCAAATTCTTGGATATGCATATGATATCGTGCTTCTTGGCCGAACACCTAGCGATATCAAGGACAATTTCATACCGCTCGATCGCTGCGCAAGAAAACTTGGTTTGGAGATGAACAATAGCAAAACCAAATGTTTATCCACACCCAGGAACATCTCCATGGTAAATCTTGGAATTGGCGACCATAATGTTGATAGCGTTCAAAACTTTAAATACCTCGGGTCAAGGTCTCTACAACAACGGATGATCAATAAAGTGTTTCACCAACAACCAGCCGGAGTGCGTCGTAGACGAAGGTCCTGACTACGCTGGCGTGACGACATTGACCAAGACCTACGCATAATATGTCGAAACTGGAGAACGAGAGCGACGGACGGAACGGATGGGGCTTTCAGTAGAGATTTCCCATTCGGCGCCGGATAGTGCTCGAATAATAAAACGCGGCTAAAATCATCGTTTTTCGATCGACATCTGCATGACAATCATAATAGGGCTGAATGTTTTATTTGTCAAACTTTTTCTTCAGCATTTTTCCGATCCAACTTCGCAAACGGACCTTTCTACTTTTATATAACTCTTATTTTAAATTACAAGAGGACCCCCAAATTAAAAGCAATTAACATTGTGCCATCTGGCGCAAGGATATCAAAAAAATCATTTAAAGATTTCATAACCTGCCCTCAATTCGTTTAAAATTTCAAATCACTGGAAAGGGATTGATTTCATTGCTATTTACCACTTTATTGATCCAGTTGCACAAGTGACTTGAGGCGTAACAAACAATTAAAAACCGCCATTTTGAGTTGTGTGAAATTTTTGGGAGAACCAAAAAATAGATTTATATAAGATTCGGCGTTTGGATCAGATTATAATCTGTGATAAAAAAAACACAATTATGACCCCCTGTGGCGGAGTGGAGAACTCATGGACCAACCCTTTTTCCTTGTCAGTACTATAGACTGGCATGGAGCTATGCAATTTGCAGATGGTTAAAATATCGGACGTATGTTCGTCGTCGATGTCGCAGGTCACTGCGTAAAGTAAGGATGTGAAAAGCGAACTACGAAAGAGTTGGGAGTGCTTCGGCCCCAGAACAGATAGTAAAGATTAAATAACCAAAAAAAAAAAAGATTGCCACGGCTATTAGACTAACAATCGGTTTAAAAATAAGCGATTGGTCGGTCCGTCGACTCTATTTGGCGGAGGAACAATTTAATTAAATTTTCACCGCACAAGCACGTTTTAAACTTAAGGAATTCCTCAAATTCCCCCCTAAAGGTCACTTTCCTTATGTAAACCTCGCCGTTTAGATCCGGTAAAGTAAACATTAGGAAAAGATGATACTTAGAATGGCAAACAAAATGATTGGAAATCACTTTTCAAGGAGTTTATATGGATGCAAAATATTTTCTAAAATTGATCTTTGTCGAGCTTACCATCAAATTCCAGTCGCTCAAGAAACCTATTACTAAACTGCAATAACCATACCATTTGGAATGCGTGTTTCTTTCGTATGACATTTAATCTTAGAAAGGAAGGTCAAACATTTAAAAAATGCATGGTCAAAGTGATAAAAGTTTTAAACTTTTTTATCCGCATAAGTAAACTAGTGGGAAGCACAACGCTTCAAGAACATTGTGATCATTTACGTACGACGAAAATGATCAGACTACGGAATCACAATTCGTTTGTCAAAATGACAATTCGGCAGACTCAATTCATATCCACCTCAATGACCTCTTTAAACAAGGAAAAACCCTACATTTTCTTGGCCTTCAGAATGTTATACAGATATCCAACTTTCCTCGAAGGGCGTGATTTTTTTATACACACAACACAGATCACCAAACTTCAGAGAGAGCGATAACTTCTAAAACAGAGTAAAGTTCCAGACAAACTCGTCACTTAATATATACCGTACAATTCACCGAATAGCATTCTTTATTGGATTCGATATCGACAAGCTAATTAAATAACAGAAAACAGATCCTAACCTGAAAGAATACTTAAGCGGTCCTATAAAACACTGAACAAAAAATGTAAATTAGAACTAATCACTATATATGGGTTGTGAGAAACAAGTATGATGCGAGACTTCGAATATTTCAATTCGACCATACGTCTTTCAATGTCAATCGTTCGACAACGTTCATAATCTAATTATCCAGGAGTTGAGCGTCAAAAAGTGCTTGTGACAAACCCAAAAAAATCACACCATTTTGGGAACAATGCAAAATTTCAAGAAAATTGGTTGCAAAACGAATTATAAAATTTGTATCTCGTCATCATGACAATCAGATAAGTTTAAGTTTATTTTCACAATGCAGCGGAAGATTTCCTTTATACCATCCCGGTAAATTTTGATAAATAGGTCATTTTGTCTTACTCTTAAGTTCAGAAAAACCGGTACTAAGTATTAAGCGCCCTTTTGATTTGTTCTGGATCAAAACTGTCAAATAAACCACTCAAGATAAAGAGGTCAATTTCCGTATAGTCTGATTTTTCCAAGCAGCTACCAGCTTTGGAGTAATTCTGGATAAAAACTAACAGATAAACACCATTCCATCAATCAATCTAGGGGCTCGAGTGTTTTAGTACATAAAATTAGCTGTATTCCAATGAAGAAAGCAAACTACTCACAAGTAGTTGTATCCACTCGCAGCTACCCATACTCAAACGATGATGTAGATGTTGAAAGATGTTACGCATACATTTGACGGTAGGTATATTCGTTTCAAAAAATGTAAGAGTTGGCTTTGTGATGGTTAGGTTATGTGAAATGACAGATTTTTTACAATGTTTTGTTTTTTTGTAAAAAAATTTGTAAAATTACAATTACTAATTACAATTATTAAATTGATCCAATTATACATTTACATGTACAATTATTAAACTGATGGAAGAAATTGATTCGACTACTAAAGCGGTGGATTTTTATAATAAATATACGTAAATTAATTTTAATAACATTATCACTATTAAAACCTCAATACTCCTCTTTCCTACCAGCATATGCACAGATGCACAAAGCTTTGCCTTCATGGTATGTCCAATTTTTGATATTTGTATTACCAAATT
This sequence comes from Nephrotoma appendiculata, assembly GCA_947310385.1. NCBI lineage: Eukaryota > Metazoa > Arthropoda > Insecta > Diptera > Tipulidae > Nephrotoma > Nephrotoma appendiculata. Next base: position 147,253,991 of record OX371224.1, read on the forward strand.
GTATGCAAATATTCCATGGAAATATAACCTGTAGAACGGGTGTCAAGATTTTACCCATATAAAATTTGCTATTTCATCTGTCACAAGTCAGAGCAGGATGGTTATATAAAAAATGCATATGACTTACTCATATCTCAAAATAAGAACCCGCCAAACCAGTTGTGGTTTTTATATGATGTGACGACTTAATTTTGCGCTGTAAAATTATAAATTATAAATTTTTAAAATTATTAATTAAAATAATAGAAACATTATCAAATAGTTAGTGGTTTATGTAGTGGTGCATTATTTGCTAATAAAAATTACAGACTTTTATGTAAAATTAAGTGTATTGTGAAAAAATGCTAAAATACGCGGAAGAAAAAACAGAAAGGAATATCTTACCATCAGTAAGTTTACCTAGTGTTTATATAAAATAAAATGTAAATTATGTTAAGAAGCTAGTGATTTGTGGTAAATTTATCCTTAAATTAAGTTATAAATCAGAGAAAATTAAGAAAACAATTTTGGTTGTTGGCGTGGGGTTCTTATATTGTGTTTGTTTTTGTAACCTCGTTGTTTTAGATGCTTTCTCTGTTACCCCCGAATTTGTGACACTTGACAGTTGCTTACACTCATTCTGTATTTTTAAATTCTTTGAAATATTCAAACAATTTTAATTTTGTATAACAAAATATGCTACTCACAAATACTTGTGAGTAGCAAATTGTTTCCATTGGAACACAACTATTGATAAAGCGGTCAATTTGCGTACTGTCTGGTTTTTCCGAGCATTATTCCTAAGTCCAGAAAAAATCGCTAACAAATACAAAACGCACTTTTAAATTGTCCTGGATCAAAACTAACAGATAAACACCACTACATTGAAAAATCAAGAGGCGCCGGGTATTTTAGTATACAGTACCTGCCAGTTGAATTAGAGCCATCCTTGTGTATCAAGTAATTTGTAATATACGCAGTTTGTATTTAAATTTATTTCAAATTTTCGTTTGTAGACGGGTTTAGTTGTTCAAAAAGTATCTATCCAACAACCGCATTAATCCGAGCGATTGCCGCGATTGCCGTGGTGTCCGTAAAACCACCGACAGATATCACCGGCTAATTATATATAATAGCACTCCAAAATAGACAAAATTCTGCTACAGCTGCTAAATAATTTAACTCAAATGTCGCAGACCAGCCAAAAATCCCGAATTGACACCAGAAATGAAGAGTGCATGCCTCCAATGGGCAAAAATGCACAGAATTTTTACGGTTAAAGATGTTGCCATTAATAAATCATATCTTCAAAGTATTAATTTTTATAATAAATTTCAATTTTACAACTCACATCCTCTTTGCAACAGGTGATCTTTAGCGATGAATCCCGATTTGAAGAAATGGCATAGAGTCTTAATTGCGTTAGACGAAGACCCAAGGAACATTATAGTGATGTCGAAGACCCAAGGAACATTATTCAGCTGTACAGAAAAAAATTAAACTCCCACCATCAGTCTGGTCATGCATAACCCCGAATGACATCGGACCTCTGTATTTTTGGAGGGCACCATGAATCAAGTGCAATATAAAAAGATTGTTGAGACTGTATTTTTGCCTTTCCTAAACTCAATAAATTAAGAAGAGCCATACACCTTTATGCAGGATGGAGCACCGTGTGATATTGCGAAAAAAATAAAAACTTTGTTTCAAGAGCATAGCATACCCCTTTTGTCATAGCCCGGAAGCTCACTCGATAAAAATCCGGTCGAAAATATATGAAGCATGTTGAAAAAGGTTGTGTACTCATCCCAGATCCATTTCCGAGCATTTTTCCCAAATCGTGAAAATTCGTTACCAAATACTAAGCGCACTTTTGATGTGTCCTGGATCAAAACTAATAGATAAACCCCATTACATTGAAAAATCTTGGGGTTCCGGGAGTTTTAGTATATACAATTAGTAGAGGATGATATGCGTTAATTTCTCGAGCATTTTTCCGCGCACTTTTAAGTTGTTCTGGATCAAAGATAAAAATCTAAGGGCACCGGATGTCTTAATATATAAAATTGATTAAGAGGTCAATTTGCATATCATCTGCTTTTTTCGAGCATTTTCCTAAATTCTGAAAACCCTCTAATAAATACTAAGCGCACTTTTGAGTTTTTCTGGATCAAAACTAACAGACTTATATATTAAATCACTCGGGGCTTTCAGATTTCAACGTGCAACTCAAACGTAGTTTTAGTATTTATTAGCGGTTGTTTAGGATTTAGGAAAAATACTGGGAAAACCATATACGATTCGCATATTGACTTGTTTACCAATTTTGTATACGAAAACACCCGGGCCCCTAGATTTGGTGTTTATTTTTTAGTTTTGATCCAGAAAAACTCAAACGTGCGCTTAGTATTTGTTAGTGGGTTTTCAGGATTTAGGAAAATACTCGGAAAAACCAGACGATATGCAAATTAACCTGTTAATTAATTTTATATATCAAGACACCCGGTGTCCTTAGATTTTTTAGTTTTGATCGATATGGCATACCTGTTAAGAGACTAGAAATTTCTAAATTTCTGCATAATCAAGATAATTATGATTATCATTATTTAGGCATTCAGGCTCTATATAACACAAAGATGAAATTATAAAAATTTGTCCGTATATTATTTAAAGAACTGTCATTTATTATGAATATTCGTTATTAAGCAGTTTTACAAATGCAGTCAAACAAAATTTATATTTTTGTTTTTTTAGGAAGGTTTATGAAATACACTTGGGTGCAAAAAAATCGCACATTGCTCAATTTTCCACAAGAGTTCAAAAATATCAAAAAAATACAATATTTGTTAATATTTTTTATTGCAGATTCAAAGTCTATTTCCAGTGGTTCTTTTTTGTATTTATACATACCATAATATGATTTTTGGGGGTAAACATCTGAGGTACGCGTTTTTGTGAATTTGTCAGCGTGAAAATTAGGGGTAAAAACTGAATTAAAACATGGAAATAAACAAAAAAAAAACAGTTTTATTAATAAGAAGTATTCCCTCCCCTGGCCTGAATGACAGCTTCCATTTGATGCTGCATTGATTTCACCAAAGTTTTCACAAAATCTTGAGCTATCGCCTCCCATTCCTCTACGATCGCCTGTTACAGCTCCTGGAGACTCGTTGGAGTAACATCCCTGGTTCGAACCCTTCTTTTCAACTCGTCCCACAAACGTTCGATGGTATTGAGGTCCTGAGGGCTATTATGAAATTTTTTTCCATTTCGTAAAATACAAAACCGTAAATTCGACCCGCCGCGAATATTCCTATTATGAAACCTATTTTTAGATGGGGGCCGACTGAATTTAATTCGTTTGTAATTTCACTCCACAATGTTGGGTAGGGTCTTTATATTGAGGCGCATTTAAAAAAATGTTTGTCTGTGCCAACATTTTTATCATAAAAGAAATTAAAATGTGAAATTGGCGACCATTGGTAATTGACCTACAGAAAATACAATAATAAAGTTTCAAATAAATTGTAATAAATTAAGCTAGTCCATTTTTATAAAATAATTGAGTAACTTATGTTTTAAAAAGTAATTAAAGTATTTTATTTTAATAAAAAATAATAAGTATACGCATTTTCGTAAATACAATATTCGTCACCTATAGAGCAGTCGAATTTTGACATTTGATTTTCGTAAAATTCGATTTCGATTTTTTTTTTTTTTGGTTTCATAATAGGGCGGATTTACGATTTTCGAATTTTACGAAATCGAAAAAATTTTATGATTATCCACCTCTTGAAGGTACTGGTATACTACACCAGCCGTATGCGGTCTCGCATTATCCTGCATAAACAGAAAATTTCCACCAATAAACCCGGCAAAAGGTACGACGTGCTCCTCGAGTACTTTCTTAATGTACCGTTGAGAAATCATTCCTCTTGATCGACAGCCAGTATTGGCTCGTGTGATGAATACAACGTTTGCTGGTCTGTGTGCAGTCAGATTAACTTTTCGAAGTCGTCTTCCAACTGTCCACCGACTGACTTCGACTTCACGAACTTCCTGGAGCCGCCGTCCCAATTGAACAGCATTCATACGGCGATTTTGCAACGAAGTTGTTATAAGAAAGCGGTCATCACGCTGTGCTGTAGCACGAGATCGGCCAGATCCTTGCCGCCGTCTGAAGCCACTAATTTCCTGATTGCTCTGCCACACCCGACGAACGGAGAATCGGCTTAAATTTAGTTGTAGAGCCACTTAACTATGGTGCTGCCAAATAAATTTGTGCAACCACTTGTGCGGCTACCTCTGGTGAGGTATCTATTTCTTTGCTCCGGTTAAAGATGTAATCAATAGAGGATCGTTCAGACTAAGCGTCGATATGCGAATGATTACAATTCCGAGCGATTTTTAGAATTTAATTCGAAAGCCTGCTCTATGCATTTAACAAAAAATCACTTTGTTGGCATGGTACAAGTACAAAAAAGGTACCACTGGATAGGTATTGAAACAGACTTTGAATCTGCATTAAAAAAAATTAAACAAATATTGGACTTTTTTTATATTTTTGAACTTTTGTGGAAAATTGAGCAATATGCGATTTTTTTGCACCCAAATGTATTTTGTAACCGTTCGATCCCGCAGTGGCCCTATTCTGGTTTTCCCCGGGAGTTGGAAATTGGGAATTAGTGACGTTTTTCTAGCAGATGGGAATTTTTTATTCTGCCTGGCATTTGGGAATTTATTTTATTGGGAACAAATAATTCCATTTTATAACAAATTTGACGTTAATTTTTCTTCATTATTTTTTGGGAGAATTGTGATTCGTACATTTTTACCATTTTTTCTAATAAATATACATATATGTATTTAAAAATAAATTAAACTTGTAATAATGTCGTAATATGTGTTTTAGTTTATAAACATCTACATAAAAAAAAAATCCCAATAAATTATTCCCTGTCTGGGACATAAATATTTGGGAATTAGTGCAATTTGTAATTACGGCAAAATATTTTCCCAATTCCCCGGGAAACCCAGAATAGGGCCACAAGTATTTAAACTTATTCACCTTTCCGTATTGTGTGTCGCATGATAAAAATTTTCCACGCTGTTCTTTCAACGAGAGCATAACTTGTGCACGATTCGGGATATCATCGCTTAATTAAATGTGAAACATACGCTGCCCTATATAATCGCATTTAGAGGTCGTTGTTACTATCCATCATAATACCGTAAAAAGGTCCTTCTGTTACCACTTTAATATAACATACAACAACAAGAAAAATATTTTATGAAAGCACATCACATCCCACTTTACAAGGCAACTTCTAATTTATACATGTACTAAAGTGTAGCTACTATAGATACATGAAGTAAAATAATAAAAATAATTAATTCTCTTTAATTATCATTTACGGTTTTCCCTTTCTTATAATTAGACTTAAAAAAAAAACTGGAAATAAAGAAAAACAGCAACTCTTGTCATCATGCACCCACAGAAAAAATTCACCCACATCATCATTCCTAGAATATTTATTTTTATATACAAGAGATATTTTTATATATAATAATGGCAGAAAAAAGCTTTTTTATATTTTCAATATTCTATATTTGTGTGAGCAATTAAAGTTAATATTAGAAAACTATAATGAAAATTGAATAAATTTCCACATACACACACTCTTCTAATAATATATAATTATCAAATCAACAACCATATATGATAAACATATTATGCTACGTACGTATGTATGTACTGTACATGCTCGTATATAGGCCATATTTGAAATTTTTGTACATTTTATAAAAAAAAAATATTTGTTTGTAAGATGGAAAAACAGAAAAAATTGTTTTCTTTATAAAGTACTTTTCATCATCTTTCTTAAGAGCTTTTATGATGCTTTTATGTGTATGTATGCCGCACTCGTACTGTATATACAATTTTTGTAAGCTCTTCATATTATACAAGATAAAAATAAAAATAATATGTAAAATAAAATAAAATTGAATCAAAACCGAACTTACCTAAATTAACATAAATTATATCTTCTGGTGTAACGCTAAATCTTGGCGGAGCATGCACATATAAATGAAACCATGTACCATTCTTATGTTGATTTGGTGAACGATTTAAAAATACTACTTTGCATTCGTACCATCCTTGATCGGTTTCACGGATATTTGTTAAATTTAATGAGGCAGCACCAAATGGTGAATCAGGTGATACTCGTGATACACGTCCCTCGTATCCTTCTCCACTATGGGTTGGATAATTTTCATACCATATATAAATTGGAATTTCTTGACCCTAAAGTTTTTTCATTTGGATTTATTTTTTTTTGGGGCGGGTTTCGGGTTAGAGAAAAGAAAATAAATAAATTAGATTTTTTTTGGCTTAATAATTTGTAAAAAAAAAAAATTTTTCGATATTAAACTTAATTCTAAAATATTTATACATATATAAAATGTATTAATAACGGCATTTGCACAAAATATTTAATAAAAAGCTTTTTATATATGCAACAAAAAACAAAATTACTAATATCTACACACTACAATAATAACATTATAATAAAATTTCTACACCCATATTAAATCGCAATCAGAGAGAGAGAGCGAGCTTTTAAATTATTTATATCAACACCCAAATAACCCAGAGCTTTTCGATTACGCTACGGGAAAGTACCAAACTATCGATGTATGCCGAATCCTCTTACATTGTGCTTTATCCACATATTACTTTATACGAGTACATGTTTGGTTGGCGGAGAGCTTTTTGAACACTTTTTGTTATATCCGCACGTTAAATGTAAAATAAATATGTTTTAAAATTAAAATTAAAAATAAATGTAAAAAAATTAATTATGTTGATTTTGTCATGAATTTAAATATTTCATTATTTTAAATAAAAAAAAAAAACTTACAAAAAATAATTGGATTTTTTTTGTTCGTTCACATTCAAATTATGTTTCAAATTTCAAATAGAAAATTCATTTTCAGATTTAAATACAAAAAAAAAATATATATATATATATATATATATGTACATATATAGCTATAAATGTAAGAAAAGAAAACGAGAAACAGAATAACAGAAAAAGCTTCTTGCCTTCAAGGTAAATGTGCTTTTGAAATGTGAGAAGATATATAGTTGATAAGATATGAATAAAATATGGCGTATTAAGGTTACAAATGATGTATAAAACAAAAAAAAAGTTCTTTTTTTTTGTTTAAGATAATCATCATCATCAGCAGCATCAACATCACATGAACAAGATATAAGAAGAGTGTGGCGTGTTGTTTTTGTAGTTATTTGTGTGCTTTCGAGATGTGTATGATATGATGGTACAACACAATTCTGTTTGTTGTATTTTATAAGCTCTTAGGTTAACAAGGATTTGTAAATTATATATAAATATACACGGTGGTATAGTGTGCTGTTATATGTAAAGAGCATAAATATATATGATGTGTAGGTGAAAGGAGGTAAACTCTTTGAGCACCTCATACACATTTTTATAAATAATTGATTTTATGCTACATTTGAACAACTTTAACAACGTATTGGAGGGCCCATGACTTTTTCCACGGCTTTATGTATATAAATCTAATTGGAATTACATTCACCCAATTCAATTAGAAGCATGATAAAAAATTTTGTCTTAATTGATAACAGTAAAATTTTGATGATATAGAAAAGAGTTTGTATTTTTTTGATTTTTATCGAACTAAATAGGTTTATTTGATTTAAATCAAGGGCAAGTTTTAAACATAGTATTCATCTAATAAGTATATAATTTATTCGAGGCCCATTGCAATCTATATCTATATATCTTCGCAATTACCAGGAGATGGTTCTTACGAAAGAAATTTTTGAAAAAATCCACCGGAAAAGTCGGAAAATCGAATAAAAAGCTATTTTCATATGAATTTTGTGTGCACATTTTTTATGAGTTAGGTGGTGTAGTGGATAAAGCTTCGGCGCTTGGGCTGGGAGGTACTGGATTCGAATCCCACCGAAGGCTGCTTGCAAATTAATATATTTTTTTTTCGATCTATTTTATCTATTTATCTAAATCTTCTATATATATACAGTAAAAATCCTGAAAGACGGAACTCTGATACTACGGAATCCCATTAAAAACGGAAAATTTCACTATTCTAAATATCGTGACTACAAAATCCTTAGTCATTTGTTCCTGTACGGCGGAAAACCCCTAGACACGGACGGAATGTTTCCTCTCCATGTAAAATTTCATTCTAAAACTCCTAAAAGACGGAACTTTTACCAACTTCACATTAAAAAACAAATTATTTTATGTACACATGTACATACATATTGACACAGAATTACACATTATCTACATAACCTCTAAATAAAGCGGCAGGAAGAAATCATACAATTGTAAGTTAATTATATTTATTACATTTATTACTTTTTTATTATTTCATTAATAAAATAAATATGAGAATAATAAATGTAATTACACAACTGTTTCAGAAATAAGAAAGAAAAAGTAAATCTGCATTAAAGCAGAAATACGACGTAATCCAATTGAAAAATTGTGGGAAAAATGTGAAGGAAATTTGTGACAAATATAAATGCCGAAAGACTCAGATTTATTCTATCATTCAAAATAAAGAGCTGATCGTTAATAAATATTTGGAATCCAACGAAAACCATCGTATGTTTACAAAAATTCGTGAGACTATAAACAACAAAATAAACAAAGCGGTGTTTGAATGGTTCTCAATCGCAAGAACCAAAAATATTCCGATTTCCGGACCAATTTTGCAGTTTCAGGCTTTAAAAATGGCTAGAACTTTAAATCGCAGTGAATTTAAAGCATCTAATGGATGGCTACGGTCCTTTCGAAGGCGTTATAACATAGTATTTAATAAGTGTTGCGGTGAATCAAACGAGGTTACCAAGATGTGGTACGTGATTGGAAAGCTAAATTGCCGGATATTATCGAAAGCTATTCCTCAGAGAATATTGCCTACTGCGATGAATCGGCGCTATTTTTTAAAGTTTTACCAAACAAAACTTTACAGTTAAAAGGAGAAAGATGTAATGCGAGAAAATTTTCTAAAGAGCGTATCACCGTTCTTTTGACCGTATTTGCTGATGGTGCGATTACAAACCACTTGTAATCGGTAAAAGTGCCAGACCAAGATGCTTTAAAAATCTCGAAACCAAACAACTTCCCTTGTCATATTTTTCAAATAAAAAAGCGTGGATGACCGGTCAAATTTTTGAGCGCTACTTAGTCGAACTGAACATAGCGATGGAACAACAAAATCGCCATATAATGTTGTTTTTGGATAACGCCATATGTCACCCAGAAATAATGCTATCCAATATAGTCCTAAAGTATTTACTAGCTAATACCACTTCCATATTGCAGCCTTTGGATAGCGGGATTATTCAAAATTTAAAATTAAATTACCGTAAAGCCATGCTCCAAAGAGGTTTGTTTGAAATGGAGAGCTGCGAGAAGGCGTCGGAGCTGACGAGTGAAATTTCTGTTTTAGATGCCATTATGATGATCAAAGTTCCAGCATACACTATTAAATCAGATACAATCATAAAATGTTTCCAAAATTGTGGATTCCCAATTAATCTTGACCTGCCTAAATCTAATCGACGATGTTAATATTGTGCAGGCGCTTATAGACTCGGTATTCCCAAATATCACTGTCCCCACTGTGTATGTAATAAACATATACCCAAAACCAGTTGCTACAGAGCAATCAAAAATCCCGGATTACTTTCGAAATAAGTACAATAAGTAAACCCCGTACATTTCGCAATCATCCGGTACAAAATGTGATACCTATATGTGATGAAATAATGAGGCTGATACATTCCAAACTATACATATGTATAATTTAATTTTATTTATATATTTTTTCTAAACTAGTTTTTTATGCAAGTACATACATAGAATGTACATACATACTTGGACAAAATAAATGAATTGATTTCAAACAAAATTTATGTTATTTATTGGGAAAATATACATTATATGTATGTACATATGTATGTAATACCTTACACTCAACTTTCGATAGTTTTCGTTGACAACTCCTCAAAAACGGAAAAATCCGTAAAAACGGAAATTTTGCTTGGTCCCTTGAGATTCCGTCTTTGAGGATTTTCACTGTATATATATATATATATATATTATATATATATATATATATATATATATATATATATATATATATATATATATATATATATATATATATATATATATATATATATATATATATATAAAACCGGCTGAAATGATTTGGCTTAATCTTTTATTATTGTGTTCGGAATAGTCAGGAGATGGATGGTTCTTACGAAAGAAATTTTTGAAAAAATCCACCGGAAAAGTCGGAAAATCGAATAAAAAGCTATTTTCATATGAATTTTGTGTGCACATATTTTATGAGTTAGGTGGTGCAGTGGATAAAGCGCTTGGGCTGGGAGGTACAGGATTCGAATCCCACCGGAGGCTGCTTGCAAATTCATATATTTTTTTTTCGATCTATTTTATCTATTTATCTAAATCTTCTATATATATATAAAACCGGCTGAAATGATTTGGCTTAATCTTTTTTATTGTGTTCGGAATAGTCAGGAGATGGATGGTTCTTACGAAAGAAATGTTTGAAAAAATCCACCGGAAAAGTCGGAAAATCGAATAAAAAGCTATTTTCATATGAATTTTGTGTGCACATATTTTATGAGTTAGGTGGTGCAGTGGATAAAGCTTCGGCGCTTGCGCTGGGAGGTACTGGATTCGAATCCCACGGGAGGCTGCTTGCAAATTAATATATTTTTTTTCGATCTATTTTATCTATTTATCTAAATCTTCTATATATAAATATATATAAAACTGGCTGAAATGATTTGGCTTAATCTTTTTTTATTGTGTTCGGAATAGTCAGGAGATGGATGGTTCTTACGAAAGAATATTTTGGGAAAATCCACCGGAAAAGTCGAAAAATGATGTTTTTGTATAAGATGTCGCACGTATTGGAGATTTTATAATTTTTCTGTTCTAAAAGATGGTCATTTAGAAAAGAAAAATTGTAAAATCTGAGTGGAAAACTCGAAAACTTCCGGAAAAAACCGAAAAAGAAAATTGAGTTTTTCCTTTCTTGCGCATCAGTTGAACGGCAGCACCGATTCGGTTCAATCTTTTTTTGTTGTATTCGCAATTGCCAGGAGATGGTTGATATGAGAGATTGCATTGATATGTATGTTAAGATCGAAACGAAACGTTATAATTACATCCGCTTCGATCAATTAAAACTATGTTCCGAGCAGTACAATCATCTGCGTAATGCCATCGCTTCGGACGGGGATGCAACCAACGTCGGTCAATTGACCATTCTCCCAGCAACATATGTTGGCAGCCCACGGCATATGCATGAATATGCGCAGAATGCTATGACGTATGTGCGGCATTACGGAGAGCCAGATTTCTTCATCACGTTCACATGCAATTCAAAATGGCCTGAAATTATCAGTAATCTACTGCCAGCACAAACTTCCAGCGATCGCCACGACATCACCGCAGTAGAGTGGCAGAACCGCGGATTACCACATGCACACATTCTGCTATTGTTAATTGAGAAAATCAGACCAGATTAACTCGATTCAATCATCAGCGCCGAAATACCAGATCCGAAAGCAGACCCGAAGTTGTTCGCGGTAGTCGCAGCAAACATCATTCACGATCCGTGCGGAGACCAGATTCATCCTGTATGGCCGATGGGAAATGCACAAATGCACAAACCAATATCCGCGTCCGTTGGTGACATACACAATTAGCGGAAACGTCGGTTATCCAATATATAGGCATCGTTCACCCGAAGATGGTGGCACAACAGTCACAATGAGGTGATAGTAAAAGATATCGTGATCGATAATCACAGGATCGTTCCGTGTTGCATCTATCGAAAATATTTGCAACACACAGCAATGTTGAGTACTGTAATTCCATTTAATTTTTCTAGAAATACGTGAACAAAGGCAGCAACCTGGCATTGTTCGGAATTGCTACTCCGGATGTAAATGACGAAGTGTTAAGATTCCAATTGGGCCGTTATGTCAGTTGCAATGAGGCGTTTTGGTGTATTTTCTCATTTGCATTACATGAACGTCATCTCACTGTTCAAAATTTGTGGGTGCACTTGGAGAATGGACAACGTGTCTATTTCACGGAAGCTAAGGCAGCACAACGAGCAGAGCGACCATCAGCTACAACACTCACGAATTTCTTTGAAATTTGCCAAAGCGATCCGTTCACACGAGCATTGTTTTACTGAGAAATGCCATACGCTATTATACTTGGAACCAGTCGACGAAGAAGTTTCAACGACGAAAGAAAGGTGAACCTGTTATAGGATACGTCGATGTGTATTCGACTGATGCGCTTGGCCGTGTGTACACCGTTCATCCACGACAAGACGAAGGTTTCTATCTTTCGTGTGCTTTTGTTCCATGTTCGTGGTCCTACTTCGTTCGATGCCACTGTTTCTGCGCCGGCAAATCAAATTCGTACATTGTTCGCGATCATCATAGCGACGTGTCATCCATCGAACGCATTGGAATTGTGGAACAAATACAAGGACGAGATGGCTGATGACATTTTGCATCGAGTTCGCACTGCAACATCGAATTATGAGCTTAAAATGAACGACGAGATACGCAACGAAGCTTTGTTCATGATCGAAGACATTTACGTGCTTATGTACGGCAGCACATGATTTGTCGAAATTGGACACGCCAGCATCAATGCGTTTGATGTACGATGCATTTAATCGTGAATTGCAACGAGAGCAAGTGTACGATCGAAATTCAATGAGCCAAATAGTACAAAAGAATGTTCGCTTTTGTATGCACAGCAAAAGAACGTATACGAAGCATTAACGAAGGCAGTTCACGCTCGAGATGGCACATTTTGCGTTCAAGTTGCCGATGAATATCCACACGAATGACAAGTCAGTGTGCTCAATTGCCAAGAACTCGGCGATGACCACGGTATTCCAAGAATTCAAAATCATCATCTGGGACGAATGCACGATGGTACATAAACGATTATTGGAAGCGTTCAATCGAATGATGAAGGATTTACAAAGTGACTCAAGACGTTTTGGTGGAGCGATGATTCTGCTGGCCAGCGATTTTTGTCAAACGTTACCTGTCATTCCGAGATCAACAGCTGCGGATGAACTCAACGCATGAAATCGTCAAGTTTGTGGCGCTATGTGAAGAAGTTGCAGTTGACCACGAACATGAGAGTCGCGTTACAGAACGACTTATCAACTGCTGATTTTTCCAAACAACTGTTGGTTCTTAACAATGGTCAAATTCCTGTTGATGTTTTGACAGGATTGATTTCGTTTCCATCGAATTTTTGCATTTTCACGACGTCGAAGGATGAGCTTATCACGAATCTGTTTCCGCACATTCACTGAAATTGTTTATGAATCATGATTGGCTCAGAAAACGAGCGATTTGTGCAGCGAAGAACAAGGAACAGTCTGAATTACTTAATTCAAAACCAACCATAACTTGATACTCAAAGTAGGATCTGTGATAATCACGCTACGTAATCTGAACCATCCGAGATTGACTAACGGAACGTGATTGGCTGAGAATAAGCTGATGAACAACGTGATTCAAGCGACGATATCAATGGCAAATTCAAAGGAGAAGATGTTCTAATTCCGAGAATTCTTTTGATTCCAACTGACATTTCGTTCGACTTCAAGAGCATTCAGTTCCCCATTCGTTGGGCATTCGCTATATGATTAACAAATCACAAGGTCAATCGCTGGAAAGTGCGGAATAAATCTGGAATTTCCGTGTTTTTCTCATGGTCAATGAATGATTCCATTTAATTTCACTCGAATAAAATACATTGAATTATTTTGAATTCCACCTGACTTCAATTCATTTCCACACTGAGAGAAAAAATGGAAAAAACAACTCAAATTTCTATAGATGCCTGAGTTTGAGTCAACATTTTATTCACTTTTCAATACATTATGCCGCTTTTATGGTTGCGTTCGTTCGTTCTGACAATTTTTACAACCAGTCATATTGCTCAAAAATGATGATTTTTTTCTTCTTGATTTTTCCACAAGAGATGGTTGGTCGAAAAAACGACGGAACGAACGAACGCAACATAAACTTGCCTTAAGTGTTGAATTCGATGAAAATAGAATGGAATGCCACTCAACTCAATCTTCTATTGTGAATTGAGTTGAGTTGTTTGATTTTATTTCACATCAAAATCAATTTTCGTGAAGCACAAAATTATTTGCTCGGAGCGAAAAAATTTGGGGCGAAACGAGGTTCCCCGGGTCAGCTAATTTTATATAAAACTAGCAAAACGAAGGCTTTTCGCGCCCCGACAGGCTAGTGTGCTTCGCACGTTCAACTGTCACCCCGCAGCTTTGTGCCTCGTTAACTGCGCCAGTGCATGTTTTCATAAGAATCCACTAATCAAAAATGAAATAAGAATCCCATTTCCATTTATGACACCAAATTTTATCATGATGGGTTAATAATTGGCTTATTTCCGCCCGAGTTGGTCATATTCCGGAATTTATACAAATAAAAAAATTTTAGAATAATATTTCCATCCAGCATAAATAATTTCGTCAAAATCTATTCAGAAATGACCTAGTTTCGTCACATTTGGTCATCTTCTAGAACTTCCAAAAACATTTTAGAATCCCATTTCCACGCGGATACCCAATTTCATCATGATCAGTTAATAAATGACTTAGTTCCGTCCCATTCAGCCATACATCAAAACTTCTTCTGAAAATCAAATTAGAATTAGTGAAAATAATCTAGTTCCGTCCCACTGGCGCTATTTTGGTAATTGCCCGGGAATAGGAAACTGGGGAAAGAATTTTTATGAAATTTCTATTCAAATTTTTTTTTTCCGTCCTACTGAGGAGAAAAGTTTGATGTAAATATTTATAAATTGGGCATAATTTTTCCATATCTAAATTGGCAGGGAAGATTATTCCTAATTTAATTTTGTTTTGTAAGAAATTTTACCTCACCTGCTTTTTACCTCAGTATACCGGAAAAAAAATATTTGAACAGAAATTACATATAAATTCTTTCCTCAGTTCATTATTCCTGGGGAATTACCAAAATAGTGTCACAGATGGGCATATTTTTTTTAAATTGTTTGTAAAAATTATTTTAGAATCCTATTCAGGTTCTATCCAGCATACCCAATTGCATCATGTTCAGTTATGAAATGACTTAGCTCCATCCCAAGTGGACAATTCTGAACGTTCTTTCTAAAAATTAGTATGAGTCTAATTTCTATTCACCACACCAACTATCATCGTTCACAAATTATCTATTTCCGCCCCAAAAGATGGCATTATTGCAGAACTTTTTCCAGAAATGATTTAAGAATTAAATTTTCAGTCATTTACCAAATTTCTGGATGATCGGTTAAATAAATGGTTTAACTCCATCCCTTATTATTTTAGGATCCCATTTTCATCCGGCATAGAAAATTTCATCATAATCTGTTCAGAAATAGTTTTGGTGCAGATTGTCGCCCAATAATTTCTTTGAAAAATTATGTTAGAATGCCGTTTCCATTCCAGAACTTCTTCTTTTATTTCGTTCCACCATACCTAATTTCATCTTGGTCGGTCAAGAAATGGCTTTGATCTGTTCCAGCTTGCCGCATTCCATAACTTAATCTAAAACCCTTTTAAAATTTAATTCCCATCCACCATACGAAATTTCACCAAATGTTTGCAGAAGTCAAAACACATATTTTTACGAAATGTCAAGTCAAATCACAAGGCATGCAATTTCCATTTTATTTTGTAGCTTAGCAATAGCCATTTCTACGTCATAATGTATTTAAATTGCTAAATTGCTATTTTTATGGCGCTTTGCGCCCCGTCAGGCTAATGACCGGTGCACGCTAAGCTGTCTCATAGGCACATTTAAATCATTTTTGCTACAACATTGAATAGTTCGGTCTAGGTCTAGCTATCCATATTAAATTATTTTAGAATATCAATTGCATCCACCTTATTCCTGAACTTCTTTCAAAAATCATTTTAAAATCCCATTTCGATCTACTAAATCAACTGCTGTGTGTGTATGTGATGCCATGGCCATCAAAAGGCTGTTGATTCGCTTAAGTTCAGACGCATTAATTAATCGGGGTAGAACTTCATATTTAAGCTTTCGTCATAATTTGCGAGATCTCAATGATTTTCGGCTGAAATCGGTTCACTGGAAGTGGCAGCCTTAAAAGCTTTATCGTTTTTTACAAATAACATTTTGAAAAGTATATAATTTTCGATAAAATCAACTGCAAACTAAAAGATTCTAAATTAATTTTGAAACAACATCGGCCCAGATCAGTTTTCCAAAATTTAAGCGATACTATCAATTTTTGACAAAAAAACCGACACTGTGTAGTCCAGATAGGGTGATTGAACGGGATGAAACTTCATACCTAAGCTTTTTCTACAAAGTGGGAGATCCAAGTGGATTTTGGCCAAAATCGGTCCACCAGAAATGGTAGCTTTAATCAGGACATTTTTCGTTTATCCACCGGAAGTAACAATTTCAATAGGAACTTATTATTTTTTTGTGTGTATTTTGAAAAGTATATCATTTACGAGATTCTAAATTGAGCAACACTGGATCAAATCAATTTTCTAAAATTTAAGCAAAAATGGCATTGTTAGACAAAAAACTGTTGTTCTACAAAAATTCGGCCGTGTATTGGGACGAAAGGACTCACCGGACAAGTGGTGCAGTGGTTAAAGCTTCGGCACTTGGACCGGGAGGTACTGGGTTCGAATCCCATCAGAGGCTGGATGCAAAGCGAATTTTCGTCATCGATTACGATCGGTAATGTTAATAAACACAACTAAGACCCTCTGTTGGAGTGCAGAATTCAGCGCCGACCCACCGTCCATGTCAGTTTACAGGTTGACATGGAGCTTGCAATGTGCAGGTGGTATACTGTAATTGTGTGAATGGGTGGTCTGTGCGTGAATGAAAGGGGGGGGGTATTAATTGACCTTCAAAGGACATTAAATCCACTGGACAATTAATACTTCCTTTAAAAAAAAAAAAAAAAAAAAAAAAAAAAAAAACTTTATAATTAGGCTTTTTCACAAATCTGAAGTTCCCAGTGAATTTTGGTCAAAATCGGTCCATCAGAAGTGACAACTTCCATAGAACCATTTTCCGTTTTCACAAATATTTTGAAACGTTTATTATTTTTGATAAAACCGATTCTGAACTAAAAGATTGCAAATTAATGTTGCAACAATAGCGGCCCAGATCAGTTTTACAAAAAAGCGGATATGATGATTATTGACAAAAAAATTTTGGACAACAATAGTTGACCTTGTTGATTTTATGAAATTTAAGCAGAGATATAGTTTTTTTGATTATTCAAGACAGTTATACCAAAAGTCTAGTAAGTTGCATAGTTCGTTCGCCTTAGAAATAAAGTGTGGTGTATTCGAGATAATCGCCGTAAAAGAAAGTCGAGTCCTGGTCACAACATATACATCCTCCATTGCATTAAAATGGATTTTAATTTTGATTTTCTGTAGTAAATGCCAAAATAACAATTTGGAAGATAATTTGGGTTTAAGTAACAGTCACAACCAATAAAATATAGATTTTTATTAGAAAGCTCCATACGGAACTAGTGGTACTGGTGAGCCATGCGTTCTTCTATATGTTTTCCTAAAACGCAAATTTGCCACCGAAAAATATGGGGTTACAATATGTAGTCGCTAGATGAGATAACATTATCACAAAAAAATTATTTTTCTTGTTAGTTTATAACCAGTGGGCATTTTTAATTCATTTCGTAAACTGTCAACTTGGTTGACTTCCGACGTCGAGGAACTGGGTATGAAGAATTTGTGAATGATAAAATGCTAGGGATTCTAAAGTGAGTTTTGGACATAATTCTAGAATCTGTCCATGCTAGACCAAATCCCAATTTTTCTTTAACCATTATGATGAAATTTGGCTGTGAGTTTATTTTGAAATTTCAATATGTCATTTAGATGAGTTTCTGGAAACGCGGCCATGCTGGTCTTAGTTTCAACATTTTGCAACCAAACCAATGATGATGAAATTAGATTTCCAGGAATGAAATGAAAGTTAATCATCATCTTTGGTTTCTAAATGGCGAAGTTTGGTCCAGCATCGATAGATTCCAGAACTTCATCTGAAATACAATACATGCTAAAATTTCAATATAATCCCACAAACCAAGTTTCGCCATAATTATTTAAGAAAAGCCGAAGATCGATCTAGCATGGACAGATTCCAGAAGTTTGTCCGAAACACACTTTTGAACCCTAATCCAATACTAAAAATCAAATTTCATAATAAATGGTTAAGGCATGACATTTCCGTCTCGCATTTTAAAAATTAAAAAATTAATTATACCGAGCACCTTGATCTCGCATGCCAACCAATTTGACAATTTAGGCAAAATTTTTAAGATATTATTCCGCTTGAATGTTTTTCTAAATGAAAAATGAGGTATGCAATTAATCATTAATTACCGCTGCCTATTATGTTCTCTTTTGTGGTAGTGGTGCCACTTGCGATGAGTAGCGTAACATCTATATACCAGCGGCCAATTTCCGCTATCTTATATAGTATTTATCTATCTCAAACACCCAATATTTAGTACCGAATAAGCTACGCGCAGTTGTGTGTGGCTGGCCATATTCATATAGTATGAGTTATTTTCCTTTGATCACGGATTTCAACCTATTAAACTTGCGTGTGGATGGTGTTGCAAATTGTACCTTATATGGTCGTTGTGTATATAGAGTCTTTTAATGCGTTTTTGACTATGAGTTATACCCAAATACGTCAGGTCTAACGCTTTCTTATTATGAGGGTTGCCTTTTGTAAATCGGGATTGGGCAACCCTAGTGTTGCCATCTAGTAACTGACGTCTCTAACGTAATGTTTGACATTTTTTTTAAGTTATAGTGATTTCAAAATCACTTTGAAAAGAAATGAACTTAATTCGACTTTTGGTGATGATGCACCATCAAAGACCAGTGTTTATCGATGGCGAAAAAATCGGTTGTTGATCTGAAAAACTTTGATACTGTGCAGGAGCTGATACTGCACGATCGTCACGTGACCTATCATGAGATTGAGACATCCTTGAGCATTAGTGGGATCAAACAGTATACATTCAATACATGCACATCTGGCCGTCAAAAAGATTTGTTCGCGTTGGATCGTCCAAAGACTCGAGTGAATTGGTCGAAATAAATGCTCAAAAAAAGTGACCGTGGTGCTTCAAAATATGTCTGCAACTTCGTGACAAGTAACGAATTTTGGATATATGCGTATGAGCCCGAAACCAAACAGCAGTCGACGAAGCACTTCGAAGCAAATGGTCGCCTGTCCTTTTGGAAGAACTGGACATGTCGCAACCATTTGTTTGACAGAAGTCAATGCGAGCTCACAAATCAAAAGTAAATTGCGAGGCTAACGTTTTTCGATCTCCAATCGGAGTGGAAAAGTGCTTCAAAAATTAGTTCAAACGCATGGAAAAGTGTATTGAGATTCATGGAGAATATTTTGAAAAACAATAAAGCGATTTTTGATAAATAAATATTTATTTTTGTTCTGTATTCACGAAATATAAAAGTCAACCCTCGTATGAAAAGTCAAATGATTGTTCATACTAGAGTTTATTTGTGTGATAGCATCTGGATTGTCCCCCATCCAGCGGTTCCCAGTAGTCCAATTCGTCATGGGCGTGGAGGTGTCTTTTGAGTATTGAAAACACTCCCAATGTTGAGGATTTGATGTGATGCCACAGCTTTTGGAATATGAGTGGCCGAGCGGAACGAGCACACTTCTTTCAGATTTTCGCGTTCCTCGAAGCTTTGATCAGACCTTTCAACTCCTTATGGATGAAGTTACAAAAGGTTTGGATTCTGTTTTTCATTATTATTATTTTTTTGGTGGGTAGTAAAAACAAACGACGACATTTTGGTAAGAGCATTTCAATTTCTTATTACCCTGTTTGTTAGAATTTGGATTGATTAACATTCCAAGTGCGAATTCGGTGAACGATCCATATACTTCTTCAGTCACGAAATTACCAAAGATGGTGTTAAACTAGCTGCTGATCGAACACTCAGGCTACACTCGACTAATTCAAAATATAAAGAAGAACAATCATTCAATTTTACTTCAGATTTCTCCATTTGAAGCGAACCATCGAGTTATGTTAAACGCCCTTACATTCCTACCGAAATGCGCCAAAGTGGGTTTGAAAAACTTCATGGTTTAGCGCACTCAGGAGTACGTGCAATATGAGCGGATCAGGATGGATTTAAGGAAGAAATGCTGAATGTTCTGTTTTACTTGCTTACTATATTATTCTATTGTAGCACTTAAGGAGTTATTAGAAATTTATTGTCCTTTTGCCAAGGTAAGTAAAAAGCTTCTGTTTATTTTGCTTAAACAGTATTTGCCTTCTTTTGGTCACAGTCAAATTATATGGAAAAGTCATAATTGAGACTATTGATATATATTGAAACTTCTCTATTGATGTTTAAACTATTCAGCAGAGATGGGCGTTTATGCGTCATCTACTAATTTTTACGTGATTGGGTAGACAACTCATCAACAACGTAGACAACGTCGACTACTCATAGATAACGTCGACAACCACATGTAACTTCATCAACTTGATTGAATAATCTTTATATTTTTAACATATATTTACGGAGACTGTCAATGAAAGTTATTAATAATATAAAATGTTAAAAAATTGGAGGTTACTTCATAACAATTACATATAGATGTCTCTATTGTTTTTATACCAAAATATGCAAATATCAAAACTGCCAGCTTCAGATTCATCAATAGAAGATTATCGGAATTAATAAATCTTAAAATAGTTAGCCAAGTTTAGTTACATAGCAGATATGTTTTGGTTTGCGACATCTATGAATGACTAGTATAAACTAATAATTAATTATGTTAATCGAAATCTTACCTACAAAAACGATGAGATGCACACAATCTAATTTACCGACTAAACTAAATTGGTGCTAGTTTGCACTAGTGATTTATAGTCGTAACTGTATTTATAAAAAGTACTGAGTCTAATAATTAGTGATAAATTGGTAATTATCCAACATCGATAGTAAATACTTCGAAAATTGATAAACTTAATTTAAATTAAAAAAAAAATTCGTCATCTATTGGATCACGGTTCGAAATAACATAATATTAGTTTAATTAGTAATCTAGACGAAAAAATTGGTATGAGGCAAAAAGTTTGCTATGTGCCGTGACATCGAATTTTTTTTGTCTAAATTTCACTGACTTATTTGGTGATTAATTCGCACTAATCATTGATAGATGTCTCTAATGTTCATAAATCAAAATATGTTTTATAATTAATTCTAAACTGCAACATATCGTAACCAATTTGCCAATCTACAACTATAAACGGGTGGTACGCACTGACCATCAATTTAGTATATGTTCGTTTGAACACCATAATTTAGGATTCAAATTTTAAACATATACCATTATGCCAAACATTTGGCCAAACTAAAAAACATCTGTAGTTGAATTAAATTATAAATGATTTGTTCATTGAAGTTACAATTGTTTCATTCATTCATAAATTGTGCTCATGCACGAGGATGTTGTCCAGCTTGACCATGCACTCACTATAATTACAAGTTTAACAAGTTTTTTCTTTTAAAACCAATGAGAATTAGTTTAGGTTAAAATGTAGTCTTATTTGATACCTAGAATAATCAGACAATTCTATAATACCTAGACAGCAAATTTATCAGAGTAACGTAAAATAAAGGAAAAATAATGATATAATTTGGTGGTCGACGTTGTCTCTATATAAGAGAGCTTATAAGTTTTAATCAGAGTTATCCAACTTTTACTAGCGATATCAAAGCATGGATTAAAATATTTTGTATAACCACCCTCATATTCAACAAAATATGAATTTTAATAACAGTGGTATGCTAAATTAATACATTTCCATACTATTGGCCGATAAATGCAAATTTAACATGAAGAATCGACCAACAAAAAACGTCACACAAATTCAGATTAAACCCCCACATCGTCCATTCAAACGAAAATTGGCCACAACAAAACCGTAAAATCTCAATTTGCTTCAAAAACTCCCTATCATATCAATAATAAAGGCTAATAAGTTTGTTAACATGCAGAAAAAATCCACCCGATTTGTTTTTTATTTCAACCCAAAGGGCAATTGAGTCCTCAAACAGAAAACAAACCAAAATATATGTATTAGCAGTAGCACCCTTCCTACCATACACTAACCCATAAAAATATAATAATGACAATAATATTCAGTTAAATAAGTTATAGATTAAGCTTTAAGTTCCAAATTCCAACCGAAATATAAAAAATCCCAAAAATCTGATAAATCGTCATTTTTTTGTTTTCCATACACTAAAGCTAATACATAACATGAGCTTTTGCCCTCATCTCCTAAAATAAAAAAGTAAAGTAAAAAAAAAAAATTGGCGCTAATATTCAAAATGAAATCCATAAATTTTTCCACATTACATAATAAAATATGTAGCACAAACATAATCATAAAACATATTTTTATGGCGTACACACATATAAAAATGGAAAATGTGAAAAGATCCAACCATAAAGCTGTTGTATATAATATATAAAATACGTTTGTATGTGTATACGTAATGAAAATCATCTCGTTTCGTATGCTGTGTGTGCTTATTTCCTAGATATTTTATTATTCCGGTCGAAAGATGAAAAACTAAAATTAATTTTGTTTTTGTGTAGTTTTGCACTTTCCGTGTAAATACAGTAAAAATGCATTGGACTGTAGATAAAATGAGGGAGGGCAAAAAAAAAGCTTTTCTATGTATTTCTGCTCATTTGAATCCTTAATCATCAGGTATGTATATGTTTTACACAGAAAAAGCTCACATAAACGGTACGGTATAATAAATTTTTAGATAAATAAAAATATAACGATTGTCTGTTTATGTTATCTCTCAACTGTACCTAGAAATACAGGAATACATGCCGGTATATTGATGATAGGTAATTTATTTAAAAAGAACAACATTTAAAAGGATGTAGTCGAGATAATGAGATTCTAATTCAATAATTACTATTATTGTTTTTTTTAACCAATCGACGTAATTTACCCGCCCGACCGTGTTAAAGATTGATGAGCTTTTATTTTATTTGTTCTTAAACCAACAAATTATTATACATAATATGGAAACCTTTAACATTAAATTTAGCAACATTAATCTAAATATCCACCGAGTAGTGTTCCGAAAAAAAAAAATATTTTGATATGACGTAAAACGAGATTGTTAGGAGATGGGGCAAAACTGGTAGAAAATGTTAATTATTTTTTAATAATGGATAAAAACCATCTCGTCAGTGTTGTGTCGTATTCTCTACACCGCGTAGTTAATTAATATTTGTACGTAGAAAATTAAGAAAATGACGTCAATAATGTAGACAACATCGAAAATTATTATTTCTCTAACAATCATCAAAATTCTATGAATTTTTTTTTTAATTTGGAACCATTGCAGTATGGAGTTTCTTCTACCGTCACATTTAAAAACTGGAACCCAAGATTTTATATGGTAAAAACGCACATTTTTTGTATGTTACGGTTAAAGAGCAAATTAGTTAAATCGTTAAACGATTAAAAATCGGTTGTAAATTGGCTCTGTGCTACCGACAACTTTATTAATCTATGCCAATGAAGTTTATCCTAAATTAATCTTAAATTGTAAAAATGGCGGTTAGTACTATTTTAGGAAAAACTTCACACTTCTATTGAGAAGTATATGAAGTTTATACTATAATTCAAAATAAAACAAAATGTGAAGGTTTATTATAGTGATTTGCGAACATTTAGGCGATTTTACAAAATTGTAAGGTTTACAAATAAATTAAATTCACAATGTTTATTTAGGTTCAATTTGATAAAAATTAATTATTCTAATAACAGCAAAATTGTGGAGAAATTATGTTACGCTAGAAGTAACTGAACATCGTTCACGGGTTTTAATAAAAAAAATAAAAAATAAAAGTAGGGTCAAATAACAGTGGGAATTTTCGGAAAATAATAACCGTTAAATTATTATGCATTTTATTCCTTCAAAGTACTCAAAATTAAAAAAAATAGATGATTTAAATGCCTATACAAGTACACTACTAGCGCGAACTAAAATAAAATTATAATGGTTAAATACCTAAAACGACATTCTTGTGAAACCCGGCATTTCAAAGAAATCTTGCTTATTAATAATTTTATACCTTAAAATTTAAACCGGTCACCAAACTTGCCACTAAAACAACTTGGTATTCCAATATGTGTACTCTACTTGGGCTAACCCGATTAAAATTCTAATGGGGCTAGCATATCTAAAACGACATTCTTGTGAGGAACAGTATTTCTTAGGATTTTCATTTCTCAATATTTTCTCTGATCAGCGGACTATTTGTTGTTCTGATATTTATTGTTCTACTATTTATTGAATAATCGTTGGTTACTATTGATTACAATTATATAGTTACAAGGCTTCAAATTTGCTGCACTAATTACACGTTATATCTCAGTGAGATTTCTGTTTAAATTATTATGCCAGGTTTAAGCCATTCCGCCGCGTCAACACTAATCGTGGATGGTTTAGTTTTTACTTCATTTCATATTAATGGGGGTTTTAAAATTTTACGTTTTTTAATAATTCTAATTGTTATCAAAAGCAATTAACCATTATTCAATAAATAGGAGAACAATAAATATCAGAACAACAAATAGCCCGCTGATCAGAGAAAATATTGAGAAATGAAAATCCTAAGAAATACTGTTCCTCACAAGAATGTCGTTTTAGATATGCTAGCCCCATTAGAATTTTAATCGGGTTAGCCCAAATAGAGTACACATATAGGTCTACCAAAATATTATAGTGGCAAGTTTGCCGATCGGTGAAAATCTTGAGATATGAATTTTCTTAGAATCAAATTTCCTAAGAAATTCCGTTCTTCAATTGAATGTCGTTTTAGATATTCGAGCTCCATCAGAATTTTAGTCGGGTCCTTACTTGTCTAGTATACATGTGGGTCTACCAAAACATTATACTGACATGTTTTTCGATCGTTCAAAGTTGGAGGATTCGGAAAATATTTCAGCATTTTTTAATTAATATAATTTAATATAGAGTTTTATTGTAAATTTTTTATTTGATTTTAGATTTTTATAAACGTCTTCAATTATATGTTAACATTATTGTTTTTAATTTAAAACTTTGAATTAAATAAACTAATAAATATTTAAATAATTATTTCAATATAAATATTTGTTGCATTCCGCCTTCGCCTAAATGACTGCTTTAAACCAATACACTGTCATTAATTATTTGTTTTTGTTGGTTTAGGATTAATTTAGTATAAACTTCTATTGGGTATTAATCTTGAGAGGACTAAATTGTAGAAAGGAAGTGCAGCGACTTGCCGCGTGCCTGTGACAGTTAAGTTGCTCTCGCTGTGCGTCGATTAGGCCCACCAGTGGCACTATTCTGGTTTTCCCTGGGAATAGGTAATTGGGAAAAATATTTTCATAGTATTTTTGTCTAAATTATATTTTTCTGGCCTACTGTTGGAATTAGTTTGGTGAAAATATTTTTGAAACAAAGTTGATTGGGAAATTTTTGTTCCACAAAATTTTTATAGGGAAAAATAATTCCCAATATATCTTTGTTTCAAAAATATTTACACTAAACTAATTCCAACAGTAGGCCAGAAAACTATAATTTAAACAAAAGTACTATGAAAATATTTTTTCCCAATTCCCTATTCCCAGGGAAAACCAGAATAGTAATCTCCACAGGAGATTACCATAAAAGTGACTTTTTTCTAGTGTTGCCAGGTTGTAAGTCTTACATCCGGCTTTTCAGGTCAAGTACTGTATAAATTTCTTTTGATTTATAGCATATTCCAGCTGGGATCGAACGAAATAACACAGGATCTTAATTATCTCCAAATCAAAAATGTCACCCGTCCAACGCTTAATAAAAACGAGCATGAAGTTCACTTTATCTTTGTATAGCTCAATGATCTTGTAGAGCGAAAATAACCTCAGGTCTTTAGTTTCAAGCACTACCTGAAATTCATCATTTATCTCACAGTCTTGTGTAACAGGGTTGGCTTTTCGTCTTTGCGTTTGTTAAATAAAATTTAATATTAGATTATTAAATATTAAATCTAATATATGCCAAAATAAGACCGAAATAGGTTACTGGATATTTAATGCAATATTTTTTTGATTTCACGTCATAATTTTCCGAGTTCTGTCATTTATGCTAACATCGTTCGTCTTACTTTCCATTCCAGAGACCTTCTCCTCTTGTGCTATCGTATTTCGATGCCAATGACTGCTTGATTTTTTTTGCCTTTAAAGAGTTATAGGCACCTTAGTATTCTTCTAAGGCATTTATGTATATGCTTGGTTGCGCAATCTTACAGCAACACTGATTTCACACACTAATTGAATATGATTCTCTGTGAAGTTCTATCTAGGATGAAAACTGCTAATATCTTTATGATTGTGTTGAGGAGGAGTATACCCCGCAAATTTTTGCATTCTCTCAGGTCACCTTTTTTTGTTAATCGTTATAGTTAAGCCTATCTTCCATTTTCACGGTATTCTCCCGGAAGTCCATACTTATCTTATTACTGATGTTAAAGTTGTTGCAGTTGCCGTTATGTCGTCTCTGAATATTTCAGCTCTGAAATATTGTTGTTTTCAAAATATTCCTTCCATCTTTTCAATTATGCTTAATCTGTTGGTAAGAATTGACCAGATGCATCTGTTATTGGAAGGATGTTGGTAAATTTTCCACTTGTCCGTCGTACGCGTTAATGTAGTGAAGCATGTTTTGGGCCTGCTACGGTCACGCGTTTCCATTTTCTTGATTTATTTGTGTAATACTAGATGCGGGCATTCTTAAATTTTCTTCCAAGTTTTATCACTGTTCCCAGAGTTTGCGTCTGTATTCATGGTACGCGAGTGTGGTGGCAGCTGCTTCTTCATTGGTAGCTTAAGCGCTTCACAGAATGTATTTCTTGTGTCGACATCGTTAAATCTGTCGCTGTTTAATTTCTTGCGAAGAGAGAGAGAGAGAGAGTCGTATGTTAGGGCATAACACTGCCTAAATGTTTCTGTTACAGTTCTGATGTTTCATTTCTCGTCTACGATAGCCGAGGCTCAATATTGTATATTGTGTTTGCCGGTATGTATTATTTTTTCTAGTACTCCTTTCTGTGATCATTTTGATTGGATGAATGATTGGGCTATTGTATCCTACCTAGCTCCCAGGGCTGCTGATTCAGGCATACTGGCATGACGAGTAAGTGGTTACTAATATTAGTACTAACCGAAGCCGTGGTTGCTTGACGTTAGTGATGAAGTTGCAAATCTATCTATGTTGCTTTATCTATCTCTGCCGCTTATCCCATATTTCAATATTTCAAGCAATGTAACTCCAGTGAAAAAGAACTAGGAAAAGCAAACGTCGAATGATAATCAATTGGTGAAACTCTCGAATAAATGTAATTCTCAGCTAACCTGAACAAAATTGGTATCATGTGTCCGCCATAGCTGTACGCAACATGTTTTTATTTTTTTTTTAAATTGGGTCGATACAAAACCAAAAACACTATAAACGATGAAAAAACTCTTTTCTACTAGAAGCTATGTAGTAAACACGACTAAGTTGCTCACACAACGGACGTTAATATCAGGAATGAAGTATTTGTTTCGAAAAAGTTCATGATAGACAGAGAATTTCATTGGCATTTCAATGGCATAATCGATTAAGTATTAACTTCCATGAGGAAGTGCATTACATATCGACATTTTAATTGATCTCGCTCAACACTAAAATGATTTCAACCAGAAGGAAAATTATTAATTTCTATAAAGCCCTCTCATTACTGAAAAAATATTAAAGATTCTCTCAATTTCTGGCTTCCTTTTCGAAGGATATAGAATCAATGATGCAAATCCGCAAATGTTACAAGATCGTGTAATCTTAACTTAAATTTGCGAATTAAAATAACATTTTAGTGTATGTATTGTGTTTTACGAACTAATGCTGTGTGTCTCAGGTCATTTTTTTCAGCTAAATTATGAACTAAACTTTGGAGGTGACCCTACGCTATTCGCCGCCAGGTTATACAAACTAAAAATCTCCTCGCGAGGCAACTTTTCAATTTAGTGGTCAAATGTCATTTTATTTGGTATTCAATGCAAATGTGTGCAAATATTATTGACAAATTTTTACGTAACACGTTTTTTTTTTATTTTTAAACATTTCGTAATTTATAACAACATTTGCAAATAATGCAACTTCCTTATCATCTTCCAAAAAAAAAAAAAAAAAAAATCTTCCATTATTTTAATTTAATTTAATATTTCTTTTATCCACGAAAAGTCGACAATTTAACATTTCGAATAGTCAGGCACAGCTTGTTTTGTTGATGTTATTGCCACCTATGAATGTTTATTGTGAATTACTGAGCAATTTAGTTTAGTCAGTAATTTAGTCGAAAAAGCACGTTTAGCGTTTTTATACCGTGTGCCTAACGTTGAATATTTCATCTAAATTTCCTACTAACTAAATTGATGGTTTGTTCATCCAGACGTTCATAGATGGCAGAAAATACATCACGTCTGCAGATGTTTAATTAAAATTTGTTAAATAAATTATTTGTTAAAAAAATTTAGTTAATCGGAAATCTAAACAATTATATCGGCACACGGCATTTAACGTTAATTTATAACATAACTGTGTGTCGACACCAAATAAATTGATTGTTCATACCAGTTATTGATAGATGTCGCTAATGTCCATATTACAGAATGTGCCTGAAATTTAGTTCTAAACTGCAAACTTGGTTCTGATTTATTATTCGCTGATTAGAAATATTGCGGAGATTTTTTTTTATTTATTTGACAATTTTTATTTATACGTCAGTCGAGGTTTTCGTTGTGTCATCTATGAACGACTAGAGTAAACTAACCGTCGATTTAGTTAGTCGGAAATCTCGACAAACAAATCTATATCAAGCACACAGTATAAATAATACAAATTACTATTAAAAATATATCACGCATAAATTAATTTAACAATTTTGTTGAAGATCAAAACATTTACAGAAAGAAATAAAGTTTTTCAAATTGATTCGACGGAAACGGACGTATCTTTTCTTTAAATATGGTAAGCGAGCTAATTAAATGTGAACTAGCTAGAAAGTATATGTGAATTCAGTTTTATCGCCAATTCATTTAGTTTTTTCAAATCTCACCGTGCTGGATGTGGTTATTTTCCTGGTTGGGCATGTACTCCTCACGACATTGACGAGTTTAACGTAATTTTTTAAATTGCGTTCGTTTATACCTAATGAGAAAGTAATTTAGCGATCGGAACGCAATTGATGGCTACCGTTTTAGCGCAGGTTCATCATCTTTCCGCTGCGGAACATTATTTCAAGCGAGAAATGCAATAAGACCCAAACCCAACGAATAATAATATTTAATTGCCGTTACATTCTTTTACAGGTCCATCTTACAAATGAACTATTAAATCCGCTAGTTACCCCATATGATCTGTACTTTTGATATCGACTCCGTGGCTTAAAAATCGAAAAAAATGGGAATTGTATGGTCGCTGTCGTTGGAGTAGGTGGGGTAGGCTCGTTTGCGCAAATGGAGGTGGGTAAGTCTGGCAATCCAGATTACCAGCTCTCTAATAGCAATGAGGAGGAATTAAGTACGTCACACCCGGCATGCCAAACTAGTTTATATACTTAGCCAGGATATATAGTAGCGAGCAAAAAATGGATACATAATGAAAACACTTCATTCGTTGTTATTTATTATTTAGACAATAAAATAACTTGAGGTTATTCATAAGAGTTACTTAAAAAAATAACATAATACATCTTTTTATATATTAATTAATATTCATTGTTTAGGTCATATGTGTCCATATATGCACGTTTTTAAATTTGACATCTTTAATATTTGTTACTTTAATATAAAGGACTTTGACCTTATAACTGATTTTATACGTCGAGGCATGCTCTCGGCAAGCTCTTGTATGGAATCATGTGTAATCTTATTCCATTCCGTTACAACTCGCCGCCATAGTTCGTCTACGTTTTTAGGTACCTCACCATATTCGTTTAATCGACGCTTGATGAAGGCCTATAAAGGCTCTATGGGATTCATATCCGGAAATTAAGCAGACCATTTGCAATGTTTTAGCTGCGTGTTTAGGGTCTCCATCTTGCTGAAAAACGATTTCTTCCTTCGGATAAGCACATTCATCCGCAAACTCAACTAGATTTTCTTTAAGAATATTTAAATATTCTTCCTTTCGCATCCTCATTTATGGACCAACGTTCCACCTGGTGAAGCATCCCCACGCCATTACCGTCTGCCGATCCGCCATCGTCGGACCAAACCACCCATTTTCAATCGTCAATAGACCAATTTTTATGAAATTTTGCGAATTCGAGGCGCACTTTGATATGTTTGCTGGTTTTTTCTTCTTTACGTATGAATGCAAACCTATATTTTTTAAAACGCCCGCCTAGATGTCGACTCAATAGCATTCTTACCCAGCTCCTTAGCAGTCTAGTCGGGTGTATTTATAAGTTGGTTGTTGTAGTTTCGCTTTTTTTCTTTTAAAAGTCGCTCAATCGCACGAGAATTCCTATTATTTAAAAGTTGTGGACGTCCTTTACAACCATTTGATTTGCCCAAATTGTTCCTGTTTCTTGCATTGCTTACTGTTCTATGACAGACATGTAATTGCGTGGCAATTTTTCTCAGAGAATATCCTTTCTCGCAAAGAGAAATGATATTTTGTTCCAACTCAGCTGACATTTTATTAGTATTAGTGCAAAGACTAATGTGTAGACTAATGGCTTTTCGTTTTTAAACTTGGGAAAACCTTACAAGTGATTTACAGAGAGTAGATGTCATCTTCGCTGTCCTAAACATCCTCAAATCCCAATTTTAATAAAATAAACTAGTTTTTTTGTTAGATAGGGTCTAGTAGCATCTCAATACTTACTTTAGTTATTACTGGTTTATATGAGATTCCCGAAAACATTCAGAAAAATTAAAATTTTTGTTAGAAAATATTTTTATGTTACTATTTATTGTAAAATTCGTTCTGTCGAGACATTATACAAACACATATACACATATTTTGTTATTGTTGTTTTTAACAATAACAAAATATGTGTATATGTGTTTGTTAATCAATAATTTAATTCTGCTAATTAAATTTCTGGTAAACCGGGAAGCATGGACGTAGAATGTAGAGAATAAAATATATTATTTTTAGTTGATTTAATATAATGATTTTGTTATAAGATTATTTTCATTAGTTATTTCGAGCAAATACATAATGGAACGTATAACATGTGACCGCCCGAGTTGTCTCGGGTTTGGTCTTTTTGGCTCATATCATATCGTATATCCCGAGATATCTCGGGTTTGGTCCTTAAGGGGTTAAGGATAATATTACAAACTTGTAACCCCAAGCTATTTTTATTGTCTTAATATTAAAATAATAACTATAGAAATTAAAAACTTAAATTGTTTCATT
Source organism: Nephrotoma appendiculata (assembly GCA_947310385.1). Classification (NCBI taxonomy): domain Eukaryota; kingdom Metazoa; phylum Arthropoda; class Insecta; order Diptera; family Tipulidae; genus Nephrotoma; species Nephrotoma appendiculata. The sequence goes on from OX371224.1 coordinate 147,285,746, forward strand.
ATGGATCCATTTTTGCTCGCCACTGTATACACTGTACATGTTGATTTGCACTAAATTGATTTGATGACATGATGTGATGTGGAAATTATTCTTAGTACCAATAGATTCATTCCTAGAGTCGTAATGAAATTTTAATATATGAATATGTTTCATCGTACACACACCCTTCGTATTTTTAATCTCAGTTGGACTTGGTACACTTTTATCACAATATTTCGTAACTCAGTACATACATAATTGGAAGTTGTATGTAACTTTTGACAGACGTATGAAAAACAAAAATAAAATTATAAAATTGTACACTGTCATAGAAATCATTCATCGCGATAATTAAGTCTATTTGATAAGAGATGGCGCACAAAACACACTATCTGCTAAATTAAATTTATTATTAGTAGCTGTTTCAATTTTTATATAGATGACTCTAGTTAATTAGAGATTTTAAATTATTTCAAAGTTGTAACTTAAAAATGTGTTGTAAAAATTTAAATTAGTTTGAAGTTGTAAAAATTTAAATTGTTAACGTATGTTTCATGAATTTTAATAGTGCGCAACTTACTTTATTTATACAGTGCGGTTCAATAGATTACCGCCACTCAATCAAAAGAAGCAAACCCAATTTCCAGCCGGTGTGTTTGAGATAGAAAAAATTGTGAAATAAAGAAAGAAAGAAAGAGACCAACAACCAAAAATTTTCTTTTGAAAAATGAGTCAGAAATTCATGACTATGTTTTGGTTCATTTGATTATCGCCACCAAACATATTGTCGTTGTTCATGAATCTGAATAGTTTAGTTTTTAAAAATTTGAAAGTGAAGTTAAAAATTAGTATTTTTGTTATTCAGTTTTTAACCAATGGGTAAGAAAAAGTGTTTAACTTTATCAGAAAGGGCCAAAATAGATGTGTATGGCCTTGCTATAGGTCGTAGAATCGGACAAAGTCACGAACCCATGCTAAGTTATTTGAAGGATACAAAATCTTATGGAGGTTATTATCAAGTAAGGGTTTCAATTTTTTCAATGGCACGTCGACCTCAGGATAGACGAAAAGTTGTTGGACTTTTCCATCGATTTATTGGACACGATGTAGCTCATAATTTTTTTTTTTATGATTAGGTTGGTCGTCTGCGGGCGTAATTTGATAGGTGGAAAAGTGTGATTCTAAATATTCGCACAAAAAATCGCACTCGAACAGTCGACTTAAATATTAGTAATTATATTTTAAGATTGCATTTAAAAAAGTGGCGGTAATCAAATGAACCGAAACAATGTCATGATTTTCTGACTCGTTTTTCAAAACAAAACAAAAAATACAGTTATCTTGATGTCAGCGATTTTTTCTATTGTATTCAGTACTAAATACACTTTCTTTCTCTATTTCACAATTTTTTCTGTCTCACACACACCGCTTGGAAATTGAGTTTTGCTTCTTTTGATTGAGTGGCGGTAATCTATTGAACCGTACTGTATTACCTCGCCTATAGTTGCTGGGCCTGCCAGTGTACACTAAAGAAATGCCAACTATTAATAATATGATTTATTTTACTAAACCAGGATTTATAAAATATATTCCACGGACGAAAATGAAATGGCTTATGGTTGTACCAATATGAACGACATCCATTGACCAAGATATTTCAATCAGAACAATTTTATTATAAAAAATAGAATTTTAATTTCCAAAATATAATTTAAAAATTGGAAAACTGTAGGATGACGACTTCCTACAGAAAACTAATGGAAAAAACATTAATATACATTGTCTACATACTCCACCAATTCTCGACATTATCTAATTAAAAGTCATTTGTCTACGCTATTTTCGACACCAACAAATAGACAATCTAGAAATTCGCGTAGACGCACAACCCTGTTTTTGGTACGATACAACCAGGTGCCATAACCGCATAATCAATATTATAACACCGCACACATATAACATAAATTATGTAATTCTAATTTATGGTGATAATTAAAAAATATATAATCATAAAAAAATATGTTATTCCCTTAATGTTTTAAACTGCATTAATGTAAATACATAATAATAACAGTAATGATAACAATATTTTTTAAATATGTATGAGAGAAGAGAGATTTATTCACATTATGTTTATTACAACATAAAACATAATAAAATATTTAATTTTTCATACTAATCCATAGCAAGCACACAAAAATGTCTACCTGCTTTTATCTGACGGCAATAAATTTTAATAAATAAAAGCTCGCTACCACAATTACAAATCTATCTAGATCCATATATACTATAGATACATATGTACAATTTGTAGATATATGGATCTTGTATGTGCCCAACACACATTTTCCTACTCAAAACTATTTATTTAGTTGTGTTTTTTTTTCTTTCGTTTAGTGGTAATCGATTTTAAATAACTACCATTTTTGCTTTTCAAATCACGTTTAACAAATTATAATAACATTAGAAACTAACAACAGCAAAAAATATTGTTGTAGCAAAACTTTAACGCACGTGATAAGTCTTTTCGAACGATAAAAATATATATACGAGTAGTAATTCACTATGATTTGTAATTATTACATGCTAAAGTGGATTTTATATACGATAGTTTGAAGATTTTTTTGTAAGTACAATGCAAAAAAAAAAAAATCAAGGAAAAAGTTTGAAAGCTTTCGTAATTAGAGACGAGATTCAAAACTATATGCGGTATACAGTTCGTTAGGAATTTAAATTATAAATTTAATTTTAATTTCGTTTTTGATTTTTATATTTTTGTTGTAGTAATTATCCTGATGCAATTTAGAGTTACTATGTAAAGAAACGTTTCTATAGAATCATTCATAACACGAAAAGCTTTCGTGATTATGCAACAAGCGCCTTACACAAAATAGCGTTAAACTGAGAACTTTAAGAAATCCAGTTTAGTTATATGTGCAGTGATTGGTTAACAAAAATACAAATCAAAAATTATAGATTTATACACCAAGACAACAAATGTTTAAAATAGTTATATTTAAAACCCAAACCAACCCAACATACATCGCTGATCATCATCCACCATCCTTTGTGGCGCTAACTTACTTGTCAGATTACTAAAACTAACATTAGAAGCTCTTAAGTTATCGAAACTACCATCGATTTGATTTACTTATATACAGATTCAGCAACTGTTCTGCAATCGAAACTGTGTCACTGAAATCATGTCCAGCACTAATCGTTACCAATGGCATTTTGTGCCAAACCATGACAACCCAGCCGATAAATCAACCAGTATGACGCCTGAAAACCTATTGAATGACGAAATGTGGCTTAAGGAACCGGAATTCTTACATAAGATTATACTAGTACTACCATTATCACCTTGAAAATGACGAAACTGATCCAAGCTCATCCTATTCTGTTTCAATCTCTCAGGATTATGAAGTTAACAAAGAGTTGATTTTTGAAATTTTTGAATTTACGTACATTAACAGAGCCTCCTAAATTTTAGAGCTGTAAGATTCGGCTAATCCATGTATTTTCATATTTTTTTCTATTTAAAAACATAAATGATCCGTTTGAATTTTCCATTTGAATGGTTAGCTCAAAATTCAGGTGAAATATTTAAATTAGTCTAACACATTTTTGTTTTTTTGTAGAAACAAGAATTTGTTTATATGTGTATGTAAAGAAAATAAGAAATTAGTATAGAGTGTTCCGTCAAAAATTTTAACATTATTTTTCCTAACCAAACGTTCTTTAAAAATACTTTTGGAGTAGCAATGTAATATGGGGGTTATTGTTTTTTGGATTCTATTTCAACATTGTTGATGAACAAACTCCGAAAACTGTTTTTTCGTTACTTGTTTAAAAATTGATTTTTCATCATAACAAATTCGCAGGCTATATTGTTTCACCCTGTAGTATAAACAAAACAAGTTTCATAAAATATTAGTTGTTTTGCTTTGGCAAAGCCCACTTAGCTTTGAAAAATAAAATATTAGAGTCCAATTTTAGGTTTCAGTAATATTTTTTTGTGCATTTCCAGTAACGCAAAATAATTGTTGTAGGACAGAAACAACTAAAACGAATGAGACAACACAATTTATCAAATGTAATGTTCATTTTGTTGGTAAACAAACATTTTGTGTACTTATCAAATCACTTCAAACAGTTTTAGAATATAATATTTTTGTTTAATTTGCATACAAATATTCGTTGCATAAAAATATAGAGCAAGAAGAATTCAATTTTGATTCTTTTTTTTTTGACAAGAATTATTTTATTATATTTTTTTGACATCTCCGACTTTTTGTTATCAAATACAGTCAGTATTTGATAAAAAACAAGTCGGAGATGTCAAAAAAATATAACAAAATAATTCTTGTCAAAAACAGAATCAAAATTGAATTCTTCTTGCTCGATTAACTGCTAGAAAATATTGAGCAACAACTTTTTTCTGACATTTCATTTTTTTGTCATGGCTACTGTGTGTACACTAACTTTCATTAGAATTATGTATACCTATTATTTTTCTCCCTTCAATTGGATTTTTCGGTGGCTGAAAAAGTTGGAAAAAAGCCAGTATCATAATACGATTACTAGAGTTTGTGAAAATGGTGTACACCCTGAAATGCTAAAACATATTGCTTTGCCTAACGATAAGCAGGAAACTAGCTTTAGTGAGTTCGACGATTCAGATCATTTTCCGACCCTAACTATCGACCAGATTCAACTGATAGTGAATTAGACTTAGAGGACGCTGCGATAGTGAATTAGACTGATTAGCCCTAGAGGTCACTCGGAGACTATAATTGTCGAATATGTTATTTATCTGGCCTTATACAAATAAATTCTATCAAAAGAACAACAGTTTCCAAGACTACTACTTCAAAAAATCGTCAATATAGATATGTATATCATGTGGAAAATAATGGACTGCACACTCAACTCTGTCAAAAATGTTTCAGACATACGCTTGGTGAAACAGACAATTTTATAAAGTCGGTTGCGAAGAAAAAATTAGAAACCGATGATTTTAATACATACCTTGGTCGTCGTACAGGAAAATTTGTTCCACCAAAGAAACTGAATGCTGAAAAAATAGAGGAAACCAAGAAACACATTTCTCCATTTGAGGAATATGAAAGCCACTATTCACGAGCTCATACATCTTAAATGTATCTGGAAGCAAATCTTACATTAGCTCTATTGTTCCAGTAATTCAGCATCAGTTTCTTTATCAAAGTATTCGGAAATATTAAAAGGTTTGGCATTGCATAATTAATTTTAAATTTTATTTATTACTAATGCTTCTTCATTTTTGCAGAAATGGGCATCAAGTTTAGAAAGTCACAATTAGATACTTGTAATAAATGCGAAATTTTGCAAATCCAAATAAACTAATTGAAGACCAAAAAATACACCATGAAACGTCATCACAGTCATTAATGCTAAAAAATTTGCTAAGGAAATGGCAGGAAAATCATCAACTAAACAGGATTTTACTTTCGACCATCAGCAGTGTCTTCCAACTCCTTATCTTAAGACCTCTGTTTCGTTCTACAAATTTCGACTGTGGACGTTTAACTAAACGGTACATGCCTGCATTACCAATGATGCTTTTTGCTACATGTGGCATGAAGGCCTTGAAGGAAGAGTAGGGTAATGATAATGACATCGCATCCTGCTTGTTTCAACATTTGCAGAGTATACCGGAGAGACAATAATATCGGTTATCTATTATAGTGATTCATGCCCAGGGCAAAATAAAAATTCCTTTTTGATCAAGATGTTTTCTATCTTGATGCATAATGCTCGTCTAGAAGAGATTCATCACAAATTGTTGGTTCCGGTGCGTGTGACATATGGAGTGTGATTCGGATCACGCCATAATTAAAAAAAAGAAGAAGAAAACGAATATGAAAATACACCATCCGCGAGATTGGATCAATTTTATTCGAACAGTTAGCAATAAACGCCATTTTGAAGTAATTGAGATGGAAAATAAATTTTTAAATTTTTCTGCTCTATCTAAATCTAAATTCACATTTCGAAAAATTGATATGGAAGAAAACTTGAATGAAAATTTTCATGGAAAGTTGTGAAATGGCTGCAATTTACTCACAAATTTGGACACGTTTTTTTTATAAATGTACACATCAAACAACTTTTAATTTCCAAAAGAGGTATAAGCAATGTTCATTTTTCTGAAATACCCAACTGCTACGATGGTCCACTTAAAATAAATAAAGCTAAAAAGGATGACCTAATGTCAATGCTGCCTTTAATAGATGCACAATTTCATTCATTTTATACTGGGCTGGCGACTAATGAATGTGTTAAAAACGTGCACCCTGACCTTCCAGATGCGGAAAACGAATGAATTAATATTTTTATTATATTACGTAAACTTAACTTTTTTATGATAAATTTGAATGAGATTTATATTTTGTACATGAAGGTTAATTAATTATTTGTTTTTATAAATAAAGACTAAAAGTAAAAACTATTTTTGCTCCAACGACCGGAGGTCCCGGGTTCGGTTCCCGGTGCTGACAAGGAACAAATTTCGCGATTGGTTTAGGATCAATGAATTAATCACTCTCTATCCGAAATGAAAATATGATTATGAAACCTCATTTGAGGTGGCCAAATCCCTTGATGGGATATAGTGCCAGAGAGAGAGAGAGAGAGAGAGAGAGAGACAGTTTTTCATATTTAGTTTGGTGGATAATATTGCTGTTTCTAAATATTCACTGAATTTCAGTTCGGTAATTATGTTGAATTGCCACAGTATTGTTTCTACATGGTGCTTCATAAAATCTCGTTTGGCTTTCGTTTTATCTTTAATTTTGTTTGCTATTAAATCCATCGTTGATCTCGAAAAATGTGATGTGCGTGGGACTAGAATTTACTAAAGAAGTTAAATTTTTATAAAACTAAATTATAAGTTGGATGTAAGAGAAATCTGCCGCATCACTCTTTATTAACTCGGTTTACTAATCTACACAACTAAACGGAATGCTCATTTTTATATAAAAATAATAATTTATGCTTTGCTTTAGTTTAAATTTAGTAATTAAATACTACACTATGATGATTAGTGTTTGCAATCCCGGACCATTTTACCAATTTCGGGATTACGGGACTGAGTTATTTTAGATCCCGGAATCTCGTGATCCCGGGATTAAGGTTATATACAAATCAACAAAAAATAGACGCATTTTAAATAATTCAGTTACCTTAGAAATATTTTAATTCAAAAAATTTAAATGAATATTAAAATGAGTGTACTACAAAATCCCGGTTGTCAAAATCCCGATTTTCTTTCCTTTTAGTTGTAAAGTCTTGATTTTTACAAAAATATTTTTTATTAATTCGGGCCAGCCGGACTAATAATATACCATAAAAATAAGATATCTTGCCCAAAAATTTACTAGAAAAAACCCAGGCTGCAAAGTCAGAGGCAGGAGTCGATTTTATGGATTATATACAATTTTTTGTTAATGCAACATTTTGAAATGCAATAATTGTAGAGGCTGACGGCATCAATAACTCTCACGGGCAGGCGGGAGGTCGCTGCCCTTCCCCCTCGCTGAGCCCTCCTATAGGAGCTTTAGATTTGAACTTCAGACGACGTAGGAGCCTGGATCAGCCAGCATGTCCCACTGCATGCCGCGCGTACGAATTATATAGAATCTATTAATGACACCTACTAAAAAGAAAAATAATTGCACCATTTTGTTATGCAGGATTTTATGGACCCACAAAATGTCCTAGTTTCATAGCGATGGCCATATTTCAGAACTTTATCGAAAAATCATTTTAGAATCCCATTTCCATCGCACATATCGAATTTCAACAAAATCTATTAAGTAATGGCCAAATTCCATCCCTATTAGCCGTTTTCTAGAACTTTATCGCAAACATATTTTTCAATTTTGTCAAAAAATCATTTAAAAGTCCCATTTTTCCACATGTCAAATTTTAAAAATTTAAACCGGGATTTCCTAAAAATCGGGATTATTTTTATACAAAACCGGGATTTTGAAAACCGAGATTTCGTTACACACCCTATTAAAATAAATGAAAAATCATACTAAAAAAAGAAAAAACATTATTTGTCACAGCTTAGGTAAGACAAGCATCTTAAACATTATCTTTCACTATTCTTAAAATATGACTTTAAAAACAAATAGCATTGTTCGAGTGGCCTCCTATTCTGTTCCACAGCTTGGAAATTACAATTCCTGCCGCCGAAAATGCCCACTCCGATTCTACACTTGTCGGCGGAATTGCAATTAAGTCACACGCTAATGAAGGTTTTAGCTTTATATAAAAAGGAAAAAAATCAGTAAACGAGTAGTCTGAATGTTTACTGGGCTGGGATGTTGTAACATCACTATTTTTGACTTTCGACTTAGAGCGTGTTTCAATTGGTTTAAATACCGCATAAAAAGTTAAAAATTATGGTGAATAAAAATATCAAACTTTTTATCCGCTTCAAGAGCTGATTAAATTTTTATATAGAAAACATTTGGCTGACAAAAATATTTGTCTGTAAATAAAAATTGTCCATGTAAAAAATTTGTGAAAAATTGCAATGATGTATATGTAAACTGACCATAATTGACTAATATATATTTAAAAAGTATTTATTTTACATGTTTTCATATTTAAATTTGCTATATATGTTCACAATTACACTTAAAATAAGCAACCATGTTATTGTCAAAATTTTACCCAAAGTTAAAAAAAAATATTTACCACGAATAAATTTTTAACTTTTTAACTTTTTATGCGGCATTTAAACCAATTGAAACACGACCTTAGCTATGTCTCATTTTTCACGTGTAAAATGGCAACCTGTTTCACTTCAAAAATTACGCATTAGAAATTTGTAATTATTTTTTAAAGAGAATATAATATCAGGTTCCTATATAGGAGAAGGAACATAAGGAATAAACTAAAATTGTTAATGGTCAATGGTCAATTAATCAATTGAAGAGAATTATTAATTTATATTTATACTTTTATGAAAGCCCGGAATTTGCTTAAAAAATCCCGGAACTACGGGATTCAAATATGGGCCACGATCCCGGGATTGCAATCACTAATGATGACTGATTTTCAAATATGTGTTTGTTGAATATTTTATTATATACATCAATTTATCATTTTATCAAAAATTTTCCAATTACCACGATTTCTTATAGAAACTCAATAAAACCTTCCCCTCTATTTAAAGGTTTCATTTTAATATTACGGCTCTTAAAAATCATAGATGGCTCTGACATTAATCCACATTTTAGCATTATTTTACGATTCAAAATGAATCTCTAAGCGCGAAAAATAAAACGTAAATCTGGCAATGGTTTATCTGTAAATGGGGTGTTGAACGCTAAATATTATATATCTGTGGCCGCAAGGCAAAACGGAATAACTCGAGTTATTCCAAAAGTGAGTAGTTGTTAGAAAATGCCTTGGTTAGGTAAGAAGGACCTCTTAAATCTGACTATTCTAATTAACACCTTATAATATAATTCATTCAGTTTCAGAAAAGTCAACCCTTATATGTAAACGGGGTGTTTTTATAAACAAAAATCATTTTTTTAAAGTTCTACTTTAAAAAATGGAAAATTGAGTTATTCCGTTTTGCCTTGTGACCACAGATATGTATTTCGATTACTGTCTTCCCCCGAACATAACTCCTACGATTTTTGTTCGAATATAAGGCTAACTATGCCTTTTTATTCGAATACAATGCTTAGGTCTAATATTACGGGTTATTTCATACGAACCATCATATGAATAAAAATGAGAGAGCCGTTTCGTTTTGAGTTGTTTCTCGTGTGTTATTCTCATTTTTGTCGAAATACATTTATATAGTTTTCCTTTTCTCTCTAATATGGTTTAAGTGAATACGCCGAAGTTTTCCGACGGCGTTTGGTGAGAAATATGATAAATATCTTTCAGATGCTTTATGTACACCTGTACCCCTATTCTGAATTCCCTGGGAATAAGGAATTGGGAATTAGTGAAGTGTTTCTAGCAGTTGCGAATTTTTATTCCCAAAAGTGTATTCTGGCGTTTGGGAATTTTTTTTATTGGAAAAACATAATTCTTTTTTATAGCAGTTTTGACGTTTTTTCCCCGTTTTTGGGAATTGTAATTCGTACATTTTTGAATTTTTAAACATTTTAGTGTTTTAGTTTATAAAAATCTACCTAAAAAAGTTTTCCCCAAAAATTATTCCCTGTCTGCAAGAATCTACATTTGTGAACGGGAAATAAATATTTAGGAATTAGTGCAATTGGGAACCCAAAGTTCCCTCGTACAAAATTGTTTCGGCCTGGGTATTTAATAGATGGAAAGTAAAGATTCATCTTTTGTAAAAAAGTCATTTGAAGTGTGTGGTGTAGTACCTAAAAATAATTTTAGTAAAGACAAGTTGAATCAAACGTTACAATTTTTTTTTTCATCAAAATGAGATGTTTTTATAAAAATGTTGAATTTATTTTATAATTTTGACAAATAAAATTATTTTGAAAATGTTTTGTTATTTTTTCTTTTCGAGTACTAAGCCTGAGCGGTCTATTGAATTAGGCATTTCTATTATACATACATTAAATTATAAAAAATGTACATTAAATTATTATACATTAAATAATTATTAACACTTAATTATACATTAAAATATAAAAAATGAATTATTAGAAATTAACTTGTTATTAAATCATAAACCCATACCGAAACAATCTAATATATTTTCTCTTTCACCATATATCGTCGATCATGGTGTACTACGAATGAGAGGACGGTTGGATACCGCCAGAAGTACATATGATAGCAACCATCTAATTATATTATCACACGAGTACCTCATAGCGAAGGCTATCATTCGTGAAATTCATCTTAAGAATTTGCAATGCCAGCCACAAGCAGTTTAACAATAAACCAGAACAACATATGATGAGACAGCTTACTGCCTGCGAGTCAGCCCGTCTGCTAAGGCCTCCATCGAGGCTTGAACTGATCTAGCTGGTCCATTCACCTTAAAAACCCATAAGAGCAGAGGCACCAAACCTTTGAAAATACATCTGGTCATATTTGTATGTATGCCAACCAAGGCAATATCGCAGGAAATTGTCACGGATAGGACATCAGACACCTTCGACTCATCCGTTAAACTATTTATTGCCGTTCGTGGATTACCCCAACATATATACTGTACTAACGGTACGCAATTTAGTTGGAGCAAGACGTCAGCTGCAATATTTCTATGCTCAATTTATGAACGAAGCCAAACAAAGGTAGATTGAAGCATGGTGTACCGAGAACCATATCCAAGGGCATTTTATTCTCCCGGCTATTCCTACCTTGAAAACGGGCAGCGAACAGGGCGAAAATCAACATTTTCCAATCGAGACAAGCGAAAGATTTTAGATTTGGTGAGAGAAAATCCAAAAATAAGCGCTCCAAAACTAGCTTCAGAAGAAGAGAAGATACTTAGTAAAGCTACCCACCCCCAAAATATTAGAAGGGTTTTGTGAAAACATGGATATCATGACCGTGTGGTAATAAGCCATTAGTTTCGAATGTTAATTCCAAAAAGAGAATTGAATTTGCAGAAAAATTAAAAACAAAAGACTTCAATTTCTGGAAGACGTTTGTTTTTACGGATGAAGGTACATCACCATTTTCGGAGCCGATGAGAGAGGTAAAATTTGTAGAAAACATATCATCCCAACATGAGCCAAAACATATCATCCCAACTATTAAACATGACGGTAGTTCGGTTAGTTAAGTATAGATAAACTTGTTTTTATAAATGAAACCCGTGGAACAATTGGGACCCGTGTCGTCATGGATCTTCCAGCAAGACAACGATCCTAAGCACACCGTACACGAACCAGTTACATTCGCCTCACCTGAACCTGAATATTTATGGAATCACCCGGAACGCCAAATCAGAAAATACAGGGTTACCATCAAAATAACGTTGCAAGAAACAATATTGAAAGAATGGGATACAATTTCATCGGAAGATACCAAGAAATTAGTAGAATCAATGCCTAGAATACCGAGAGGTTATAAAAAATAAAGGACGACCAACTCGATATTAAAATAATTATGAAACATAATTTATGTAAATGATTTTTAAAAAAAATCAAGGATCATTCTTTAAGTGACTGATCATTTCCGTTGCAAAAAATTCTTGATTTTTTTTTTTATTATAAACGATTTTCTATTTTTGGATTTTTTACTTTGTAAAATTATTTAATTTAATAAAAAACTGCAAAATAAATTCTATAATCCTTATAATTTGTAAAACAATTTCCAAACTCAGTGTGTATGATTATTTTCGTTACTGACTGTATATTTAAAACCCAACCCAACATACATCGCCGATCATCATCTAAGATTACCATATCCCCAGACCGTCATCATCATTATATACAAAGAAAGAACATTTTACCAATTATTGTATATCCTGTCGAAAAAGTAACGGGGATTGGTAATTTAATTTTTTTTGTCGCTAAGTTGGCACAATTGTCTTCTATGTGGCGTGAAGTTTGAGCACAATCTGTCATTTAGTCTGTTTACAGAGCTCTATTTTCTCTGCATATCATTCAACGATGTCTGCATATCATTCAACGATGTTATAAGTGACCCAAGGTATTTAAAGTTTACAACGCTATCAAAATAATGGTCGCCAATTCCAAGATTTGCCATTGAAATTGGATGCTGTACAAGATAGCGGAAATTAAGAGATTATTCTACTCGCAGCAAGTAGCAGCACTATCACTAAAAAAAATTATTTTTTTATGTAATTACCAGCGGAAATTTTTTATTTTATTTTGTATCTCTTAAAATGGCAAATTGATTGATCTCCGAAGTAAAGGATCGGTAACTGAAATCTAAGGGATTTTATTAGGGATTTTAAAGTAAGTTTTGGACACAATTCTAGGATCTGTTCGTGCTGCACTAAACTGGTCATTTCATAACCAGCCCTTATGCAAAATGGTATCTGTACATTTTACACGATACAAATAAATTTTAAACTGGAGGAACTCGGCTATTTCATAATTAAATTTTGTAAAATTTGCATCGCATACAGGGAAAATTCGAAAAAAAATTATGGATTAGAATTGTCACTATAATTTTTTGATTTTCTGCGGCCATATAGGTTATTTCCAGTTTTTGGCCAATATCTGAAAAACTTTCACTTTCAACACTCGCCATATGTCGCCTGTTCTTACTAATGATATTTTGGGTGAGGGCCTTCTTGATAGCGGAGCAAGTAATACTGCTTTAGGTTGTAGTGGCAAACATTTATTTAATAAACTAAAACTTAATATGCATCTAAAAGCCTTCTGTCAAACTTTCGTAATGAACTTCAAAACACAGTTTAAGCCTCGATTCCTGATTCTTGACCCACATAGTAATTGATACTCGAGAAGCAACACGGAGCAAGTAAAGATAATATGCCGTAGGCAGTGCAAAAGGTTATCTATGCTAAGCTTGATAGGATGCTTGCTCTCGGTGTCATTGAGGAAAGTTCAAGCGCTTGAAGTAGTTCTTTTAAGGCCAAAAATTTGTAAAAAAAGTCTATTTTTCAAAGCTTTCATAAAATTCTCCGAAAGCTTTGAAGTCGAAAAGGTATTAAGTTTCTAATCAGCTAAGAATCATTCAAAATACGAAGAACTTTTGTAATTATTCAACAAGGGGCTTCCAAAAAAAAAGCGCTAAGACACGTAAATTGAGAGCTTTAAACTGAAAAATTAAATTAAATTTTCATATATCATGATCTCAACAAAAAATTTGAATTTGTCATAAAGCTTATATCTAAAAAATTTAAGTAGAAAGATTAAGTTATTTTTCGGGAAAATTAAAATTTAATATTAATCTACCGACCAAATGACTCAGTCGTTAAAGCTTTGGCGTTTGGATCGGGAGGTATCGGGTTCGAATCACAATAGGGGCAGGATGCAAAGTGAAATCTCATCAACAGATTACGATCTGTGGTGAAATATAACATATCTATGACCCGCTGTCGATGTGCAAAACCCATAAGCCGACACATCTTCCATGCCAGTATAGGCTGGCATGGGCTTGCAATGTGCAAATGGTCTTAAATCAGTCCTATAGGCGTACCTCCGCGAGTTGGCCGGGAGGCGTAAAGTAAGGACGTAAAAACATAACCGCGGAAGAGCAGGGTGAGCATTGAGCCACAAAACAGATCGAATAGTTAACAATAAAAAAAAAATTATTTAAGCGCTTGGAGGTCTTCTATGGCCAAAAGTGCTAAAGTGCGTCAGGCATAAACGTTAGAAGGTTGAATGACGTTACAAAAAAGGATGCATTTTCGCTGACTTTAGACGATGGTTTGTTAAGTAGACTAGATCGGACGGCCCATAAATCGAAACTGGATCTAAAGGATGCCTTTGGCAAGTTCCTATAGATCCAAATTCGAAGGAGAAAACAATGTTTACTTTCACCGGGAGACCAGCGTATCACTTGTGGAAGTGCGGTTTTTTATACAGTGTAATGCCAGCTCAACTGGCATCGGTGTAGTATTATTCCACAAAGATAAATAGAAGGATAGGATTAGGGTTGTAAAAGCTTCCAAGGATATATGAAAGTTGTTAAGTAGGAACATTAAATTATTATGATAATCGCTAAATATACGTTTCTAAAATCATTTGCAACACGAAAAGCTTTCTTGATTATGCAACAAGAAATTTATAAAAAATAACTGGTTAAAAATAAATAAAATAATTAAATTGAGTCCGTAAATCGTAAATTGGGGAGCTTTATAATAAAAAATTAAATAAATTCGCCATAATTTTATATGCAATGATTAACAAAATTTTAAAGCTTCCATAGCATATATAAAACCTTTCATATGATATATAATATTGTCAACTATTAAATTTACTATTCACAATACGGCAACTTATCACCTTAAACTTTTAATAAAACAACCAGAAAGCTTTCAAATTAGTTAAAAACATACATTGTGAAGCTTTTTGAATTATTTTAGGCCGACTTTTAAAAGCTTTCATAAAATATTCTGTAGCTTTGAGGTCGAAAACGGATTGAGTTTCTGTGCAGCTCAATCAAATTTAAATTTTTACTTCAAACATTCACATGAAGAGCTTTTGTAATTATTTAACAAGGGATATGTCAATTAGGGAGCTTTAAACAAAAAAAGTCAAGAAATCAAATTGTAATACTAAACTATATAACAATAACTATCAATTTAATTTACTAATGCACCACAACTTATTATACGTGAAACTTATATTAAATTTACATAAAAGCTTTCATATTGGTAAGAAAGATAAATTGAAGGTTTTCAGTTCAAGGTGAGAAGAAATTTAATATTTCATTTGTAAATTATTTAAAGCAGATTCTTCAAATCTTCCTATAAAACTCTTAGAGCTTTAAGGTCGCAGGATGTATTAAGTTTCTGTGCAGCTTAATTAAAATTTATAGACAAAAGCTAAAATACATTTTATATTCGATTATTTGATATTTAGGTGTCATATAACAAAAAGCAAATGAAAATTTTTCGTTAATTAGACTGAGATTCAAAACATTAGCAATTTTAGATGACAATTATAAGCATTTAATTATTTCAAATTACCTAATTTTTCTTCTAGTTAGAATTTACAAATTACCTTAACTAGATTATTAATAATTTAAAATTTTCGAAATATTTCATGTTTTCTATTGAAGTCAAGACACAATATTTGAATAACCAATTGTCACCAATCAATTATTTAGTTTACTCGGATATCATTTCATACTATCTGTAACCTTTGTGAAATAAATATGTCAAACCATAAATAAAAAAAAAAAAAACTTAAAATAAAACATAAAAATAAATATTTCATGTATGTAAATTAAATTTCATTGCAAAATGAAATTTTTTTTCTATTTTATCTCAAGTGTTTTCATCTACCAAAAATAATTTTTGTTTTATAGATAAATAAATTGTGAGAAACAATAAACTCCCAATTTGCAACTTGCTTTTGTTTGGGCAGCTCTCCTTCCTATACATTTAAGTGAAATAGCCCTTTTTCAACCAAGAAAACAAAAAAATTGGCTCAATTTTAGTCCAACCCACACAAATGTGTGAGTAAAAAACCATAGTATGTAATGGCGTTGTTGAAAAAAAAAATTCGCTTGATTTGAAGTAAAACCAACACAATTGTGTGTAAAGATATGTTGTTTTAGTTGTTGTTTTCGGACGAAAATAAGTTAAAACGAATTCACAAATGTATAAGTTGGTTGAAAACACGTACAAAAATAAATTTTTGACATGGTACTTTTGCCCTACCCGCACAATTGTGTTAATAAAACACAAAAGGGATAGAACAAATTTTCACAGATTATGTATAATACTTTTGAAGAATCATCATCAGTTGAGAGCGGCTGAACCGATTTGGCCCATTCTTTTTCTGTTGTGTTCGCAATTGCCAGGAGATGGTTTTTACGAAAGAAGATTTTGAAAAATCCATCGGAATAGTCGGAAAACCAGAAAAATCGAAATAAAAGCTTTTTTTATATGAATTTTTTATGAGACAGGTGGCGCAGTGGTTAAAGCTTCGGAGCTTGAACTAGGAGAAACTGGATTCGAATCCCTCCGGAGGCTGCACGCAAATTAGTATTTTGTTTTTTATCCAATCTATTTATTTAATCTATTTATTTTGACTATCTAAAAATCCATTGGAAAAGTGGGAAAATTCAGATAATTGAAAAACGATGTTTTTCAATTTTAATGTTGGGGAAAATCTACCGGAAAAATCAGAAAATCGAAAAATGATGTTTTTCAGTTGAGAACGGCTGAATTGATTTGGCTCAATTTTTTTTGTTGTGTTCGCAATTGCCACAAGATGGTTCTTACGAAAGAATATTTTGGGAAAATTCACCGAAAAAATAGGAAAATTTGAAAAATCAAAAAAAGATGTTGTTCAGTTGAGAACGGCAAAAGCGATTTGGCTCAATCTTTTTTGTTTTGTTCGCACTTGCTAGGAGATGGTTCTTACGAAAGAAAATTTTGGAAAAATCTAACGGAAAAGTCGAAAAAATTGGAAAACGAAAATGATGTTTTTCAGTTGGAACGGCTGAACCGATTTGGCTCAATCTTTTTTTGTTGTGTTCTTACGAAAGAAAATTTTGGGAAAATCTACCAGAGAAGTCGGAAAATTTGGAAAATCGAAAAATGATGTTTTTCAGTTGAGAACGGCTGAACTGATTTGGCCCGGTTTGAAAATTTGGAAAATCGAAAAATGATGTTTTTCAGTTGAGAACGGCTGAACTGATTTGGCCCGGTTTTTTTTCTTGTTTGCAATTGCTAGGAGATGATTCTTTCGAAAGAAAATTTTGGGAAAATCCACCGGAAAAGTCGGAAAATCGAAAAATAATGTTGACTATGAAATTTTCAAATCAAATTGGCGATGATTTGACTAATCATAACAGTTGACCTGAAATCGCCCATGGTCATTTTCGTTTGTGTAAACGTGTTATTTTTCTTGCTGCCATTAAATTGGAAATTTGAGTATTAATTCACAGTTTTATGACATTTGAATTGTGTTGAATTTGCATTGCAATCATAAACGGTACCATTATTATAATCATATGAAGTTGGGTGTGATTTTTACGATTTCGATAGTTTTTTTCAGAAATTTTTTACTGCGTGACAAGTGCGATTATCAAATTGATTGCGGGATTGAGATTGATTCGATCTGTAAGTTCATTTTTGTTGATTAATGATTTCAAAGTAAATGAGTCAAATGAATCTTTGTAATGATTAAAAATTGGTTTTTGATTAAAATGCTTGCTATCAGACGATCAAACCTAGGACGAAGAAACCGTAATTCACAAAGAATACACGATGTCCGTGAGAATGAAATGCAAGAGAAACGCGATGAATAAAATGAACAGAGACGTGATCGTATCGGACAAGTTCGCACTGCACGAGCATCAGCTCATGTTCAACAAAACGTAACGCGACGAAGAAGTGCGGTGAACGTCGACTTGAATCGCGCTGCTTTCAATTATGACTCTACAATCGCCTACAAAGATCTTCACAGCCTTGATATTGGAGCATTGTCTGCCGTGTGCTAACATTGCCAAGCATTGAAGTTCCAAGCAAAAATGCCAGGGCTATACTATGCCGATGGCAAAGTCAAATTGCCATTTTTGACTTCGCCACCGGAGCAATTGCGTACTTATCTCTATATGGAGACACAACGCGATCCAGACATTTTCTCGCACACACATAACAGTACAATTAATGTTTTAACATGACACTATTTGGAACCGATGTTGTTCGTCAACCCGGCTACAATTCCACATGTAACGTAATGACGTCACCGCGTGTTGACCATTTCGATAATGTTAAACGATTATACTCATAATATTCAAAATTGCTCTCTATTTTATAAATTCAAGGGAAAACTTATCATCGAAGCGGAGCGTTGATACCACCAGCGAATTAAGAACAAAAGTTCCTTCAAATTTAATTCGTTAGAAATTCCGAATTTGAATAAAGTTGTCGTCTTGCGCTTTTCAATGCGTTAAAATGAGATATAATCCGATAACTTCATTATCTTCTGCATGAACACAATGCGCTAGTTCGTTTGTTTAACCCTTATATGAGTGAAGGAAAAATATCTTAATTTGAGTGATTAGTACCTACATGTATTTTGTATGGAAACTTATTTTTTCCACGTTCGTCCAAGTTGTAGCATTTCTAATTTTTAAGTATGATCGTAATCTACCAATTAAACTAGAATTTAAATAAATTTAAAGTTTTCAATGGGAGTAAAACATACAAAAATAGACGTCTAAAAATGCAAAAGGTACCCGGGTAGTCACTCACATTAGGGTTAAAACTGCTTTGGAGATAATGTCTTCCGATAACCACAAAATAATCATCAGAGCAGACAAAAGACCAACCGGAGGCCATGCACGTCAGTACAATGCTCTCACTATCGTCGAAGTCGCAGTTGCGATTGTTGGCGAAAATGTGGAATCGCGTGATTGCAAGAATGCAACATCATCATCTGGGACGAATGCACAATGGCACATAATCGATCATTAGAAGCGTTCAATTTAAAGATGATGGATTTACAAAGTGACCCAAGATGTTTTGGTGGAGCGATGACTCTGCTCGCTAGCGACTTAGCCAAAAGCTACGTGTCATTCCGAGATCAACAGCTGCAGATGAACTCAATGCATGTCTGAAATCGTCGAGATTGTGAGGAAGTTGCAGTTGACCACTGCTGATTTTTACAAACAACTATTGGCGCTTGGCAAGGGTGAAATTCCTGTTCATGTTTCAACCGAATTGATTTCGTTTCCCTCGAATTTTTGCATGTTCACGACGTCTAAGGAAGCGCTTATCACGAAAGTGTTCGAACATCCGCCGTATTATATTAATCACGATTCGCTCAGCGAACGAGCGATTGTAGCAGCGAAGAATAAGAATGTAGACCGTCTGAATTACTTGATTCAAAATCGAATCGCAGGGGAAATGCATTGTCACCAATTCGTTGACTGTGTGACCAATCAAGAGGAGACAACCAACTATCCGACTGAGTTTTTTTTTTGAATGAATGCGCTTGATTTGCCGGGAATACCACCATAACTTGATGCTGAAGGTCGGATCTGTGATAGTCATGCTGCACAATCTGAACCATCCGTGATTGTGTAACGGAACGCGATTGGCTGGGAAGAAACTGTTGAACAACTTGATTCAAGCGATGATCATTAAGGGCAAATTCAAAGGAGAGGATATTCTAATTTCGAGAATTCTTCTGATTCCAATTGACATTCTGTTGGACTTCAAGCGCATTCAGTTCCCGTTCGTTTGGCGTTCGCTATGACGATTAACAAATCGCAATTTCAATCGTTGGGTGTGCGGAATACATCTCGAATTTCCGTGTTTTTCTCATAGTCAGTTGTACGTCGCGTGTTCGAGAGTTGGCAAACCATCATCGTTGTTCATTTACGCGCCGGAGAACAAAACAAAAACTATTGTTTACTACAATGCATTGTATTGATTTGCATCTGTATTAGATTTAATTTCACTCGAACAAAATAAATTGAATTCTTTTGAATTCCAGCTGACTCCAATTCATTTTTACACTGAGAGAAAGATCCAAAAAACAACTCAAATTTCGATAGATGCCTGAGTTTGAATCGACATTTCATTCACTTTTTAATATACACTAGTGTTGAATTCGATGAAAAAGTGAATGGAATGTATACTCAACTCAAACGTCTATTGAGAATTGAGTTGTTTGATTTTTTCTCTCATCAAAATAAATTTTCGTGAAGGGCAAAATTATTTGCTCGGAACGACGTAATTTGGGGCGGAACGAGATTCGCCGGGTCAGCTAGTTAATATTATAAAGTCAAACGTTTCGAAAAAGCTTTCAATCTAAATCTATAATGATATTTTCGAAATCGGCTTGCAAAGAGAGGGGCCACGGGACATTTAAAAAACTGATTCTTAAAATTTTATAAAGTTCCATTGCATATGACGTGAAAGCGTTTAAGTAGAAAAATTTAATTAATTTGCGATTAATATTCCATAACTAAAATCTTTGTGAAGAAAATGTGTCAAGCAAGGAAAAATAAAAGAAATTTTAAATATTTAAAAACTTGTAAGATTCTGAAGACCATTCAAGAAAGAGAACTCTTAGCTTAAAACACTGTTAAGCTAGAAAACGATTTCTTAGCAAATAAGCGGGTGCTTTCTTTCTAAAATTGTTGAAATGGCAGAGGAAACATAAAGGGTCTCATTTTTCAATATTTTATCAGTGAGTATAAAGCAATGAGGATCTATAACTTATGGAATTTAATACATGAGCGTTTAAAATATGTTTAAGTAATGAAAACTATAATTTATTTAGAATCATTTTTGGCATGTCAACATTTTAAAATCGCTTAATTCCAGGTCATGTTAAATAAGTCAATAAGCTTGAAACAGTATTATTTTTGAACCATTAAGTACTTCACATTTTGTAATTTACAGTTACTGTAAACGTTTCGACATGCTATTCAAATTGGGAAAGGTAATTTAGAACTGTGAAAGGAAAATAAAAAAAAAGCTTGCACAACATAAGCACGAGCTTTTATCCGAACATTGATGATACATTGAAATTCATTTAATCATATTTCTAAAAATTATATTCTGATACGCTTTTCATAAATTAATATCTACAACTGAAACATTAAAGCTCTTGTTGTATACCTTTTATTTAAAGCTACATAAAGCTACATATTTAAAGCTACATAAATTATTTTACATAAATTTGTCACTGCCGAATAAAAATTTAGCAATTTACATACGAACGAGTACGTACGACTATTTATTAATTGGAAATATAAAAAATGATTCACAACAGTATTAAAATTCACAAAATTTTCATTTCAAAGCTCAAAAAGAGGTTTTTATAATTACATTTAATTGGTTAATGTTGTTTTAATTAATTATATGAAACATTTAAATCAATATAAAAATTTATATTTAAAGTGAAATTTCATAAACAATTATTTAATTGGTGAATTGATGTAAATATGTTAATTAACTAAATGTAAAAAGTATGTGTTCTGATTACTTTAGCGTATTTTTATCAGAAATTAATTAACTAATAAATATGCATAAAAACAATTATGTTGTACCTATCCAGAAGTATTATCAAGTTGGAAAAATTTAATATATAAACTACGAGAACAAGAAAAAGCTTCTTTAGAATATCTGAAAGCAAACACAATTTTCACAAAGACATTAAAATTGTCAGCATTTAACTATTTGCCAATCAACTATTTTGTGATCGTAATTCTACCGTCTTTTTCATTTACTGGCAATTCAATGATTCTTTGCGATTCTTTGAAAAAGCTTTCATAGAATAACCACAGACAATTATAACAGATTCCTATAATCCTGATGTATAGTATATTTATCTATAAATTTCTGATTTGTATACCCATTTATAATAGGGTTCGTTGAAATCTAAAGTAGACGAATTAACGAATCTCCGATTAGACGATACCCGATTTTGCCACATTAGATTGTACAAAAGAAAACTATGCGATGTTACGAAAGCTAAAAAACTTGAAAATTTATTGCGTGTCAAGTCACCGTGAGTTACATAACCCCTCAGAATAGTGAGTTTATGGTGACAACTGGTGAACAGCACATTCGGCTCATTATTGCATTGGCAAGTACATTTATAAACTACATTGCTTTTATTCATTAACTCTATCGGATCTTTTAGAGGTGAAAATAACGATCTACCTAAATTAAAATGAGCGTTCCCAACAACATTTGTTCATGTAAAGGTGGATCAATAACAACAGGTTGATTTTAAAGTTTTTTTTGATATTTTTTAAATAATTGTTTTATTGGTTTATATAATTGTAAGTTTTTTAGTCCTGATGATGTACAGGAAAACTGTACGAAACGTCGATTAGTTTTTAATTGTTAATAAAAATAGGCTTAACCTTAATTTTTAGTTTTATTTTAATAAATTTGAAATTAATGATAGATATTTCTAAGATATTTCCTAGAAATTAAAGATTATAAAACCCCTTTTTGAAAAATATCCGATTTAACAAATGCCCGATTTTACGAAAGCAAAATTTTTGGTGCCTTTCGGTAAATCGGGTTAATACTGTATCTCTCTTTCATATATATTCTTCGATACTTTCGTATCTTTGTGTTACAATTTTAAAATAAACCGAAAGTACCGAGAATAAATTTAACAAAATTTATAAAAATGCTGTACACAATAACGTCACAATCTATCAAATATATCACTTCTGATAGCTCAATGATCGCTTAAAAAACTTAAAATCCTAAGCCAAATTTATGTCCATTTCCTCGTAATTCTACTAGTGCTAACGCTAATGCTTTAAACTCCAATCAAAAACGTATTAACTTTGACCCGTAATTTAGATTACGTTAAATATTTAACATAAAATTCTAAAAGCTTCAATAAAATATATGAAAGCTTTTACATTAACTGTCAACAATCAAATATTTATTTTACTACTATCTAGATTTTGAAAGCTTTAAGGAATAAATATGTCAAACAAAAAAGGAAAGCCTTTTCCTAGTAAGGCAATTTGAAAATAAACACAAAAAATAAACATTTTGTATGAATTTCATTGTAAAATGGAAAATGTTCCCTACTTTACCTCAATAAGTACTGTTTATTTACCAAAAATAAATTTTCTCTCATGCGGATAAATAAATTGTGAGAAACAATAAATTTTCGAATTGGTCAAGTTAACTTCATATTAGAGATACAAATTTAAAAACTACGTTTACGTAGCTGGCCTGTAATTTATATGTAAACGGATGTATACAATTTTTAGAAAGTCTCTCGAAAAGAGCTTTAAGCTTTCTAAGTGTTCAAGGCAATTAAATTGTTTGTAAAAAAAATTAAAAACTTTCATAGCATACCGAAGAGATTTTACAGCAACAATTTTAAAAATATTTTCTAACCAATTTAATGTATAAAACTAAAACAAAAAAGCTCTCATACAATTTAATTTATTCAAAACGAAATAAAAAATTTACGTCATAATTAACAAAAAATTTCGATTGTCTAGAATTTTTTTATAATAATTTAAAATTTTACGATAACATCAACTATATCAACAATTTGTAAAATTTATTTAAAAATCAAACTATAAATTTTACACGAACCTTTTTACGGGCTAATGAAAAATTGCATGATATTCTTTATATCAATGTTTTATGTAAATTACTATTCTCGAAATTTAATTTTGGTATGTTGATTTTAATTATTAATTTAATTACGATTTGCATAAAAAATAATTAGTTTCTAGCAATCTACAAGTACAGGGTTATCCAATTCGAGGTTGATAAAGTAGAAATCTGTATACCGACATCTGTCAAAGATAAACGTCAAGTACGCTGTCATTTATTTAGTTGACATTCTGCCATTTAAGAATATGGAGCATTTAACAATCGACCAACGCGTTAAAATTATTAAATCTGCTGATGCTGATTTTTCGAACAAAATTTTCTTCAGTGATGAAGCTCATTTTTCGCTTGGTGGATACGTTAATAAGCAAAACTGTAGAATTTGGGGCTCAGAAAATCCACAATTGATTGTAGAGAAGACATTACACCCGGAAAAAGTCACTGTTTGGTGCGCATTGTGGTCTGGTGGTGTGATTGGGCCGTATTTTTTTGAGAACAACCATGGACGAACCGTTACCGTTAATTCTGAGCGCTATGGCCGCATGTTAACCGATTATTTTTTTACGAAAATCGAAGATTATGATCTTGACGATATGTGGTTCCAGCAGGATGGAGCAACCAGTCACGTAACACGAGCAAATCGAGATCTTTTGCAAGAGAAATTTCCTGGACGTTTGATTTCGCGATTGGCTGATGTCAATTGGCCTCCAAGATCCTGTGATTTAACGCCTTTGGATTTCTTTTTGTGGGGCTACGCGAAAGATCGTGTTTACGCAAACAATCCTCAAACTCTTGACGAATTGAAAACTAATATTCGTAAGGTAATGGCCGAGATACCGCCCGAAATGTGCCGAAAAGTCATTGAAAATTACCTCAAAAGAATCAAGGCCTGTAAGAAGTCCCGTGGAGGACATTTGAATGATATCTTGTTTAACTAAAAATGGCAAGGATCAATCTGTAAAATGAAATAAAAATTACAATACATTCCGAATATTTTGTGTGTTTTTTTTTAAGTTTACTTTATCAAGCTTGAATTGGATAACCCTTTATTATCAAGTATAGAAAATTTTAATTGCATATATAAATAACAACAAAAAATGTAAAAAAGCTTCCATATAATATGTGAAAGCTTTTCCGAAAAAAAAATTATGTATTACCAGGAAATCAAAATTATCAGTTAAACTATTCAGTGCCATCATTATTCATCATTTTTCGACTATATCCGCCCCGAAAAAACGGCACTTCTATACTATCAGCCCGAAAATATTTACTGTCATGACAGCTAAAACTATCATGACACAATAATTTATTGAAGCTGAGATTAAATCAAAATCATTATTTTCCCCCATAGTTGAAAACCAACTAGGGGCTTATGTGTGATGATGATGGAAGATTTAAAGTAGTTTCTGTGATTTTTCCAGGATTTTTCTATGAGGCAGAATTATACAATAATAATAATAATAGTTTCCAAAGACCAATAAACTCTGCCCAACTGCGTACGAGGAGTCATCGTCAGAATCATTATGTTTTTGTAATCAGAAGGATTAAAAACATGGATATCAGGCTGCTGAACTAAGAAATTAAATTGAAAAATAAGGTAGACAATTAGCCGAAAAATGTAACTATGCTGGAAGCTAGTAACATTTGAAAATACAATAAAATATTGATGTTAAAAAAACAAAATAGTAAATACAGAAAAATGGAACGAAGAAATTCTTAGCTATGATGGACTTTATTTTGAGAAATTGCGTAGTCCTTTAAAACCACTAATATACCAGAAAAATATACGAAACTCATATAAGAATCCTATTTTTATCAGTTGACTAGGTTCAAATTGCTAAATTACCAGACTAAAATTGTTAACTCTTCCATTACCTTTCCCGGCGCTAATACTAGAATTCCATTTTCACCATACGAACTAAGGTTCAATCCAAACGGTTAATTAGTTCCTTTTAAATTCGTCATTTTCTAGTACTACATCTAGAACAAATATTGAAATCCAATTATTATCATACAAACCGAATTTTATCACGATACATTTAGTAAAGTTAAGTTATATTTAAGTTGCCCATTTTACGTAAGTAAAATATAATACCCCATAATACTAAATTGTCATTTTTGCAAAATGAACTGAAAATCTCAGTTTCGTACAAATTGAACGAAAATGACTTATGCCTCAAGGCTTATTAGCCTGGTTTAGGCTTTAATGATTAAAAAATTAAACCTTATTTTATATGTTGCTAAAAATAGTATTATCATAAAATCAACGAAACAAGAATGACATTAAATCCAATGTAACAACAACAAAAATTTAAAAAGTATCAAAAAGAAAGTTGAACCCAATTCGAGCTGGACAAAAAATGAAATCTAAACATAAACCAGGTTCCATCCATACCGGAACAGCCAGTAACGTTATCTAACTAAAATTTCAATTTCATTAAAATCAATTAATAAATATCCTAGTTTCGTCCCAGATAGCCATATCCCAAATCTTTCTCCGAAAATCATTTACATTTAAAAAACAAACTTTTATCAATATCGGTTAAAAACGGCCTAATTCCAACCAAATTGGCCATAATTCGAAACTACCTTCCAAAATCAGTTTAGACCATTTCCATCATAAAAATAACTTAATAACTTTCCATCATAAAAATAACTTATAAAAAAAAATTATTTTTGAAGGTAGAGGACTCCTAAATATTTTTTTCAAAAAACAGAACTAATCACAATCCCTCAATAATTTTTGTTAAAACCGTTCGAAAATAAAAAAAATTATACAACATAAACGAATTTTCCCGAAATCAGGAATTATCAGAATCGATTGCTAGTAGTCGAAATCGACCCTCCCTCCTCAATAATTGCTTTAAAAGTCGTTCGAATCGGGAAAAACTTAGAAAAAGAAATCCATTAGTGAGGACTATTAAATCCTGGTACACCAGAAATCCAATTTATCATCGTCGTCACAGCTGAGAAAAAAAAAATTATAAAACAAGAGACAGGGTGCTCTCCTTAAAAGAATCGCTTATCATTGATGAAAGTAAGGCTTAATGACAGATAACGAGCAATATAAAATCACGTGCTACATATGTATATAACGGGTGATCCAATAAGAGCTTCCGGAAGTTTATTTGAAATAAAACGAATTAAAATCAATTTATTAATCAAAAATTGTAATTATAACTTAAGTTTATGACATTTAATGTTTGAGAATATTTTCTTTTAAATGTTATTCGCGACTGGCTCTTAGATGATCCATTCTGTGGGTCCAATTTTCGAGCATTCTTTCGAGCGTTTCGGCCGATATTCCATTAATTACGTGTGTTATGTTCGCTTGTAATGCAGAAATCAATTGTGGTTTATTGATATAAACAAGTGGTTTCAGATACCCCCATAAAAAGTAATCTAACGGCGTCAGATTACAAGATCTTGGAGGCCAATTCACAGGCCCGTTTCTTGATATGATATTCTCATTAAAGGTTTCTTTCAATAAATCGATGGTTTGGTCTGCTGTGTGGCACGTTGCATTAATCTGTTGAAACCGCAAATCGACTACACCAATATCATGAATAAAAATAAAAATTCATTAACCATTGCTATCTAGTTTGCGCCATTGACGTTTATATGCTGTCCTTCTGCATTTTTAAAGAAATACGGGGTCCGATGATGCCCCCTGCCCATAAACCACACCAAACAGTGCATTTTTCAGAATGCATTGGAAGCTCTTGAATCTCTTCTGGCTGTTCATCAGCCCAAATACGACAATTTTGTTTGTTGGCGTATCCATTCAGCCAAAAATGAAGTCAAGTCGATGACGCAAAGGAAGGTCAACCGGCTTCAATTCTTAAACAAGCTGTATTTTGTATGCCTTCAAACCAGGGGCGGAATCATGAAATACGACCGGAAAATTTAAACGGATCTAAAAATATTTTTAAACTTATTAGATTAAAAGTATTCAAATTTACCATGATGGATGCATACTGATGTATAAATGCAACTTCTATAATATTTGAAGAGCAATAGCTCTCTCCAACAAGATTTTCAAAATTCATTTTTTACCGGTACAACATTTCCGTTTAAAACTGCTCGATTATGAAGTAGTTGTCGAATTAAATTTTTATGTTAAACTGTTATTTATTTGAGTTTTTATACAAAATATTTACGCCAACTTTGACCATTTTTTCGAAATTTTTTGTGTTTGTCCAATGAAATATTTTCTAACAATTCATTTTTTCGGTCGGATTTCATGATCTTGCCCGTTTACATCAAAATAATTATATATTTCCGGAAATTTTACAATTTTGAAATACAAAAGACTTCAATGCCATCTCATAAAATGAAGTGGCAACGAACCTGGGACGAGAAATTTGAAATGAATTTCGAAAATCGTGTATGAGATTAACCATTGCTCTTAAAAAATTATAGAACTTGCATTTATACATCAGTCTGCATCCATCATAGTAAATTTGAATACTTTTAACCTAATAAGTTTGAAAATATTTTTAAATCCGTTTAAATTTTTTCCGGTCGAATTTCATGATTCCGCCCCAGATCTGTCTTCAAAATATGCCACAATGTGCCATACGAAAGACCCAGAGCATGAGAACGGCGACGAATTGATTGATTGCGGTCTTCTCGTACACTTTCAGCTACACCAGCAATATTCACAAAATATAGACTTGTTCGCACTCTAGTCGGTTGATGAATATACAAT
Source organism: Nephrotoma appendiculata (assembly GCA_947310385.1). Lineage (NCBI taxonomy): Eukaryota > Metazoa > Arthropoda > Insecta > Diptera > Tipulidae > Nephrotoma > Nephrotoma appendiculata. The sequence continues at coordinate 147,314,179 of OX371224.1, forward strand.
AATGAAAAAATGGTTCGAATTTTATTGATTGTTTTGCGAATAGTTCAGCAAGTCTATTCATAGTGAAATGTCAATGAATACTGAACACAAATGTCATATGAACATGGCAGTTGTGACGCATGAATCCCAATTGGAAAAAGTACCTCCTATTGGATAACTCTTTACATTATATACTCGTGAATGTTGGAAATTTTTTTCACACTGTAAGCGGTTATTTTGTTTATTAACATAACCACAGAGGTGAAAATGCCCGTCCCTCATTAGAAAAGATTTTTTTTTTTGAAAAACAAGCATCAATCATAAATAAAAAATTTAAAAATTTTAGCGCGTTAGTTCTGCATTCCTCTGTTTTACACTACAAGACCAACATAGAAAAATAAAATTAGGTCAACCATTTCATTGTTGAGGTTCGTAGCTACATACGTAACATAATTATGTATGAAATAGAAAGGGTTGAGGATCACCAAAAACGTACACTGTTAAAATTAAAAAAATTACAATTGGATTTGTCTTATAGTGGAATTGAAACAGACTTATTTTTAATTCTTAACTTAGAGAAGTCTCCGAATCCCAATTTACTTGTACTTATACCTGTCTTTATTTTAGCTGTATAACCGGATAGCTCAGGCATAGTCCTGTTACTTCAGTAAATGGTATCGAATTATGTGGGTTTTTAACTGTCCTATAAGAGAAGTTCCTGTCCTATAAGTTCTATAAGAGAGGTTCGCACAGTATCAAGTCGATTTTAAGACGTTTAAAAATTTGCCAGGTTACAAAAATTTCTATCAATGTTGTTGAAAACGGACACATATTATGAATTTCACCGTGGTTTCAAAATCTTAAAATTCTAAAAGGTTCTCAAGGTATTGAGTCAGCTATGCAATCATGTAGGTGAGCCCATGCGAACATCACTAAGATCAGCGAGATAAAAAGTAAAAATATTGTAATGAATTGTACTCTACACATAGATATAACATTTGGTGAGCGACCGGTCAAGATGAGCACCACCACACGAAGGGTTACGATCCCAAAGGTCTCTGGTTCCAGCCCAGCAGGAGGCAGTAATTTTATTGGGCGATCATTATTCTTAACATCGATGTTATCACATCAAGTATTTCTCCAATACTGATTGGAACTTAAATTTTAGAATAGGGTTCCATGTGGAGGAGAAAATGGAAATGGGGGTCAATTTGCTGAGCTACGAAAACAAGAAAATTCGAAATTTGATCAGTAGGACCTGAAATTCGTTCAAATTAAGCAAGCCCAAGAGCTTCAAATGCAAGAGCTTAAACGAGAGAAAAAGCATCTCAAAGAAGAAGTTGACGACCGTTCATTCAAGGAGCTTGAAAAAAAGATTAGGGAAGTTAAAGCATGTGGAAGCTATACTCGGCATGTGTTTCAACGAACCAGTTGCCAAACGCTCAAAAGGAATTTAAAAGCCTCCAATATTCCATGGTGAGATCCTATTAGAGAATTTAGAGCTGCTGTTTCAAGCAGCAGTACAACAAAAACATTTTGGTTCTTCGAGAGAATGCTGCAGATGTTTTCGAAACTGTATCTGCAACAGAATCGAGTTATGAGCGAAGCATGACTGAGTTGGAACTGACACACATCAAAAATCTATGCAAGATACAACTCAAAAGCAAGTGACATCTACGTGGAGAGCCTGCAAGACCTAGAAGGAGAGGTATTGAAATTGGCGCGTCAAATTTGCAGTAATGCACCTGCAGATCTGTTGAATGGAGTTACCGTGGACGCGTTATCAGTGCCGTGAAAGATGTCCATCTCAATCTTCATTCAACCAATAGAGGTAAAACCATGACTGTAGCATTGGTTTCAGCTTTAGAATATGAGGCAGCCAGAACAATTTTATCTACTGATACAGAAAACTTGCGCAAGCTAGATTCGAAGGATGGAGAAGTTAAGGCAACCACAATAAACTTTTCAAGGAGAGTGAATTGGAAACACTTTCCTTATTTAATGAGCAAAAATCCGGAATACCGAGTTCTAGCAGCTTTAGCAGATGTAAGCTGCTGAAAAGGTGAAAATGCCATAAGAACACCGTTAAAATCACACAACTTGGGGCTGATTACAGAAGTGTAGCTGTTATTGGCCTATTGGCACAACGTCAATGAGCATTTACCCTGCATAACAGAGCTTCGAAATCGGTTGATCGCCTTGATATGGTATAGATTCAGAACAGATTGATGATAATGCAATCGTTATAACTTGCTAACAGCGAAAGTGACCAAAATGCATTGCAAGCTATTACCGGAGGTCGAAATACCACCGATGCGTGAAAACCTGATATACGAAAGATTTCCAATACGTGCTGTGAACGTGACCTCAACAAATGTAATCAAGAAAGGAATACTCATTGCTAGAGCTGAGGAAGTCAACTATATTGTGATCTGCCAGTCGAAACAATGTCGTCGATCACCAAATACAAAATAGACAAAGATCATTCGCGCACTGTGCAGCCATCTTCCAGTAAAACATTAAGATGTCTCAGTGAAAACACTGGATAGATTAGCCAATGTATTTGCTCTTAATGACGACGAATTAGGAAAAACTAATATTGTGCAACGTGATAGAGCAGTCTAGCGACACATGGACAGTGGTACTTATCCAGAAAAAAGACGGCACTACAAGAGTTTGTGTTGATTACCGAAGTGAAGAAGAAAGGCGAATTAAGAAACCCGGACAGTAGCCAACGCATTTGTAAACAATAGGATATGCAGATTCGGAATACTGCACGAACTATACTCGGATCAAAGTAGCAATTTCAGGTCATCCGTGTTCCAAGAACTGTGCTAAATTGTTAACATAAAGAACATTCGCACTACACCAATACATCCACCGTCAGACGGGATAGTAATGAGTGTTACGGAATCTTCTCGTCGACCAACACGTTTTATTTTTTTTTTGGGGTAGCTTCTGTGGAAATTGGGGGATTCTCTGTCGGCGAGAATATAGAGAAGGATTCCAACAAATCATCGTGTTGAGTTAACCTACACTGAAAACCAATAATACCATCACACTTGATTCACATTTAATCCACTACATCATCATCAATAAAAGAGTTCCTTTACTTCATATCAAACGAATTTAACATAAATATTTATTAAATATAATCATTAAAGAAGAATATAAATTAGAGATACAATATAAAATTATTATTACTACTTTTTTTGTTTTTTTTTTGGTGTTAACTATCGTTTAGGATTACTAATATCAATTTTACCACGCTAGTATCGTATTTAATAAATGAAGAGCAACCAAATAATTTCATAAAATGGATAAAAATAATACAATAAATGACTTACCATCTCATTACAGTTCCAAAGAGTACTCCTGGGATGTTCATGAAACGGGCTACTGAAAGATCTCCAAAATATAATTATTTGGTTCGCCACGCGTACTTATTTAACACGGCACTCAGTCGTATCACGAAAATAAACGTTAACACTTTGAAATACAGTTGGGAGGCTTAAATTACAAATCCCAACAACACAAAAATTTTCTTATTTTAGCATGCACACAAAAAAATCACTTAATAAGATTATGTTTTAGTTTGAGAATAAATATTTTGCTTTGATTTGAATGAATAAAACTACGACTAATCGGACATCCTAATCTTTACACACAAACACAATACACGCGAGTTCCGCAGTTCCGCAATTACGGTTGTGAAACGGTGATTTTTTTCCTCTCGCGCGTTTTAATCCCTTACGGTTTTTTTTTCAATTTAAATATCACCGGGTTATTATTTTTCTTGAGGCTCCGCTAATAACGATTCTCCCAATCGATCGGGCGTGTTTGACTGCCAACTGCTAATACCAAGCGACCAAGAGTCTCTTACTTTAATGGTGTAGAGATTTTGGTATTCCTAAGGTAAACGATCACTGATACTGTTAGAAAATAAACTTTACTCTGACACTATATAATAACTCACCGATTTATTTTAGTTCTGATGGACACAAATAAAACCGATTTACCAACGAGGCAATTATTGTTGAATTGTAAAGCAGCTAGTTCAACTTTCACTTTGGCAGAATTTGCTTCTAATGTAAAACTCGCAATCTAATATAACACCAGTAATTAAGATATTTTCACTGATTTTAATTAACTAAAGAAGTTTGCACATTACCTTGCGGCTGCCTCAACAGAAATAAATTCTACGAAACACCAAAATGTACATCTAACTGAATTTATTTGTCTAGTAATTGCAGATATATAATTGCAACTCATAGACATCTCTTATTACCCTATACATATTTACCAGTTTAATTGTGTATTACTATGTACTAATCTATTTCCTACTGACCATACATATGTATATCCGATATTGACCAACGCAAAGTATATTATGTAAAACCAGAAATCATCACTAAAGAAAATAATAAATATGTTGATTCGCCTAAATCACGTTTGATAATGTTGATGTGTTTCATTATCTAGCGAAGACACCTTTTCTATGAAATCACCTGTCATCTAATAGGCGTAATTAACCACTAATACAGTTGGGTATCTAATTATCAATTCACACTGCTATTAACGTATGTTTCGCGTAACAGGGCAGGTTCATCATTACAATTACAATCGAAATTTAAAGATGAAGCTGAAGAAAACTATAACAGAGCTTCTTGTTACTGGCGTAGAATGTCTTTCGAGTGGTACGTTGACGTAGCCCACGTCACTCAAATTTTGTTGATTATTGAGGGTAACGAATTCTTGTTGATTTACCGCCTCACTTGTTGGCCCGAATTCCCTCCTGAGCGTGACCCCCTCTGAATATTCACGCTCGGGTGAAAGTTTTCCGAATTCATTTGGGACTGGCATGAAGGACAGTTCGGTTTACGTACGTTGGCAGCTCCGCATCCAAAACAAAATACGTCTAAGATGTCTTTTGAGCAATCATGATAACGATGTCCTAAATCCTTACAGTTCCAACAGACTAATCTTATATTTGCATTTTCATCCGGTTTGTGTGGTTTTCGACTAAAGGCATTGCATTCCGGATTATCCGGATCAGTCTGATCAGGTTCAAAGCTTTTGGTATTTCCTTTTCCCGTTAAGTTGCTATCCAAGTTCTCCATCTCGTTACATAATTCGTTAATGCTTCGTCGTCGTGAAGCATAGGCCTCCGTGAACCTACGTGGATCATAACCCGTATGTTCCCACATTCTCTCAAAGCGTTGACACAGTACTCTCAATGCTTCAACCGTGGTTATAGATTGTTGATAGGGCAGCGTTGCATTTTGCAGAGCAGGAATCATGTTTTTGCATAGCCGATACAGTATGCGGTTTTCAGACATACGATTTTGAAGTCTGTTGTTCAGTTTTTGGACATACAAAGCAAAATCGGAAAATGTTTCCCGAGGGCCTTGTTGTCGATGTAATATTTGTTCCAAGATCTCATCTTCAAAATCAAAACTACTAAAATATGATAGTAGTGCGGATTTTAGAACTGGCCAGGTAACATTAGGATGGTCTCGACAAAATAACCAAAACCAGTCTTCTGCTTTACCCGATAAAAATAAATGAACTATCTTTGGCAGAGCATTAGTATGGACCCCATCGCAAGTTGCCAACTGCTCTAGCTTATATACAAAATCATGGACATTATGAGTTTTACCGCCATCGAATGACAAGTTCCAATTTTGCTTAAGTTTGTAATTATTTAAAGGCTGAAACTTCGGCTGTCGTAATTCTTTTCCCCTTGGGTTTTCCCTGTGGCATCGGTCATCCACGTGCGTAGATTCAAAGTTCTCTGCTTCATCGTGATTGTTTGGAGAATCAAACGGGTGATTCTGTTGATTGTCTAGTTCACGGCTATTATTTCGTTGCCGATTCATTTGAGCGAAGAAGTCGGCTACTGATTCTCTCAATTCTCGTGCCTCTGCGGAGAGCCTGCCTGGATTTGTTGATTTTACTTCCAGTTCATTTGCATGAGTATGTACGAGAGACCCACCCGTCCGTTGATTGCTGCTCATAGCTATCGTTATTGGGGCCTTTTGATTTTTTAAAGGAAGCTCCTGAATAATTGGATCAGGGCGCTCGGTGGAAGTTCGTCCCGCCGCTAAACGTTTTTCTATGTACTCTTTATAGGTTTTTGCAAAAGAATTGAAATCTCTGCGAATGTTGCTGAATAGATGGGAGATTTGTGTATTGTCACTGAGACTATTTTTTAATCTTTCTACTCTGAATTTATAATGAGCTAACCGAGGAAAAGTCTTGACTACGAAATCGAAAGGTGGGGAAGGTTCCTGATCTAGGATTGACTTGGCTATTTGTGCATATCTAGCGTGACATAAAGCGGTTTCTTCCTTAGCGTCACCTTTTATGTGTGTCCTCATGGGCCTCACCCTAGCATCAGAATTTTCCGCTTCTAATAAATCGAGCAGAATTGTAGTTGAGTCAACTGCTTTACTAGACAAACCTCTAACTTCATATTCCACTTCACGTTCAGCGGGTGATAAATTTTCTAAATACATTTTTGGGTCCATATTTGTAATGTTTTTGAGTTGCTAGCTACAAATGTAAAATTGGAATGGTAGAAAACGAAATTCACGAAAATAAACACTAGCCCCAAAAAATGTTGCTGCAATATCTGCACTATACTATTTACTAACTAATGCCTTTCTTTAAAGTATAAGTTTAGCGCAGAACAATACAAAAAATTTAAATAACATATGAAATATATAATTTTGACGATATTGACAATTTTTAATACATAAATTGTAAATTTGAGGATTTTATTTAGTTAATGATGTAATAAATAATTGATGATGATGCAATGGTCAACTGATATCAAGTGTAAATGGCTTGTTATTCCAAATGCATTAGTAGTATTTAAGATAATTGAAAAGTTAATCTCCTTTTGCATCTCATAATGAGATTTCGCCTTCGAATCTTGAGAGGATATTAACCATAGAATCACTATGCAGTCTACTTTCAAAAAGCTAAAGCGAATTCTAATCACCATGAGCCATAAAGGAGAAACAAAAATTTACTAATCCGAAGTTTAAATCAACTAGCATAGTAATCAAAAGAATACCTGTGCAGAATACATCAGTGTACAATAAACAGGAACTCACGAAATCATCATGTATCGACCATTGATTGAACACCATGTAGTCTATGCACAATCTCCCAATTACCAAAAAAAAAATTTAAATCCGGATGCACATCACTTAAATAAATCACAAAACTATTTAATAAAAATAAAAAATAGAGAAAGTAGTGAATGCATCTGTTGAGCAGAGAAGCTGCTTGGATGTCTTACAAGGACGACCAAAAAAAAAATTATGAAAACAGAAAAGTTTTGAAAAAATACTACTACTAATACACTGACTGGTCCGCTACCATAGTATGACCTTTCTCTTAAAGAAAAACTGTTAGACCATGAGGTATACAACCTTCAGGTCCCTGCTCGGGCGCCATTTTGTTACGGAATCTTCTCGTCGACCAACACGTTTTATTTTTTTTTTGGGGTAGCTTCTGTGGAAATTGGGGGATTCTCTGTCGGCGAGAATATAGAGAAGGATTCCAACAAATCATCGTGTTGAGTTAACCTACACTGAAAACCAATAATACCATCACACTTGATTCACATTTAATCCACTACATCATCATCAATAAAAGAGTTCCTTTACTTCATATCAAACGAATTTAACATAAATATTTATTAAATATAATCATTAAAGAAGAATATAAATTAGAGATACAATATAAAATTATTATTACTACTTTTTTTGTTTTTTTTTTTGGTGTTAACTATCGTTTAGGATTACTAATATCAATTTTACCACGCTAGTATCGTATTTAATAAATGAAGAGCAACCAAATAATTTCATAAAATGGATAAAAATAATACAATAAATGACTTACCATCTCATTACAGTTCCAAAGAGTACTCCTGGGATGTTCATGAAACGGGCTACTGAAAGATCTCCAAAATATAATTATTTGGTTCGCCACGCGTACTTATTTAACACGGCACTCAGTCGTATCACGAAAATAAACGTTAACACTTTGAAATACAGTTGGGAGGCTTAAATTACAAATCCCAACAACACAAAAATTTTCTTATTTTAGCATGCACACAAAAAAATCACTTAATAAGATTATGTTTTAGTTTGAGAATAAATATTTTGCTTTGATTTGAATGAATAAAACTACGACTAATCGGACATCCTAATCTTTACACACAAACACAATACACGCGAGTTCCGCAGTTCCGCAATTACGGTTGTGAAACGGTGATTTTTTTCCTCTCGCGCGTTTTAATCCCTTACGGTTTTTTTTTTCAATTTAAATATCACCGGGTTATTATTTTTCTTGAGGCTCCGCTAATAACGATTCTCCCAATCGATCGGGCGTGTTTGACTGCCAACTGCTAATACCAAGCGACCAAGAGTCTCTTACTTTAATGGTGTAGAGATTTTGGTATTCCTAAGGTAAACGATCACTGATACTGTTAGAAAATAAACTTTACTCTGACACTATATAATAACTCACCGATTTATTTTAGTTCTGATGGACACAAATAAAACCGATTTACCAACGAGGCAATTATTGTTGAATTGTAAAGCAGCTAGTTCAACTTTCACTTTGGCAGAATTTGCTTCTAATGTAAAACTCGCAATCTAATATAACACCAGTAATTAAGATATTTTCACTGATTTTAATTAACTAAAGAAATTTGCACATTACCTTGCGGCTGCCTCAACAGAAATAAATTCTACGAAACACCAAAATGTACATCTAACTGAATTTATTTGTCTAGTAATTGCAGATATATAATTGCAACTCATAGACATCTCTTATTACCCTATACATATTTACCAGTTTAATTGTGTATTACTATGTACTAATCTATTTCCTACTGACCATACATATGTATATCCGATATTGACCAACGCAAAGTATATTATGTAAAACCAGAAATCATCACTAAAGAAAATAATAAATATGTTGATTCGCCTAAATCACGTTTGATAATGTTGATGTGTTTCATTATCTAGCGAAGACACCTTTTCTATGAAATCACCTGTCATCTAATAGGCGTAATTAACCACTAATACAGTTGGGTATCTAATTATCAATTCACACTGCTATTAACGTATGTTTCGCGTAACATGAGGTTTAAACGAACACTAGAAGAATATCTGTTCATGTTGGGGTATCGCAGGGCACTGAAACCCAATTGAATAGGTAGCCGATCTAAGAGGGATAATGAACAGGGTTCATAATGAAGTAAGAAGCAATCTTGCAAAGGCCAGCGATAGTATGAAAACGAGCTATACGATTTAAAAGCAGATACACATACATAATTATTTTCACTTGTACAGTAAAACATTTTAGGACGGCTGAGTGCTTTAATTTTTCGCTGGTTACAAAATTTTTTGTATATTTTAAAGACTGAGAAGACATTTTTTAGGATACATTGCTATATCTGTCGAATTTGAGTGTGAACTGCTATGGATTGAATAAGAGTAAGCAAAAAAATGCTTTAAAAGAAAACAATGTTCAAAAATCTTGTCATTGTTGCAGCTTTAATTAAGCCAAAAAATTCCTAAAAATTTAGAATAAATAGTTTTAAAAGCCGAGGAGTTAAAATGGGAAATATAATGACTTCTGAAAGTAAAATTAATAAGTTTGGTTATCGACATATGGAAGCTATACACCGAGTGTTTCGTAAAATAACAGACAAAAATGTATCAAGCTGTCGCCGACAACTTTAAAAAATTGGGCATTTCAAATATTGAAAAGCTTTTAAATTCTATCTAATGCATGAAATGCAAACATCTAATAATAAGTTCCTCTCATTAATTTGAGATCAATTACAAAAGCATTTTATTTCAAATTTTTGGTATTAATTCGAACCGTTATTTGGTGTTAACAAAGCTTGAAAAGTTGTTTCGCTTAATGCAAAAAAAGAGACAAAATTAACTTTATTGGCGCAGTAAAAATGTTTGACTCTTGCAATTATTTGTGCTAGACAAAAAACCAATTTTACAAAGCTCTAAAGTTTAAATCACGAGTTCTCAATTATTCATTATTTAGACAACAATAAAAGTCATCAACAATTTAAATAAACTTTGAACGCTTTGCTTAATTTTCATCTATTTTGTATTCCATGGCCATTTCTGCTTCTGCAATTTTATATTTGAACAAAAAACTATTATGGAAAATAGGAAAAGTTTTTAAAGTGCGATTTTTTTATCTAAATTTAAAAGTTTAAACAAATTAGTAGAATGAAAGCAATTTTTATTCATATAATGGACAAATTATTCATGTTTTCATCATATAGATCAATAGTAACTCAATCAAATTTAGAAAAATTATGTTAAAAGCTTTCCCAACTAATTCCCAACTGGAACATGCTCTTACAATCCCATGTTCCAATTCTGAAGTTGCACCGAAATAATTACTAATTTATTATTTAACCAGTAAAAAATTACATTTTACGGAAACTTTTGAAAAGTGTAGTACAACATGAAAGCTCTTCTATATGCATGTTTTTCAAAAGTAAAGCTTTATTTATGCATAGACCATCGACAAAATTGAATAAGAGCATTAAAAATTACAAAACTCGTATATGAGATTATAGAAACTATTGTTAAAATAAATATGGATAAAGCTCAAATGGAAATGTAAGCTTTTATATGCATTTATAAGTAAAGCATAAAATTCAACATGATTTTGAAATTACGAAAATATATTCAACACTCAAGAGCTTTAAACTTGAGCATATAATATGTTGAATGGGTATTTCGATAATCTTATTATAGATCAGAAACAACAATATTTTATCAGAACAGTTATAAATTCTAAAATTAAGCGGAATAATAATATTTAAGCTGTGGGCAGTAATCGGGTAAATAATTTTACGAATGAAATCGATTTTAGAAGTAAACTTTGACATTTACCTGAATCACTTCCTACTAACCAAATTACTGAAGAATGCTCTTCTATATGATTGGTTTAAAGCTTCAAAAAGCTCAAAATATTTTAGAATTTTTCTCGTAAATATAACTTGAACGGAAAATGAGAATTTTTATGAAAATTAAAATTGTAACCAATAAAAATTAACCGATATTATAATCTCTCTTTACTGTGTTTGAATTCGAATGGAGGAAATTGATGTAACAAAAAAATGGTACCACTATTGAAAATCATCCCAAGGCATCTTACGCAAATACTTTAAAATTCATGAGTGTCTATCACGATTCTACTTGGTCAACTGTGTGTAACATTATAAAAGCCTTCTGACATAGGTAAACCTCATAATCGAGCTAAGAGTATACCAGGCTTCATTTGTTTACGGATATCTGATTTTTCGGCCGGAGCTTTAGAAGCTGGATTCTAATCAACCGGAACCATAATAAATCAACAATATCAGTCGGAACCAAGATTTAATCAACCACAACCATTTGGATAATTGTGCCACTGCAACCACTACAGTGACACAGTGCCAGTAGCAAACACTAGACGAAATCATATGAAGTTCACAAGACCAATTCCGAGCATTGCAGAACAAGCTTGATTAATCATCGTGACTATCTAAAACTTCTGACGAAACCAGTACACTGTTAGCTGGATATGGCTCTATCCAAATCGTTGCATATTGTGTACATTTGGTCTTAGGTCATTTTACACTATCTATCATTTCAGCCAGAGTGTATTTTGGAAGATTGCAATCTCAACCCTAATTGTACGAAGTCCTTGAGAACCATCCGGCATGATCAAATATGAACACATTTCATTCTAGATTATTGTGGACTACAGAAAATTTCACTCGGAACTATAAAAGGTCGCATCATAGTTTTATAAGCCAACTATTTGGCACTTCCACTATGTATTTAAAGTGGTTGTGCCCGCTGGAAACGTTACAATATCAACTGGAACCAGCAAACTCTATAGTCTGAAAGTGAACTATATTAAGTCAGCGGGAACCATCGGACAATGAACACGATTATTTCAAGTCATTGTGCACTATCTAAAATTTTAACCGGAACCAATAGAAATTGTATTGGCCGGAAACTTTAAAACTCTTGCATAGGGACAGTAATTGAACCAGTTAAAACCATATATAGTCAGCGGGAATCGCTAACATAGTTGCACAAAGAACACAATTCGTTTTAAGTCAATGTGGACTATCGAAAATTGAAGCCGGAACTAATACAATGCCAACCTTTACCAATCGGTACCAGTGTAATGCAATTTGGATAGTTGGAACTATAGGCAGTCAGTAGGAACCATCCGGACCATTTCACAACTAGAACAATCCGATCTAAGTCACTAGACTAATACAATGCCACTCGGAACCATAAAATACCTGTTGGTGGTTAAATGATCCCGGATGGAAAAACCTCAGTGCTGCTATTGTCTTGGTCCTGGCTGAAATTTTAGATCGTTTTCGTCGTGTGTTTTTCGGCCGTAACAAAGTTCCTAGAAGTTAACACGTGATTAGTCTGTTTAAAGAACATGAACAAGAAGAAATGTCAAGAGCTCAAATTCAAATAAAACAAAACTTTATTTGCTTTTACTGATAAAGAACTGCAAACTGTCAAAATAGAAGAAAACCCGTACAAGCGTATGGAATTCAACTGTGGGCATACTAAATCGAGTAACGACATTACTAAACCGAGTAAAATCATTCAAAGATTTTAAAACATTGATGACCTTGAAGTGAAAACATTCGCAAGCAAGAGAAACATTACTGATCGAAAGCGCGGAGAGAACTTCTACAATCAACTGATGCACTGCTAACCTATCTGATACGAAGACTCCAAATGGCAAAACCATTAAGACTAAATAGGATACCTTAGTAAACCTCTGAATAAAACTCGGTTAGCTATGTAAGCAGCACCCGTCAAAAATGTAAGCCCCTCAGAAAAGCAAGAAAACAAGAGCTGCTCCAGTCTCTTATAAGGAAGTGCTACGGTAAACTCACTTTCCCTATAAAAACTTTCCCAATTAACTTTGTCTTCAATATTTTTGCACTAAGCTTATTCCTTCAGTAAGCCAGAAAATACAATTTGAACAAAAATGCTATGAAAATATTGTTTCCAATTCCTTATTCCCGCAGGGAAAGCCAGAATAGTGTCACTGGAAACCTTATGTATTAGAAAAGCTAAAGAAAAAAACTAGACCGCTTTACTCATGCAAAAAAGCGATAGAGCGAAAGTGCGGCGATCGAGATGCACGTCGCACAATCCAGCTTTACCCTTTAACCGTTAAGTCTATTTTATTTTATTACTTTCTAGTGACCGATTCTAAAAGGAGAGGAGGAACGTAAGCGTTTGATGATAGTGTAGCGAACAGCTATTGCATCATTGGAGCACTCAGGAGTACGCCTAATCAAGCACTGCTGTTTCTCTCTCATCTCAAACCTTTGGATATACCAGGTAAACAAATGCCCGCGAGTTATGCTATAAGGCTCAACTCGAAGGTATTAACTTTTCCACGGACGGCTTAAAGTAGGAAGATAAAAGGTTTATGGTAGGATGTTCTGCGATACATCCAACAAAAAAATCCCCTTCCACCTCCCAGACCACCACAGCGTGTTCCAAGGTGAATTAGCTGCGACAAAGTCCGTAGGCGATTTGAGGTACAATATAATATTTGAAATGGATATTCGCATTTTTACGGTCAGTAAGGCTTCGAACTAAGCGCTAAAATCAATCTTTAGCATTTAAATCGAATTTTAGAGAGGATAAGCTCGTCTTTCGTGGTACAGCTAGCCGCATACAGCTATACGACAAAAGCTAATGTGTCAAAAAGAAATTGTGACACTAACGAAAAACATTTGAGTTAGTAGCGCTTGATGTATAATCACTGGGCAGATATGGTCAAGACTACATCAGGTAGCATATATCTCTGTACAGTATGAACTCTATTATAAGTCATTGCCCCTTAAGATAACGCGCGAACAGACTTATCTTGACGTGATTACTGACGCCATTGCAAAGAAGAGGAAGAAGAAACCTTACTTCATTTTATTTTTACCTGCGTCTCCGTATAGAATCAAGCAGGCACATAATTATGGAAGCTTCCTTATTAAAAGACCTTTTCGGACCTCTGTGCACTGGTCGTTTGCATGCTAACAATGAGTAAGAAATAAACTATGTGGTGCAGCTTTGGAAAAAAATTAATCTCTGCCAGTCCTTTAGGACAACGGGCATGCCCCAGTATAACCTTTTAAGGACCATGTACCCTGAGCGACTAACATCAGATGTTGGTTGAATATAAATTCAAATGCGCTTGTTGGTTGAATATAAATTCGCCGAGATGGGTGCCGGGTTTGGTCATACTAGTATAGAAATGTAATCGCATACCATCCGTATTTAGTTGAATTCTGTAAAATGCTGCGGCATCCACTTTATTCTCCAAATTTGATACAACTGCTAAAATCAAAAAAAAATTAAATACTAAAAAATGGTTTGGCGTTGGAATATCGCTGGACTAAATGAAATCCAAACACTGAAAAAGTTAACTTCATATATACAGAAGCACTTCGAATTTTAGGCGAGCGGCTATTTAATGCAAAGACACAACCATCCCCCATTTTAAAATTACAAGAAATATATATTGCGATATCGGATATGGTATACTCTTTTATGAGCTCATAATTGGTTGTTGACAAGACCTATTCCAGAAAATAGAATAACAACCTCAAAAAATTTTAAATTAATATTTGACAATAATTATATATAATAATCATTATAGAGGAACTTGATTACCACTTTTAATTTTTTCATATATAATTTGCAACAAACTTTTACCTCGGCATCTTAAACATTTATTTTATAACCGAAAAGTAAAATACCAAAAGCCACTTCAGTCGGCAGCCCAGCCAATTATTAAAAATAATTATGATTATGACCGTCTAAACGTTTTTACATTGTAAATGCCTAACAGTGCACCCCAACCCTTAACTCAAGTTGAGTAACATTTACCGCAAACTACAAAAGAATTTTAAATAATTTCAACGTAAAAAATTGCAATATATTCAAAGTAAAAACACAATGCTTTAGCGAATTATTATATTTCGCATTTGTTAACTCCTTGCACCCACAATGACGAATAAAAATCTGTACAATTTTTACCTTTTATAAGCGTGGTTAATTATTTTAAGTGTTTAATTTTTATATTTAAGGGTGAGCTGATGTTGGGGTCTCAGTCATTTCTATAGAAGTTGAAAATTCGTGTTACCAGCCAGAGATGAAATACCAAAATATATCCAACTAACAATAATTTTTGTTAAAATTAATTGGGTCGGAAAATAACTATAAATCAAAACAGTACACCGCGCGACTAAAAAAGTAAAAAAAGAACGTAACACAAATAAAAGCACCTTTGATATTTACATAAACAAATGTAAATGGATTACCACCAAACCAAACAATGTTAAATTCAATTTTTGAATAATATAATATAATAAATAAATAAAATTAATTTATAAAACCAAAATAATTAATTCAACCGTACAAAAAAAATTAATTATTAGTAACAAAATAATAATAACAATGTACGTAGGTAATGTAACAAAACAAACCAAAACTGTGTGCTATTTATATATTTGATTACTCACAAAAATAAATTTAATTAATTAATCAAAATTAATTGAAGGCGATTTACATAATACAATAAAAAAAATTGTATGTACACATAAAGTGCAAAATATTCATTTTCCGCAAATATATTATTATAAGTGAAATTTGTATAGAAATTATTTAAAAATATTAATTAGTTAATTAATGAATTATTAATTAAAAAGAGGAAGTGTAGAGTAAAATAATTGTGCACAGTAATTAAATTATAAAAGTAAACTTACTAAATTATATATATATATGTAATTAAAAAATATAAATTAAATTTTGGTTCAGATTTTGATCTTCTCTCTCGCTCTCTTTTTTTGTTTGTAGTATATTGTTTTGAGATAACTTTAGAATTTGGCGCAATGCACGAGGAACCGAGTCCTAATAAAATCCCTAAATTTTGGCACATTTTTTTAAACTATATAATAAATAAATAATAATGGTATGCAATATATGTATATTGTTAATATTGAGTTGCAAGCACGAAGATATCGAAAAAATAAAATTAACAGACGTTATAAAGTCTTGCATCTTTCAATAAAAAAAAAATTGATTACGTTGGTTAACATTATATCTACAAAATTGGTGGATTGAATCCACCCCCTACAAAATTGAATCATTCCATAAAATAATTAAAAATTAAATAACAATATTATAAAAATTATATAAAATAGGAAAATTCTACACAAAAAAAAATTTAGAAAATTATTTTCATTTTATTCACGTCATACAAATGAAAAAAAGAAAATCACTTTCTTGCTTGTTGTTTTGATAATTGTTAACATTTTAAAATTTTCTTAACAAAAAACAGAAAAAAATACTTTACTGTTTCTTTGGAATGTTTTATGTTTCTTAATAACAAAAAAAAAACAATGGTATGTGATTAAGAGAGCAGAGAAGTTTTTGATATCGTACCGTTTCGCTCACCTTCTTCTCCCACTGCAGCACATATGGTACCGGATGATCGCCAGGAAATTCAACGTGACAATTAAATACAACTGATTCTCCAAGAATCGCTGTAATGTGTACAGCATCCTGTTGTCCTGTAAAATCGAAACAAACAAAATAATAACTAGAACTTTTTTATTTTATCCGTTAATCGCGCATGTGCGATGGAAAATTTATGGTACTGGTATGTACATCTACATGTATAGTGATATATTGAAAAACCTATTATTTTGACTAGACTAGATGGCATTTAGGAAAGCAATTTTTGTATATGTTTATTCTTTATATTTTAAAAATAGAGATGTATAGTCAGCGGAATATTATTTAATAATAAAAATAAGCTGTGTGACGTCAGATAGAAAAAAATATGTTACAATATAACAACAAAATATAATATGTAAATTTGCTTACCTGATGGACTAGAATTTGCTTGGGCTTTACTTAAATTACTTATTACATAAAAAATCACAATAAATTTATATAAAATATATTTTGTGGCGAACGATCGCGACCGGCTTAATGCCTGACACCACCGGAAAGACCCAGGGTCCGCGCGCACGCCCATGCCTCTGGTCCCATAGTCACTGCTAACGCATCGTCGTCATTGCAGCGGCGTCACCTGAAAAATAAATGAATGAAAAAAAAATTTATTAGTATAAATTGCAGATATTTTTTGCAGAGCAATTATCCCATGACCTTTAGAATGACATTAAATTCAATATTATTCACAAAAGCATACACACAGCAA
Source organism: Nephrotoma appendiculata (assembly GCA_947310385.1). Classification (NCBI taxonomy): domain Eukaryota; kingdom Metazoa; phylum Arthropoda; class Insecta; order Diptera; family Tipulidae; genus Nephrotoma; species Nephrotoma appendiculata. The sequence continues at coordinate 147,331,486 of OX371224.1, forward strand.
TTAGAGACAATTTTCCCTAAATACCGAAAGAAAAACCTTTCTTGAACATTTTGCTGCGGTTGCCAAGTAAAGAAAAATAAAACAAAACACAAAATTTATAATAAGGGTTTTTCTCGCAAATACACGTATAAAAGAAAATACAAGTGTGTAAAGTAATCCCAAGGTATGTAATAAAAACACAAAAAAAAATTGCCGCAATAATATACATAGCAATGTTGTATATAACGTGTGCGAAACCATATTATGGATGATATCGATATCTCAAATTACCAAATTATATTTGATTATAATAAATTTCATGGACACCCGAAAAATCAACAATAATGCCATAAGCAAATATTAATTGGGTTTCATTTACATTGGGCATATAGGATTTGTATTTGGTTATGGTAGGTTTTAGCAATATATATAATATAAATATGTAATATTGTTATTGATTCTTTCTTTATATTTTATAAATATTTAAGTAAATAAGTCGAGTGCTAAGGTGTACATCACGAGGCCGCACATTATAAGCAGCTATGTTATCCATATTTAAATTCTTTCTTATTTATATAAAAATCCACAATCGATTTCTTCCCACATATACACACATTGGCAAACTCACATACACACACACACACACACTTACATATATAATATATATAAAGCTCACATAAAACTTGTTCAAACATTTAAGACGAGCGAACAAACGAACCAAAAAACTCTTAAACAAACAACCTTAATATGTATATCCCTAAAACACAACACAATGTTTTATTTTCCAGTGCTGGCAATATTTTCTCGTTAGCATGCGACCGGAGACAGAAAACAGGTGCAACATTAGTGTTGCAATTAACGTCGACATTGTAAACACAGTACACAAAGAAAATATAGCAGAAGGCAAAAAAAAAATACGAATTTTCTTGACATTTTATTTACTTTATGGTTTTAACATTTTCTTCTTTACTACATAACAGCGTATACCAGTAAAAACTATATAATTATTACCTGTTTTTCCAAAACATTTTTATTTATCTATACAAATATTATGAATTGAATTTAACAGGGAAACTAATTAAATTTTCACACACAAGAAAAAAAAAATCAAAAATGGAAAACTCCCGAAAAAAAATACAAAAAAAAAAATCGCAAAATTCACTCTCGCACTGTATTATGTGTGTGTGAATTATTAAATAAACACCAGAACAAAAAAATAAAATAAAGATTTTTCCGTTTTTATTCGGGCGTGGTCTGGGATGGTCCAAACAAAATATTTTTAGTTTTAATTTTATATTTTTTTTTTTGTAATTAAACTTTTATTAATTTTTTAACTTTATATTAATTATGCTTAATTTTTACTATTTTCTCTTAACTTTTCACACATACACGTACACACGTTTTAAATTTAACTAAACATAAAAAAAAATTCCCGAAAGCACACAATTTTCCATACTGGAAAAAAAATAATTTGTAAACTTTGGATTTTGCTTTAATTTTTACAGGTGTCGGAAAAATTATTATTACTTATTGTGAATTAAATTTAAATATTTTTTGTTCGAATGATGCCTGGAAACTGGGTGGAACATACCGAATAAAAAATCATCGAACCTAGAGAATCCCCTGTTATTTTATGTATATATACTTGGTTCGAGCCTAACACACACAGTATACAGTAATATAAAATATAAAGTAAAAAGCACACAAAAACGGACGGCTACGGAAATTGTCGATGTTATATTTTCCTTTTTTCTTTTTTTTTTTTAAATTTGTTGCCTTCGTCGTGCACAACACAAAATACACTCTGAGTCAGTTGAAAGCGACGTCACCCAAAAATACGAAACATCGAACATATCCTACCAAAAAAAAAAATAAAAAATACCCGAGTATGCGCACCACTAATATCCTTAAACACAAAAACTACAGGGCACACTGTATACCAATTTTTTTTTTCTCTCGATATGTGTATAACGAACAACTTCACATCGAATGTTTTATCATTAATATTTTACGAAGGAAAATCATGAAAATGTTAACCTCTAAAGAGAACTGAAATATGTATGTATGCATGTAAACGAGTATGTGTATAATACCAAAATAATATAACATTGTACAAATATATTTAATTAGCTACATACAATAGAAAACCAAAATTAGTCCTAACACTACATAGAAAGGAAATTAGGTGCAAGGTTATGCAAAACATGTATACGAGTACGTACATAAATCGATTGCAAGGATATCACCTTGATTATGTATATAAATTTTAAATCGCGTGATTTTAAAATATATCACCTTCAGGATAATACATTATTATTCAAACATTCTCGTACATGCAAGTACAAGTACAAACAAATAAATATTATCCTGTGTGAGGTCGGCTAAAATTATAATAATTATATGGAAAAGGTAATTTTTCTATATATGTATTTCCCCACTCTAGACATAAACTATGCCCATATACCAAACAAAAATTGGATAAATTAAATTTTATAAGAATATTTTGTATTCAAACCAACTATATTTTAACTACCGCAATAACTACTAATAAATATTTTTCTAGTGGAAAATTGATAGGAAAATTTTTGTTGGTAGAAATATAAATTTAATTTATAAATAAGTGGCACTCGAAAAGATAAACGAAAGGAGCAGCAGTAAGAAAATGAGGATAATTTGTCTCGCGACATTTACAACAATTATATTTTATATTCAATCATCATTTAGTAATTTACGAGTTTTTGTTTGATGTTAAGGATTTTAATAAATTAAAGAAAACTCTTTGTTTTAAATTGAAAAATATATTTTTTGGTCATTAATTCTGAAGAGGTAAAATTTTCTTTTTAATTTATCAATCGTTATTTAATTACTAATTGAATAAAATTTAACAAAAGATTTTACATTCAAACCGACGTAGAGTGTAAGTGACCCTTGCCTTGATTGGTATTTATTACAACGTTGTGGAATCGGAATCGGAGTTGTGGACGGACGCATTTCGTTCGATTCCGACTCCAAAAAAACGAACGCTCCCATGAACGAAAAGTATGAATACACACACAAACATCGTTCTCGATATATTTTGATTGTTTTGATTAGTGTTAGCTCCTGAAGGAAATAATGATGTTACGAAGTTGGCCCAAACGTCAGCCGCAAGAAACGCAGTTGCAACACGAAAACTATCGTCACGTATGAACTGTCAGCTCAAAACAATCGTATATCACATTTTAATGATGTCAGCCCAAAACGAAAAATATTTTTCGTTATAGATTTTTCAAGTAAGCCTATTTTTTTTATCTTGACCGTAACAATTGTATTGACAGTTATGATGAATATACTCAGCCCAAAATTCAAATTTGCATAGTTTAAGGAACCAATGTAACCGGGTATAATAAATGTAAAACAGCCAAGAAGCAATTATTATTGTTTTCAATTGGTTCATGAAAATATTATTTTTAAAGAACAATAACATGTGGTCTATACGCCAAAATTACTGATTTATCAAATTTAAACTGAATTTTCCACTTCTGTTGACTATCTTTCGAAATATGTAAATTTCTCTTAAGAAAATCGAAGTTTTCGAAATTTTCCATAACTACGAGGGTATATCAAAAAGTCTTGCAATATCATATGAAAAAAACGAGTGAGTGAGACAACAATATATTTTTCAAAACCATTTTTTGTCACGATGAAACTTCTAGAAGAACATTTCGATGTAAATTTTACGGTTCGTTTGTTTTTGTCAATTTAGTAACATGTGTTTTGAATTTTTCTTAAAATGAATGAAATTGAATATCGCGCCGTTACTAAATTTTTCTGTAAAGATGGACGAAATGCAATTTATATATTCAACTATATATCAAAAGTTTACGGCGAATCTGCACCATCATATGCCACAGTAACAAAGTGGGTAAAATTATTCAAAAGTGGTTGGGAGTCATTATAAGACGATAACCGCGCGGGTCGGCCAGCAGATGCTATTAGCCATGAAAACGTAATTTTGGCTGATTCTATTGTATTGGAGGACCGGCGTATTTCTGTTCCGCGGTTAGCGTGGAGACTTTCTCTTTCATACGGTACCACATATACTATATTACATGACCACCTTCACATGTCGAAAGTAAGTGCGCGATGGGTTCCCCGTTTGTTGAATGCTGAACAAAAAAAAATGCGTGTTTAAACTTCAAAGGCGATTTTAGATATGTACAAAGCAGATCCAGAAAATTTCTTGGGTAACATAATAACAGGCGATGAAACATGGCTTCATCACTGGGATCTGGAATCCAAACAAGAATCGATGCAATGGATTAAACGTAGTGAACCACCACCAAAGAAATTCAAAACTCAACCGTCTGCTGGTAAGGTTTTGGCAACAATTTTTTGGGATGCTGAAGGAATTTTGATAATCGATTATATGCCACCGAAAACCACAATCACAGGCATATATTACGCAGAGGTTTTGCGAAAATTGAAAAAAGCGATCCGGGAAAAACGGCCAAGGAAAGTTAGGAAAAAAATCTTGCTTCTTCACGACAATACACCAGTGCGCAAGGCTAATATTGCTCAAGCTGCATTAAAGGACTGCGGCTTCGTGGAAATTCCGCATCCACCGTACAGTCTAGACTTGGCACCCAGTGACTACTTCTCTTTCCCAATTTGAAAAAAACACTAAGGGGCCGGAAATTTTCCAGTGACTATGAAGTACAGTCTGTTGTAAATGAATATTTTATGGAGCAAAAGAAATCTTTTTTTTTAGAGGGTTTAGGTAAGTTAATTGATCGATGTGACAAATGTATAAACCTTAAAGGAGATTATGTCGAAAAATAAAAATATTGCTGTCTCTCTCACTCTTTTTTTTCATATGATATTGCAAGACTTTTTGATTTGCCCTCGTATGTAATACCAAATTAAGAAAGGGTTCAATAGTAACCAAAACTATTTTTTAGCTTTAAAAAATCTATGACGTATAGATCAGCCTTTGGTAATATTTAATAAACGCCTCATATATAAATACGATTAGTCGTTCCGTTCATTAAGAGTTTTATTTTAATATAAATAATTAAAAATTATTTATTGAGCCAATTATAACTATAATAAAATTGGTAATGGTTTAGGGCTCGTTTTTATTTTAAATAAAATAAAACAATTTTTATTTTATTTAAAATAAATTTCTGTTCTTAATGATTACAGCATTTTTTATTTTATAACCTCCTGAAACTTCTTACTCGTAAATGCTAGAACCAGATCTGTCCGAAAATCTTAGTGAGACCTATGAAAGTCGTATGAAACGACTTACTCGTAAAGGCTAGAACAAGATCTGTCCGAAAATCTTAGTGAGACCGATGATTAATATTAAAAATCTCAACTTCCATAAAATATTATGGTTGTTCGTAAAGCGGCTTAATAATAGGCCATTCTCGGTATGAGGATGTATTGTATTATAAGTATGTATATTAATAATAAAGTTGGTAATGGTTTAGGGCTCGTTTTTATTTTAAATAAAATAAAACAATTTAAGGACTGAGCTTTCGATGTCTCATCGACATCATTTTCAAAGCTAATGAAAATTTTTATATAAATTTTTTAAAAACAAATATAAAAAGCCTATACAGTAAATACAATTTTTTCAAATAGCAAATACAAAGTAAATTTTAAAGTAAATTTTACAAACAAGTATATAAAATATGAATATGATTTTAAAATTATTAAAAAAATATAAATGAAAATTGTATATATAAATTAAACAATGAAATAAATTTAGCAAAGAATAAAGCAGACAAAAAACGAAATTAGACAAAATAATTGTAGCAATTGCCAATGTAGGCGCAATCATTATTTATATTTATAGAATTAATGCTAGATTTAATATATAGCATCTCTAAAATTGATCTTTTCATAAAACTTCGTTCTTTTTCTAATATTTTAACATTATTTAGGCTAATTTTGTGACCTGAATTCTTTAAATGTGTAGAAAGTGCACTAGTACCTTGTTCTTCATCTTTGTTTACACCATTTTTATGTTGATAAATCCTTTTTTCCAAAAATTGTTTTGTTTGACCCGTATAAACAACATTACAGTCACATTTAACTTCATAAATTAAATTTGACTGCTTATTGAGTGGTATAGGATATTTAAGTTTAGAAAAAAGACAATCATTTAAACAAGATGAAGAATTACCGACAATTTTGAAATTATAATTTTTTGAACAAGTGTTTTATTTTTTCAAAAAAATGTTTAACATAAGGAATTGAAAAATAAATTTTATCATTGTTAATGGGCCGAATTTCAAAACTTGTAATAAAATTTTTTTGTTTCCAAATACACTGTCCAAATACACTGATTTATTAATTTGGAGGGATAATGATTAGTTAACAATGTTTCTTTTAATATGTTAAAATTTTTATTGTGAAATTTGAGATCTGAAAGTTTTAAAATTTTTTGAGCCAAAATGTTTACTGTATTAATTTTATAGGAAGTAGGAAGCCAAGAATGAAAATTTAAGTATCTACCAGACCAACTATCTTTGTGATACCAATCAAAAGAAATTTTGCTATCAGGCTCATGGATCAAAAGTAAATCTAAAAATGGAATTTTGTTATTAGCTTCCTTTTCCAAAGTAAATTTTATTCGATTAAAAATTTTGTTAAAACTATTCAAAAATAGATCAATATTGTTTTCTGGAATAGCCGGTATAATATCATCAACATATCGATAGTAAAATAATGGCTGAAAATCTAAAGAATTTAATGCTAAATATTCCAAATTTTCCATTAATAAATTTGCTAATATAGGGCTTATGGGAGAACCCATTGGAGAACCAAAAATTTGTTTATAATTTTTATTGTCAAAAGAAAATTCCGAATTATCTAAAATAATACTTAAACCTTCAAAAAATTGGACTATCGCCAATTTTGATTTTGCGTTCTTTTTAATGTCTCTCCAATTTTTCTTGATAATTTCCGAAACTATATGACTATCTACATTAGTAAATGTACGCAAAATCACGTCTAAAGAAATTAACAAAAAATTTGGTGGTATAATGAAATTTCGATTTTTTTGTTTAAAATCTTCGGAATTTAGAACAAAAGAGATAGTTTTTCCTACACTAAATTTAGGAATGTTACCTAAAAATGCCGATAAACCGTATGTGGGACCATCTATTGAGCTCACAATAGGTCTGTAGGGTATATTTGGTTTATGGATTTTAGGTAAACCATAATAATTTAGGAACTACTGGAATATAACTAGTTCATTTTTTCTTTGTAAATTCATCAATGTTGCCAGTTTTTTGCCAATTTTTTACTAAAGTGTTTATCGTAGTTTGAATTGGAGTAGAATTATTTTTTATCAATTGTCTATAAGTTGTGTCGTCATTTAATAGGCTATTCATTTTTTCAATATAATCATTACGTGTGGTTAATACGATTATATTGCCTTTGTCTGCACGAGTCACCATAATATTTGGATTATTTTTCAAAAACGTTTTTGCTTGTTTAAGGCAAGATAAAATACGTTTTTCAACTGGTGAAAGCCTCTGCAACGATGAACTATTTTTAAAATTAGTCAAAACATTAACAAATTGATTACGAATTTGGGTACGACTATTTTCCAAAATTTAATTAGAAATGCTATATATTAAATCTAGCATTAATTCTATAAATATAAATAATGATTGCGCCTACATTGGCAATTGCTACAATTATTTTGTCTAATTTCGTTTTTTGTCTGCTTTATTGCTTTGCTAAATTTATTTCATTGTTTAATTTATATATACAATTTTCATTTATATTTTTTTAATAATTTTAAAATCATATTCTTATTTTATATACTTGTTTGTAAAATTTACTTTAAAATTTATTTTGTATTTGCTATTTGAAAAAATTGTATTTACTGTATAGGCTTTTTATATTTGTTTTTAAAAAATTTATATAAAAATTTTCATTAGCTTTGAAAATGATGTCGATGAGACATCGAAAGCTCAGTCCTTAAATTGTTTTATTTTATTTAAAATAAAAACGAGCCCTAAACCATTACCAACTTTACTATTAATATACATACTTATAATACAATACATCCTCATACCGAGAATGGCCTATTATTAAGCCGCTTTACGAACAACCATAATATTTTATGGAAGTTGAGATTTTTGGTATTAATCATCGGTCTCACTAAGATTTTCGGACAGATCTTGTTCTAGCCTTTACGAGTAAGTCGTTTCATACGACTTTCATAGGTCTCACTAAGATTTTCGGACAGATCTGGTTCTAGCATTTACGAGTAGAAGTTTCAGGAGGTTATCAAATAAAACTGCTGTAATCATTAAGAACAGTTCAAATTAACAAAAGACGACTTACATTATTTATGCTCACTTTTAATAAAAATATGCCACTCTCGGGATGAGGACCTCATCACAACCTCCTAAAACTTCTTACTCGTAAACTCTAGAACCAGATTTGTCCGAAAATCTTAGTGAGACCGTCAGACCGATGACCAAAACCCATCAGTATTTTTAAATACCGTATATCGCAACATATCACAAAATTACCATAAAAAACATATGTTAACGAATAAAAAAGATGACAAATACAGTGGTTAATAAACGAACACCAACCACTGTATTTGTCATCTTTTTTATTCGTATGCACCATATTTTTTCAATATATCTGAAAATAAAGCCAAAATTTAATATTTTATTTATTTCTAAAAACTATTTTTGTTTAATTTATTAAATCTAAATTTTTTACAAAATTGCAAAGAAATCTGAAGCATTTGTTTATGCGCATTTGCATATTTTCACCAAAAAATTGTAAAGCGTATCAATGAATGAAATATTAATACTTCGTCCCACCTCCCTTATTCTTAATAACTACAAAAATTCGTCTTGACAAAGATTTTGGAGCAAATTGGGACTGATTTCATCACAGCATTGCTTAATATACTGCTTCAGATCATTTACTGAAGAAAATTGACATCCATTTTGCAGCCACACAACTTTTGCAGCCAGTATGCCCCAAAGATTTTCAATAGGATTACAATCTACATGTTGGTCACTCTAGTATAAGAATATTTCTGCACTCAAAACAATCCTTAGATGCCTGTGAAACGTGGATCGCACCGTTGTCCTGTTGAAATACGAACTCACTATCAATATGATCATCAATAAATGGAATCAAAACATCTTTCAGCAGCTCACAATATTTTGTTGAATTCATTCGGCAAATGGATGCCTTAAAATTTCCTGAGAACGCTCCCCAAACCATTACAGTCCCATCACCAAAATTTCTGACCATACAGATAAAAATCCCGAAGTGATTGGCGCTATAGATCCAGTATGGCCCAAGGATGACTGAATTTAATTTATGGTTCCCAGGAACCCCGAGTTGCAGAAGCTGATGCAAGCCGTATCGACTCGTAATGATGACCACTATTTACGATAAAAATCCCAAGTCAATCCGTATGTTGAGATTGGCGCTATAGTCCCATATGTGTATGCCCATAATATGAGAACCAATTTTTTATTAATGGTTCCCAGGAGCCACGACTTTCGGAAATCGAACCAGTTCGTATCGGCTTGCCATAATAACTGTTGCTTACCCTAAAAATCCCGAGTTGATTTGCATGTTGAGATTGGCGCTATAGGCTCTTATCAGTATAAAGGATGCCAGATTTTTATTTATGGTTCTCAGGAACCCCGAGTTCCGGAAACTGAAGCAAGCCGAATCGACTCGTAATGATGACCACTACTCACAATAAAAATTCCAAGACGAACCGTATCGAGTCGTATAATGATGACCACTATTCACAATAAAAATCCCAAGTTGATTTCGGTATGTGCGAGATTGGCGCTATAACGGTACGAATATTGTAAAGTTGAAGATGTACTATGTATGTATATTACAGTTTTTTATTATTTCTTTAATGTACAATTTTCTGCAATTTTTTTGTTTTCTGGGATAAGTATTCACATTATATTATTTTTTTTGCGATGCTGTACATATTTAATGATATGTAACAGCAATAATAAACAAATCCTCAAACAAGGACACTGCCTTGTAAAATCGTGTTCCAAAATTTTTTTTCTATTATGACAAGAACGAAGTTAGCTGTTTTAGTACAAGTTCGAAAATAAATTGGAAAATCAACACAGCTAGCGAAAAAAAACTGTGTGTCAAAGTAAAACAGTAAATGTCATGTCTAGTCAAACATAGCCTCAATTTTTTACTTTTAGCAAATATTATATATAGTATATTATAGTTATTTAATATATATATAGTTAAAACAAAAATAAAAAATATTATATAGTTATTTAATATATGCTTTTAGTGCAGTTTGTTAAAATGCTAGAAACGTAGTTCACCGTTCTGAATATTGGAAGTTTCTAATTAAAAATCCCATCATGGTTTCTTCAGCCATCCACAATGAAAATATTTACATGTAACTGTTGTCGTATTTTTTTGTTACCGGTGGTAAGTACATGCAGCCCCCTTTAAATGTATAGACCATGTCATTATGTTCGATTCTAATCCATAGGAATTATTTACGATGTAAATGTTGAGCTCATAAGTGATGAATCAACTACAGACGAGGAAGGCGGGCAATACATTATGGAAGGTTTGGCAAGTAGTTTTCTGTTTACGGTCAACTGACTGGACAATTTGAGACGGAAATTTCTCGTTTCGAAAATTATCGTGTCCGTGCTGTGCTGTGTGTGGTTTTAACATGTGGTTTTAACGAACTGTATATGTTAGCAGGGGTACGTAATGTCCAGAAACCATTTTTTTTTTTTTTTTTTTTTTTTTCGTTTATTTAATTAACTTTATTTACAATAAAATAATATTACAATAAAATTATAATGTCAATTCCCCAATGGATTTACTGTCCTTTAAAGGGAAATTAACATTATAATAAACATATTTCTCATACATGTGTCAGATACATATATGCATTTCCAAGTTTTACAATTTACAAAATGTAATTATTTAACAATTCTCTATAATAGATCTTTAATTGTTTCTTGAATTGATGAATATTCATTACGGTTTTCAATGATTCAGGCAATTTGTTGTAAATTTGGGGACCGGAAAATCGGATTGATCTGCGTCCAAATTCGTTTGTAATAGATCCGCATGATATGTTATTAGCAAATCTGGTTCCATATTTATGATTACTATTACTAAATTCTAAATTAGATAAGGTAGAAGAAACATTTAATGTCCTGTACATATACAGTGAAACTTGGTAATCATACAGCGCACCCAACGGCAAAATTCCTTTGGATTCAATTTCATATAAATACAATGATGATACTCGAAAAGGGAGCTTCAAGAAAGCTTTCACACTTTTGTTTTGCATGATTTGAAGAGGTTTTAACCTGCTCCGACTTGCCGTTCCATAAACAACAATTCCATAAAGAATTCTGGGATGAATAAATGCAAAGTACATCAGTCTCAATACATAACTAGGCACAAAATACGAGAGTTTCCTTACCAATCCTACTAAAGGAGCCATTTTAGTACAAACGGATTTAATGTGTTCACCCCAAGACATGTGCGTATCAAAAGTCACTCCTAAGTACTTGAAATATTCAACTCTATCAACTACAACGTCATTTATATTAAGATGTGGCAAATCAATTGGAGTTTTTTGTGGTGAATGAAAGATCATAAATTTTGTTTTATTTAAATTCAATGAGATTATATTCGATTTGAAGTATTCCAGTAAGATGATCATATCATGCTCCATGCTATTCTGTATTGTAGAAGGGACTTTAGTTTCATAAAATATTGCAGTATCGTCTGCAAAAATTTGAATTTTGCCAATCAAGGGTAAATTCGAGATGTCATTGATAAATATCAGGAACAGTAATGGTCCCAACACACTGCCTTGAGGAACCCCACATTTAACAGTTAAAATATTACTGCTAATTCCATTAATCATAACATATTGCTGGCGATTAGTTAAGTAACTATTAATCAATTTATAGGCTACACCACGAAATCCATAACCATATAGTTTATCGAGAAGCAGCTTGTGATCAATAGTATCAAAAGCTTTTTTTAGATCTAGAAAGAGGGCTGCAACATACTCCTTTCGATCCAAAGCATTGTAAATCATGTTAGTCATTTCAACAAGAGCCACATCAGTGCCCGCACCTTCTCTAAACCCATACTGATATGCGTAGAAAAAGTTCGATTCATTTAAGAAACTCCTGAATCGCGAATTTATAACTTTTTCAATAATTTTATCAAATACAGATAGAGTACAAATAGGTCTATAGTTAGAAATTAGATTTTTCTCACCAGTTTTGAAAACTGGGACAACTTTGGCAATTTTTAATTGATTAGGATATTCACCGGTTTGAAAAATTGTATTTACTAACTTCGCAATAATTTCAGTGAAGAAGGCTACATTACGCTTCAGAACCTGATTACGAATATTATCTGGTCCACTACCTTTACTATTATCCAGAGAACAAATAATATTACAAATCTCAGCAGGAGTAGTGGGCGATAGAAATATAGTCAGGATTCGAATGCAATGTATTAAATTTATTAATATCTCTATCACTTCCAATTGCTTCTCCCAGCGAATTACCTATACGTACAAAGTAATCGTTAAATATATCAACTATATCAGATATATTACTATATTTATCATCATTAACAACAATAGTTTGAATATCGGAGTTATAATTATTTCTATTTAAAAACTGGTTGATATTTTTCCATAAGTGTGTTTGGTTCACATTACTAAACATAATTTCATAAAACTGTTTCTTCGCATAATATTTCTCCGATGATATCTTTTTATTTAAATTACACAATTGTTCACGAATTACCATGTTATTGGAGTCTAATTTGTGTTTCTTTAATAATCTATTGCGTTTCCCAATGAGTTTCCACAAATTGTAAGTCATCCAGGGACAAGAGTTGCTCTTCAATTTAGCAACAACACTTTTAATTACTGTAAATTTTTCAACTAACTGATTATATTTCTCAATAATCAGTTTAAAAGTTGTATCAGGATCATTAGTATCAAAAAGCGTGCTTTCGAGAAAATCAACAAAACATGAGTCAACTTTATCAAAGTTAATAACCCTTTTTTGTAGTTTTCGTCGGAAGATTTTCCCTTTGAAGTTAACCGACGTAAAGACAAAATTATGATCACTAATATTAGAGAAAATGGTGGAATTTTGAACTGTGCCAATATTAACAAAACTAGATACAACATGATCAAGAATATTGTTACTAATTGATCTTGTAGCAAACGTGTTAGTAACAATCATTCCTGAGCTCATCAGAATATTTTTATAGTCATAAACTAAATTCGATTTTTTATTTACAGGTATATTTATGTCTCCAATAATAATAGTATGAGTTTTGCCCACATTAAAGCCATCCAAAAATTCTAAAAATAAGTTTACATCTGAATTTGGTGGTCTATAAACAGCTAATAATTTGGTCGATGTGTAATCAGTAAGCTCAATACATATAAAATGAAAGGGAAACTGATTATCATCGCACATAACAATATTAAAATTCAGATTATCTTTAACAAATATAGCTAAACCACCACCTATGCGATCATCCCGACAAGAGAAAACACTCCGAAAATTATTTAGTTGGAATGAAATGGCGTTGCGACTATGAACCCAAGTTTCACCAAGTACCAAGATATCAATGTTTTCATTCAGATTTTCACTAAATAAAATAACATCATCATTATGTAATTTAATTGATCCGTTATGTTTTAAACAATTCTCAATAAATTTTTTATTATATTTTAGTATTGCTTGCCAAATTAGAAGAGAAATGTGAGAAACCTAACCGACATTAGAGTACGAAACATGAAATATAAATTAAAATTCAATGTAAACGTAATGTCCAGGAACACCATTATGTAATTTCAAGAATAAATGTAAATGTATAATTAATCCACTTTGTTTTAACTTCCATTATTTTCTTTGACAACCAAAAATTGTAAACTTTTTGACAATTTAATTTTATTGTACTTCGAATTTTTTTTCGAAGTTCGAAAAAACGACAAAAGCGACACCGTGGCAAAAAATCTTATTACAGCGATAAGATAAGAGAAAAAAAGAACACGAACGTCCTATATATAAGTTATTTAATATATGGTAAAACTTACTGAGAGATTGCACAAATTAAATACATATTATCAAAACAAATGAATTTATACGAACAATATTTTTTTTTGTGACTGCGTATAAAGGTATGCAACACCAAAAATCGCCACACTCACTAAAAACAATACTTCACAACTAAAACAATAAATGTAAGTAAACAAAATTTATTCTGTTATTTCTCTCACTACTTGAACATTTGTATGTATGTATCACAAGTATCAGGGCACCTAGACAATGCCTTCTATACTACTGGCCTTTTACTACTCTCATTTTTCGCACATGACGTCAATTTAAGTCTATACCGAGACTGCGCAATAATAATTTGAGGATATTTACACTAACAAAGCAACTAGAGAAAGCAACAACAATGTCAACTTAGCGTGTCGTCATCATTTGCTGTAAGCGGCCAGTAGTATAGAAGGCATTGACCTAGAATACTACAGGCCACACTGCTTGTGATGTCATTAAATGTATGTCTACAGTTTATTCTTTGAACTGTAGACGGCAGTCATGTTCATAAAAAGAAAAAATGAAAACAAACAGAATTTTTTTTTATACAAGTGCTAAAAGTAAGGTTATGTCTTCTCGTATATTATACGAAATTTATACACATTTTATACGTTTTTACTTATTTAACACAATTTAGAATGCATAGTTTTATAATAATATTATGAATTAATACTTTTACCAATGGCTTTTTATTAAATTTTAAATCATATTATTAAAATATTTTTGTTGTTTGTTTACCCCTTTCGAGTTCAAGAAAACATTTTTTTTTGGTTCAATTTAAGTTCACCATACACACAGTTGTGTATGTAAATAATGATAAGTTGTAATGTCTTCCTTATTTTAACGGATCTTAGTTAAATCGGAATTCTTTTTGAAAAAAGCATAATAATTTGTTAACAAATTAATTATATAACATATAATTTATTTGTTCTTGTTAACATATTAATTATTTTATCATTATTATAGTTTTTTTTTTTTTTTTTTTTTTACTACTATTTTTCGGACGAAAAATTAAGTGGTTTACACAAATGTGTACACTGGTCTTCAATTACCATCTAATTCTATGTTTGACATCTTCGTTTGTCGTAATCGAAATTTACATACACAATTGTGTATGCGGGTCAGGAAAGGGTTACAATTTTTTTCTTATCAATATGACATCAAACACAAAACAATTTTTTTTTTTTATTTTTTTTTATTTTATTTATTTATTTATCAATAATGACATTTTTTTTAATCTTATTATCTTGAATTAATAAAATAGAACATAATTATTATACTTAATACTAGCTAAATACTAATTCTATCTTTAATAAATACACTCAATAGTCCCAAAAACTGATTGTATTGTAACTCTCGTAATTCTCCCAAAGTATAGAAATTGCTCAGAGAATTATATAATTTGACTCCATTATAAGCTAAGGATCGTTGCGAAAAAGATTTACTATACATTGGTAATCGATAATGTGTGTTTCTGGTATTATAGTTATGAACGTCTCTATTAGAGCATAACATTAAGTCCAAGTATTTTGGTAGAGCTCCGTTTTCAAGGCGAAACATCAACTTCAAAACGTTGTAGTGTATTCTTTGGTTAATAGACTTCCATCCTAGTACTTTAAGCATTTCACTTATATGTGTCCTAATATCTGCTTCTAAAATACCTCGCATGAATCTGTTCTGAATTTTTTGGAGACGATATATTTGTGATTGATTCATTATAAATAACACTGATGAACAATAATCAATATGTGGTCCAACAATTGATTCGTAAAATATAATTTTTGTTTCACGTGGCATTTTATCCTTAATTCTATTAAATAAACCTAACTTTTTATTCATTTTTTTAGCAACATAATTCAAATGATCATTAAAATTTAACTTTTCATCTATGATAACACCAAGGTATTTATATTGTTTAACACGTTCAATGACTTCAGTATCAACTAATATATTTTGATTACATTCTAGTATTGTTTTTATTGACATCACCATGTACTTTGTTTTAGAGATGTTAAGTGCCAACTTATGGAACATCAGCCATTTTCTCAGGTTCTCCAAATCTTCATTTATATTCTGAACAGCTTCACTAAGGGTTGGTGTTGCAATCGTAATCAAGGTGTCATCAGCAAACATATTCACTTTACAATTATTTATAACTTCTACTATATCATTGATGTACAGGATGAAAAGTAATGGTCCTAAAGTAGATCCCTGCGGTACTCCAAGATTATTTGGTATTGGCTTAGAGATACAGTTATCAACTTTTGTATATTGTTGCCTTTCTTGAAGATAATTATTGAACCATTCCAACGCCGCGCCTTGTATTCCATATTTACTTAATTTTTTTAGTAAAATTTGTCTATCGATTGTTTCAAAAGCTCGTTTAAAATCCAGGAACACTGCTACTACTACTACTTTATTGTCATCTATTTCAGATTTCCAATTATCTAACATTAAGTTTAATGCAGTTTCACATGAATGGTGTTCGCGAAATCCAGATTGTTGGTCGACTAGTATATTATTGTTGTTAATGTGGTTTATTAATTGGTTTTTAACTACTCGTTCTAACACAGCTTCGTAGGTTGGTAGCATATTTATCGGGCGTAGTTCTTCTGGTGTTGTTGGCTTAGAAGTTTTCGGAATTGGAATAACCGTTGATATTTTCCATGATCTCGGGACTTTAGCTTCATATAAACTTTTATTGATTAAGTTCGTAAATTTTGATGAGAATATTTCGTTCTTCATAGCATCTAACATGATAGTACGGTTTATACCATCAATTCCAGCGTTCGACTTCAAACTACTAATAATTTTAGTTATCTCTTGACTTGTAATATTTTGAAAACAGAATGGAACTGTGTAGGGATACGTATTCGATTCATTAACATTTTTTACTTTTGGAATTTTGTTATGGATGTCAATCACACTGGATACAAATGTATTATTAAGAGATTCGGCCAATTCTAGTTTATCGGTTACTACTTTATTATTAAACTGAATATTCCACTGTGTTGTGGATTTAGTTTTATACATCGATTTTAACGTTCTCCATAGTTGTTTTGGATTATTTTGATTTTCTATGAATTTGTTTTTGAAAAAAGTGGACTGCTCCTTCCTTAAAGATTGTTTATATATATTTCTGGCTCTTTTATAATTATCAAAACAATCTTTATAATTTTAGTGCTGCATATAATAGCAAAAGAGAGAACTGTTGACATAAATTGACGTCATATAGCAAAATTTTTAAAGCAGTGTGGCCTGTAGCAATACCTTCTAAACTACTGGCCGCTTACACCAACTGATGACGACACGCTAAGTCGACGGTTCAACTAGATGGCAGATAAATTTTAACAAGGAAAATTACATCACAAAATATATTTAGTTGCAATTATTACATCGAAGTAGAAGGTTATTCATTTTTTATTTCCGTATTCCATTTTTTTCTAGTTTTTGGCTCCGCCTCGTTCTCATAAAACCAAAATAAATTTCGTCATACAAAATTACAAAACAACAAAAATATTATTTCTCTCTCCAGTTGTTTTGTAATTAATTTTGTTAATTTGTTTAGTTTCGAACAAACTGTTGAAGCCGAAGGATATTCGTTTTTTAATTTTTCTAGTAATGCATGTACATTTTTATTTTAGATTTTGGCATTTTTTTGTCATTTTTATCCAACATAAGTCGATTTGTAATATCATCTAATTCAAAATTGTTGTAATTGATACGTAGATTCAACAAAAAATAGGAAAAGAAGTACGGATATCATGTAAAATACAGAAAAAATGCATCGTACCGTACGGCTTCGACTAATTATGTGACACTAAATGAAAATGACAATAAAATACAAAAATGAAATGACAAAATAGAAACAAAATGATCACAAAATTCTCTGCTCTCACGGTTTTATTTATATTATTGTAGTGGAATACACTAGAACTTTGTATTACGTTATCTAAATAGGCGCATTTCTTTAAATTCTCATTAACTTCTTGAATGTGGATCGAAAAAATTCAATTTATGAATTAAGAAAATCAATTACACTAAAATTGTTCATAATTTATTAATTTATTGTATAATAATTCAGATTTTTATTTGTTAAGTTTGTGAAATTTATTGCCGTCGTAATAAGGAGGCAAAGTGTATTATTTTTACTTAATTATGTTGACATCTGGTTGTCGACTTACGTTGTCGTCATCAGCAAGAAATGAATGTTGTCACAGGCCAGTACTATAGAAGGCCCTGCCTGTAGTATTCTAGGTGCACTGCAAGTATTCATAGTTGGAACGGAAATGGAAAAATTTGACTTTGAAGAGAAATAAATCAGTGCGTATCAACGAATACCAACCACTGTATAATATAAAATATTCATTAAAGTTTATCACTTTCATTTAAAGGACCATCATGATCATAGCGTAAACAGAACATTGTGAAACCAATAGTAAGAATAGCATGTTGGCGTTAAATCTGTATATTTTTTGTTTTATTATTAGTATAATTTTATCAATTTCAAATAAAATATCACAAAATTTTGTATTATTTATATTTAATTATTATTATTAAATATTGATTGATTGATTGATTGATTCTGAATGCACGACCAAGTTCTTACACAGGAGCTCCCGGGTGACGCCGGGCCCACCGTACACTCTTTTTTACATATAACAAAACCGAAGGATTGGATAGGTTAGTTAAGTGGGACAGAATCGGCCCGGTTACAGACACCTAGGTATAGCCGATAGTTAGTAACACAAAGACAGCACAATACTAATCTACTAAGGAAGGATAAAGGTTTAATAGGTTTAATGGATAACGATGGTATTGGTCTTCAACAATTGCTTCTCTAAATCAGCAACCTGAGAAAAAATTTATATTATTTCACGTACATCTGGAAATTTCCTGAAATGTAATTGTAAATTAATGCAAAATTTAATTGATTAAATCGGCCCAGTTGCAGACCCCTAAATAAAGTCGATAGTTATTAATGCAATGACTACACCATTCTAATCTATACAATCAACAATTAATATTTCAAAGAAATATTATTTCACGTCTGTAGATTTCCTGAAATTTATTTCTAAATTAATATTTTCCGGCTTCCTAAATAATATAAACATTTATTAATTGAATCCTCCTGCAATTCCACGACTTACAATAGGATTTCCTGAAACCATAATTATTTAAATTATATCAAACTTAGTTTAAAATTCATTAGTATTTACATATATACACATACATGCATATATACACATACATATACATACATACACATTTAAAATATTAAAATAGACATTTTAAAATATTTTAAAATATTAAAATGATTATAAAAAGGTAAAAACATTCAATCATATTATATAAATATGTATACATATGCGTATATATAACTAAACATATACATAAGCATAAATACATATGAACCTACACACACACGCATAAACATACACACATGCATATGCACATAAATCCACACATACGTTTATATCAGGGTTTAAAAAAGTCGCTCGTTAAAATGCATTGTTCACTCTACACCGATCGAACAGTGCCATGTTCCTATTCCATGTGAAAAATCTGCTGTCAGTAAAAGTAAAAGCGAGAAAAAAATATAGATTTTACTGGTTGTGTACGAAACAAAACATGTTGTCAGTAAAATTTTACTGAGAGAATAGTTGTGATGGCGGTAGTTTACTGGCATAATACTGCCATAAAAATGTAAATTGGACTTTTTTTTTATGGCAGTATTTTTCACATACATATGTACAAAAAATGTATGTAAAGATAAGAAATTTTTGTCACACTCAGATGTCGATTTGTTTTTTTTGTGTTGAAATTTGTTAACGTTAGAGGTTTTTTGTGGTATAGGATATTAAAATTAAAATATATAAAAAACAAAAATCGAATTGTACGAAATAATGTACAAATTAAAAATTTTAAGAAATTTGTAGGTTATGCGAAAATGTAAAACCATAAAATTTTATTATAAAATGAAATAAAAAATATTTCTGTTCCTTGTCACTCTTATGAAATTTTATATTTTTTTTTTTTTTTGCGTATTATCAGTAAAAAAATTGCTGCCAGCAAATCTTTCCCCGGAATTAATGCATTATTTGTAAAACTGATCAACAAGAAATATGTAAAGGAACAAAAAATATTTTGTTTTACTATTCACTTATCAAGAATAAAGTAGAAAGAAATGACATGTATCCTCTATTCGATCGTTCAATACAGGCAACAATACATTTTATCCAATCAGTACTACAATGAATTTTCGCTTTCTTATTAGAATAGAAAAGTAAAACCAAAAGAGCAGTAGATCCCGTTCGCTAACACAAAAAATAAGATCAACCTTTTTAGTTTCTCATTATTTGCTCATTAGACACTATTCGTTTTTTACTGTATAACATTTTTACATTTCTGAAAATTCATTTTACTATTCAAGAGCGAAGAGAAATTAGCATAAAAATTCATTTAAAAATGAACGGAAAATGAATGATAGCAACTAAAGAGTATTTTTTTTTAATCCTTTTTGTCTTATTTGACTATAACTAAACTGTGTGAATGTACGTACATATATCCATACACACACACACACACACACACACACACAATCGTAAATCATACAACATATAACAAATGCGTATATTAAAAAATATTTACATTAATAAAATTAAAATTTATATAAATTTTTTACAAAAAAATAAAAATTAAACAAAATATAAACTAAACAAAGTATAAATAAATAAAAATATGAAACACAAAAAACACTTAGCTTATGATGCGTTCATCATTGCTGCGTCAGTGCGTCACACAAATAACAAAACAACCCGTCATAACAACCTAGATACTTTCACGTTAATTCACGTTTCAATTTACTAACACCCATTTATAACACTTTATATTATATATTTAATATTTAATTTAATTAATAACTTTTATATATAAAATATTATTTATTTATTTAAAACAGAAAAAAAAAAAAAAAAAATTTAAAAATTTAAGTTTAATTTTCTATACAGAGAAAGACAAAAACGCGTCTTTCTCGTACGACGATCGATCGCCGACCATCATTTAATTATTATTATTAAATATAAATTATTATTATTTATCACAATACGAGGGTATATAAAAAAAAAGAGTGAGTGAGACAACAATATTTTTTTCAAAACCATTTTTTGTCGCGATGAAACTTCTAGAAGAACATTTCGATGTAAATTTTATAGTTCGTTTGTTTTTGTCAATTTAGTAACACGTGTTTTGAATTTTTCTTAAAATGAATGAAATTGAATATCGCGCCGTTATTAAATTTTTCTGTAAAGATGGACGAAATGCAATTTATATGTATATTCAACTATATATCAAAAGTTTATGGCGAATCTGCACCATCATATGCCACAGTAACAAGGTGGGTAAAATTATTCAAAAGTGGTCGGGAGTCATTAGAAGACGACAACCGCTCGGGTCGACCAGCAGATTCTATTAGCCATGAAAACGTAATTTTGGCCGAATTTATTGTATTGGAGGACCGGCGTATTTCTGTTCTGCGGTTAGCGTGGAGACTTTCTCTTTCATACGGTACCACATATACTATATTACATGACCACCTTCACATGTCGAAAGTAAGTGCGCGATGGGTTCCCCATTTGTTGAATGCAGAACAAAAAAAAATGCGTGTTCAAACTTCAAAGGCGATTTTAGATATGTACAAAGCAGATCCAGAAAATTTCTTGGGTAACATAATAACAGGCGATGAAACATGGCTTCATCACTGGGATCCGGAATCCATACAAGAATCGATGCAATGGATTAAACGTAGTGAACCACCACCAAAGAAATTCAAAATTCAACCGTCTGGTGGCAAGGTTTTGGCAACAATTTTTTGGGATGCTGAAGGAATTTTGATAATCGATTATATGCCACTGAAAACCACAACCACAGGCATATATTACGCAGAGGTTTTGCGAAAATTGAAAAAAGCGATCCGGGAAAAACGGCCAAGGAAAGTTCGGAAAAAAATCTTGCTTCTTCAAGACAATGCACCAGTGCACAAGGCTAATATTGCTCAAGCTGCATTAAAGGACTGCGGCTTCGTGGAAATTCCGTATCCACCGTACAGTCTAGACTTGGCACCCAGTGACTACTTTCTGTTTCCCAATTTGAAAAAACACTAAGGGGTCGGAAATTTTCCAGTGACTATGAAGTACAGTCTGTTGTAAATGAATATTTTATGGAGCAAAAGAAATCCTTTTTTTGGAGGGTTTAGGCACGTTAATTGATTGATGTGACAAATGTATAAACTTAAAGGAGATTATGTCGAAAAATAAAAATATTGCTCCTCACTCATTCTTTTTTTCATATGATATTGCAAGACTTTTTGAATTGCCCTCGTAGATGAAGTATTGCCAGCGATTAAAATTATAATTTTTTGAGCTAGAGTTTTGGGCCAACTTCACAAACGTGTATACTCATCTCGTATAGTTCTTTAAATGGGATGGGATCTGGAATTTATTTCATTGGGTATTAAAGTAATTAATTAAATTTAAAATTAACGATTTTCGTAATGTGAGCATTTTTTGTTCGGTCAGCGAAAATTAGTGCATTTTTAATGATCGCGCATTCTTTTGCTGTAGGAAAGTAATTTGGGTTGAGTTTAAAATTGGAACACGTTAACAGAATGTTCAAATATTTTCTATTTTATTAATTTATTTAATTACACCTCACCCAGATTTATAATTTAGCAAGAACAAGCATTGCGTACAACAAATACGGAATGTAATACCCCAGGTGGTACAGCAGCAGAGATGCTGCCAAATCCATAATTTTTAGAGACTAGCCCAGTTCTGAGATGGGTAGTCATTGCTTAACCCATTTGGGCAAAGCCCCAAATTATCAAGACCATATGAGAAGGAAAACGCTGAAGTACGTGAACAATTAGGAGAAATAAAGGAATTTGCAGCTAAGTTGAACGAATTTAGAATTTTAAGGGAGAATGAATTACTCAAAAAACCAGTTCAAACACGTGCAGCACTTGGGATGACATCTAAACCTGCAGTTGAAAAATTAGAAAAAGAAACAAATTGGATGTTAAACCGGAATAAAGAACCAAGCAAGAAAAGGAAGGCTCAAAACTTACCAGAAATGGCAGGAACCTCAACAACCTAAAAAGAGGTTTCTAGAAGCCAGCTAATCATCAAGAAACAACTAGGTCTAGAACAACAACAAGTTAAATCAAAAGAGGAATCACCTCCATCAATTAACATCGTTGAAATAGCAGATTATTTCACTATACAATAGATTATGAAACCGGTTAAGGTATGAGCTTAAGGTACGTCTTTCAGATCCTGAAAGCGAGCTTTGGAATGGAGGCTCTCACCTAACCTATGTAAAAACAAAATTATTGAGGATCTCAAGCAAAAGGGCTGATCAAATGAAAAATGCTGTAAACTTTATTAAGATAGACGAATCGGAACACTACCAAGATTTCAAATCAATAAAAGTATAAATTATTTATACTCATTTTTAATAACAAAGTAAATGTGAAAGATGTGTATCATAGGCAACATGTGAGGTAAAAAAATATAGCAATCTAATTCCGCAGTGCAAAAATTGTGAAGATTTTAATCATAGGAGAGCATCACGCTCATAAGTATACTCGGTCAGTAAAGATATTACTGCAAAATATGTTAATTGTAAAAACCCACATCCCGCAAACTAAAGGGGCCGTGAAATGGTTAAGGGGCTACAATGATTAAGAAATGAACCAAACTTTCACGTTTTTAATTATAAAAAATCGAAAATTCAACCATTCGAAGGCCATTAACTTTACCACCGATAATGAATTCACGTGGTTGGATGAAGAATTCAAATGGTTGAATATACAACTTCGTCCACATTTATTTGCAGATATTTTGCCGTGTTTGCATAGGTATTTTTGCATAGAGTAATGCAAAAATCCATATGCAAACACGGCAAAATATCTAGGCATAACTCAAAAACTAAAACGGATGATTTCTTTTTTATACGAATCGGCTCCAAAAAAGGCAAAGGCGTTTCCTTCGGCTGGGAAAGTGATGGCGATTTTTTTCTGTTATTTTAATCGATTATCTTCAAAAATGGAATACCATTACAGAAGCATGCTACACATCATTACTTGAAAAGCTCAAGGCAGAATTGTGGAAAAACGGCTACATTTGCAGAAAAAAAAAATTGCACTATCAAGACAATGCGCCGCCTCACACCTCAGCGGTTGTCATGGTGAAAATTCACTAATTAGAGTTTGAACTGCTGTATCACCATCCTTAGCAGATCTAGCCCCAAGCGACTTTTTTGATTCCGTAAACAGTTGCAATCGAAGGACAAAAATTTTTGTGAAGAGTCCATCACCTTCATAAACAACTATTTTGCAGAGAAAGACCCGAGTACTATTTGGATGGGAATGAAGAGATGGAAACATTGCTGGGAGAAGTGTATAGACTTACAAAGAGCCCATGTAGAGACACAAAAATAAACTTGAAGAAAAATGTCTTGTATCTTTGTTGGGCCGGAAACTTTTCAGACAACCCTGGTATATGACAATCTATGCATTTATAACGTACTTGTGTGATATTATTCGTTTAAACTCGTAACGTCTTCAGAGTTATGTCCAATAAAATTACAATTAAAAACAAAAAAATTGGTAAAAATCAGTTAATACATAGATTCTCATTGTTGGATGGAATTAGGAAACTTGTCCAAAATTTGTACACATATGTATGTATATGCAGGCCATATCAGAAAGGGGGGGAGGCAGGGGTCAAAATCCTTGGGCCTCACCCTTATAGAGGCCTCTATCTTTTAAACTTTTCAGAAGTAAAAAAATTAACAAAAAAAAATCATTTATAAAAGCAAAATTAGAGCCTCTATCGCGGTGAAAAATAATAAAATGAACTGCATGTGAATATTATAAAAGTTAGTTAAGCGCCTCCCTCGCGAAAAAAATGGAGTAAAATGTACTACATGTAACCCACTGAATTGAATATATAGTACGTACTTCATATCAGTGATGTAACCTTTAACCTTTAAAATTAGATGTTAAACGTCAAACCGAACAAATGTAATTTTTATTTTATTCGCAGATTTAGCAAATAATAAAAAATATTCTAAGATAGGTTTCCAATCAATCAATCTTCGTATGAAAATATATCGTGTGACGTACACTTTCTACTATGCAGCAAGTGCCATAATATTTTTTTTATATTGCAATCCGATTTATGCCACTATCACTATGTATTTAATTTTATTAAATCAAATTACAATACGTGCCGGCAGCCTGAGCGACGAATTGTACACTCGTTCCAATCGTATTGCAAATTAAATAATCCTTTTTATATTGATTTAAAACGTACGTATTTTTTTATAATAAACAACCCATTAGCAATGAACAGGCATTTTGAAAGCGGCGCTAGCAAGAGACAGAAAAAAAATTGGAGGAAAATGCTGTTAATAAACTGAAACCCATTACGAGCTTTTTTGACACAGTGCGAACACATGATATTGGTGAAAGCGAGCAAAATATAAATTTAGGGATGGAAAGCAATAACCTTCATATCGATGTTGGTGTTGAAATACAAGATGCTGTTAATTTTAATGATGATCGAGACACTACAAATTTGACACTATATAATACCCCAAATTCAGAAACTAAAATCGATGAAGGAGTGCAAAGCAATCCAACCAAGACGTTTCTGATATAGATCTAGGACTTCTTGATAAACATAACTCCGATCAATTAAATTCATTTCAAACGATATGATACAAATCGTCGATTTCGTTACAATTTATTATCAAAAATGTTGACAAATGGAGAATCATGTAATAGAGACTTGTTGTGTTGGAGTAATAAATATAAAGCTATTTATTGTGCTCGTTGCTACATTTTGAAGACCAGCAAATGTAATACATCACACTTAACAGATAAATTTGGGCATAATTCCAAATACGTTTGGAAAAAGTTGTATGATCGTATACCGTCACACGAATGTCAAATTTACATAAAGAAAATTATATCCAATGGAAGAACTCGCAAAACCCGGCTTTAACAAATACACGCATAGTTAACCTGCTTTACGGAGAGATTGAAAGCGAACAGAAAAATTGGACAAAACTATTGGAAAGATTTCTAGACGTAATATTATTTTTATCAGAAAGAGGACTTGCTTTTTTTTGGATCAGATTATCGTATCGGAAGTCCACAAAATGGTAATTTCTTGGGTTTAGTGGAACTACTAAGCAAATATGATACAGTCTTGGCAGAGCATGTTTCGAAAGTTCGTACATCACAAGAAAACGGTGAAAGGATGCAGGTTCATTATCTTTCAAATAGAATTCAAAACGAGTTTATCGAAATCTGTGGCTCGTTTATTCAACATAAAATCATCGAAGAAATCAAAGAAACCAAATATTTTTCAATTATTCCCGATGCTACGCCAGATTCATCTAATAAAGAGCAAACTGCAATAATTATTCGATATGTTAAAATGGTTGAAACAGATTTTTCAATTGAAGAACGCTTTATTTGCTTCGATAATTTTTCAAATAAAACCGGGAATGAAATTGCCAAACGAATTTTGAGCCTTTTAATGGAATTAAATTTGAAGTTTGAAAATTGTGTTGGGCACGCTTACGACAATGGATCTAATATGGCGGGAAAATATAACGGGGTGTAATCGATTCTTTTGGCCACAAATTGCAATTGTGTGTTTTGCCTTTGTGCAAATCATACATTAGACCTAGTTGGAGTAAATGCAGTTGAATCTTGCAAAGAAGCGGTATTATTTTTTAGAACTATTCAACAAATTTTTAATTTCTTTAGTGGTAGTTCAAAGAGATGGGAAGTTTTAAAAAAGCATTTCGGCACAACCTCGTTACACAATATATCGAAAACCCGATGGTCTTGCCGGATAGACGCTGTTAAACCAGTCGCATTGCTCATGAAATCATTATTATCAGATATAAATGAATTTGAATTGAATAGTCTTTCGGCAGAAGCACATCTTTTCAAAAATATTTATCAAAATGTGAAAGTGTGCTTATGTCGACAGTTTGGATGAAGTTACTGGGTTTAATTCATAAAACTAATCTCATTATCCAAGCTCGAAAAGCAACTTTAAATGTAGAGAAAGATAATATAGATGGCCTATAGTTCGAGCCATACAAGACATCAAAAAACAATGGAGATCGATCCTTTAAGAATGCAAAACTACTGCGGCTGCAAATGATATTACTTCAGAATTTGCAGAAAATCGTCATTTAAAGTGTCAAGCAGCAGTTGAATCACACTTTCGTGAAATATTTAACAAGATGACAGATTCAACAATAGATGCACTAACGCGTCGATTTCAATCCATTAACTCCTTATGTAGTCTGTTCGAAGTTTTTTGGAATTTTAATGAAATGAATTAAGATGCCATTGTACTATCGGTTAAATTATTTCAAAAAAAATACGAAAAAGAAATTAATAAGGATATTGCTGAAGAAATGTTATTACACAAACGGGTTTATAAAACCAACTTCAAACTCAGCACGAAACCAGCCGAATTGCTGAAAGAAATTATCCATTTAGGACTAATAAATATTTTACCGAATGTTGTAATTGCTCTTCGGATTGTTTTAACTCTGCCAGTAAGTGTAGCGGAAGGCGAGAGATCTTTCACTGTTCTAAAACGCATTAAAAATTGTTTAAGAGCTCCAATGAGTCAAGTCCGATTAAAAGGCCTTGCAACATTAAACATTAATGTTGATTTAGCGCGTAAATTAGATTACACTGAGGTAACATCTGAATTTGCTTCCAAAAAAGCGAGACAGGCACCAATATAACAATAACCAAAGTTTATTATTGTGATTATTTGATTGATTTTAACTAATGTTAAATACATACATATGTAAATGTGAAATTTTTGAAATTCAAATATTTTATTCTATAAAAAGGGCCTCACAATATCTACTGTCCCAGGCCTCACATTTCCTCTGCAAGGCCCTGTGTATATGTAAATGTATTTATGTATATAATTCGGAGTAATCTAAACTCATTGTGGCAGTATGATATGAATACTGCTGAATTAGTAAACATATCTTTCGTTTAGAGAAACTGTTATGTGTGTAAATTGAAGAGCAATTAAGCTCTCTCTATCTGTCTCTCTGTGGCACTTATACAGCCCATGGTCAGATTTTGCGGCATGCACTGTTGGCGTTCATCCTTTTCGTTCAACCAGTTTCGTTATTCAGCTTACTTTTATGAAACCGATTATGACACTAACGTTAAGTAGTTGTTTTGTTTCACAATTCAGAAGAATTAATACCCCTATTATGGTTTTCGCATTTGACATTCCCGGCGGATCCAACTCACATTTTTGGATTATGATATTCACCTAAACGAGCTGAACTGTCAAAACGATTCGCCATCTTTTTGTAGGCGAATCTTATAAAATTGGTTTTCTGTTTTCATTTCTCAGTCAAAATCAAACAATGGAGGTTCACGTGTAAGTAATTATATTTTTATAACATGTAGAAAACAACAAATCCCAGCCAATTTTCGAAATTAACGGGAGATGGAGAAAAATACCGATATTGCAATGGGAATTCCCAGCTTTAAAAAAATAGACAATTCGTAATCCTGTTTTGGAAGGATTTGACCGTAATGTTGAATAACTTGGGGCCTCTTATAAAATAATGTACCAGGCAGAGTAAACGGAAGACATTGGTCCCTTAACGATTTTCGCATCTGTGCCATGTTAATATTTTCATCTGGTTTATTAGAAAAATATAGAACGACACTAGATAACATAATTTTAAACTGATTTTAGATTAATTGAAAAAAAAACGTAATTTATAAACACAAAATTTGAATCAGATATGATTACAACAACACAACTATTGACAAAAAACCACAAACGTCAAAAAAAATTGTAATAAAAATTATTATTCGGCTAGTGTTACTAGATGTGCACTCGTCAAAATAAACGAAAACCATAATACGAAAACCCAACTCACACGGATTTAAGATTCACCGTGAATCGTTCGGCTAGGCGAAAACCATAATAGGGGTATAATATTAGCCCTCAGGAACTCAGGAAGCGTAATCGATCTATGGTATTCATATCAAATATGGAGAATAGCTAAAAGTAAGAAAACTATAAGGTAAATTGATAATTTACAAAGCTCTAGTCGGATTTAAGTTTTGTTAGTTTTAACTTTTAATATTCGCATAAATAATTAATATTTAAATAAAAATAAGTCGTTACACAATAAAATATTAAAAGCTCTAACTTTGAACCTCTAAAATAATGAAAGGAAATTTTTATTATCTTGACCGTTTCGGTTAGAAAAATATGCATACGTAAAGATTATAAAATAAATCGGAGGTTTGCTCTCTATTAATCGATTATTAAGAAAATCAATATGTATGTGAAGATAGCCCAAATTTCATCCCCGAAAAATGCGATGGTAACACTAATTATTGCTATCATGACATTTTTTTTACTCTCAGCACAAAAAATCACGACGTTTTTACTCTCAGCCCCGAAAATTTACTGTCATGACAGCTAAAACTATCATGACACAAACATTTTTCTGGGCTGAGAGTAAAAATATTGCATTTTGGTGAAGGAGGAATATTTAAAGTAATTTTTGATTTTCGCTGTCAGAATATTTGTTGGATAGTAGAATTAAATTGTTTATTGTTCATTTATGCGTTTTATAACTTTTTATTATTCTTATTAAACTCTTAACATTTTTATTTATTATTTAGCTGTTATTCGAAAATATTTATACCCGAATTTAGATTTATTGCTATAATTATTAGTTAAATGTCGCAATAGTATACATAAACTTGTATAGTATTGCCATAAGCAACTATTTCGATTTTCGGGGATAGAAATTTGGGCTATCTTCACAAAGGTAAAATCAATTGACATATTTTTATTATTTTTCAATTTGTTCTGTATTTAATGTGTGACTGTTTTATACTTGTTTTCCCCTCTTTTCTATTTCCTATTTTGTTTATATATATATATATATATATATATATATATATATATATAATGGACCACCTTAGTCTCATTTCTTGAATAGAACTTAGCAGTATATGGTATAGTCACCGCCTTATAAGTACAACGAATCATAAAAGCTGTCTTATTGAAAGAAGGCGCATAAAAGGAAAGGTAGGACATAAAAAATATTTACAGTTAAATACGAAAAGTATGGAACATAGTAGGATGTTGGTAAAAATAGAAATCACAATCACAATAAGAATATTGGTAAATTTAGACGGAAATAGATTTTCCAATTAGCTTTATGAACGGTTTTCAGATCAAACGAACTAAATCAACGAACAGAAGGTAAAAATAAACCTTTAATTTTACGACTGTGGGTTCAATATTTACAGTTACTAGCCGTATCTATGTGGTTATTTATTGATCTGGAACATAAAAACAAATATTTTTAGATAAATCATTATACGATAATAATTGTTGGATCATACATAATAATATTATCTTAGCGATTTCATGGCGTTGACATTTCAATACTGCAACAACTACCAGCGCCACATTCATCACAAACAAAACCATCTAGACGCGCTTCTAAAATAGACAATTTACAAACGAAACAACTTTTTCAAAGAACAAAGAATCTGTAAAAATAAAACCAAAAGAAAATCATCCCGCCCGTTCTAGCACTAAAAAAATGTCACATCCAGATCACCTTAGAGCTGGTCAGTACTTAAAAGACCGCTCACTCATTAATTGGAAATAAAATGATCTTCGAAATCTGGTTTCGGTCAAAAAAATTAATGGCTTATAGCTAAATATTAGGTGTATGACATAATTTTTCTTCGAGTGTTAAAGTATATTTAAAATAGACTTTCACGGTATTGTGGTTTTTACAGGGTCGGACGCAATGTTTCAGAACACCAAACGACAAGTCTACGTGATTACATAACCTCTCAGAATAGCAGAGTTTACGATATAGCGACTGATAAACAGCAAATTGGGCACTGCATTCTACATGAATTACAGCTTCTGAAGCACCGGTGCCGACGTTGTGTCTTATGAAACATATAATTATTGAATTATTGGTACTAATGTAAGCTCTACTGGATGAAGCAGCTAGGACTCACACAAACAGCTATTTCCAAGCGTTTCCATCAAATGGGAAAAATTTAAAAACTTGGAAGATATGGGTCCCACATGTGTTGACCGAACACAACCTAGGTCAACGTATGAACACGTGGGTTTCACTGCTTGCCCGGCAACAAAAAAGGGCTTCATGTGAAAAATTTTGACGGGTGATGAAAATTATATTTTTACGAGAATCCCAAACGTAAAAAGGCGTGGATAGACCCAGGCCAACCCAGTACATCGACGCCAAAACAAAACATTCACTTAAAGAAGATTCTCCTCTGTGTATCTAGTGGGACGTGAAGGTGTGCTTTACTACAAACTCGTGGAAACCGGTCAGACGGTGACTACAGAACGCTACAGCCGACAATTGAATAAACTGAGCGAAGAATTTGATCAGAAAATGACAATTTAAAGGACAAGAAAACAGGCAAGTCATACTGCTGCATGAAACGCTCGACGTTACTCAGAAAACCCTCTTGAACTTGGGATGGAAAGTTCTCCCACACGCGGCATATTCAGCAAACTTGGCCTCATCCGACTATCATTTTTTCCAATCAATGCAGCACGCCTTAGTGGAAAATGCTGAACGATGGGTGCAAATTCGTCGATGACTTTAAATTTATTTCGCCACGGCATTCGTATGCTACCCGAGAAATGGCGCAAGGTCATAAAAAATGAAGGGCAATATTTCTAAGATTAAATTTGTTGTCTATTTTTATATACAAAATAAATTTGATGGAAAATCTGTAAAAATTAAGTCATACACCTAATAAAAGGATGGCTCCTGATAGCTTTAGAAAAAGTTACCAGAACCTAAATCAAACAATGATTTAAAAACAATTGAAAAATTAGAAGTTAATTTTCGGCTAATTAAATGTCCGATTAAAATTATTTTTGTTCTGCTCGTTCTAGAAAAAAAATTACGCTTTCTTACTTCAAAGCTAGCAGACCCCCAAATCAAAAATCGGACCAAAACCGAAATTAGAACACTTATCAAGATCAATTGAGAAACAAATAATTTTAGCTTCATAATGGCCTAATCAAATGCCTTATTATAAAATTCTGGGCTCCACTAGTTCTTGAACGAGTAGAATAAAAATAATTTTAATTAGCCTTAACCGTAATGTGTGTGACGTGGCTACCCGGGTACCTTTTGCATTTTTAGACGTTTATTTTTGTAGGTTTTACTACTTTACCAATAAAAACTAATTTTATGAGAACTTCTAGTTCAATTGGTAGATTACAATCATACTTAAAAATGAGAAATGTTACAACTTGGACGAACGTGGAAAAAATAAGTTTCCATACTAAATGCATTTAGGTACTAATCACTCAAATTAAGATATTCCTTCACTCACATGAGGGTTAAATTAACCTTTAACTTCCCAGTTGGTTTCAAATCATTTTTTGATATAGGTTTTGCTAACTTTGGGGTCTGCTATAAGCTAGCAGAACCCATTGTTTTAGTTGGAAGGGATGGATCCTAACATTTTTTAGTAGAGCATTTAATTAGCCTATTATACTGTGCTAGTTGAAAAATGTGACAAGCTGGGCACCCAGAGGGTAAACCTAATTCGAGTACGCTGAATTCAATAGTGCTAGTCCCATTTCAAAGTTATAGTAACCATTTTTGAGATAACGCGTTCGACAGGTTTTGGCTCTCGAATCAAAATATACCCTCATTCATTTTCACGTTGATAGCTCAGGAACCATTAAGATTTTCGTTATGCTTTCTTCAGCAAAGTTGTTGCACAAGTCAAGACCAACAACTTTGCCGAACATATCAAGACCAAAAACCACATCCACCATATATGAGTGTTTTACTTAGGCCAAGCTTAGGTTAAAGTGGCTGTTTCCGCACACTTAGACCAATAGTAGCCCGTTGTGATACCACAGGAACCTATTTCCCCTTTACCCTTGTTAAAAACCATTCGGAGCTACGTACGTAGTGCGAAATATCTAGCACTCCACAGTCAGCGAGATCTGAAAGGCTGGCCATACTGTACACTCCCAAATACGTATACCTTCTGTATAATAGTGCCGGACACGAGCATAGGAAGTGATCTTAAGTCTCTTCTTCCTCTTCGTCTATGCAATTTTTATAAAGTCTTTCGTCTGTAGACCCAGCCTTCTCGCATGTTCCCCAAAAAGACAGGGTCTTGTCAGTTTTGAAAAAGCTTCTCACATAAGGCTACGGCTCCTACCTTGCCGTCTAGAGAAACAGAGGTACACAGGTAAGGCTTAATACAACTGGATGTCAGCATAATTAGGCCAAACAGGACGCTCATTTCAAATAAAACTCAAAAACACTTCAATGTCATAACCAAATTTAGAAAAAGTACATAAAATCAAGTTTCGCACAACACATAAAAACTGAAAATCATAGGTATACACTAAATTCAATAAAAATGTAACCATTTTGCACAGAATCAAAAAAAAGACTGAAATTAGACAGGTTAGAAGACCAATACCAAGGGTACACATTTTGGGTACAATTTTCTCATGAGTCAAATGAGTCAAATTACGGCCAAAATTCACACCTTGAAAATATACCAAAACAAAAACAACAATTTACCTAGCGACAAAATCAACACAAAGACCAATAAAATTTATTATCCATAACTTAAAAACAAAGGAGGTACCAAACAGCAGCGCCTATAGGTTTATATATTGAACCTAGGCGCTGCTGTTTGGTACCTCCTTTGTTTTTAAGTTATGGATAATAAATTTTATTGGTCTTTGTGTTGAGACTAAGAACTAAAAACTGTAATATAAAATTAAAAATAAAAAGTTTTTCATTTAAATATATAAAGTGACAAAAGAACACTAAAAATAAAGTGAAAATCGGCGATATATGAACCAATAAATCATCATTTTACGAATGTTTTCAAATCAACTGAGAGTAATTCACTCACTTTTGCACTGATATCCGAAGTTTGGTATCCACAACTTTTCTAAGTTTTGATCACATGAAATTTCACCTCGCATCTTGTTTTTCATTACAGGAATACTTAATGGACCAGATATTCGTCGTTTGATAAACGATGATTCATTTGAAAATGATCTCAGTGAGCGAGAGCTTGTGGCATGGAAATGTTTAACAGAAGTTATTAAGAATGTTCAATATTGAAAATCTGCTGACCGCTTTTCATAATGTAAACGTTCGAATGTCATTGAAAATACATTTTTTGCATTGTCATGTGGAAAAATTCGCCGAACAATCATCAGCCGAATCCCATGAGCACAGCGAGCGTTTTCACCAAGTGATGGCAACGTTCGAATATTGGTACAGCAGCAAAAAAGCTAGTTAGCTTTTACTCTTAGGTGTCATTTGTTGAAATTTGCAAGAGGAAGAAGATCCCGAAGACGACACGAACGAATCAGAAAACTAACATTAAAAGTTAAGAAAAATGTTAATTTTTTAGGAAAAAATTGAGAAAAATCACCATAAAATCATGATGCTTCATCATGTGATGCTTAATCGATCGATTTAAATTCAATAAACGGACAAAAAATTATAAAAACGTGTTTCCCGTCTAAGTGAAAAGCAAAAAAAAAAAATAACACAAAAATGTGAATATAAATGTCGTTTTTTGGTCTTAATATGTTCGGCAAAGTTGTTTGTCTTAGCTTGCGCAACAACTTTGCTGAAGAAAGCATAACGAAAATCTTAATGGTTCAGGAGCAGCTATCAACGTGAATATGAGTGTATATTTTGACAAATTTTTAACTCAGAGCCAAAACATGTCGAAAGCGATATCTCAAAAATGTGGACTAACAGCGTACTCGAATTAGGTTTACCCCCTGGGTACCTAGCTTGTCACTAAAAAAAGTTTACGATTCAAGCACAGTGTTATTAACTTAAAATTGTCCATACTATCCGATAGTGTTCTGGTGTATGGGCTTTGCTGGCTTAAAGGACGGGCTGCAATCAAAGTGTAATCTATATAAAATGGTGTAAAAAATAAATGTGCGCGCAACCGATTTGGCTCAATCTTTTTTGTTGTGTTCGCAATTACCAGGAGATGGTTCTTACGAAAGAAATTTTTGAAAAAATCCACTGGAAAAGTCG
This sequence comes from Nephrotoma appendiculata, assembly GCA_947310385.1. Classification (NCBI taxonomy): domain Eukaryota; kingdom Metazoa; phylum Arthropoda; class Insecta; order Diptera; family Tipulidae; genus Nephrotoma; species Nephrotoma appendiculata. The sequence continues at coordinate 147,366,834 of OX371224.1, forward strand.
GAAAACCCGAAAAATCGAATAAAAAGCCATTTTCATATGAATTTTGTATGTAGATTTTTTATGAGACAGGTGGTGCAGCAGTTAAAGCTTCGGCGCTTGGGTGGGAGGTACTAGATTCGAATCCTACCGAAGGCTACATCCAAACTTTTACTTTGTTTTTTATCCAATCTATCTTTATAATGTATTTATTTTCTCTATCTATATATCTATCTATCTAAATAAAAATCAATTGCCGTGCGTTAGTCTCGCAAACACTCGAGAACGACACGATCAATTTGAATGATTCTTTTTGTGCATTGTCCGTCTCAATACAGTGGCGGCTTAGAAAAAAAGAAAATTCGGAAAAACTCAAAGGAAAATCCGTAAACTCGAAAAAATTCGGAACCCAAAGGAAAACCGAAAAATAAAAAAAAATTGGAAAATCGAAAATTGCATTTTGTAGAGGAATTTTGTATGGAAATACACTTAACAACACCGATGAAAATTGTATTTCGACATTCATTTAAATAGCCACTTCGGATTATTTTCAATAGATGGCGTTGGTTGCGGACTACTATAAATATAACTTGTGTAGAATTTTGGCAATCTTATCTTCTATATATACTTATGGACAAAAAATTCTTTTTGCTTCATTTATAAGGGGAATTCTCAACGAAATATCTATTATTAAATAAAATTTAATCGAAAACGAAGGCCGACGATAAACTCTCACCCGCCGGTCTGACGATCCAAGGCAAAATCTAGACTCGTTAGAGAACAAAACATTGGCCCATTGTTCAATTGTACAGTTTTCATGTTCGAAAGCAAATGTTAAACGAGCTCTGCGGTGTGCTGTAGACAATTCTTGACATAAGGCTGGCCTTCTTGCAGTCAAATTGGATTCCTTGATTCGTCGACGCACGGCCCTTTCACTAATGGGTTATCTCGGTATCCGATTAGGTCTGATTTGATGCTACGTCCAGTTACGAACCGTTTTCTCAAGCAAATTAATTTAATATACCTATCCTCAGCGAGTGTTGTACATCGATTTCTCCCACTACTAGCACGACGATGATACTGTCTATTATCCTGGAATCGTTTGATCACTCTTGATATTGTGGAACTCTTAACAGTTGTGCAACGTAAGACTGAGTTCTTCCTTCTTCAACTAATGTAATGGCCCTCACGCAATCTTCAACACTAAAATTATTTCTTCCGGCCGACAAGTTATTCATTTTTATTTGTTTTTAATGAAAAACCTTATTCTTACACTTAATTGTATAATCTAAATAACAATTCACTGTAAATAAACTTTTAGACTAACCATCCAAAATGCTCAAATTTGTGCTAAACTTGAATTCAACAAAACTAATGGTAGTATTTTTTTAATGCATGTGTATTTCAGTGAGAACTAGATACTATATAGATTTTATCATATTAATTACAAAAAAAATTATTAAGCTACTCGTAATTTCAAAAATACAGATTATGCGTTTTTTGTGTCCATAAGTATATATAAAAACAAGTGCATTCAGTTCCCCGTTCGTAGGCGTTCGCTATGACGATTAACAAATCACAAGTCAATTTGCAAAAAACAACTAAATTTTCGATAGATGCCTAAGATAAGATTGAATCGACCTTTTATTCACTTTTCAATTCATAGGGATAGGTAGCATCCTTTATGGTTGCATTCGTTCGTTCATTCTGACAATTTTTTCCACCAATAATATTGCCCGAAAATGACGATTCTGCATTTTTGTACAAAAGATGATTGGTCGAACAAATGACCGAACGAACGCAACCATAAACCTACTTTTAGTGTTGAATTCGATGAAAAAGTGAATGGAATACCCACTCAATGGTCTAACTCAAACGTCTATTGCGAATCGAGTTGAGTTGTTTGATTTTTCTCTCATCAAAATCAATTTTCGTGCAGGTCAAAAGTGTTTGCTCGGACGAAGTAATTTGGGGCGAAACAAAGTTTATTATAAAACAAACAAAATTCGATGGAGGCACTCGGAATAATGACATAAACTCGCGTTATAAATACAATGTGCTATATATTAGTACAGTACAGGGAATATTCGTTTGTATACCTTAAAAACAGTATTTTTCTTAAGTATACCGCATACAAATTATTTGTTTCGACTGTATATTTATGTATTTCATTATCGACATTTAGGCGTATATAAGAAAAGCAAAAAATATTAAACAAATAAATTTGACATTTCTCAGCCAAATAAAGGACCTTTTATTAAAACTACTTTCCTTGATGACACTTAAAACGTTAAACTTTTAGAAAGTTTCAAATTTTGAAATTAGTATTGTTTATAGAGGTAATAATAACTAAGGCGGGACGTCTGATTACAAAAGGTTATGTTAAATTCTCGCTCGCAATAAAATTTGTATTATTTATTTAACGGTTTAATTTTATGTATCGAAAATTAGAAAAATTGTACACTTTGATTAAAAAATATCGCAACACGATCATGATTTTTATTTTATTGAAACTGGGAAATAATAATAAACATTCTATTTGCTTTTCAATAACTTTACTTGGTAGCACTATTAGCTAGATGGCAATGACATACTTTAAGTACCAACTAGATATGAATCATGACCTCCGGGAATGGCTTCTAATCACCATCCAAAGATCATTAACTAGGTGGTTTTAGTTAGCTAACTCAGTGGCCAACTTCATATGTTAGCCAAAAGATAAAAGAGTCCATCACTCTATATAGATCGTAAGTTACGGTAATAAAATTAGAAGTAATAGGCGCTTACTGCGGTATAAACTAGCTGATAATATTTTTTAAACTATTATATTTATTAAAGAGTTTGAATTTGCTCGAAAAAGGAATTATTTTCGCTTTTCGGGGCCAACCAGACAAACCACTTGACTGCTAGCAAAGATCTAAAAAATACCACTACCTACGGCACTAATGGTGTACTCTCTACTATTGTCCGTACGGCGGATAAATCATCATACTTAACACAACCAGTAACCTCTACTAAATTAATTGATGCACTTTGTGATGTTAATGGCGGCTTAATGTACTTTTCATGCACCAAAGAATATATAAACGATCAGAAGAGCAATGGTAAATCCAATCACGTTGAAACTCAGACTGAGGAGGAAGCTGTGTCAACACAATCAACGAACAAATCATTCCACAAATGTATAAAAACCAAGTTACTTCCAAAAAGGGCGGCAAATCTATCTATCATGAGGATTTCACAAATGGATACGATTTCATTCAACGGATTCCTCCTCAATCATTTGATTATGCTGAACCTCAAATTACCACTTGGATAAAGGGGAATTATTTACCATGTTCTTCTGTTACGATTTGCGCATCTATGCAAGCCAAATTAGACAAATGTCAAATAAAAGAATTCTTAACAAAAAAAGAACTGAAACTGATAAACTGCTATTCCAAATCTATAAACTTGGTTACAAAAGTATACTTAATTGAAGGGAAATCCGTTATAGTTGTCTCACATCAAGATAAAATCAACTGCACTGACTTAATCTATGTGTTAGATACATTAAGGTCATATTTACAACATAAGCAGGAATCATTTGTCATCACGCTTGACATCAACTGCTTCGTAGATAAACTTAAACTGGCTCTGGATTACATCTCCAACTGTTCATGCTCCAATATCAAATGGGTTCTAAATATACCGTTTAACATGTCAACATGTTTTGAAAGAGCTTTGTCGTCTCGTTGGATCACTGGTGAGCCTTCCAGATTTTTGAAGTCTGCCATTAAGAACAATGTGCCAGTTTCATCTCCTACATACTATGCTGATACTAGCGCAGATTCCTACTATAAGAACTCTGTTATGGAAATAATGTTTTATATTAAACATTCTGACAGTATCATTAAAAGTCACCTCCAACACTACTACAGCAAATACATCCATGTGATGCCGTTCGCCTCCTCATCTTTATTATCATTGCACATCTTCGTATTTGACAATCTAAACAACAAATATCTTGAGGAACCTACAATTATTCATCAGTTTGGTTTTGATGGCGATCACCTAGTTAAATATTGTGAGTCCACAAACTCTTTTTTGACATCTCAAAGATATATCTTCTGCTCCGCTGGCACTGAAATTATGCTCGATCTCCTGACATATTCAAATTTACAACATATCTATGCAATAGACAACATCATGCGGCCTATCGTTACTGGTGTCCAGGGTGTTCCAGGCTGTGGAAAATCTACATGGATCATAAACAATCACAAACTAGGCTATGATCTGGTCTTATGTGCCACTAAGGAAGGTCTTGCCGATCTCAAATCTAAAGTTGCCACCCGTTGTATTAAGGAGAAGATGGATTTCAACAAAATTGAACTTAACTATAAAACGATTGCTTCATACCTAATTAATGGAACCCGATGTTATGACTCAGTGTTTATTGATGAATATATGATGATACATGCAGGTTATATTGGACTGGTGGCCATGCTCAGTAAATGTTCAAAAATATATCTTCTTGGGGATAAAATCAAATTCCATTCATCGACAGATTACACCATGTTAATATTCAATTTTACGATGCTAATAAATTTATTACGAATTCAGATCAGCTAAACATTACATTTAGATGTCCTGTTGATGTTACATTAGCACTAAAAGAATATTATCCTGACATCAGTACCAAAAGCCCTTTAGAGGTATCAATGGGATTCTTCAAACTACCACCTGATTTATCATCCTTGCCTGTAATTGATAATACATATTATCTAACTTTTACCAAGGCAGATAAGCGCTTATTAATGGACCGGCTTACCTTACCATCTTCTAGTAAAGTTTTAACTATTCATGAGGCACAAGGACTAACGTCACCAAATGTTATATGCGTCAGAACAAACACTCATCCGATTAAACTTTTCAGTAGTTTACCACACGCAATAGTTGCAATATCGAGGCACACGTGTTCATTTAAATATTTCGCACCTGTAGCAGATGATTTACTCCATTCGTTAGTGATGAAGGCGCGCCATTTTAACAACAGTTGTCCTGGTATTTACAAATCACCAAATACTACCAAACCATCTTCAAAACCGAGTAAAAATTCAGGCAAAGATGTCATTACAATTTATTATCAGAATGTAAATAAAATGGCATCAAAAGCATCCAAATTCTATCAATTTGTTCATCAAACAAACTACCCTATATATATGTAATTGTGGAAACTTCATTAAAACCCGACATAAGGAGCAGCGAATTTTTTGGCCAGGACTACGTTGTTTATAGATGCGATCGGTCTCCTGAAACTAGTTCAAAGAAATCGGGTGGTGGCGTACTGATAGCAGTACATTCTAAACTGTGGAATGCTCCAGTAACTTTAGCCCCATCGAGAGTCGAACAGATCGGTGTAAAAATCAAAATCAACCAAACCAATCTTATCATCTACGCAGCATATATACCACCTCAATCAAATAGTGATCATTATGCAACTTGCATTGATGCGATTGATGAAGTTATTAATACAACAAACTCGTCAGATTTAGTTCTTGTGCTTGGAGATTTTAATCTTCCAAATATAACTTGGAATTTGGACCCAGAACTAAACTGTATTTTACCTTGCAATGTAACAACAGATGCGGAATCTTTATTTGTGGACGCCATGCTTGGTTATAATTTGAACCAAATAAACACAATTGCTAATAATCGTGATAGATTATTGGATCTTGTCTTCAGCAACGACATTGACACCTTTAAAATTTCTGAATCCCTATTACCTTTTGTCATAAATGATGTTAATCACAAATCTTTGGATATTGTATTTGACGTAACTAAAATGACGAGATCAGAACACCTACAGCCAATGAAATACAAATTTAAAAAAACTAGCCGTGTGGGGCTACAAAGCTACCTGGAATCCATCAACTGGCAAATAATTCTCAATTCCAATGATATAAACGAAAATGTGGATAAATTTAATGACATCATGCTTCAAGGCTTTGATTTGTATGTACCTATGTGCTGTAAACCACAAAATGCTCACCCTCATTGGTTTGATGATAGACTAGTTAACTTAAAAAATCGAAAGTCGAAAGCGTATGCCAAAATGTTGAAAAGTGGGTTAGAAGCGGACAAAACTACGTTTCTACAACATAGTAATGAATTTGAAATTTTATTTCAAATCAAAATAAAGGTCGTATCTTAATCAAATTCAAGACAACATCAAAGTAAATCCAAAATAATTTTGGAAATACTTTAGGAATAAACGCGAAATTGAAGGATACCCTGCTAATATGACGTACAACAATACCTGCTCTTCAAACGCCAAAGATATAGCTAACATGTTCGCGTCGTTTTTTCAATCAGTCTATAGACCAAGCGTTACTGGTGGATTGTACGAACAACCCAACAACAACACATCAATAACTCCTCCTATTATTTTTGAGGACAACATTTTATCGGCTTTAAGGGGGTTTGGAGATGGTTGCGGTCTTGACGATATATCCTCTTCTATTCTGAAGGAGTACGCTGAAATTTTAACAATTCCATTATGTTATCTATTCAATCATTCCTTAAACACCGGCGTGTTTCCTGACAAATGGAAAATTTCAAAAATTACTCCAATTTTTAAATCGGGTAAACGTGACGATATCTCATGCTACAGAGGAATATCAACTACATCATCAATTCCTAAATTATTTGAGTTAGTACTATGCAACAGCTTTAAATCTACAATTACACGTCATATATCAATAAACCAGCATGGGTTTATGCCTGGCCGATCCACATCGACTAATCTGGTTGAATTCACCAGTAAACTAATTAACGAGATAGAAAAACACCGTCAAGTTGATGTAGCGTACACGGATTTTAGTAAAGCATTTGATTCTATCTGTCATCATAAAGCACTCCAGAGTTTATTCAATTTTGGGTTTTCTCTCGATTACATAAATTGGTTTAAATCATATCTATCAAACCGGTGCCAATTTTTAATAATGGGAAATGAGAAATCAAACGTTATTAAAGTTACATCTGGTGTTCCCCAAGGATGAGGACGACGAGGACACCTCGGGCCTTGGATTTTTATTGTTTTCATAGACCGAATAACCGAGATAATCAAAAACTCAGACGTGCTCATATTTGCAGATGATGTGAAAATTTTTCGTACTATTAATGGATTGTTAGATACGGAGAAACTGCAAGAAGACTTAGATAGATTAAGTGAGTGGTGTGATCGGAACTCACTATACTTAAATATTAAGAAATGCAAAATCATGTCTTACCATCGTAAACGAAATCCGATAATTACTTCATACAAAGTCAACAACGAAGTACTGCAAAGAGTCAATGAGATTATAGACTTAGGTGTTACATTTGTCGAAAACGCTAGTTTCAATAGGCATATTGAAAATTGTATTGCGAAAGCGAATGCCATGTTCGGATTTGTTAAAAGATGGACAGGTGAATTTAAGGATATTTAAACCTTATGTTCACTCTATTTCGCTTATGTTCGATCACAACTGGAATACGCTGTAACGGTCTGGAACCCATATTATGCTGTACACATAAAAAGAATTGAAAGCATTCAAAAGAAGTTCCTGATTTTTTTATTAAAGAAAAGTGACTGGGATTACAACCACAACTTACCATTCCATGAAAATGTGGCTCGCTTACCTCCATACACAACAAGATGCACGGATTACAAAATATGCACGCTCGAAAATAGACGACTTCTTTTGGGCGCGGCTTTTATTGGTAACGTTTTGCTTGGTCACGTTGATTCAGCTTACATCTTGGAAAACATATCAATTCACGTGCCATGCAGAACATTTCGAAACCATGAATTTTTAGCACTTGAACATCATTCCACCAACTATGGAGAAAACAACCCAATTAATAGGATGTCTAAATCTTTCAACTTAATCGACGATGTATTTGACTTCAACTTATCAAAGGACAACTTTAAAAATATCCTTAAAGACTTTTTTCTAAATTTTTAATTGTTTAAACCAAAATTTGGTTTATATTTTTTTTTTTTTTTTTATTCTGTTTTAAAGTTTTATATAATTTTAACTATAACTGTAAATAATCTGAAATCATACATGTATATTACAAAATAGATTTTCTTTAAATAAAAAAAAAAATAAAAAATAAACTAAACTTTGGATAGCCGTTCAATAATTTTACAGGTATCTTCCTAGAATTTTAGAAAAATTCTTTTACAATTTTTTTTAAAATAATTTTTCCAAAATTTACTAGTGAAAATAAAATCTTTTAAGTACATATAAATTAATTGGGCGATCATATAATTCACTAAAATAATCGACGAATGTGTTATAAATATATGAGACGTAAAATATGGTTATTTTGTTGTAATATTCAGTTGATATGGTCTGATTTTATCAGCCATGAAGCGAAACACTTCGAAAAACCATCGAATTTAAGTAGATGGCCTAAATTCAATAATGGAGGAGGGTGGACAAAAACCTCCATGTGGACTGAAGATATCTCGTCATAGTCATAAATATAAACAAGAAGAAGTAAATAGGCAATAAGTATTATTCTGTTACTTTCCTGTAATGACTAAATAGTCTAAGGAATCCTACATGTTATTTTCATTATAATCCCACAGAATACATAATTAAAAAATTAATAAATGCCTAACAAGAAAAACTTTGGTTGGCAACCTTAAATTTAAGATTATCAATTTTATTTGTTGAAAATGATCCAAAAACACTGCGTAATTAATTACTTGGTAACGGTAAATCGAAAGAAAAGTTAATCCAAAATCTTCAATTATTTTAAATATCAGAGATATAAAGCAGTGTAACAGTAATAAACGGCCCATAAACTCTCATATTTCAAGTTTTTGTATAATCTTACGTACTCGACTTCCTTTTAATATTGTCAAATTTTTTATTTTAAGAAAATAATATTATGATTATATTATAAATATTTCTTATGAGACTCAACAACAAAACAATCTTATTAAAATTAATATCATCCCATTTGGTATTTTGAATCTTGAATTTCCCTTTTCATTGATTATTTTTAATTTCCAACTTGTAAAACCACCTGCTCTTTGTCCCGCTTATTTTTTCATTTTGTTGTGCGTCTCGTATTCGTTTTTCCATTTAAAAAATTTACAGTTTCCAGTAAAAAAAAATAGCGTAACATTTGGGGTCAGTCAGCTCAACAACAAAATGAACGCTTTCCATTGTATATCCATCCAAAATCATCTATCATTTACAACAAAATCAATTTTTTGTGATCTCGAGAAAAACAAAACGAATTTTATTTTTTTTTTGGTATTATTTGCAATGATTTTCATATTATTATATTGTGGTGTTGTTGGTGGTGGTAGTGGTAGTGGTGCAAAATCAAAGGCAAAAATATTAATGTTTAAATAACACCGTATGCGAATGTATGCGATCCATGTGGAAAGATGGTGAGGTAGATGAGGAAAGAAAAATCTGTCACTGACATACCAAAATCTTTTGTTCCATTCATTTTTCTTTTTAAACATTTGTGCTGTTTGCTCTTTAGTTCTCGTGAAAAACGGATAAAATGTGTATACGAAAAGACGAGAGAGGAAAAATCCTTTCGTAACGCAGCACAGCAACAAAAAAAAAATGAAAAAGATTTATTTCTTTTTTGCTTACGATTTTTCCTTTTTTAGCCATCTTGATGAAATAAAATTAAACGCATTGAATTTGATTTCATTTCTTCGGCTAGAAAATATTTTATGTATTTATAATAGAAAGTCGGTAAATTCTTCAGCAGCATTTTACGAGAAATGATAAATTCACCTTTGCTTTTACTGACACAATTTATATTTGTCATTTTGTTGTAATATACAATGATAATGATGATGATGGATTGATGGTAGATTTTCGTAACGCGCCTTCCTTCATTGAGCATTTTTTGTATCCCCCGCACGAACCTATAAACCATTAGGCCAAGTATATATTATAGATACCGAAAAACCACAAAATTTTTTGTGATAAATATTAAATACAAAAAAAAAAAAAAAATCAAATGGATTGTGAATCAAAAGAAATATCACGATTTTGGTACGACATTTATTCTCGATTATGGTAATTTTGTTCTTAAGTTCATTTTATCCCATCCCCATTGCCCAATCGACCTACCAAAGCATGGTATTAAAAATCTCAGTCTAACTACTTACTGAACAATTATATTCTTCTATGTATATTTGACTTGGTACAACAACAAAATAAAAATTAAAATTTTCCTATTGTTTCTTCTCTTTTCGATACAAACTATTAATAATAAGGAAAATCCATTAAATTTATTATTATTCCTGTACTACAAAAAGCTTATGAAAATAGTAAAATGCACTGAGTATACAATTTCAAAGTCAGGGGGGAATGATATTGGATACATTTCAAGCAATTATGTTACATTTTCATTAGGATAATTGAGGAAATTTTTAAAATACGTCCATTACTTAATCTCACTATATATACTTACAAAAGGCAAGTATCCAACAACATTCATTATTATTAGATGACAACATGATTCATTCGTACCTGAAACAAAAAAAACAGGAATTAGTATATGTATTTCATTTAAAACTCGAATAACTTTCCGCTTTAGCATAAGAAAGCTTTTAAGGCAATTTAGCATAACAAAATTGTCTTTACAAAACAAATGTTTTTAAGTAACCAAGCATCCTACACTCTGTATAAAAAAATGTATATGTGCTTTAGCCATCACATGGTTTGTTAAGGACGTTCACAAACTTTTACTATTATGAGGAAGTTTTTACAACAATTTATTTTGAAGGATGCTGCACATATTCGTTTATAGTGCAAATCAATTGAATTCGAATCTCAGAAATATAGAATGATGGTTGTGAAGTGAAATCTAAACTCGAAAGGGGAATGTAAAATATAAAAGATTTCAAAATAATTTACCAAATCCTTATGCACTAGAATTTATCTTAATTGTCTGATTAATTGGACAGTAGGACCAAGTACTCTGTTGCTATAGCTTTGTTACATTTAACTAGAGGGTAGGATAGTAACGGTTTTTTATTTTTTAGGACAGAATGTCCCGGCTGGAGATCGATCGATCGTACGGCACAAGACAACACACTTCTAACTAATGTATATTATTACATTGTTTTACAGATCAGAATAAAGGTTGATTTACATATGCGACGTGTTACAAGTGGAAATAAACGTGACCCTTTTTTGACAACAGGGGTGGGATGTTGTAACATCACTTTTTTTCGATACTATCGAAATTTACATCTCTTTAATCACGAATAAAATTTAAGGATTTTTCATTTATCAATTGCATTGTTTCTATTGCGATCTCTATTTATTCGAATGAAACATTATGTCTCTTTACTCTGATTCCATCACCTACGTTTTTTATGAGTGATACTTTATCGAAAAACAAAAAAGAGACAAATAAACAATTTATTCTAGTAGCGTGCGATCGCAAAATTGAAAAGTGAAATAGCAAGCAATTTTATTTTAGAAAAAAGAGATATAATGTTCGATAAATATCGAAAAAAGTGATGTTACAACTTACAACATGCCACCCCAGTTCACATTTGTGACTAGTTCTCCCACGTACACTTTATAAAAGTTAAACAAAACACAAAATGTAGCAAAAACAAATGTCAAAAAATACTTCGTTTAAATACAAAATTGTATAGGGTGTCACAATAACCAGTTCAGATTTGACAAATCGGTTAAATTGGTTCTGGCAAAATCAATGTAATTCTTTCTTTGACAGAAACTCAGTATATTATTTCTAGTTGACGAAATGAGCCGCTTGTAACGCTTCAAAAAAAGTGGAAATGTTGGAAATTTACTTCCACAACAAAGACAATTGATTCGAAATCGCAAGAAAATGTCGTACAAAATTTGGTCAAAACACGGGACTAACACCCCGTGAATGAAGAAGTTTGTGCATAAAGTGCGTGATACGGGCTACTTAGTCGACAATCTATCGCGTACCCGTGTTCGTTCAGCCGAAAATATCGCCGCGGTGGCCAAAAATGTGCGCCAACGGCCATGAACATCAATTCATCGTCGAGCATGGGAAATGAACATCAGCCGATCTTCCATGCAACGAATTCTGCTTAAAGATCTTGGTTTGTGGCCCTATAAAGTTCAACTGGTTCAGCAATTGAAGCCCCGAGGCCATCCGCTTCGATATCGATTTGCTGTGTGGGCCTGCGACAAACTCGAAATTGATGAGGATTTTGCTCAAAAAATCATGTTTTCGCGGGACGAGGCGCATTTCCATCTCGGTGGGATCGTAAATAAACAAATTTGTCGAATTTGGGGATCGAAAAATCCACAAGGCTATGTGGCGCGACCGTTACGGTCAACGGAATCAACTACCACAAAAGTTAACATCTTTTTGTGGCCACATCTTGAAGAACTTGGTTTGGACCACCTTTGGTTCCAGCAAGATGGTGCGCCATGCCACACATCGGGCGTTACAATAGCGAAACTACGTCAAAAATCGATGGCCGCATTATCAGTCGAAATGGTGTTATATTGTAGGGTGCCGTGAAGAACAAGTGTTATACAGATAATCCACAAACAATCGAACATTTGAAAGCCAATATTGAAGCAACCAGCAGCCGAAATAGATCGACACAATTCAAAATGTGCTCAGAAATTGGACCGACCGAATGGAGTACGCCGAGGCCAGCCGCGGCTCCCATTTGGATGAAATTTTTATCCATAAATAACCAGGAGGATTGTACTTTCTAACCAAAAAATAAATTTGGAAATATATTAAGCCGTCATTTTTGTTTTATTAAATTGTTTAATCTGAACTTCTTATTGGGACACCCTTTATGTGTTATGCGACCGTAGCGGGAAAGATAAAATTAAACCATCTCTCGATGTGTGGCCTGTGGCGAATGTGAAAATATTCGTCTATGGTTGCCTACAAACTCCCGTCACACATCGCATATGTAAATCAACATTAAATGATTTATTTTAATTTAAGTTTCGCGCTGCGCCAGTGTGATCATGTAAATTTAAAAGTTTAAAACAATTAAAAGTGAAAGGCTAATAATAATTATTACAGTTATTATCGTCACCTTAGATTTTTATTAGTTTGTAAGATATTTAAATTAATTTTTACTTTTTACTTTCATAATTATTCGAGAAACTAACTACATAAGTTTGGGGGGGGGGGGGGAGCTAAATTGCAGTGGCTTCATTAAATACTAATAATTACTGGTTTCAGAAAATTCACTTAGTGTTAGGAATAGCATTTCAGTAATGTGCGATTGGTGTTGGGGATCTTTCCATTTGCACCTTATATATTAATTTAATTTATTTATTTTATTACTCAGCTAGTTCTGTGTGTCTGTCGATACTCTACTTAACAAGTATATTTTAACATTTGAACTTAAAGCACAAAAAATAAAATCATTATAATGATTTCTAACAGCTGGCTTGATGTTCAGTCGTTACATCAGTATTCTGCAATTTTACAGAAAACCTTTTTTTTAATTGCCCCACTTTTGAACACGAAACTAAACAAGAGATCAATATTTTCACTTAAGTTAAACTTGCGTCATGCGAATTTGATTTAAATTAAGTACGAATCCAGCGCTCCCACCCCACACTGTATTCTTAATCAGGGCTCCAGGTCCGCAGTTTCTAACGCATATCCGTGAAATCTCATTTAATTCACTTAAATTTCCAACATTAAGTGATTATTCTCAATTAAAGCTTGTTAAATAAATTAATTAGTATCAAGTAAATGATTATCATTTAATACCACCGCTGCAAATTAGCCCCTGATAAATATAAAGAATGTTGTAACTACTTTTTAAATAGCTAATTTGATAAGAAATTGTATAACTTTTCTTCTTTAATTATTTCAATTACGTTTCACCCTCATATTTAGACATTCTTATTAATTTTCCATATTAATCGTAATAATTAATTAAATTTGCCTAAAAATGATTAAAATCAAAAACTTCAAGGATCAATTAAATTATTTTATTCCTAATCACACCCACCCAGGTAATCTCTTTTAAAATAATTATGAGGATGAACTGGTAAATGTTTAAAATAATGCCATCTATACCTCACTAGTAATAACTTCTTTTATCTGTCGTGAAGGAATGGGTACAACGGGTGGAATGTGTCCAAGGGCCGAATGTATCAAAGGGCCGAATGTCAAAGGACCGAATGTGTCAAAGGCCGAATGTCCAAGGGCCGAATGTTGAACGGCCGAATGTCGAAGAGCCGAATGTGTCGAAGGGCCGAATGTACCAAAGGGCCGAATGTCGAAGGGCCGAATATCGAAGGGGCGAATGTCGAAGGTCCGAATGTCGCAGGGCCGAATGGGTCGAATTTTTCTTGTTGCTTTTAGAAATATAATATACACTTGAATCTCGATCATTCGGGATCCAATTATCCGTGAACCTCGATTATCCGGGATTTTTTATTCTTTTGGTTAGTCTGAATTTCATCTGATTAACCTGGATTTTATTTAGTTCTAATAAAAATCATTCGATTAACCGGGATTTTTGATTATCCGGGCACTCCCACTCATCCTGGATAATCGAGGTTCAAGTGTATTCATGAAATTTAACGTATCCAGTAAGCGATACATTTTGGTGGAGGAAAATTTTGTCATGCGCCACTAAAGACATTCAGCAATATGTGTCAGCCTTCTAATAATAGGTATATGGTACAAAATATAAAAATAAAAAAAAAATAAAAAAACGGCCCTTCGACCCATTCGGCCGATCAACACAATCAGCTTTTCGACACAATCGGCCCTTCGACATTCGACCCTTTGATATCATACGGTCGTGATGACAATTAATTGAGCAGTTTTTTAGTTCGAGACATTTTTTAAAGTAACTTTTTTTTTGTATTATGGAAAAAATGGATGTTATGCTTTATTTAAAAATATTTCCATTTGAAAAGAAATCATCGATGAAACAAAAACAGTGTTAGATGAACCTACACTTTCAAATGCAACCGTTTATAATTGGGTGAATGAATTTAAACGTGGCCGCACAAGCGATCCTGCACGTTCAGGAAAGGCAAAAGTGGTAACAACACCACAACATGATTAACCGTCGCATAAAGTTACGCAAGATTGCTGACTTCACTGAAAAAGACCAATTCACCAATTCTAAGCAATGTTTGATCATGTTTCAACGTAATGGAACTGAATTTTTGTATCAATTCATAACGGTTGAAGAGACGGCTCCATGTCTTACACATCGCAGAATCAAAACAAAAGTTAACAATGGGTAAAATCTGGTTTAAGTGCTCCAAAGAAAACAAAAGTTGTTGCATCAGTAAAATCATCACAGGTGAATATTATTCATCATTATTAAGCACTTTGAATAAAACAAATTAAGTAAAACGTTCACATTTGAAGAAGAAAATGTGTTCTTCCATTATGACAATGCGCCATCACATTCATCGACACAGCAACAATTGGATGAATTGGGCTTCGAATTGCTTCCCCATCCACCATCCTCATCTGATCTAGCCCCTTGTCACATTTTTCCATTTTCAGACATGAAGAAATGGCTCGGTGGAAAGAGATTTGGGTCAAATGATGAAATATTAGATGAAACAGACACTTATTTTGAAATTAAAAAGACAAATAGTGAAACTAATAATGAATCGGAAAAATCATTAAAATAAAAAATAGTCTAAACCTACACATATGAGTAAGCTAAGATAATGACTTTAAAAGTCATAAACTATATATTCAGGATCATAAAGTAAAATTAGACATGCCTGACAAAATCCGCATCGATCATACAGAAATAACTTATTTAAACATGCACACACCTAAATACATATAAGAAAAAAAGCCCCAATAAAGTACAAGAGTCCGCTAAACCAATTACGATGATTCTTTTTTATCAAGGACAAAAGGCGGATTCGCCAAAATAGAGAGACCTCTAACGTATACGCGGGCAAGTATGCCGAGACATTGAGACGAAGGAAAGCAGAGGAAGGAAAGAGGAAATAAGGAAATTAAGCTGAACTGATTCTTAACAGGAGCGAGCAAGTTGGAAATCTGTATCTCGGATAGTTAAACCCGAGTGTCTAAAGTTTAAAATTTAAGAATTAATTTAAATTTTAGCATTTATATTATTGTAAAATTAATTCAGCGCAAAATTCAAACCGACCGAATCATTCGGCTTTGAATTGCTTTGATCAATTTTGGAACACCTCTACTAATTTACTCTAATTTAAATCCCACCAAAATTACAAAAATTTGTGAGTATAATATTATATAAATCCGCTCGCACATAAATGTGCTCAAGAAAATCGTATATGATTTCTTTTGGCTCCGCCCGAATACCAAAAGACTTAATTCTGGAATTTAGTAAACTAGGACTTGGATTCTTTCGTTTTAGATGAAGCTGCACTGGGAACTGACTTACGAGCATGCTTTACTAATATGACGAAATTCAGCGTGTTTAATAAAAATGAGATTGTTCGCAATTTTCTAAGCAAGGCAGCATATGAAACTATACAGGCTTTTTCGATAATTATAATGTTATTCGATTTACTGGTAGCTACCAACATTAAAATCATTCTGGAAGGTAATCTCATTAAAACATTAACGAGTAATGAAATTCATTTATTTATTCAAAGAAATCTATTCTGTGATTAACAAGTATGATTTCAGATTAAAATTCGTTTTGTTCAAAATAATATTTTATAAGATTGCTTAAAAATTATTCGATTCGACAACATTCTTAAATAGATATTTCTCTAGTATTAGTCATAACAACAATTCCTGATATCTAACGAATCTAACGAAAATTACCAAGGCTACAAGATAACATGACAAGCACTGCTCTAATTGGAATTGTGTGCTCGAAAAAAAATTGGTTACTGAGTAAAATTAATCGAATTTAGATAATCATGACCAATCCTTATTAACAGATGACGAAACGCTTCCGACTACACATTTGTGAAAATATTAGGATTGGTTAACGTTCTAGACCCGAATACGTCTATTTGTATGGAATTAATGAGTTCCAAACCAGTTATAAATTCTGAATTAGTTATGTATAGCAGCTTCTTTACCAAGATACCATTTATTGGAATTTTTGCATTATAAGAAACAAATAAACTCTTTTACGGTTCTCTTTTGCCGTCCAACCTTTCGCATAGGTAAACCGAGTACGTATGGCTATAGGCTCGACTTACCTAAAACCAGCAGAGCATTGCGTAGCTCTATGTTAGCCTATAATTATTCTGACATAGATGATATGTCGTACCTTGAGTTTCGAACCCATTAATGCCCGATCCAAAAGTCAAAGAAAGCTTTAACCACTGTACCGTACCGTTTGGTCGGTAGTTTTGATTCTTTCACCATAAAAAGAATAGTCCCTGTTTAAAAAACGTCTCTTTTTATTTTGATTTGTCAAGTTAAAATAATGAGTCGGTATCCCATGTATGAATTTGGCGTCCTCAATGAGATTCCATTATCAGATTACTTTTAGAATAAATGATTGAAAAGTTCATCGAAACTGTAGCGGCATGGTACTTCAACTACAAGAAACACCGCTCAATATTTGATTGATTGATTGGTTGATTGATTGGCATGTGCGACCAAACCTAAGTAAGATTCCCGTTTGACGCCGGGCCCATCCACACACTCTTTTACATATAACAAGATGGAAGGATAGGAAAGGTTAGTTAATTATTATGGAAATTGACCCGGTTTCAGACACCTAAGTAGTCAATAGTTAGTAAATTGTTAGTTGAAATGTAATATAAGACGGTTAGCACGAGACAACACAATTATTTTTGATTATTTTGGATATATTCAGCAATCAGCATCCTAAAAAAAATTTATTATTATAATTAAAATTTATAATTAATTAAGTTGCAGTAAATTTCCTGAAATAAAATGTCATTATTATGAGTTAAATTATATGTAAATGTCATGTTATGTTTAGTATCAACTGAATTAACTTGGTTCTCTTAAAACAAATTAAATCAAAATAAATTAAAATAAATCGAATCCAGAAATCGCCAAATATTGTAGTACTCGTATCAAAGCAGGACAGGAACGCACGACCTATTTATCTTCAACGTATAGAATCTTTGAAAATCTGTTGATTTAATGGATTGATTGTTTAGAATGTACGGCCAAGACCAAGCAAAGATCCCGGACACGCCAGGCCAACCGCACACCCCTTTTACACATAACAAGATGGAGGGACAGGAAAGGCTGCCAGGCATGATAGACCCGACCCGGCTACAGAGACCCAAGCAGTCAACAGCTAGTAAAGTACAAGACGGCACAATCACTTTTGCTCTTCGGGACACAAACAATCAGCAATCAACATCCCAAAAAGTAATTGATCAACTAGTAAATGTCCTGAAACAAAACTTCATTATGAGTGATGAAATTTTATTTAATACCATTTCCTTATATCAATTTACAATAACGCGACGCCAGGCCCTCCACACAACTTTATTATAGCATTTTAAAAAAAATTGATAATCAATAATGTTGGCATCTTAATGGTACGAGTAAGTTTCCTGAAATAAAATGTCATTATTATGCATTAGAGAATCATTACTTTGCACGATACATCCAAATTATTCCCGAATAGAACAAATGTAATGCAATGTAATGACTACTATAACCAAAACAATTATAATTTGATTGTCGCAAAACAAATAAAATAAAATAAATCAAATCTAAACATTGTAGTATCTAACGGATGGATCCCCTCTTCAACGGACAACCCTACAATCCCTAACAAACCAATATGTTTATTAATAAAAACAAAAATGAAACAAAGACATCTGGTTTCGAAAATAGCCAATCTGGAATCCACAAGATAATACATCAATAATGAAAATGTATAACCAACCCATTACAACTCATTCCCAATCAGAACTAAATAAAACTATTAAGCCAATCAGGAATCTGTAAGATGACAGAATCAGTAATAAGTAGCTATTAGAAAATAATCCAATTAAAGAAGTGCCATGACCCCAAAAATGCAAAAAAACATCTATGTATCAATACTTGTCTGATTATAAATTTCATTGTGTATTGTGAACAAATAAGGCTATTTCCCCTGGTTCAGAACAACATCCAATTACTGCCAACACCAACGAAATTCCACCTCTTACTTCAATTTAACCCAATTGTACATTCAAGATCCAATCCGTCTCACAACAACCGGCTTCACCCTAATAGACCAAATGACTATGGCTACATGCAACACTGAAGCGTCGGTGGAGGGAAACTCTATGGGTTGACCCATCCCTCGGCTTGGAGGCTACGTAGCCTCCAAGCCAAAAAACAAGTCAACCCACAAAGCCTCCCCTCACCGACACCCCAATGCTACACACAGCTACAGCCATCCAATCCATAAAAATAAAACCAACCGTCGTGAGACAAATCAAATCTCAAATTCACAACTAAATCAAACTAAAATAAGAAACAAAACTTCACCAGTACTAACAATGACTAAATACTACTCCAAACCAAGGTAAATAGCCCTACCTGTTTTGAGGCCCAAAAGACTCAGCTTCCGCTTCCATCTATATCTGCACCTCCAGACTCCCCTACTATACAAAATTATAGTTAATGAGTTGAATAATAGATGACTCCTCCCAATTAGTGTAAACCTTTCTTCAATTTACCGTAACTATCTTACTCCAAAAGCAATGCTACACAACAACAATTCCCTTTAGCTAAACGGAAAAATGTCAACAATAGCAAAAAATCATATATATTAGCAATGAATAATATAGTATTAATACTAATAATATAGTATATAGTATTAATAATAAACACCTGATAAAGGGGCACCGAACCAAAAAATCCGAATCAAGAAAGTTCTCCAAAAATGAAGCAAAAAAGTTGATCTTTGTATGAACACCAGCGACCAATTTTAATTCACACTTTCAACCCAAAATTATGAATTAAAAAAGCGATTTAGAAAAAAGGGAAAAATCAGAAATGAACCAACAAAGGCCCACACTATTTCACCTTTAAAACACGTACCTTAACTCACCTTCAAAACGAATTAAAAAAGGCACATTCTATTTAAAATTTAAATTCAAATTCCAAAAAAATTAAAATAATAGTTGCATGGATTTACATTGATTATGTTATAAAATACAAATACAAATAAAAAAGGCTTATACTATTTCATTCTATAAACATTTATAATTCATTTTAAAAATGAATCAAGAAATGCCCCGCCCAAACTCACCCCATCGCACTCCTTCATCTCTTCCTCAACTCCGACTCCAATTCATCCCAAAGCGAATCAAAAACACCTACTCTAATTCAGAAAAAAACCCTTCAATTCAGACCCTTTTAATTCATGCAGCCCCTGACAACTCTAAATTGTTCATCACATAAAACACAACAAATATAACAATTTAATACTCAAACGGTGAATAATTGGAGTCAGGAATTAGTAAAATTAGTTGATTTCCGAAATCAAAATGTGAAAAGAATTACTTTCATAAACAATCCTAGTAAAATGTACCAAGAAAAATATTCAATGCAGATCCAAGAGTGCTCGCTACCCGCTTCTCTAGAATAAAAAAACCAACACACTGCAACCCATAAAGTTACTTCCCAATCCCAACAGATGAAAATTCAGCGATCGCCCGTTAACATCAATATAAAAGAAAACTTATCGCAAAACACACACCCACCGCATCCCCGCCGCCCCTGCGTAAACTGATCACACAAAACGAAATGAAAAAGCAAAAAATCAATGATTGAATCGTTGTCTTTCATATAGAAAACATCCACACTACCAAGCACAAAAAGTAAAAATATAACAACTATGTAATGACATAAATAAAACTAAATGAAAACAAAAGTCCCCTGATCCTGTACACCTTTCGCTCGTAACCAATACATACACATCCATACAAAGCACAGCCGAAAGCATATAACAAGCTTTGTAAAGGGTGATTTTTTTGTGGTTAGGATTTTCATGCATTAGTATTTGACAGATCACGCGGGATTTCAGACAAGGTGTCAAAGAGAAAGATGCTCAGTATGCTTTGACATTTCATAATGAATAGACTTACTAACGAGCAACGCTTGCAAATAATTGAATTATATTACAAAAATCAGTGTTCGGTTCGAAAAGTGTTTCGCGATTTACGTCCGATTTATGGTCTACATAATCGACCAAGTGAGCAAACAGTTAATGCGATTGTGACCAAGTTTCGCACTCAGTTTACTTTATTGGACATTAAACCAACCACACGAATGCGTACAGTGCGTACAGAAGAGAATATTGCGTCTGTTTCTGAGAGTGTTGCTGAAGACCGTGAAATGTCGATTCGTCGCCGTTCGCAGCAATTGGGTTTGTGTTATTCGACGACATGGAAGATTTTACGCAAAGATCTTGGTGTAAAACCGTATAAAATACAGCTCCTGCAAGAACTGAAGCCGAACGATCTGCCACAACGTCGAATTTTCAGTGAATGGGCCCTAGAAAAGTTGGCAGAAAATCCGCTTTTTTATCGACAAATTTTGTTCAGCGATGAGGCTCATTTCTGGTTGAATGGCTACGTAAATAAGCAAAATTGCCGCATTTGGAGTGAAGAGCAACCAGAAGCCGTTCAAGAACTGCCCATGCATCCCGAAAAATGCACTGTTTGGTGTGGTTTGTACGCTGGTGGAATCATTGGACCGTATTTTTTCAAAGATGCTGTTGGACGCAACGTTACGGTGAATGGCGATCGCTATCGTTCGATGCTAACAAACTTTTTGTTGCCAAAAATGGAAGAACTGAACTTAGTTGACATGTGGTTTCAACAAGATGGCGCTACATGCCACACAGCTCGCGATTCTATGGCCATTTTGAGGGAAAACTTCGGAGAACAATTCATCTCAAGAAATGGCCCGGTAAGTTGGCCACCAAGATCATGCGATTTGACGCCTTTAGACTATTTTTTGTGGGGCTACGTCAAGTCTAAAGTCTACAGAAATAAGCCAGCAACTATTCCAGTTTTGGAAGACAACATTTCCGAAGAAATTCGGGCTATTCCGGCCGAAATGCTCGAAAAAGTTGCCCAAAATTGGACTTTCCGAATGGACCACCTAAGACGCAGCCGCGGTCAACATTTAAATGAAATTATCTTCAAAAAGTAAATGTCATGGACCAATCTAACGTTTCAAATAAAGAACCGATGAGATTTTGCAAATTTTATGCGTTTTTTTTTAAAAAAAAGTTCTCAAGCTCTTAAAAAATCACCCGTTATATACATTGCAAAACCACATTTTCGGTGGTATTGAAATGTACATTATATCCCGCTATACACCTCCAATACTAATTTCCATACAAAATATAATGTACGTCGTACGAGTAAATAAATATAAAAAACAAAAGTTAGAATTCAAAAGTACCAACGAAAAACAATCGTCGCAAAAAGAACAACAAAAATTGTTATCGAGTGTAACAAAACAGAATAACAGAATTGAAAAACACTTTCTGGCACAAACAATACTCAAACAACTACCACCATGAGAATACTAGTACTCTACACCTTTATGAGTTATAGAATACAGTAATCATTTTATTATATACTTAAAATTTATTTGGAAAAATATATAGTTATATGTTAATAATTAATATGTATTAAAACGTGTTAAAACATGGAAAAAATGAGAAAACACTTATCTTATTCATCCTCTGGAATCATAAAAGTCCTATACATATTGAAAAATTACATACATACAATGCGTATGATGCATTCAAACAACGGTATCAAAATACATATAAACGAAATTCTAATATACATATTCTACGCCATTGCAAGCGCATCACACACAAATTAATATAATATAACTATTCAATATGTATCTTATTACGGCTTCAAAATTCTTTAAATCACACAATATATTATTTATGTCTATGAACACTTAGATATATATTATTTAATTAATTAGCTAATTAAAACACATTTAAACTATTTATTTTTAATTATTTAGAGGAGAGACAAAAAAACACGTCTTTCCTCTACGACGTTCAATCGCCGACCAACTACAAGAAACACCGCTCAATATGATCAAATACAAACGGATAATTCTCCGTATAAATATTTATTTCAAAATAATATGCAACAGCCTATACGTAAAAGTTGTTTTTAAGTTAAACCAGAGTATCTAATGTTATAAAGAGTAACAAAACAAAGGAAATATTTTCCTTAAAAATCCATGGGTTATGCAATATAATTGGGTAAAACAAAAACTTGGACTGCTTTATTTACGAGTATGACAATATTTGATATAAATAAAAAAAAAAATATTGTGTAAGTGTATGTATAACCCATTTAAATTGCACAACCATGCATTTTTGATGAACATTTGTTTCGTTACTCTTTATAACATTAGATACTCTTTGGTTAACCCTAATGTGAGTGACGTGGATACCCGGGTATCTTTTGCATTTTAGACGTTTATTTTTGTATGTTTTATTCCCAGTAAAAACTAACTTTTATGAGAACTTCTAGTTCAATTGGTAGATTACGATCATACTTAAAAATGAGAAATGTTACAACTTGGACGAACGTGGAAAAAATAAGTTTCCATACAAAATGCATTTAGGTACTAATCACTCAAATTAAGATATTTTCTCTTCACTCACATGAGGGTTAAACACCATCGTTACAAATACTACCCAACAAAAACAACTAGATATACTGATAATTTTATGAGATCTCTAAACTAACAAAATTTATTTAAGAAAAATCACTACCAAAGCAAAATCGCTTAATACGATATTCGCTGAATATATCTGGAAACAATAGTATTGCAACCAGATCAAAGATGTCCATATCGTCGTTTAAATGATTAATATTGTGATAACGAAAGACGCAATCATACGATTAATAAGGGCCTTAAGCATATCACGGTACTCAATATGTTCCGAGGCTAAATAACAACTACGAGGCTATAAACACATTTATTTTGCAAAAATCGATTTTATTCATCAACACAGTTTCCTTCAAGAGTGATACATTCATTACGACGCTTCTCTAACATTTGAATGCCTTTTTTGTAGGACGATTTATCTTTGAAGCACTTTTATAGGTTTGCGAACAAGTAGTAGTCGGGAGCCACATCCGGAGAATTTTGTCATCGTAGCCAAAGACTTGGCTAGATACAGTGCATTTGTTTTTTGTGCAATTTCTCCCTTCAAACGTTATTTAATATTCGCGGTTGATATAGTCTTTCGTTTCTCAAGATAGTCGACGAGTAAAATACCTTGTGCATCCCAAAATACGGAGGCCTAAACCTTACCGGCCGTTATTTGCAATTTTCGGAGGACGTTTTGATTCGGGAGTGTAATAGTACTTCATATATCATTACATTTTTTACATACCGACGTAAGAAATCCTGTTTATTATAGTTAAACAGAATCAGCGCACTGAATCATCGACGGGCAGCTGTTTCAGGTTCAATGTGAGCAAGTGCGGCTCCGACTTTGAACACAACTTTCTCATCATGGACAAATATTTATGCAAAATAGTGCATACACTGCCTTCTGATATCTTTAAGGTGTCAGCTAGCTCAAGCAACTTAATTTTACGGTACTTCAAAACGATTTTGTGCACTTTTAAGGTTTTCTGGAGTAACTTGTAATGATCGAGTTTTGGAGCATACTAAACCTAAATAAATTTTATGTTAGATTACAATCTGTTTTAATGCTTCAAAATTTCGACGTAGTATTGTTTCCTTCAATAGTTCGAGTGTAGGGATTTTTTTTATTTGATTTGGTATTCATCTTAATAGCGGTAACAATACACATACAAAATAAACAAAATTACAATCCTATTTTTTGGCAATTATTTTATTCTTGTATAGAATCAAAACCAAACACAATTATATTCTATAAGCCGTACTGTTGC
Source organism: Nephrotoma appendiculata (assembly GCA_947310385.1). Classification (NCBI taxonomy): domain Eukaryota; kingdom Metazoa; phylum Arthropoda; class Insecta; order Diptera; family Tipulidae; genus Nephrotoma; species Nephrotoma appendiculata. The sequence continues at coordinate 147,391,718 of OX371224.1, forward strand.
GACACGCATGTAATTTTTCACTTCTGTTTAATTGTATTGTGCGTATACGAACATGAAATTTTATTCTCTATTTACTAATGTGTCATATTTGATTTCTATTGGCCGTATACAAATACTATCAAATAGAAGTTAAAAATGTACACCAATACTATCAAATAGGAGTTAAAAAGTGACATTATCCGCGTGTATAGCCGATTATTGTACGGCTTATAGAATATGATTGTGTTTGGTTTTGATAGAATGCATTATGCATTTATGATAGTATTGATTACCAACACTTCCTCTTTTGGTATATAGTTAGGATATTGTAACAAATTTCTTTTGTCATTGGGTTTTTTTATATTTAGGTTATAAATTTTGTTTGGAAAACACCGAAAGCTGGATACTTGGTTCTTGCAATTTTCAAGTTTTTGTTTGTTTCGATAAATATGTATGTAATTATTATTAATGTATTTGAAATATTTACTTTTTGTTAAACTATTGAATTGTGCAAGATTCCAGTAACACCACGTGAGCAAGTTTACTTCGCGCACCGAGAAAACGTGTGTCAAAACGCTCTATGATAAGAATGCTGCTGCCATAGAAACAGGATCCGCAAGAACTCCGTGTCGCGTATCACAAAAGCACAACAATTGAAGCATCGTTATTAATATTTAGTTTTTTTTTTTGTAAAATCATTAGTTATGTGAAAACCGATTTTGGAATTGGAGATTTTGGTATTTTTTTTTTTATTGATGTAGATTAATTATTGTTTTTTTTTGCATTATATAGTGTCACTCGAAATCGCTGGCCCAATTGTCCACGCCTAGATGCTCATCCAAACATCAAAGCCGCAGGATCTCATGTGGTGGTCAAGATTACTAATTCAATTTTATTTTTCTTTAGTTTTTTTCTTGTAATTATTTCAAATTATTAATTTTTTTTTTTTTTTGTATTTAATTAGATCTTCTTTTATGGTGGGTTCACCAAGTCATCTCGTCATTTTCTTGGATATTTCGGTTTCTCAAGATTAAGGGGTTAATGTTTACATGAAAACATTACTCTAACCATTTGTATATGATTTTCATAAACAAAAAAAACTCTTAATAAAATGTCAACTATTATGATTTATAACGTATCGAAAAATTAGTGTTTATTTTTTTGTACTGTTTTGTGTTTTCGTTCATTGTGAGCTAAGCACGCGTTACAAACTGCCGAATTCGGGTGACGTACGGAATCATCGGGGTTTTCCCAATAAAAAAACCGTGTTTAATCAATTTCGTGTATACATTATTTTCCACTGTTTTTTAAAATAACAAACGTAGCGTTAAACTGTAACTTATCAACTAACGGTAGGATTGTCATGAATTTTGACATAATAAATCGTTTGAAGGTTGTTACTTTCTAAAAATGACAAATTTTTCATTCGCCATCAACAGTCAGTCACAAAAATCTACATATTCTACTAAAATTTGCCCACCATTAGACTCAATAACAGTAACCGCTGACGAAGTTTCAGTCCATGCACTCGAAAGGGCGCTTTTTAATGAATCCCTATTGGTAATCCTATATTTTCAAACCCTTTGTTCCAGTTCATGCTTTATATGCTTATTGCATTCAGATCTTGTGACTGGGAAGGCGGATGAAGGTGTTTCGGCACATTATATTGTGTGTACAAATGTATTTCCGATCTTTTTTAGTGAAATAAAAGACATTAGTTTGTGTAGAGAATGAAAGAATGTTTTATTCAAAGTAAGCTCCTTCGGAAGCTATAACCTTCGCCCATCGGTCAGGCAATAAACGGATTCCCCGAAGGTAGAAGTCTGGTTGTTTCGAGACGATCCAGTCATCGAACCATTTTTTGACGTTTTCATATGAAGTAAAGTGGTAATCAGAACAAGTGGTAATCAGAGAGAGCAATGTCTGGTGAATACAGCGAGTGGGGTAGAATTTCCAAGTTCTACCTGTCCAAGTAGTTTTTGACAGGTATAGCAACATGTAGCCTAGCGTTGTCATGTTGCAAAATAATCTTATCGTGCAAGATACTTACAAGCTTGCCTTAAAGCCATCAGTTGTCGTCAATAAACCGATCATAACCCACCAAATACAAAGCATCACCTTCGAACCATGGATATTTGATTTTGGCGTGGACCCACGCTGGTTTGTGCTTTGGATTGTCATAATCCACTTTACATCCCCAGTGATGACCCGATGCAATCCCTTTCCTTTGTTGTCGTTGAAGCAACAATTCACACATGGTTTTCCAACGTTCCAGGTCCCGTTCTTCCAATTTGTGTAGCACCCAATTTCCCAGCGTCTGGACCAATCCCATTGCATGTATACGTTGCGAAATACATTGTTGGGTAATATGCAACTCTTCTGCCAATTGTTTTTCGGTCTGACAAGGCTCCACATCAAGCAATTCTTCCAATTCTGTATTTTTAAATTTTCTTGCTCCGCCTTCATGTTCTTTGCCTCTTACGTCAAAATCACTAACTTTGAATCGTTGAAACCGCTTTTTGCATGTTGTATTCGATGGAGCATGTTCACCGTAAACTTCCACAAGCAAACGATTTATTTCCGCTGCACTTTTCTTCAACAAAAAATAATGAAATAAAACTTCCGGCAAATGCTGTTTTTTTTGGTATAAAATTCGACATTTTCAATTACATGGACATGATCGTTGTTTACGCTTTGAACAAATGTCACTAGTAATTATTCAAGCTTGGCATCCAACCTCCAACAAACATGTATTACCCGATGTAATATGCAACCAGTGATACTAACGACACCTATTTAAAAAGGTCGGAAATACATTTGTACACTTCATATAAAAGCCATTGTCTTACTGCCATCGCCATATGTTTTCGATCATTATCTTGATTGAAGATCCACTGGTTGCGTAGTCCTAAGTATTCAACAGACGGTTGTAAATTGCTATGCAATATATTCAAATAAATTCGGTGATCCATATTACCTTCCATAAATACCAATTTTACGACACCAGCTGCAGCCATTAGGGATGGCCATTTCGGACCGTTTTATGAATCCTGGGACTACAGGATTTTTAAATTTCTAATCCCGGGATCACGATCATCATTGGCTAAAATTACGTAAAAATGAAAATTCATTAAAAGAAATTAAAAACTATTCCAGAATCAAAATGTTTCTTACATTTTCGAATTATTTAAAAAATGTGATTTTAAAAAACATAAGGCATTAACCGATTTATCGTCCAGCCTGGTTCTAAATTTAGAAATAATATTTCCGGAAGCGGAAACCGCTCGTTCCAATTCCATGCCTGTCGGTGGAATGGTCAATAAATCAGTATAAATTCGCTGCAAATGTGGTCTTCTGTGACCGCTTTGTTCAAAGATTATCATTTCTCTCCCGAACGCGGTTACCAGTTTAATATGTGTAATTATTGTATTATTTGCAAAGCGGTTTTTAATAAGCGAGAATTAATACTACATTGCAGTTCATCGTCCAAATTATCTTCTTCGTTTAAATAGATTGAAACCACATCTTCAATGGTCTTTTTGTTGTAATAATCCCTGCTCGATGATGCAACATGTTCATCCGTTTCACATTCCACGCCTGCTGCTCCAGGTAATCCTAAATAATCGCTAATAAAAACTTTAATGCGGTTTGAACTTGGGATAGTAAATATGTCTGTATCGTTAAAAGCAGCGTCGCCATTTTGTAAATATTTTAATATCCCGGATGTTTCTGTATTTCTGCGGGTTATTGAAGAATTTGTCAACTCGCGAGCTATTGGGTTGCTTTGATGTTGTAATTTACTCAGCACAAACTGAAGAGCGGCATCGCATGTGGTTAGATTGGCATCTTTTCGGCAAATGGCTTCAACAGTTAATTTAAGAGGCCGCGAACCTCATAGCAAACTTGAGGCCTGCTCAAATTCGTTCTCGGATATATTAATGTTCGAGTTTATATCTATCAAAGATTTTTGAATACCCGATTTGAGATCAACAAATCTTTCAATCATATCTACCAGGCTGTTTCAGCGTGTTTTTGTGTCTAATATCAACATCTTATCTTGCTATCCAAATTATCTGGCATACTTCTGCAAACCACTGTCATTGTTTGTTGGAGAACGTCGAAAAACTCGATTTTTTGCCGGATTTTGTCGATTATCGGTTAAATATCATTTGATACGTCAAAATCAGAAGATATTTGGGTTTCATCATCATTACTTGAAGAATTATTTAGTTCAATATCATTTTCATTATCATCATAATTCTCATCTTCCACAACATTAGGAGTTTGGCTTAACCGTTGATTTTTTTTTTATAAACCACACCAGCTGAATTCCGTGAGCCAAACAAAGCTGATGGTAATTTGGTACTAACGACCCAACCTTTATCATAACCCTTGACGCATCCGTAGTCATGCACACAATAGCCGTGTTTTTATATGCGCCCGATAGATTTATCCGGAGCTCCCAATAAATAATTTATTTAACTAACTAACTTTAACTAAAAAGTTGAATGAAAAATTCATTAAAAAATCGATGTAACAATATTTTGCTCTACCTCATTTATCGGGAGCCGCTATCGGGAGCGCTATCCATTTCAATGGGAAATTTGAAAAGGCCTTTATTTTGTAAACCCCTGAAACCATTAGAAATTTAATCTTACAATAAAAATTTAAAACACAGCAAGATGAATTCCTGTTTATAACGTCATGTCAAAATAAATGTCAATTAATATATTGTTACGATTTTGCCTTGTCAATCAAGGTTCGAATCACTGGATTGTGAATAAATACACTGCTTCAAATTTGAACTCACACAATTTATTTACATACCACAATTTATTATACAACACAAAATTCACAATTAATTATTACAATTATAACACACTTTTTAATTATCACTTTAATAATCGCTTTAATAATCACTTTAATAATCTTTCTATTTAACCTTCACTGTATCACGTTTAAAATAAGACTCAGCATTCCACGTCAACGTACGCCTTTATATACCAAAATATTTGTTTTTGAATAATCCTAAATGCGCATCAATAATCGAACAAATATGTTAGTATACAAATGACGCCTAAATGTTGAGTATAATTCATAAATGCAATTGAACAATTTATGAAATTAACTTATTCTATTCTAATGTAGGTGTCACCGTAACATTAATTTTTATAGTACAGCGACACCAGTGAATAATAGCTACAGTTTCAGTAGAAAATTGCCATTTGGCGCCGGATAGTGCTCGAATAATAAAACACGGATAATGTCATATTCTAAAGAAATCCCAAATTCGTCTAGCTTATCTTTAAAAATGGCTACACATTTTACTGCGGGCATGCTTCCAAAAATTCGTATCATACCTAAATTGGAAAACTTGGGATTGGCATCAGTTTCACTACATGAATTATAATGAGTTGTTTTTAGAATCCGTTTTTTTAGCTATGAATTTTATAATACTGAGTACATGTTTAGACATTGGTACGTTATTCATCACACTCATTGTCATCACAATTAAAAATGACAACTCAAAGCACGCATTTAAAATATACAGAAAACCCACACAAACAAATCACACAATAAATACTTCTCTCATCATGCTTATCAACATAGAATATCGCTTACAACCATATTTATGATTCAGTAGAATTCAATGATTTCATCGAATAAGCCCGCCAAATTTAGGATCCCGTAATCCCGGGATCAATCAAAGAAAATCCCGGGATTACGCGATCATAAAATTTTCTAGGATTCCGGAATTGCTAACCGTAGCAGCCATCGATCCCCAAACCATTTCATTGCCACCGGCGTATGTAACGCTGTGATGCAAATTTGTTGAAGTCATATCTTGGTTAATTTTTCGCCAAATTTTGCCCCTCCGTCGGATCCGAATATATTGAATTTACTTTCGTTAGTGAAAAGTACTTTGCTCCAAAATTCAGTGAATTCATTAACGTATTTTTTGCAACTTCAAGCCTTTTCTGCTTATTTACTAGACTTGTAAATGGTTTTTTCCTTGGCATTCTTCCATTAAACCCTTCGTTTTGTAAAACTTGACAAACTGTGCTATTTCGAATCCCAACCGCTATTTCGGGAGCACTAATCCTCGGATTGGATGCCACTTTTTTTAATTATGCTTCGCTTTATTATTAAATTTCGTATTTCGATTGACAGTTCGACGCATCATTTTTTAATACCAAAGACGAAAAATATTTCTCACTCAAGGCGAATGCAAAGTTCATACTGAAAGTGTCGATAGACGTGCCAGGTATTTAAATAAAAAAAGATAGCGGTACTTTACAATATTTCGAGAATAAATCGAAACGTGCAACTGTATGTAGACTTTTGTGTAAAATTTAATGAATTTTTTGAAAATTATTACTTTTTTTTTTGTTCAACAATAACTTTCTTTCCTGTATGTGTCAGCCTCGGGACCGTGTAACTTAATATTATACTATTTTGCTTCAATTTTCATTTACGTAAACAATTTTTTCTATAAAACTGCAATTCTTACAAATTACAAATTTTGGTTTCTTAATAATAGAATATGGAGTCAACTTAGGGAATAAAAACAAATAAAAAGCTCTATAAACCGCAAAATTATTTTACACGGTACCAATTTTAGTTTTTGACTATGAATAAAACAATATTCGTTATAGTTGCAAGCATACGAGCTCTACTATTATCTTGAAAGACACCATGATATTTTGAAAACCATACAAAAATACGGCACGTTACGATACAGTTTCATATAATTAAATAATATTATAACAACAATAAAAGTGTATACAACACATAAATTCCCATGAAATTTTCCACCCAGCAACAAAAAAACTAAAAACTAAAATGAAAAACTTTAAAAAGCGCATCTACATATTTAACTTTGACAATAGACTGAATGAGTTTTAAGTACCAAAAATTGTCATCCCAAATTGCACCAATAACTTTTGTCTATCTATGTTCGTATTTAAATTTTTCCAACAAAAAATTTTGCGAAGAAAACTTAAGTTTCTTTTTTTCTATATACGAAACTTTGTTATGTTTAAATTTGAAGTCACTGGAAAATATAAAAGAAAGGAGTTTAATAAAATCCTATAAAGTTTTCATATATTTTGAGAAATATTATTTAGGTTCTCGTACTCGTACAGAGGGCGACGTATTATATTCTACTCGTAAACATTCGCGCGAACAAAATTGTTTGCAGTCTTTCCGTGCTCTGGTACAGCTTCGTAAACAAATAGAGCAAATACAAGATATTAGTTTCCATTCTTGTAAGTATGCAACGATTGCTGTTATAACCTGGATTGTTGGAAAAACTGGAAAATTGTTTGCTCTATACTTATACGTATTAAATTTTCTATTTCAATATTTCATCATAAAATTTCTCATTGTTGTTGGTAAATTTATTATTTTTTTCTATATTCTTGATTGAATTTACTTATATTATGTATGTATTATGAATCGATTGAAAATGTTTTTCACGTAGTTTTGTGAAAATATTCGATAACATACTAGGCAAAAAATAAGATAACATACATGAGATATTTTTGCTATTGATTTGATTTGATTGATTGATTCTGAATGCACGACCAAGTTCTTACACAGGAGCTCCCGGGTGACGCCGGGCCCACCGTACACTCTTTTTTACATATAACAAAACCGAAGGATTGGATAGGTTAGTTAAGTGGGACAGAATCGGCCCGGTTACAGACACCTAGGTATAGCCGATAGTTAGTAACACAAAGACAGCACAATACTAATCTACTAAGGAAGGATAAAGGTTTAATAGGTTTAATGGATAACGATGGTATTGGTCTTCAACAGTAGTTCTCTAAATCAGCAACCTGAGAAAAAATTTGTATTATTTCACGTACATCTGGAAATTTCCTGAAATGTAATTGTAAATTAATGCAAAATTTAATTGATTAAATCGACCCAGTTGCAGACCCTTAAATAAAGTCGATAGTTATTAATGCAATGACAACACCATTCTAATCTACACAATCAACAATTAATATTTCAAAGAAATATTATTTCACGTCTGTAGATTTCCTGAAATTTAATTCTAAATTAATATTTTCCGGCTTCCTAAATAATATAAACATTTATTAATTTAATCCTCCTGCAATTCCACGACTTACAAAAGGATTTCCTGTATCCATAATTATTTAAATTATATCAAACTTAGTCTAAAATTCATTAGTATTTAACCCTTAAATCGAGAAAAAAAAAAAAAAAAAAAACAACAATTTTTATATGTAAGGCATCCCAAAGGCAATGGTTCCCGGAAAAATATCAATGTTATTCAATACCAGATTAACTACCTGATAGGATATTTCAAACAATTTTAATTTAATTCGCAAAAATTTCAAATATTTTATTAGTTTTGTTCACCAAAGAAGAGAATATTCGATTAATTACCAAGTATAATTATAGTGCACAGGATATTTATATCATGCTCAATAGAACTTTACTATTCCTCAACCAATAACTGTTAAATATGGTACGCAGAATTGGATTGGCACTGTAGCATGTTCAATGGAACTAAGCAAACTCAAAACAAATGATGATCAAATTCGGGTGCAAAGCCGAATTTGACGAAATTTTCGGATTCAGCTATAATGAATGAAACATGCCGTTTCCAACCGAAATTTTCCAGTTCAGATTGTACAGCTGGGCTAGGATTCTAATAAATTAGGATCAACTTGTATTGGGATTTTAATGTGTCTTTTTGATAAAGTTCTAAAATTCGATAATTCTGAATGGAACTTGGCCATACCCCGACCAATTATTGTCAAATCAGGTAAGCAGAATTAAATATGAATGTAAAAATGGATTTTAGAGAAGTTCTGGAGTTCGGCCGTGCTAAGCAATGTCTTAACTAATCATGTTTGAATCTGATATGTTGAGCTGAATCGGGATTTCAACATAAATCCCGGGTGAAGTACTGGATTTTTCAACAAAATAAATCCGAAAATAATCGGCCAAGGAATTTTCCTATTTCTCCATTTACACGTCAAAACAGCCAGTTGACAGATGACCCAGCCGAACTAAGCCTCTCCCAAATTAATGCTAATTGCTAGAATTGCGATTTGCTAGAATTCCAATTAAGCCCAAAAATGATTTTATGCATCTTCCGCAGTATATTGTCTCAATCAAACAAAACGATCATGATTTATGTGAGGTGATGACACGAATCTTCCGCAGTATATTGTCTCAATCAAACAAAACGATCATGATTTATGTGAGGTGATGACACGAACGGAAAATAGAACCACGCGGAAGGCTTTTTACACAATTGGTACATGAGCAGGTCGTTGATTAGGATTTAGAATTCAAATCAATCGATATTCGTATATATCATTCCCATGCAAAGACGAACCTGTTTCGAGAAATATTATTGAGCCAGAAATTCTTTTAGATAAAATAGTGCCAGCATTAAGCAATTTTAAAAAAACAGTCAACATTAAAAGGCTGAAGGATATCACATCAAAGATTTAATTGTCATTACAAATGGAAATAAAAAATTAAAAACCATTTTCCCTTTGCCATGCCGTAACACATATGAGGTCTCATCCCTTTAAATCAATCTACAAAAAAGTCATGAATATTTATATATATATACACATATACATACATATCTACACACATACACACACATATACATACATATATATATAAAATTTTACTATAAAATGAAATAAAAAATATTTCTGTTCTTTGTCACTCTTATGAAATTTTAAAGTTTTTCTTTTGCGTATTATCAGTAAAAAAATTGCTGTCAGCAAATCTTTCACGGAATTAATGCATTATTTGTAAAACTGATCAACAAGAAATATGTAAAAGAACAAAAAATATTTTGTTTTACTATTCACTTATCAAGAATAAAGTAGAAAGAAATGATATGTATTCTCTATTCGATCGTTCAATACAGGCAACAATACATTTTATCCAATCAGTAACTACAATGAATTTTCGCTTTCTTATTAGAATAGAAAAGTAAAACCAAAAGAGCAGTAGATCCCGTTCGCTAACACAAAAAATAAGATCAACCTTTTTAGTTTCTCATTATTCGCTCATTAGACACTATTCGTTTTCTACTGCATAACATTTCTGAAAATTCATTTTACTATTCAAGAGCGAAGAGAAATTAGCATAAAAAATTCATTTAAAAATGAACGGAAAATGAATGACAAGCAACAGAAGAGTATTTTTATTTTCATCCTTTTTGTCTTATTTGACTAAACTAAACTACGTGAATGTACGTACATATATCCATACACACACACACAATCGCAAACGATACGACACATCACAAATGCGTATATTAAAAAATATTTACATTAATAAAATTAAAATTTATATAAATTTTTTACAAAAAATAAAAATTAAACAAAATATAAACTAAACAAAGTATAAATAAAAATATGAAACACAAAAGCACTTAGCTTGTGATGCGTTCACCATTGCTGCGTCAGTGCATCACACAAATAACAAAACAACCCGTCATAACAACCTAGACACTTTCACGTTAATTCACGTTTCAATTTACTAACACCAATTTATTAACACTTTATATTATATATTTAATATTTAATTTTAATAACTTTTATATATAAAATATTATTTATTTATTTATTTAAAACAGAAAAAAAAATTTAAGTTTCAATTTTCTATACAGAGAAAGACAAAAACGCGTCTTTCTCGTACGACGATCGATCGCCGACCATACATGAGATATTTTTGCTATATACGAAAATTGAATTTAATGAAAATTACTATGGAATATAATAGATGTGAAAATTCTGTATATAAACTTCCTTTTTATCCTAATAAGTTCAATGTACAGCAAGAAACATGAAATGTATAAAATTAACTTTGTTATTTTTAAATAAATTAATATTTTTTGGAACAAATATAAAGAAAATGCAAAGTTATGTGGTTTTAGTGGTGAATTTTTTTTTTACAAATTTTCTTTTATAACTTTTCTTGAAATATTTAATCGAAAGGTTAATGTTATAAATTGTAATCTATAACATGCATATTTTATGATTTTTAAAGAAAAGTCGGAAAATTAAATGAAAATTTAATGGATGTTGGGTTAAATATATTTTTACGTACATATGCCTTCTCCTCGTTTACTAAAGGTCACATACGATTTACCAAAATGAAAATAACTTTCTTACAATAAGTTCTTATATAAATAAAATATACGGTAGCAAAATCCTAAAAGGGTTTAGCCCTTAATGAAATAACCGCACGTCCATAAGATGATGATGATGATCACCATCATTTTGAATTTATTCGATTTTTAGTTATACCAAGGAATCATAAAAAAATATTCATTTGAATAAAATAAATTAATCATATTATTTTCGGTAAATAAATTTTTAAAAAAGTAATTTTAATAGTTTGTGGACATAAACTGCAGTGGTTTACATTATTAAAAACAAAATTTCTCCCTAAAAATATAATTTTATTAATAATGCATCACAATTAAATTTCCTGAATAATATTTACATATTTGGTATTTAACGAGAACAGCATGAACATAAAAACATATAAATTTAATTTTGTCACATTTTGTCATTTTGATATGACCAATTTTAAAGGGACACAAATCATTGCATGCAATCAGTTTATTTATAAAAACATTTATTATACTGTTTGCGGTAAGTCGTGGCACACCATTTGCAACAATAACTCATACCTTGTACTGTATTTTAAATTAAACAGCCTTTAAATGCAGGATTTAAATAAAAAAATAAAACTTTAAATAGTTCATCACCAAATCTATGTAATTAGTTCCCGCCCTTAGTAATAGCGCTTGTAGGTAATCGGGAGAGCCAAATTCGCTTGGTATTAAATACAATTAACAACCGACATGCGGTCCAACTCGCGACTTATTTCAAATAAGTCGACTTATTTGGCTTATCCAAAATGGCGGCTTCAAATAATTAATCTGCTGGTTCAATTCAAATCGAGACTTATTTAAACATAACCCTATATTTCATTAATTGACAATTGACAGTTTACAGTTCTAATAATTGCGATTCACAGTAATTTTGTTTTTGTCCGTCATAATTTTACAAAAAAAAAAAAATATTTTTATAAATGTAAATAGCTACAAATGTATATAGCTACAAATTATAAATTTTTTTCTGTTGTTGTCTTATTATCTCAGTTAAATTTTATTACGAACAAAAAAAGTACGAAAAGTTTTCTGTATTTCTTTGGTAAATTTACAACAACAATTGCATGTATCTAAATTGAGAAAAAAATTAGCTAAATTGAAAATTCTTTAGAATTACGAAAGCTAAATTAAATTTTAAGATAAGTATCGCTTACCACTCGGAGGATTATTTTCGAGTGGTAAGCACCTTAACTAAAAATTCAATTTAGCTTTCGTAATTCTAAACAAATTTCAATTTAGCTAAACTTTCTATCAATTTAGAAACATGCAATATTTGTTATAAATTTACTGAAGAAATACAGCAGTCATTTTTGCGGCAACTCTCCAAAATAAGTGAAGAAAGTCTACAAAAGTCTCCTCGTGAGGTGACTTATTGTAGACTTTCAAATAAGTTAAGGGGTTAAAGAAAAATTTGATAGTGCAACATGAAATATTGTTCCAAAATAGTTCAACAAGCCTAATATGTATAAACAAATTTGGAAATGGTAGAGACTTTACCGTCACCTACAAAAGAGTTTTCTAGAAGCCAAATAAGCTGAACCACCAATTAAAGTTGTTGCAATATCAAATTATTCCACTATACGAGTACAATCGATTTTGAAATCGGTTACGATAGCCGAGTACAAACTTGTATCTCAAAACAATGACGCCTGGAAAATTAATTAATCAAGCTAAATTCCGAGGGGCACAATGGATTACCTACGCGAATAAGAATGATTGTCCATCAAAGTTATGGCTAGAGATTTTCATCCAATCGGTGCAAAAGAGGAAATTTTTGAAAATCTCAAGCAAAAAAATCATCAAATAGAACATGCTGAACAAGAATTTTTAATTTTTATAATGGTATTTAACTCATACAAAAATATTTTATTTTTACTTTAGCCTTCAACACTCTTTCGGTGTCATTTTCAAAAGCAATATGACACCGAAAAGGTGTCTAAAGCTAAAGCAAAAATAAAATATTTAAGGCTTCCACTATTTCTACTCACTTTTAATAACAAAGAAACAATGAAAAATGTGTATAATATCAACCACAGTGCAAAAATTGTCAAGGTTTTAATCATATGCCGAAATAAAGCCAAAAGAGAAACCAGATGCATAGAATGTGCGGGAATGCATTACACTCAAGTTAGCCAGGTCCGTAAAGATATTGCTGCCAAAATACTAATTGCAAGAAGACACATCCTGCAAACTACAGAGGATGTGAAATAGCTAAGGATCTAAAATGATTAAGAAATGGGCGGGTGAACAAAATGGAGGAATACTGGAAAATGAACCAAACCTTCACGAAAAAAAAACCAATACCTCATGCAAGTACAATGGGAGAACCAAAACTACACTTGCATGTGGCAATACCAAAACTTATTTCAAAGACCATTGCCGAAGGTACAACAGTGCTCGAAAGATACTCAGAAGCAAAAAAGCTCTTAACATTCGATTAGCTAAACAAGAGAAATTACTTGAAGCAACAGGTTAGATAAACAACACTCTCTAAATGGAATGACATCGGAAGTGATTTTAATATAAAAAATGCCTACTAGGGATCAAGAGTGACCACTAACAAAGTCAAAGAGCTGTTTGCAGCAAGACGATTATGCAGTTGCGATTCAAGAGGTGAATCAACTTATTGGTCTATGGATAGAAACAAAATACCCGATCTCATAGACATCTTTACCATCAAAGCTATTGACGAACACTACATATACCTAGAAAACCCGGAGGACATTATGTCGGATCCCACACCAGTTATTATGACAATCAGTGCAACGATTGTTAAGAAAACTAGTCCACCTTGGCAATAACCAATGAAAAAACCAACCTGCTGGAGAAATTCCAAAAACTAGTTGAACATAATACTAATCTTTAGGTACCAAGTAGTGGCGTGAAGTAGTATCCCCACAAGTTCGAGGGAAATGCGCTGAAATGTTTGATACCCTCTAGAAGTTGGGGAACCGGTTACAGCAAAACGAAACGCAAAAAAGGCCTGGCAAAGATAAACTAATCATGATATCTAATCCCAACAAACCATTAAATGACAAAAATTCGTATAGGCCGATATCCTTAATGCTAACAATTTCAAAAAATTTCGAGAAACTACTCTTCAAGGGACCCAGTGGTTTGGCTAATAATAGAAAAATGAAACGTTATTCCACAACATCAATTTGACTTCAAAGCAAACATCATTTAGCAATAAAACGAGTGTGGAAGTAGAAACTCGGCTCTGAAGTTGGTTGCATTAAAATATACTTGAACGCACCCAAATCGCCCGCCATTTTAGATATATGTAGCTTAGTCATTGCTGCTTTAATGACATAGGTTTCAGTCATTTACAACCTGTCGTTACAACCTGTCGATAAGCAATATTCACCTCATTACATTCCATTCTGTGTTCATGGAATTGATTAATTCGACTTTGAGTGAACATTCTGTGAGCCATTCAACAAATGTGGTTTGCAAGATTTTGTGATGAAAATTTTCGTCTTGGGTACAATCCACGTCCAGGTGCAGTAAAACAATTTGAAGACGAAGTACTTAAAGTTTTATACTGGGTGAAAATCCATGTCAAACTCAAAAAGAGCTTGCAGAACAGTTACCCACCAAACAATATCACTTCGATTGCATGCAATGGGAAAAATACAGAATGAAGGAAAATGGGTTCCTTATGAACTGACCGAAGAAAACAAAAACAAGAGTTGACATCTGCTAGACTTTGCTTTCTAGAGACAAAAGAAAGAATTTGTTGCCCAAAATTATTACTGGTGCTTTCACATTACTGCATAAAACCATGGGTTGATCCTAGCCAGCCAACAACATCAGTTGCAAAAAATGAATATTAATGCCAAGAAAGCGTTACTGTGTGTCTGGCGGGATTGGAAAGCAATCATTTACTGCAAGCTTCTGAAACCTGGTCAAACTGTTACAGCTGTACGTTACCAGGCCCAATTGATAAAATTAAGTGATGCTCTGAAAAAGGACCATTTACAGGCCAAGGAAGGCGAAGGTGATATTGCTGCATAACAACATTCGTCTAAATACAGAAAAATTAACCCAGGAACTCATTTCCTCCTAAGACTGGGAAGTTTTACAGCATGCGGCGTATTATCCAGACTTGGCGCCGTCTGATTACCACTTCCTCAGATCAGTGGTTCACGAAAGTTGAAGATGTGCAATTTGGCTCGATGACTATTTTGCTTCGAAACCACCCAGTTTCTTTTGCGAAGGCATTCATGATCTACCTGATAAATGTCAAAACATCATAGATAGTAAATTGTTTCGATAATTAATCTCTGTAACAATTATATTTTCAATAAAGTTAAATTTGACATTTGTACTCCTAATGAATACATATTTAATCTTTAAATTTATTCGAATTTTTAATTATTTGTCCTTTTTGTAAATGTTTACTTTTCAACGTCATAGCAAACATTGGAAAAGCTCAAAGCTGTTACTTCCGGTAAAAAAAATTCCACCTGATTTCGTGAAGATCTCTTATTTATGGTAAAAGCTTAAGTCTAATGTTTTATTCCGAACTGTCAATCCACCTGGACTATACGGATGCAAAATTTTGGAGAACTTTTTTTTTTATTAAAACACGTACGTCACTTTCCATCAAATTTTAAAAATGTTCAAATGAAACTTAATTTACAATCTTTTTTTAATCGTTTTCTCATAAATGTTTTCAAAATAATTGCAAAATCCGTAAAAACTTCTATGGAATCTGCCACTTCCGGTAGACCGATTTCTCAAATATCACCGCCAACTCCCAATTTATGCAAAAGATTTAAGTTAAAAGTTTCATTTCGATGAATTAATCGGTCTGGGCTGTACAGAGAACCCAACTTTTGTTGAAAACAGTATTTTGTCGACAATTTCTGCATAACCTTTAAAAAACTAGTATCGGTAAAATATTTTGCTTCATAATCGGTTTTCTCATAAATGATATACTTTTCAAGATATTGGCAAAAAAAGAGAAAACTTCGATACACAGACACACACAGAGATTTTTTAAAAACCACTCTTTTACTTCGGCCATCCACTATACGGTTACTAATTTGAATTAGTTCAAATAATTATTGCAGCCTTCAGACTGAAATATGTTCCACGTCAATGGAAGGTGGCTGAAGTAATTTTGATCGCTAAACAAGGAAAACCACCAAACGATAAAAAAAAATCTTATAGGCCAATATCACCACTTCCAGTTATATCAAAAAAAATTTAAAAACTGCTGCTCAAGAGGGTCAAGCCTATAATAGAAGAAAAATGTTTAATTACATCACAACAATTTATGTTTAAGGAAAATCACGCAACTGTTGATCAAGGTCACCGAAATTATGCTAGTGTCCATAACTAATTTTTTAAACAAAATATGGATTTTAGGGAGATATTTGTCACAAATAATTTTAATCGTTAGAAATATGGGCCAATATGGTTCCCATATTGGCTTTAGAGGTTAGGAATGACATTCAATGTGAAACTAAAATCGTTTAACGCCATTTCGAAATAAACTCTAGCCGGTTAAGGAAAATTCTAAATAAGCCGCA
Organism: Nephrotoma appendiculata; assembly: GCA_947310385.1. Lineage (NCBI taxonomy): Eukaryota > Metazoa > Arthropoda > Insecta > Diptera > Tipulidae > Nephrotoma > Nephrotoma appendiculata. The sequence goes on from OX371224.1 coordinate 147,408,428, forward strand.
AGGCGCTCAATTTTTTTTTGAAAATGCACGCTATCCTCGACTAAAATATTAAAGCCCTTTCTAATTTAAATAGCCAATATGAGAGCTAAGTGTAATTTGCTATGACCTTCAACGAAATCCTTTCATATAAAAATTACTACCATTATCGCCTCAAAGGCGAAATATATAAAACCCAATTTCAAGAAAAAAACTGAAATAATTTAAGCCTAATTCTAAAATTTTCTAAAGGCGGCGACACTTACGAAATATGGACTTATCATAGACATATGATTTTCATAAATTGTCATTCATAAATTGGGGAAAAACAAACTAGCTCCTAAAAGATACTATATTAAACAAACAAAATACAGAGGTATACCCTTCAATAATATTTTTGTTGAACAACAAATTAAAAAATAGAAATAAAATTATTGTTACGGTGACACCTAGATTAGAATAGAATAAGTTAATTTTATTAATTGTTCAATTGCATTTATGATTTGGTTCACCATTTAGGCGTCATTTCTATACTGACATATTTGCTCTATTCTTGATGCGCATTTACGATTATTCTAGAAACAAATATTTTGCTATATAAAGGCGTACATTAACGTAGAATGCTGAGTCTTATTTTAAACGTGATACAGTGAAGGTTAAAGAGAAATATTATTAAAGTGATTATTAAAGCGATTATTAAAGTGATAACTAAAAAGTGTGTTATAATTGTAATAATTAATTGTTAATTTTGTGTTGTATAATAGATTGTGTTGTGCAAATAAATTTGTGTGAGTTCAAATTTGAAGCAGTTGTATTTATTCACAATCCAGTGATTCGAACCTTGAGTGACAAGGCAAAATCGTAACATTATTATAAAAACCCCCATCAAATAATAAGTATACTTTCAGAAACTTTCTTTTTCAGAATACTTTCTTTGAAAAGTTATAGGGGCTAAGGGTGTTTAGTATGCTCAATTCGCAATACGATTAATTTACATTGTAAGCGAATTTCCATTAGATGATTTTCGGTTAGATTGGATCTTTAATAACCTGAAAATACACTTAGTATTTGGTGGAGGTTTTCCTAGGACATGCGAAATTTTGTGGAAAATCGCTTACGACGATAATTTATTATCTCGTTACAAATTGTGCGTACTAAACCACCTTAGTCCTTACACCTATTCTACGGATTTAAATTTTCTGTTAGTTTAGTTCTATATTAACTTAAATTCATATACTGATTAATTGATTTGCTTTATTATTATTAATATTATGTATTACTAGCATTAAAAGATTTTTTTTTTAAATTATAATTTCAATTTTTTAAAGTTATTGAATAAAAGGAAAATACAAAAATAAAGTAAGGGCAAATTCACATAAACAAGTTAAATTTTATCTTTATCGTTTAATACGAATAAAGTATATTACACTCACTAATACATATAAAGATATTTAAGTTTAACAAAATATTCACAATTGTGTACACAAGCGTGAAGTTTTTCCTACACCTCCCGAATTTTAATTTTTATGATAGTTGAGGAAATAGTTCACGGAAATATAAAATCCAAGAATAAGCAATTTAGATAGCATATTCCTGCCATGCCAACAATTCAGCGGTCTTTGTTGTTTAATGGAATTGGGCCAATTCTGGATTACCACAAATTGAGCCACTGCGTTTTTCGGATTGCAATAATCATTATTTACAGGAATTTCCAATCAGAAGTGCCAACTTTATTGGTTTCTAGAACACTTTTTGTCAGAAAATCGTTCATTTAACGGTCGTTGTTGTTCAACGGAATTGGGCCAATTCAGGATTAACACAAATTTAGTCACTATATTTTATGGATGGCAATGCACATGCCTGATAGGAATAAGCTATCTGATTTGCTTACTCTTGAATTTTATAATATTTGATTTCTATTTTATAATTTGATGTTGAACAAAAATATTACTGAACGGTATACCTCTGTATTTTGTTTGTTTAATATAGTATCTTTTAGGAGCAAGTTTGTTTTCCTCAATTGTGAATGAATGAAAATTTATGAAAATCAAATGATAAGCACAAATTCCGTCAGTGTAGCCGCCTTAAGAAAGTTTTTAAATTAGGCTTAAATTATTTCTGTTTTTTTCTAGAAATCGGGTTTTATTGGTTTCGTCTTTTAGGCGAAAACACCTGAACTAGCACTAATTTTTTCCCGTGAACACTATATAGCACAAATTGGGCTTGATCGGTATGCAAAGTTTCAATTTGATATTCGAAAGTTTCACTGCTGCAGTTACCCACACAAAATTGCGCGTGTTCCTAATGATTAAAATTATTTGTGAAAACAAGAACGTGAAATACAAAAAATTGATCTTTTTTACAAACAAAATTTATTTTTATATTAACAATGTACAGGCACGCAAATATCTATTTACAATTTATATTTTGTCTAACAAAACTATTCAGACGCAAAACTTTCTATCCAAAATTATTAAACTGTCCAATAATATAAAACTGCCCAGAATGTTCACGCCGGTAAAGTTTGAAGTAGTATTCATACGACGGATAAAAATCCCGGATTTTTCTATCCCATTGTTTTAACCAATTACATCACGTAAATTATACAATAGACACGCCTATTTTCATACAAAAGAGTTGAAAAAAATTGAAAAAAAATCTCGGATGGAAAAATCCGAGATTTCTATCCGTCGTATGAATTCGACTTGAAACCAAGGGCCTGAATTTAAACTGTATTTTTATCAAATTATAAAATTTTATCAAATTATGAAATCCTACATTGCAGATCGGCGCTTTCGAGTTAAACTTGAAAATAAGTAATATCAGCAGGTACCACACAAGCGTACTTGGACCGACCTAGGATGAACAGACCTTTATATTAGAGATTTGCCGAATATTTATAGCGGTGTTATTGGGTTTTTATTATTAAATTAACTCTCACTATATTTTGTATTATAAAACTATTTATTTATTATTGTTGTGTAAATTTTCTCTATATATAATTTTTTGTATTAAAATTAGTTCACACAAAGATGGTTGAGTGTGAACGATTATTCGTGGCTTTCACACTTTATATTATGATGAGACTGCGTCTCCTTTAAGACCTAAAACGCGACTGTTCTTCTTCGTTTTTTATCCCGTAATAAATATCGAGATTCGCGAATGTAGGTGGCGAAATAGTTCCATTCAGCAAAACGAGCTATGCCTCGTAATTAAGCGGCGCGGTGTATAAATAGTTTTGCTACGAGAAGTGCCACGAAGTGAAAAGGATTTTTCTGTTTGAGCCGCTACATCACTCCCCTCGTGGATCGAAAACCGTAGTGTTTTAAATTGAATGTAACCGTTTTTGGAACACTACGTTTCTCGACTGGGTTAACCACAAGTATTCCGTACGCTGGCTTAAGCCTGTCGATGCCAATTGTTGTGGATTTTCCATCTACATCCGCAACAAAGAATTTGCGTAATTTGCGGGTCACTGGATACGGTCCAGAATAGGGTGTACTCAATGGACCTCTGACTCTATCCACACGTACGAATACGTGTGAACAGGTTTCCAGATTTTTGAGAATGTTCGTAGGAACTAAGGCTCTCGTGGTGGTACGAAGTGATTCACGAAATCCGAAGTATCTGTGTTTGGGTTCGAATTTGGATCATTGATGAAGAATTCACCGGGAACCTTGATATGTTGACCATATACTAGGTCTGCTGGTGTGCAGTTGAGGTCTTCCTTGACGGAGGTTCGAATACCCAATAGGATTGTTGGAAGTTCTGAACTCCAATGGGATGTATTACATCGAGCTGTTAAGGCGGATTTTAATTGCCTGTGGAACCGTTCGACAAGACCATTCGCTTTCGGGTTGTAGTCAGTTGTCCGAATGCGATGGGAACCTAGGAGCTTCGTGAGCTCGGTGAACAACGTTGACTTGAATTGTGTTCCTTGGTCTGTCGTGATGAAGAGTGGGACACCATATCTACAGATATACTCATTGTAGAAGATTTTACTTACGATTTTAGCGGTCATTTCTCGGATTGGATAAGCTTCTGGCCAACGGGTAAATCGGTCGACTATTGTTAGAATATAATGATAGCCATTCGATTGGAACAGTGGACCAACCAGGTCCATGTGGATGCGTTCAAACCTGCCACTTGGTAGCTCGAATTTGCCAAGTTCTGATTTCGTGTGGCGGTGAACTTTGGACTTTTGACATGGGATACAAGATTTCGTCCAATTGCTTGTATCAGTATTCATTCTCGGCCAGAAGTATTTTGAAGCAATAAGTTTTCGCGCAGCATGGATGCCGGGGTGTGATAAGCCATGTAGACTATCGAAAATTGTCCGTCGCATGTTGAAAGGAACGTAGGGTTGATTTTTACCTGTTGAAGTCTCACACCAAATTTGCTGTTTGTCTGGTAAGTCGATCCGTTGCAGGTTTACGCTTGATTTCGGTGTGTGTGTGCTGAAATTAATTTCTGCAATTCGTCATCGCGTTGTTGTTGTACAAGTAATTCATTCGTGTCGAAGAAGAAGACGCTGAGTTCTGTGAGAAGTGTTTCACCAGAACGAGATAAACAGTCGCTCACCACATTGTGTTTACCTTGGATGTGATAAATGTCGGTAGTGAACTGGGCAATGTAATCGAGATGTCGTAATTGCCGGGGACTACGTTCTGCCTTTGATGCAATAGCTGTTGTAAGAGGTTTATGGTCAGTAAATATAGAGAAATTTTAACCTTCGACGAAATGGCGAAAATGTTTGATTGCTAAATATATAACAAGAAGTTCTCTATCGAAGGTAGAGTATTTAATTTCCGCAGGAGAAAGCTTCTTTGAAAAGAACACTAATGGTTGCCAACATCCTTCGTTGCGTTGTTGTAAGACTGCTCCAACTGCTACATTGGAAGCATCGGTAGTTATGTTGAACTGCGCGTCGTTCAACGGGTGTGCCAAAAGAGTGACAGCGGCAAGAGAACGCTTGACCTTGTCGAAAGATTCTGCACAATCTTCAGGCCAAGAGAAGTTTCTTCTGTTTTTGCCTTTCTTGAGTAAAGTGGCCAAATGCCTGTGAATGGGCGATAACAGTTCGGCTAAACGTGGTATAAAGCGGTGGTAATAGTTCACCATACCGACGAACTGCTGTATTTGGCGAATTGATGTTGGCTCTGGAAAATTTGAAATGACATCAAGGATGCCATCTTTCGAAATTGTGTGGCTCAAGAAGTCGAGTGACTTCACGCCGAAAATACATTTCGAAGCTTTAATATTAATTCCATATGTGGAGAGAAATTTAAATACTGACTCGAGATGTTCACTGTGTTCCATCTCGGACCGGCTTGCAACGAGGATATCGTCGGTATAAGAGTAGATGAAGTCCAGCCCTTTTAACACTTCGTTAAAGAATCGCTCGAACGTCTGGGCTGAGTTACGAAGGCCGTATGGCATTCGGGTAAACTCAAAAAGCCCAAAAGGAGTAGTAATCGCTGTTTTATGAATATCCTCGAGAGCCATGGGAATTTGATGATATGCCCTTACCAAATCTATTTTCGAGAAAAAAGTGGCACCGGCGAGTTTCAACGAGAAACTGTGTATATGGGGGATAGGATATCTATCTGGTACAGTGACAGTGTTTAGCTGTCGATAGTCTCCACAAGGGCGCCAGTCCTTGTTTTTCTTTTGCATCATATGTAATGGTGAGGAGAATGGTGATGATGAAGGGCGGCAGATTCCGGTGTCTATCATAAACTGAAATTCTGTTTTAGCAGCTTTTAGTTTCGTGTCGAAGGAGACACAGTCTCATATATAATAATAAAGAGAAAGTGCCGCGAACAGTCGTCCACCATTAAACGTTGTGAACTAGTTATAAATACACTGTGCTAGTTGAAAAATGTGACAAGCTGGGCACCCAGGGGTAAACCTAATTCGAGTACCCTGAGTTCAATGGTGCTAGTCCCATTTTAAAGTTAGTCCCCATTTTTGAGATATTGCTTTCGACATATTTTTTTGGCCTGAGTCAAAATATATTCTCATTTTCACGTTGATAGCTCTTGAACCATTAAGATTTTCGTTATGCTTTCTTCAGCAAAGTTGTTGCGCAGGTCAAGACCAAATATATCAAGACCGAATATATCAAGCCAATTGCCGATTATATCAAGACTGTAAAAACATCTAATTTTTTTTTGCTTTTCATTTCGACGAAAAACACTGTTTTTATCATTTTTAATCATTTTGTTGAATTTAAATCGAGTAGAATCGATCGAATAAACATCGCATCGACAAAAATAGATACAATAGAAAATATTTAAAAGAAAGTTAAATCGATTCAATGGTGATTTTATGGTGATTTTTCCTAAAAAAAATTCCTATAAAATTAACATTTTACTTCTCTTTGACAAAACAATGGCGTGCCGTTGCGATAGTGGATAAAAATCCTGGATTTTCCATCCCATTGTTTTAACGAATTATATCACGTAAATTATCACTTTGGACGGTAGTCCAAACGAGTGACGAAAGCACCTACTGTGCTGGAAGTCAACCTCGTATATATATACAGCTAGTTTCGAACTTTTTCTCTTTGAGGCCGCTAGGATCATACCATTGGAAAGGTCTTGAAAAGTAGACCCAAATAATGTATAAAAGCTGGAATTTCTACCAACATTGAGTGGAGATATGGCCTTCCGAAAATCGCCCCAAAAAATAAGTTTCTCAGGCATAACTGCCCCAAAAAGTGCCCGAATTATTATTTTAAGTAGCAAATTATGATTGTAGACTCCAATACCAATTCAACGATACCTCAAACGTCCAAAACGGATGATTTTGACCAAAGTTATGACATTTGGAAATTTTTCTATGACGTCACCATATAATCTTGCTTTGGTATATATGTTTGTTTGTTTGTTTGTCCGTACTTCTTCCATTTTATCTCACATTTTCAGGGTTTGTAATACTTGAAAAACTAAGCAACTTTTGTTGACAGCTATCAAATAGCATATAAAAAAATTTCAACAAATTAAGGTTGAGGATCATTTTGACCAAAAAACTGAAAAATGCCAAATCGGCCGGCTACATTCGGCCAGCTTGCTAAAAAATTAGCAAACTAAAACTTTTGGTTCATATTTTCAGGATTATTAGCCACAAACCTCACCTACAGCATGACATCAACCGTTTGTCCCAGAAAACTCGTATAATATCGGTCCGTTGCGGTTCATAATGATAGTGAATCAACGTATTACAATGAAACAAATATAAATACATTATATTGTTATCATTGCTAAGAGAATTTTTAACAGTGACCCTTTTTCATAACAAAAAAAATGAAAAACTGACAAATTGATGTGATCGAATCAAAAAAATCATCAAACACATTGAACATTTGACAGTCTCCTTGCATAAAATTTATATTTTTTTAATCTTTATGATGATTTCTTTACACAGTAGATGTTATCTTCCCTCCCATCGCATGAAGATGGAATATCAGCGAGAGGGTAGCTACCATTAATTTTTGTTTCCAACTAACACACTAAAATATGTATATTTTATGACAACAATAAAACGAATCGCAATTCAATTCATTTTCAATTTGCCGTGCCAAAATCATTGATATCAAATAAAAAACCTCTTAACGAGGTAAATGTTCGAGTGACAGAAGCCGAATTCAATTCACAAAATTTCTGATATCAAATTTGTGCCGAAAAAAACAATTGCATTCGATTTGTCAACGATTTTTCGGAATGTTCAACAACAACGCGCTGAATGCACTAACATTCCGAAAAATCGTTGACAAATCGAATGCAATTGTTTTTTTCGGCACAAATTTGATATCAGAAATTTTGTGAATTGAATTCGGCTTCTGTCACTCGAACATTTACCTCGTACAACAGACACACCACTTTACATACAAAAAAATTGAAAAATAATCTGGGATAGAAAAATCCGAGATTTTTATCCGTCGTATGTTTCTATGATTGAATGGCGCAATGACATTTGATGGTTGATATATTGATGCAGATGTTTCTTAATTAACGTGTATAATTTACGTGATGTAATTGGTTAAAACGATGGGATGGAAAAATCCAGGACTTTTATCCACTATCGCAACGGTACGCCATTGTTTTGTCAAAGAGAAGTAAAATGTTAATTTTTTAGGAATTCTTTTTTTATAAAAAATCACCATAAAATCACGATTGAATCGATTTAACTTTCTTTTAAATAGTTTCTATTGTATCTATATTTGTCGATGCGATGTTTATTCGATCGATTCTACTCGATTTAAATTCAACAAAATGATTAAAAATGATAAAAATAGTGTTTTTCGTCGAAATGAAAAGCAAAAAAAATTAGATATGGTTTGAGTCTTGATATGTTCGGCAAAGTTGTTTGTCTTGACCTGCGCAACAACTTTGCTGAAGAAAGTATAACAAAAATCTTAAGGGTTCAAGAGCTATCAACGTGAAAATGAGAATATATTTTGACTCAGGGCCAAAACATGTCGAATGCGATATCTCAAAAATGGGGACTAACTTTAAAATGGGACTAGCACCGTTGAATTCAGCATACTCGAATTAGGTTTACCCCCCGGGTGTCCAGCTTGTCATGAAAAAAAAGTTTGCAATTGAAGCACAGTGATATTATTATAGTGATAATATATATTAAATAATAAATAAATGGTTTCGTTGCGTCGAGTTGTCGCGGTTTAGCACAAGGTAACCTACCTTGTGTGATGACGTAGTGAACTACGTTAGGCTTCACTGGGAGATTGTAATTCGGAGCCTCAGTGAGCGAGGGGTATTTCTCTAAAAGAGCGCCGTAATCGTTGTTGACGCTGAAATGTTTTGGAGATGGCGTATCAACTTGTACGATTGTTCGCTTCAACTTCGCACTACTTTACTATAGCTTCGTTAATATTTCAATTGACTTTTACCTTTTTCGTTTCTACAATTTCGCTCGATATATAATTTTTTAAATTATTGATTTCTTTTTGCTGATTTTCTCAATTGATCTGCCCTGTACATTTGTTTATTCGCTTACCCCGTAGTTGGAAAAATAATTCTGTTCAGTTTGTTCGCGTTCGAATATTTTTCTGTAAGTCTATACGATTATAGACAAAATAAAATAAATATTTCTGCTACGCCAGATTTATCAAAGTGAAGTGAAAAACATAATAAATAAATGATGCCACCTAAACAACAAAAAGCCGTTTCATCATCAGAAGATGAGAACGACAGTCACGCTGGCACATCAGCAGCTCGGACAACCAAGATATACAAGATGCCACCTTAAATACCCCCAAGATAGATAGTACAGTAGAAACATTTGCAAATGATACATATATCCTAGCAGTTGGAAAAAAATATTGGAAACAATAAGCAAACTCCAAAATGCAGTTAACACAGTGAATAACGGAAAAGGAAGAGTTAAACATTAAATATAGGAAAATGTACTGGATCATGGGTAGAATTTCTGACCTCACAATATATAACAAATTGCTTCCGTACAGGTTAATGCTAAAACCAATATGAACCTGTGGTATCCAACTTTGCGGTTGTGCCAAAAAGGCCAATGTAAAAATGATACAATGCTTTCAAAATAAAGTGTTGCATTGTGAACGCTACATAGTACATGAGAACGGCTATATTTATAGGGGCTTATATATAGAATACGTCACCAAGGAAAAAGAGAAACCAGCAAGAAAACACGAACAACGTTATATCGGCATAAAAATACGGACGTCGTATATTGGACACCACCAATGTAGTGAGGAGATTCTAAGGAGTAACCAATAGGTTATTCATCATTAACCGAGAAACTAATTTAAGTTAGATAAATTACTAGATGATATGCCTAATCAGTCAATATTACAAAAAAAAATCTTTCTTCATTTGTATCAAAAATTCCCCCAGTGTAATACATTGATAAGTTTTTAAAAGCAAATTGAGCGTAATTTTAATAAACTATTTAAATAATCAAATTAGAAATTGCCAACCTATATGACTAATCATACAGTTTTGCCGAGCATTATTTTTAAACTAAGCCTATTCAACGATAAATACAAATTTGATCATCTCAATTAAATGGCCGTGTGAATTTTGTATTTACCACCAACACACTTGCACAATAATAATAATACATAACACATTGGAAATGAATTATGTGTACATAAAAATTGTTCAAAACATAAATAAAAACATCGCAACCTGTGTGTGAAAATTTACCGTCACCTGTAATATCTATTTTCCTAATGATTAATTTTAATCAACAGTATTTTCAATTTCAACGAACACAAACATATGTATCGATACACACACACAAAAAAATTTGTAAATATTATATCTAAAGAGCTTTCAATTTTTTTTTTGACAAAACGGAAAAACCAATTCCATTTCAGATTCGGGTAAATATTTTTGTTTTTCATATGTGTTTGTATGTGTCTATTTTTCAATTTAATCATAATTAAAAATCTGAAGCCTGAAATGTAATTAAATGTAAGGAAAATAGAGTTCCTTTTTATTTACGTATATACGTTATGTAAGGATATTATAGAGGAATGGGAATTTCATCATTAAGATATTGATTGATTTTCCAATTATAATTAAATAAAGTATCTACTATACCTACAACACAATTTGGTTTACCGCAAAACTATCGATAAAATAAAGTAAGTAAAATTATTCCCACTAAACTCATCCTTAGTACGAGAGCACGAAAAAAGCGGATTAAAATTATAAAACTATTGAATTTTTAATTAAAGTTTATTACTTAAAAGTTAAGTTTTCTATTTAGGTGTTGTTGTTAATGAGGAAAATGCAGAAAGCAACAATTCAATTAAAATTTTAATAGATTATCTCATTTTTTTTTTTTTTTTTTTTTGAAAATTTGTTGCCGTCGTTGTAACTGGATTTTTATATAGATGTATACATTGTAGGTACAGATTTTTTCATTCACCTGTACATTTTCCTGAAAATGCTAAATACGAGTATAATATACGTATCATGTTATCAATAAATAAGAAAAAGAAGATGCAGTATCAGCAACAACAAAAACAACACATAAAAATTAACTTTTTAATTATAAATTTAAATTACAATATTTAATATTTATAATATTATTTAACCCATTCGTTCGGGTTTGTTTGGTGAGGAAAAGTGTGCAGTGAAAAACGCCAAGGAGGTGGCGAGAATCGAAACAGCACACAAAAATTATTAACAAAGTTACGTATAAATAAATCCACCAGTATTTGAATGACACCATGGGGAATATGGGATGAGTACGATTTGTGTGTTGCGATTGTGATATAGAAATCGATCGGGGTTCAAAACGCCTTTTCTGTTTTGTAAAAGTTTATGGTGTATCCGTCGTAGTGTATGAAGGATATATGGCAACAACAACAAATGGTTTATATGGATAATAATAATAATAATAATTTTTTGTGGGGTTTTTCATTTCTAACATTATCATAAAAATCCGGACTATATAGGAGTACTTCGGATTACATGGTCGTTGACTGCGTACGTGAAAACTGGTGTGCGGTTATTATTTGGATTTTAATGTATGAATTTATTTCAATGTGGTGGTTTGTAATAAAATTGCCATTAGGTTATATTACATTAGCACCAGATTCGCGAAGCGCCTCAATCGGTTTTCTTATAATAGTAGCGATAATTTGCCACCAGAGCAAAAACGGTGGATGTTGTACCAAGCGCCAAAAAGGATAAATTTAGGTGAACCAATGAAATAAAGTATTGATAGTAAAATTTTTACTTGATTCAACGCCTTTTAAACGATAAAACCACATGATTACATTGAAACATAACAGTGATTTAGAATTCATAAAATAGAATTCTAAAAGTTTTGTTTAAATTAAAAATACTTTCTAACTAAATAGACATAATTAGTATACCTTATTTAAAAGAGAATGTTATCTTTTTAATGAAAGTTTTTAATGAAATTAGTACTTGAAAATAAAAATGATTATTTCTCAAAATATTAAAGTTGTATTAAGGCGGTGTGTTGGAAGGCTCCTCTTTAAACGTGTATAACTTAATAGAGGGGCTTTAACGTGCAAAGTGATCGAAGTAACCTACCTTCGTTTTGATCAAGGAATCCAACGGTACCAAGCGTGCCAGCTACTTTAGAGACACCTAGTATATGACTTCGTTCAATTTGTGGGGATTTAAGCAAAATCTAATTTTACCTGAAGGTTTTCGAACGTAAACAACAGAGTGTGAACAATCAGCAGGACCAGTAGCTTTCACCACTCCCAACCGTATCATGCGATCAAGTGCCAGATTTAACTCCTTCTGAACGTATCGTTTCATGTATTAACCGGACTCGCGATTCCTGTGTCGATGTCATGCTGTATTAACCTTGCTAACCCAGTTGGTCAAGACGAGTCACGATCACGAGAAAAGAAAGCATTACTGTTTTCAAACCCCGTGTTGTGTAACATACCGGAAAATCCGATTCGTTTATTTGCTTTCCGCATTTTTAAAAGGTCGTTCAATTTTAACCAAAATAAACACAATTGCGTACAAGAAATGAAAATGCAATCTTGCAACTTCGGAAAATGCGCACATTTGTTTTCCGTAGTGCTTGTATAACATTTTCATTTCCTTAACATTTTAGTATATAAGACATACATTTTAATTTTATAGTCATAAGCAGTAATCATCAAAGATTATTTTAAGTGTAAATTTAAGTGAATTTAATGTTAATAAAATGTAATAAACAGTAGAATGTGAAGTAAAGTTTCAAGATTCAAGACAGGCAAACAAACGTATACTTTTCACAAGAAATCATCTCACATCGAAGAAGAATCGAACCACGCTATAGAAAAACAGATGCCAACAACGCAGAACGAGCCTTACCAATTTTCAACATCAAAAATAAAAACTACCTCTAGATCGTCATTGACAGCAAAACATGGGCTAAATAACACAAAAAGAGACCCATTAAATCATCATTATCAACTATTCAATAGTAGGAAATATTAAAATCTCAATTGTACATCATTTGAAAATCTAATCAACGACGCTATTTGAAAACAACAAATCAATGACATACATACGACTTCAACCAAAAATAATAAAATGGAAACAGAACCATCGCCAGCATAATGTGCATTCTTATCGAAACCGAACTAACCGAAACACAAGGCCAGTTTTCAAAACAAATACGGATATATTAACCAGATTTACAACAAACATCTAGAATTACAAGCTGTAGAAAACATTCAAGCGAGGACTATGCAATACCATAATGAAAAATAAAATAATAATTAGCAAAACCGAAAGTATCACCGAAATTAAAAACGAAACAAGAAACTGAGCATATGGTGAACTCGATAATAGGCATACGAACAACACAGCTAAATGAATTATCAGAACTCGCCCTATCAACGATCGGAAGTCAACAACCATATCCAAGATCATACCAAATCAGGTGTAACTACTGTCGAAAATTTAATCATGCTTGGGACATTTGCCGTATAATAATAAACACAATGAGAAGAAATCAAATATATCAACAGCCACCGTATACCTGGAGCCATTTTAGCAATCCTGCTATATCAGAGCAACGAAGAAGTTACAACGAAACGCCAAATTTTAACCAACATCAACACTCGAACTTACAATTATACAAATTTCCAGCAAACATTAACAATTACCTTATAACACAACCACATAAAGTACGAGCCAGAAAGACACCCATACAAACCTAAAGAAACCCAAATTGTTATTCCAAAAACAAGTAATAGATTTTCAATCGGCAAATAATCAATATTGACACACAAATCAGCAATAACAACAAATCATCAATCCTGTTAATTGAGAAAGTGAGCGAAGATTCTCATGAAATAAATGGAAACTCCCAGTTCAAACAATTATAAATACAACATAAAAACAAATCAATCTATTCCAGACATTCTTCGTACTAATTTATCTCAAATCAAGTCATCACAACATTACAGTGACGACAACGATAATCAACATTTACAAACGAGAACTAAACCATTGGAAACCAACACAAATCCAAACCAAAGACATAAATCGATCAAATTTATAAGATCCTTCATCATATATAGTTAAAAAACCAACGAATTTAATTATTCATAAATCAACCAAACCAAACCAAATCGTTCAATTATTCTAAGACGTTAAACCAACAGAATTAGTTCTTGAGCAAACGAGCCAAGAGACTCATAATCTAATTCATAACACACAAACTAATCAACCATCAAACCAATTATCAAACAATCAATCAAATCCAGATATCCCTTCAACATATTTAGTTCATAAGCAAAAGAGCCCAGACGCTCATAATATAACCAATCAATATCAAATCTACCGTAAAACAATCATTCAAACTCAGAAACCCTTTTAGTTAATAAACCTACGAGCCCAGATGCTCAAAATACAATCAATCAATCATCAAATAAATCACATAACAGTTATTCAAACCCAGAAATCATTTCAGCTAAGAAGCAAACACACCCAGGCGCTCAAAATATAATCAATCAATCACCAAACGAATCACAAAACTCTTACCAGAATCCAGAAACGCTTTCCCACAATCTTACGAACCCAGACCCCACCTTAACCAATTTAGTTTTTAAAGAAACAAGCCCAAATACTAAAGATCTAATTTATAATACGAAAATTAACCATTTATCAAATCAACCATCAAAAAATCTTGTGAACCCAAACTTTTATAATCTAATAAAGAACAAACGAATTAATCAGCAGTCAAATCTAACAAACAATCATACGAGCCAAGAAGACGCCCCATCACTAGATTCACTTAACAGTCCAAGAAGAGTAAGTATATACACTCATCGAAAAGGGAACGTTAAGAAAATTAGAAATTTTACCACTGGAATAACCATAAATAAATGTTGCATCCAAAGGAGGGTGACAAGAAGAGGAATAGAATAGTTATAAAATATCACACAATTCATTACAATTTGCTATAAAAGAAAATTGTATGTAGGCGATTTACCAGAATCAGCTATTAAAATATTCAATAACACCCTTTCTCGTTCAAATGACATTATCAAAGCCTAACTATTTTAATTAATTTATTATTAATAATAATAAGACTATAAATTATAAAGAAACAATTTTTATCCGACCAAATGGAACAGATTTC
Organism: Nephrotoma appendiculata; assembly: GCA_947310385.1. Classification (NCBI taxonomy): domain Eukaryota; kingdom Metazoa; phylum Arthropoda; class Insecta; order Diptera; family Tipulidae; genus Nephrotoma; species Nephrotoma appendiculata. The sequence continues at coordinate 147,423,542 of OX371224.1, forward strand.
ACGTAGCACATCTATGACCCCCTGTCGGTGTGCAAAACCCATGGACCGTCCCATCTTCCATGCCGGCATAGGCTGGCATGCGGAGCTTGCAATGTGTAGATGGTCTTAAATTGGTCCTATAGCCGTACGTCCTCGAGTTGGCTGAGTAGGCGTAAAGTAAGGACGTAAAAAGCACAACCACAAAAGAGAAGGGTGAGCCTTGAGCCCCAAATAAATTGCATTGTAAATAAATAAAAAAAATAAAAAAAAAACACATTTAAAAAAAAAATAAATTTAACAATCGCTCCGCACAACACCCGATTTTGACGATCGTTCAACTCATGCTGAATTTCATTGATTCATTTCTTCATTACATCAACACACTGCACGCTTCTCTGATTCGTCCTGTCTGCAATGGGCCAGATGTTGAAAGGCTCCCAGAAATCGGTACCACAGATTAGAACCCATCAGAATGGTTCGCAAGAGACCTAATCATTTTACACCTCGTATCGACAACAAAAGATATGTCAAAAGCATGTCCTAAGGAATGCAAGGTTCCGCTGTTTTTACGTTTCTTTCTGTCGGAACAAATTCTAGCAATGCAGTGATTTCATGTCCCAGGATTTTGACATGTATGCACTACGGTCGGTTATCTGCTTCTATATTTACAATGCTCTCTTTAATCTGTTGAGTACTTTCCAATTCTTCCAATGGAATTAATTTTGCGTTATTATACTTTTGGGTCGCTCTAATAATATACATTTTACTCGTGTCTATACTATTTGAATTGTCAAAATTTACCATTTTCCTTATTTGATTGTATTACGACCGAGAAAACTGCCTTCCTCCAGGATGATTTTTGTGACGTCGGTCAGCCGAGACACCTTCCATCACTCAACACCAGTAATAAATTCTGTCTCGAGGCTTCGGACAATTGAAATGGCGATGACCTATCGTCTTACAGTTCAAGCAAGCTCTAGAAGCATCATTTCTCTCCGAAAAACCTCGAAGCACATTAAATCGAAATCGTGGTGTTGATGTTTGCTGTCTGATGTTCATCTCCACTATCTCTTCTTCCGGCTCATTACATCTTTGTGACGAGTTTCTTCATGATACCAACGACAGTTTTCTGAGCATACTCGTTTCCTAGATGGATTTTTCCTGTTGCCCAACATTCTCGCTTCGTCTATAATTCTGCACAACTCCTCTAACTGAGAAACCGAATTTATATTGTTGACTGCGAGCTGCATCCGATATTACAACATCATAGTACGCTCCGATACGTATACCTTATTCTGCTCTTCAAATGGAGGATAAATTTTGGGAAAGAGTTTAGGCATAATCTCGTTGGAGCGCTAATATCATTCCAATTTCTCTTCTCTCATGATGAAATCGAAGTTCCGTGACTGAAATCATTTACCAGTTTGCGCCAGTTATTGAATTCTGATGCCTTAACCTCGTACCATCCAAGTACGTCTCCTTCAAGTAGTCCTCTTCTATTCTTCCTCCTCAACATCTGAACAGTGTATCGTGTATATTAAGAGTTAGATTACTGGGCCCTCTAATAGCAAAACTTTAATCTCAGATATTCTTGATTTTAACACATACAATAACAATCAAATAAAATGAACCAATAATAAAAATTTCATCGGTAAATGTAATTTTATTTTGTAACGGGGTAACCCATATTTTGTAGAGCTAGACAAATTTCAGTTTTCTAAGTTTTATTTTTATGACCGAAACTTAAAAAATTTTAAACAAATGGAAGTGGTTGCAGTCGAAACTGTGGAAAAATTCCGTGTTTCTAAAAGTCATAATATTTTACAGCTCGTTTATTAAAATTGGTTATTTTTTTGAGAAACAGGTCTTAAAAACTTATATTGCTGTGTAAACCTAAAAACGACGTGGGCCTCTCTTTAAAAGTGCAGTGCCAAAAAAATCATTTTTTTAGTTTCTTGAATAAAGAGAACATTTTCCCTAGAATCCAATTGTTTTCGGATGAAATTCCTGGTTCTAGAATATGTTTAGAACTTTATTTAAAATGCCATAGAAACTCTTAATAAATACGATTAAGTTTGTCGCTCGTTGAAAACGGTGGGATTATTCATCTACGGATCCTCAAAAATTAAGATTAATCAATTAAATTTTCGCCGCCATTTTCTATTGTGTGTATACCATCAATGTATCAAAGCAAACTGAACTTATATTAAAAGAAACAAATCATATAATTTATCAATACCTAATAATGGAAGCCTTATTTTAGTGTGTTGCTAATTAGAATATGTAAAGAAGATACCACACTAAATATAGCTAATTCTGCTCTTGCACACTGATGGCTTAAGGAGTTTTCGAATCCCTACCACCTGACCGTCTGAAACAGATTCAAATACATTATCTTGAAAATCGCCGCAAAAATGGTGCCGTAATCTTTGTTCACCAATTGTTGACCGGCACTATTTTATCATCCCCCATTCTTAAGAAAATAAATTTTATTTGTAATCTCCGCACTATTGAAAATTCTGAAAAATCACAGTTAATCTTCCTCTACCATCAGACATAAGCCGATAGTTCGGCCATAAAATATATCCCCTAAAGTAATGTAAAAAAAAAAAAAATCGGGGATGGGCAAATAATTAATATGATTTATTTGTTGTAGCTCCGAAAACGTTTCTGTCGTCATAGTTTTTATGTATCATCAAAATGCCATATTTTTACTCTCAGCCCCGCAAAATAATTGTGTCATGATAGTTTTAGGTGTCATGACAGACATGTAAAAATGTATAACTGTTCGAGGCTGATAGTCAAAAATGTCATAATATTAATAATTAGTGTTGCCATATCATTTTTCAGGGATAAAAATTGGGTCATCTACACATACAGTGCTGGGGAAAAAAATTGGGCAAACATATTTTATTGCAAATTGGAGTCTTTTTTGCTAAAATTACAAAACTTTTGAACGCAATTGGCTTATTATTTCATTTTAAATACATGTATGACGTAATTTGTTGAAAAAAATGTACCTGCAATTTAGGGGAAAAACCCCGAAAAATGCCAAAATATTCAAAATACGGTGATTGGAGTTAAAGTAATGGAATAAATTAAACACTTATTTTTTATTTTTTTTTTATTTTTTATTGATTTATAGAAGTTCTATCTTTAATATTATTATTTTGTTGGACCGCCTTTTGTTTTTATTACACCGGTACAACTCCGCAACTGATGTGCAAAAAAATTGGTTAAGCAATTATTTTATTTTATGCCTACCGTTCTTGGCCGACATTAGGGTGCAGATGTTTTATTGCCTGTAATTTATTTGTTGAGTATAAATAGTGCATATTTTGTAAGATTAAGTTATTCTGTAAGTGATCCTAGTCAAATGAAGTGCAATTTTAGTTAAAAAAATGGGAAAAGTTAGTGAGCAGTGTAAAAGCAATATGATGATTTGGGCGCGAGAAAATTTAACCACACGTAAAATAGCAGAAAGATTAAACATTCCTAAAAGATCTGTCGCGTGGAATATTAAAAAAATGCGAGAGATGGGCAGTACACAAAGAAAGAAAGGCATTGGAAGGCCCAGAAAGAGAACGCCAGTGGAAGATCGTTTCATAATATTACAATGTCGTCGGAACCGTTTTAAAACTTCATCGGACATAAGACGGGATAAGAAATTTCAGCCAGCTTAGTGAGAAAAAGACTTGTTAAAGCTGGTTTAAGAGCACTTAAACCAGTCCAGAAGCCTGAGTTCACATTAATAGTGAAAAAACAACTTTTGCTATGAGCCCAGAAGCATGTTTCTTGGACTCCAGAGATGTGGAATGATGCGGTTTTCCCCGATGAATCAAAATTCAAGCTGTATGTTGGAGATTGAAGAATTCTCGTAAGAAGAAAACCAGGCGAGAGGCTTGGCAACGAATGTCTTTTAAGACTTCCACCGAAAAAGGAAGGAGTTATGGTCTGGGGATGCTTTTCTGGAAATGAAACCGGTCGATTGTGCTTGCTTAGTTCCAGCATTACAGCAGCTGTTCATCTGCAGGTCCTACACAACGAATGTGAGCCATCTGTTTTAAAGCTTTTTGGCGAGACTTACAAATTTATTTTTAACAGGACAAGGCTCCGTGCCATACCTCCAAGTTGTGAGTTATAAAATTAGAACTGTAGATAGAAAAATTGGCTTTCAGATAAAAATGAATAATTTGTTAAAAACTTGTTTCTTTTTCTTATCTCGTCATTTAAAGGTAAAAAAGTACTTCGAAGAAAGAAGTATCGATGTTTTGAGCTTGCCGCCGTATAGTCCAGACTTAAATCTCATTGAAAATATTTGGTCTATAATGAAGCTAGAAGTAGCAAGAAAGCGCCCAGATCGATTCAAGCAATAAAAAGGTTATTGATGACGATTTGGGAATCCATACCTCCTACGACTTTGAAAAATTTATCAAATTCAATTAATCGGAGGTGTATCGCTGTAATAAAAGCAAATGGCGGTCCAACAAAATATTAATATTAAAGATAGAACTTCTATAAATCAATAAAAAACAAAAAAAAAAATAAAAAAATAAGTGTTTAATTTAATCCATTACTTTATCTCCAATCACCGTATTTTGAATATTATGGCATTTTTCGTGTCCGTCACGCCAGCCGGAACGATATCAGCCGGAACCAAACAACTATGGCACAAGTAGCACGATGCATTGTGCATCATTGAGCACTATATGCTTTTTCAGCCGGAACCTTATAATTCCAGCCGGAACCTGATAAAGCCACACAGAACCATACAACAGCCAAACAAACTAGGGCACTAGTAGCACGATGTATTGTGCATCATTGTGCACTTTATAATTTTTCAGCCGGAACCTTATAAATCCATAAATATAACATTTTTCGGAAAAAATCCTTACAAATTCAGCCGGAACCATACCCTCTACAGCCAAACTAACTATGGCATAAGTAGCACAATGCATTGTGCATCATTGTGCACTATATAATTTTTCAGCCGGAACCTTATAAATCCAGCAATATATGATTTTTCGTTGGAACCTTATAATTCCAGCCGGAAACGATGGTTTGGGGTTAAATACAGTCAAACTAACAATATCACAAGTAGCACAATGAATCGTGTATCATTGTGCACTATATTGTTTTTCAGCCGGAACCTTATAATTCCAGTCGTAACCTACTAAAACCAGCCAGAACCATACTATAGCAAAACTAACTATATCACAAGTAGCACGATGTATTATTGTGCATCATTGTGTACTTATACATTTTCAGCTGGAACCTCATAAATCCAATAATATACGATTTGTCGTGAAAAAACCTTACAATTTCAGCCGGAACCATACCCTCTACAGTCAAACTAACTATAGCACATTGTGCATCATTGTACACTATATAATTTTTCAGCCGGAACCTTATAATTTCGACCAGAACCTTATAAAGCCAATCGAAACCGTACAACAGCCAAACCAACAATAGCACAAGTAACACGATGCATTGTGCATCATTGTGCACTATATAATTTTTCAGCCGAAACCTTACACATCCAGTAATCGAAGATTTTCCGAGGAAAAAACCTTACAAATTAGGGTAAACTTACAGTCAAAATAACTATATCATAAGTAACACGATACATTGTACATCTTTTTGCACTATATATTTTTCAGCCGGAACCTAATAATTCCGACCAGAACCTTATAAAGCCAATCGAAACCGTACAACAGCCAAAATAACTATGGCACAGGTAGCAAGATGCATTTTGCATCATTTTGCACTATATAAATTTCCAGCCGGAACCTCATAAATCCAATAATATACGATTTGTCGTGAAAAAACCTACAATTTCAGCCGGAACCATACCCTCTACAGCCAAACTAACTATAGCATAAGTAGCATTGTGCATCATTGTGCACTATATAATTTTTCAGGCGGAACCATGCACATCCAGTAATCTAAGATTTTCCGAGGAAAAAACCTTAAAAATTAAGGTAACCCTACAGTCAAAATAACTAGGTATATCACAAGTAGCACGATACATTTTGCATCATTGTGCACTATATAATTTTTCAGTCGGAACCTTATAATTCCGACCAGAACCTAATAAAGCCAACCAAAACCGTACAACAGCCAAACTAACTATAGCACAAAAATCATATGTTGCACTATTTATGTAAACATTTTGTTTCGACTGGATTTTGATGGTTCTGGATGGCATTATAGTTTGTCTGCAAAAACATATAGAAAACTATTATATAAAATTATATAGTGCACAATGATGAACAATGCATCGTGCTACTTGTGCCATAATTAGTTTGGCTGTAAGGGTATGGTTCTGGCTGAATTTTTAAGGTTTTTCAGGAACAATTGTATATTACTGGATGTATAAGGTTCCGGCTGAAAAATTATATAGTGCACAATGATGCACAATACATCGTGCTATTTGTGCTATAGTTAGTTTGGCTGTTGTACGGTTTTGGCTGGCTTTATTAGGTTCTGGTCGGAATTATAAGGTTCCGGCGAAAAAAATATATAGTGCAAAAAGATGTACAATGTATCGTGCTACTTATGATATAGTTATTTTGACTGCAAGGTGACCCTAATTTGTAAGGTTTTTTCCTCGGAAAATCTTCGATTACTGGATGTGTAAGGTTCCGGCTGAAAAATTATATAGTGCACAATGATACACAATGCATCGTGCTACTTGTACTATTGTTGGTTTGGCTGTAGTACGGTTTCGATTGGCTTTATAAGGTTCTGGTCGAAATTATAAGGTTCCGGCTGAAAAATTATATAGTGCACAATAATGCACAATGCATCGTGCTACTTGTGCTATAGTTAGTTTGGCTGTAGAGGGTATGGTTCCGGCTGAAATTGTAAGGTTTTTTCACGACAAATCGTATCTTATTGGATTTATGAGGTTCCGGCTGAAAATGTATATAATACACAATGATGCACAATACATCGTGCTACTTGTGATATAGTTAGTTTTGCTATAGTATGGTTCTGGCTGGCTTTATTAGGTTACGACTGGAATTATAAGGTTCCGGCTGAAAAACAATATAGTGCACAATGATACACGATTCATTGTGCTACTTGTGATATTGTTAGTTTGACTGTATTTAACCAAACCATCGTTTCCGGCTGGAATTATAAGGTTCCAACGAAAAATCATATATTGCTGGATTTATAAGGTTCCGGCTGAAAAATTATATAGTGCACAATGATGCACAATGCATTGTGCTACTTATGCCATAGTTAGTTTGGCTGTAGAGGGTATGGTTCCGGCTGAATCCGAAAAATGTTATATTTATGGATTTATTAGGTTCCGGCTGAAAAATTATAAAGTGCATAATGATGCACAATACAAAGTGCTACTAGTGCCCTAGTTTGTTTGGCTGTTGTATGGTTCTGTGTGGCTTTATCAGGTACCGGCTGGAATTATAAGGTTCCGGTTGAAAAAGCATATAGTGCTCAATGATGCACAGTGCATCGTGCTACTTGTGCCATAGTTGTTTGGTTCCGGCTGATATGGTTCCGGCTGGCGTGACGGACACCATTTTTCGGGGTTTTTCCCCTAAATTGCAGGTATTTTTTTTTTTTTCAATAATTACGTCATAAATGTACTTACTCAAGTATAACAAGATTCGACTTTTTGTCATATTTCGAAATAAAAACTTATATTTAGTTTCGACTTTGACATATTTTTGCTTTCGACTTAGAATAAGATCCTATATGAAAAGTGTCGCGATTATTCGAAACTGGACGAAACTCAATAAATAGAATTGTATACATGTACATATGTCTGAACAATAACAACAAAAGACAATATGGCGGGAACGATCTTGTGCAACGACATTATGTAAAAGGCTAAAATTGAAAATACATTTTAGAGGAAAAAGATGGCGTTCAAACGTAAAGCAAAACAAAAAATTTCGGTTTAGAACAACGAATATTTTATTGTATAAAAAAAATATATACAATACATATACACATTTAAATTATATTATAATTAATTTTTTAATTATTTTTTATTATTAAACAATGATTTGATGATATTATTCCTTGATTGTAATATTAAAGTTTAAATATTTTCCATATTTCCAAGTTTATTATTTCGCATTTGTTTTCCACTTAATAATTTAAAACTGAACTATAAATTAATTAATTTATACCAAAAAATTTTGAATAGATATAAAAATAAATTTTGGTGTAATTTTATTTAAATTAACGAACATCTTTAAATTTTTTTAAGAAAATAACTTTTATAAAATTACCAAACTCATGTCGTGAACATGTAAAAATACGATACGTACTACGTAGCTCTATTTTGTTTCGTCTTGTTATACTTGGGACAGTATACATATACGCACCAATACTAAAGTATTGATTCTTCGACTTTTTTCTAATATTTCGAAGGCAAATACGATAGCTCAATTTTGAGTTTCGTCTTGTTATACTTGGGTAAAATGAAACAATAAGCAAATTGCGTTCAAAAGTTTTGTAATTTTAGCAAAAAGAGACTCCAATTTGCAATAAAATATGTTTGCCCAATTTTTTTTCCCAGCACTGTACATCTTTCTATCACTCATCGTAATATAATATTATTTATTATTTTGTTTTTACCAAGAAGTGAGCATTTTGTTCAGTTTATTCTGCATAGAAGAATTGTTATGTCTATTGATTTTTCGATATGTATGATTGACTTGAAGAGTCCAACATTTTATTTATGTAATGAATTTGATTTACCAAAACAGTAGTGCATTGCATTTATCAGGTCTTGACACTAAAATTTCGGAGTGGTCCTTTAAAAAATGTTTTGTGATCGAACAACTTTAACATTTTTAAACTGTCCTCTATCATCTGATGTAACTCATTAATTCATCCAAAGATTAGTTTATGAGTTCAATGATGACAGTGTTGGCGAGAGACACCACATTTAAAACAAGATATTTCTGTAAGTACTATTTTTACTCTCAACCCAAAAAATGTTGACTGTCCTGACAGTTTTTAACTATTTTGATGGCAAGAATTTTTGAGACCGAGAGCAAAAAATGTCAAGATAGCAATAATTAGTGTTGCCATATTGGTCTATCTTCGCATACATATAAAAGTTGGGCTTACTTCAAATATATGTGTTATATATTATTTTTACTTTCAACTCCGAAAATTTCGACTATCATGATAGTTTTTAACTATCGTGATAGCTAGTATTTTCGGAGCTGAGAAAAAACTGTGGCGATTTTTTTTGCTGACATTAAAAAATGTCATGATAGCAAGTGTTGCCATCGCATTTTTCAGGGATGGAATTTAGTTTATCTTCACATAAAGATCGGTCTTGTATAATCAAAAAAATACTATCCCTGCTTAAATTTCGGAAAACCCACAACTTGTTGACTGAACATTTAATTTTTAAGTTTTGATTTCTGCGATTTTGATTTCAGGGATTTTTAAATTCGGGATTTCGGGTGTAACCCCTAAATTTGTATCATTCTCCTAGTCGTATTCTAGAATGGCAAGAAGTTATTATGAGTAATAAGCAAAGTTTGACTGGTCGTGACACGAAAATTATAATATTACGCTTCGAAAATGTAACAATATAAAATTTTCTAAACAAGGGTAAACTAATCAAACTATCAGTGTACAATGATAATGATATCAGAGATGATGTAGCAGAATAAAATTATCAAGTTTTTATCTCTATTATATTTATATATATTTTCTTTCCAGCCCAGAAAAAAGCTCAACTTAATTATGACATTCCATCACGTGTAATCATAACACATTCAATACCAGCAGCAAAATGCGAATAACCCCAAACATATCATATACTATCGCGCGCGCATCGCACACTCTCCGACCTAAAAATGAATACAGCAGCAAAAAAGGCGTATTACCGTATAACAATGACATTTACAAAAAAAGGGCAAAAATTATGAAAAATATATAATAATTGTTCCACTTTTCTTCCATTTCCATTATGATTTTCTATCCAAGGGTGAAATGAAAATCAGTTACAATAAAATGTTGATAATGAATTGAGCTTTTTTCCTACTGTGTATGTGTAACATTGAATACGCAATACACATAAACATTTACACTGGATAAAATAAATGGGATTTTGATTGTTTATAACAACAAACTTTCAGGAGGTCATTTTTTTACGTATATCGAATACTACACGGTTTTTTGTGTTGGAAAAGTGAAAAAACGTTTGCCAAAGAAATTATACACACACTGTAAAAATGAATGAATTTTCAATTCAATGCGCGAATTTGTTCAATTTGAATGGGATTCACATGAATTAATTCAACCTAATCGATGCCAGGACCACAGAAAAATTATCACAATATTTTCTATTCGAATAATCGATTTAACACCCATCATAAATATTTTGAGTTTCTTTTAATTTCTTATGACAAAAATTGTATAAAGAAAAATTTCATTATCCTTTTCCATTTGCGGTGTAATATTGTATCGCATACATACAATTTTTGGCAGGATAAACCATCGATAATGTATCATCAATTTGTTTGCTTATTTCGTTCGAATATAATAAATATTTTATCAGATAATCGATTGTGATAAAACAAATTTCTGGTGTACACTGATATGATGCGATTCGGAATGGTATATATAGGGGTTGCGCAGGCAGATGGTAAGCTCCCCGCATAAATACAAGTAAAATCAATGAATGATTTTTTTTATTGGTTGTGTTGGAATATATTAAAAAAAATGTTGTACCTGGTTGCGGACAGAAAAATTTCTTGCACCTTTTAAGAAAATGAAAATATTTTACATAATCTCACCTCGAAATAGTCTGCATGTAAACGAACGATGTCTTAATCTTCTTAGTATGTATCTACATTATATAAATAAACACATAAAAAGAAAATTCAATTATTCACAATTTATTTTCTTCTCTTCTTGCTTGATTAATTAAGGCGCAGAATTTTCCAAGACAAAAACACAAATAAATTAAGAACCATTGAAATGAAAATGAATGGTCATTATTCACGAATTCGTTCGTAGAATTGCAAACAATTATAGATTATTATTTTTTTCAATCATCTTAATGTCCATGCTCTAGATTTATATCTGTGTATATAGGGTTAACTATAATATATTGCTGTATAGAAGACGACTGGTAGATTTGTGAACTTCTCGCTTCCGAACAAACTAAATTTAACTATACAGGTAAAAAAATCGCCCTTTAAAAAATATTTTCTCAACAAACATTCATCTCACATAATTTACCTTCCATTCACTTTTCCTCGTTCATCTCTCATACACTTTATATACCTCCACTACCTCTCGAAAATAAAAGAAAAATTCCATCATTTTTCTTTCATTTTATTTTGTAGCATTATAATCCATATAAACCTACGTATCAGGTGTATCAAACACAAAGATTATCTACTTCTGGCTACTGATTATCTGATGTCCGATCGTAAAGCTAAAAATTGAATCGATACGTCGATAGTACGCTGCGAATGCCAGATCACCGCTTACTAATCACCGCCATTGAATTTTCAAATCATTACATAATATTTTATAAAAATTCGAATAATCTTATTAAGAGTTCAGTTCACGATCCCTGTTTTATAATACATATCTTAGATTTAAGCAAAAAAAAACGAACTACGAAAGAAAATAAAGTTAAGATTGATTCGTTGGAAAATAAAATACAAAAACAAAAAGAAAACTTTGTTAAATATTATTATTTTTTATATTTTCCATTTTCATGGTACCCATCAAACCGAACGTGGTAGATTTATCATGAAAAACACTAAATTTTGCTCCCATCTTAAAGACGACGAGGAATAAATGGCAACAACAACAAAGCTCCCAAATAATATTATTTATGATGATGAGATGAAGACAAAAGAACTTTTTTTTTGTATTTCTAGAAATATATGTTTGTTGTTTTTGTATATTTTTAGGCCTCCCCCTCCTCTCAAATATAAAATTTCCAAATATTTATTATGTACATTTTCACCTTTTTCCTTTTTTTTAGTTTTGTTTTTGGAAAAGAACTTTATTAGAAAATTAAATGACAACCATTCGTGGATCTAAATTCGTATGCGGCTGTATGTGTTTAGTCTCTATGGATTGTGGAAAATGCAAAGTGGAAAAGTATATATTATTTTCCGGAGTATGATAAATATTTTTACTATTTTTTATTTTGAGGAAATAAAAACATGAAAACCATATAAAGTTGGGGTTACCAGATATTAAAATTTTATATCTGGCAAAACTACATACACGATATTATGTTGAATACGATGTGTGGTTGAATAATAATGTACGAAACGGATGATAAAGCTTACTCATATAAACGTGGATGTCTCTATAAATAATTTATTAGATATGAAACCAAACTAAAGTTAAAACCGCCTTTTTTCGCAGAAACTCTTTAATAGCAAGGTTAACAAAATGGAGCACAAAAATCCAAACTTTTCGAAAAACATTATAAAATATTAAATTTCGTGGACAAATTTTTGGAGAACAATATCAATATTACATGAGTATTGTCACAGTCAATCACACAGAGCCAAATATCACTCGTTCGGAACAAGAGCGTCGCAAGTCAGAAATATAGTTTTGCAGAAAATGGCTTTTAAAATTTTGAAAATGGTCATAACTAAAAGTATCAAAGCATACTTAAATTTAATATGCTCCTTTATGTAAGCTAACCGTTAAATGATTGTAGAAATACAACCCAAAAAAATGTAGCTCTAAATTTTGAGCCACTGTTACCTTATTTTCTATCGCTACATTGGATTGTGTCATTGTTCCATCCAGAAAAAGTAGTTTCACTATTTTGAAACCAATTTTTTTCAAGTGTAAAAGCATTAATGGAATTATAGGGACATTCATTTGCTTTCATTGATCAAGGAGTTTTCTGTATAAACCGGGTCGAAACCAATGATAGTATCAAGACCTGCTCTGGTTCTCTTAATGGCTCTTTTCATCTTTACTTTTTTTTAGTAAACGGATACAGTTTAAACCTAGTAAAAACCTTTCAATTTGCTATCTTTACTAATTCGTTCGAAGTATTTTTCCAAATCGGTGTACCCAGGTTGTTGACATCAAGCAGTTTTTTAACATATAAGAAATCCTGGTGGTCGGCGATTAAACGTCGTAGAGAAAAGACGTGTTTTTTCGTCTCTCCTCTAAACAAATAACTAATTTATAATTTAAATGTGTTTTGATTAACTAGTCAATTAACTAATATATATATGTGTCCACAAATAAATAAATAAATAATAATATTAATAATATTTTGTGGAATTTAATCAGTAAAGTGAAAAGTTGTACGTATTGTACAGTTATATTAATTTGTATATGGTGCGCTTGCAATGGTGTAAGATATGTACATAACAATTTTTGTTTATATGTATGTATTTTGATACCGTTGCTTGAATGCAACTTATACATTTTGTATGTAATTCTTCAATATGTAGGACTTTTTTGATTCCAAAGATGCACAAGATAAGTGTTTTTCATTTTTTTGATTATTTTAACACATATTTTATTACATTATTACATACTTATACAAATAAATTTAAGTATATAATCATAATAACTGTATTTAATAACTCATAGAGGCGCAGAGTACTAGTATTCTCATCTAGTTGGTTATTCGAGTATCGTTTGCGCACGAAAGGGTGTTTCAATTCTGTTGTTTTGTTTTATCACACTGGCTAACAATTTTTGTTGTTGTTTTTGCTCGACGATTATTTTTTGTTTTTGTCTGCTTTTGGTAATTTTGTTTGAATCCTATGTTTTGTTTTATATATGAATTTACTCATAAGTAGCTATATGTATTATATTTACATGGAGATTAGCATTGGAGGTGTACAATGAGATTTACATTTCGATACCCACGAAAATGTGGTTATAGTTGCTCTGCTATGTGAGTATCGATAGGTATAAGAAGAAACAATGTACGAGATCAGGGCAGTTTTGTTTCCATTTTATTTTATTTACTTCATTTTGTATTACCCTATCGGAAAATGTTCATCGGGGCTCGAACACAGTGGCGCGGGAGCTCTCACAGGCATGCAAATTGCATGGATTTTTGATTTGGCATTGAAAAGCCATCAAATTTTATTTGATTGTATGTGTCCAAATTTTTTGTAGGTCGGGCAATTGATGACGACAGCATGGGTGGGCTTCTTGATGAAATTCTGAACAGAAGGTGTGTTGCGATTATCTTTCTCTCCGTGAGAAGTTGAAGTTGTGTATTGGGCGTTCTACTGAATAGACAAATATTTATGGAGAAAAGCCGATAACTATGGCTTGAGATATATAAGACAATACACAATGTAACACATAACACATTAAAAACGCGCAGTCGTAACTTTTTTGTCACCACCAGGAATCGAACCCGGGACCCTCGAATTACATAGCAAGCGCTCTACTTACTGTGCTATCGAAGGCGACAAGTTCAAAAAATAACTAACATGTTCATGAAAGTCGTTATTGGAGAGGCTATTATTACTTTTCTGATGGTGAAATACAGTTGCAATCGAATTTAATTTTTTGAGCTTGTGTAGGCATTTCATTCTGGTAAGGGTTTTGGAAGTGATTAGGGACGCAGATTTTATTTCCTTATCTTTAGATTGATTGAGGGATGTTTTCTTGATAATAGGAACGTGCAATGGAGCTAGTTCAATGTGTGTACCTGGACTGAAAGCGACTTGCAAAAATGAAGACGTCTTTTGTTTTGTGGTTGAAACATAAAATATTGAACATAAGGTATCATTCAAAATGCCCCTTAATGGATATTATTACACTGCTTGCATGAATTTTCGTATAACTGCCTTATTACTGTTTCAGTGACTTCTTTACAGGGGTCGTTGATGAGTTCATTAATGCGTTATGAGGATCATTCGTTGGACCACATAGGATTTCATTGAATATATAAATAACTTTGGTTCCGGGCACGGAATAAAGTTCATTGAGACTTCGTTGAGGGATTCATGATGGGCCCATCGGTGAGCTCATCGATTGCCTTCCAGTAGGGTATATAGCTAATTATAATATATTTATTATATATTTGCTTTTTGTGCTTGTGTGTGTGTGTGAATGTTTTGCTGAATAAAAGGACACAAAAAATAACGATCGAATCTTAGATCCTAGATCAATATACACAGTGGCGACGAGGATAAATAAATAAATTGTTTACTTGTTGTTTATTTTTTGTGTTTTTCTTTCATATTAGAGTACTTTAAATGGGTTCATTATGAGTAGTAGTAGGTCGGTGTCTGCGGTTTGTGATGCTAGTTCATTCAACATTATGTTTCTCAGCTTAAACGGATGGTTGTATTCATATAATATTAGGCTCTATTGTTACCTATATTTCTAAGCTATTTTTGGTCATTTTAAATTGTTTTGTTTGGGAGTTGATGTATTTATCAATTATTAATATAAGAAGGCAAATTTGCAGTTTTACACAGAACCCTTGTTGAGGTTTAGATATACATATCTAAATTAGTCTTTTTAATGAATATTATAGATGTTTTTGTTGCAGTTTAGAGTCAATTTAGCGCGAGTGGAATCATTTTTGAATTTTAGGATGATCAGTCGTACGCTGAAATTTTTGAGCTATAAGATTTACCACGATACGTTTATAATCTGTCATGGTTTCATCACGGCTTTGTCATAAATGTAGTTGATTAGTGATGTTAGCGGAAGATCGCTTGGTAAATAGTAGAGGTTTCACAGGGAGAAGATTCGACTATTGGGATCGTTCCGAAAATAACTTTATGTGCCGCATAGTGAGTTTGATTTTTGATTCTAGAAAAGCGTGAATCGAGTACTCCTGGATAAACATTACATGTTTTTCTTGATACACTTTATTATCATTATTTATAAAAATGATTCTTTCCACAGTTTGATTTCAGAGATTAACTAATTTACTAATATTCCTTCATCCAATTATTCAGAATTTTAGTATTAAAATATTATATTTTTTATATTTTAATTTGTTGAGCAATTTAGAGTTATCGAGATTTATCAGGTGTTTATTATTAATTGCAGTTCCTGATTAAGCTAATTTATTTTGTCCTAATGAAGATTTTTGATTACAGAAGTTATTTGAAGCCAGCATACTTTCTAATTAAAAACAAAATTTTAATTTACAAGTCAGAAGAGCAGACAAGGCAGGAATCATAATGGCTATCTGGTTGCTAATAAAATTGATATTTCAGAGGATATTTGACTTTTTTAAATTACAGTTAGCTTGGAAGCTACAGAGTAAATTTGAAATGCAGTTAAATATTGCTGTACTTAGATAGTTTTCCAAGGATCGTGGCATTTCTTTTTTCTAGGTTTTTTCGGGAGACTGTGAGGGTTTTTGAATTTAGTTAATACTAATCAGAACATTACATTTATTGTATTCAAGTATAATTTGACTCATAATAATGACATTTTATTTCTTGAAATTTACAGTAATTTAATTAATTATAAATTTTTTTAGGATGCTGATCGCTGAATATTTATATAAAAAAATCAAAAATAATTGTGTTGTCTTGTGCTAACCTTCTTATATTACATTTCAACTAACAATTTACTAACTATTGACTACTTAGGTGTCTGAAACCGGGTCAATTTCCATAATAATTAATAAACCTTTCCTATCCCTCCATCTTGTTATATGTAAAAGAGTGTGCGGATGGGCCCGGCGTCAACCGGGAATCTTATTTAGGTTTGGTCGCACATTCCAATCAATCAATCAATCAAATATAAGAAATCCTGGTGTAACATTCCTATTGTTCGTTACGGATGGCTTCTTGGCAGTCTTTATAATCGAAATAAACTGGTCTGGGCTGTAGATCCAACCCGCTTTTAAGGACCGTTTCACTCTCGAAAGGTCTTCCATGTGTTCTGAGTGTGGGCCTTTCAAAGAGCACTTAGTGGTGGTTGGCATTGGCAGAGCTCTCGAAAACGGATATATATCGTCCAGTAATTGGGGAAGATAAAGGCCTTAGCCACCAGTTTCCTAAAAATATGAAGGAAAGCATGAACTCGCTCCGGCTTGCCGAGACGGAGGGTGGACCTGGAATCGTGTCATGTTGATCTCTTGTGCCAGCCAACCCTGAACAAACAGTATGTAAAGTGCCTAGGTGAAGTCTAGCCTTGTGCTAGACTAGAAGTAGGAAATCCCTGCAGACCTAGAGCGAGAGCGTGAATCCCAGTGGAACCCAGCGACCCGAAAGAAATTGTGAAAATGCTACAAATTGGCAATCCTGAACTGCAGATATTAACATACCAAATAGAGTCGCTGGCTGCACTGGCGAGAACTAATGATTTAACTAGCTATAGTTTCAGCCCAGTCATCTTTAAGATTTATATGAAATATGAGGCTGACATCTTGAGGGCGCCAATACAGGTAGACTCCGGCTGACAACCTGAATCATCATACAGACAAAGAGACTGTTCACTTCGATGAGGTTACTTTTTGGATCTCTAGAGGAATCACGGTCTGAGGAGGACTTTGATGCAACTGTGGTGGAGGCTGAAGTAAAGAAGCAAACCAAATGTTGGGGGTATCGCAGATTAGACTGCAAGACAGCTTTGACTGCGTTCATGCTCAGGTCAGCAACAGAGGAGACGGACATTGTCCTAGTCCAAAAACCTTGGGTCAATGATGACCGGGTACTTGGACTTAGGACTCCAAAATTTAAACTGCTATACGCGAAGAACGCGAGAACCACATGATGGGGAAGATATGCCAGCCGTCATTTTAAGATGCGGGGATATTTTAGAACTATTTTAAGTAATTCAGTACCGGTACTGATTCCAAACCCCTGATTCAATACAAGAGCGATGTCCTAATGGAACAACTATTCGACGCCTTTAATAGGCCATATTAGGTACGAGTTCTCCTAGTAGACTTCTGGATAAACTTAGATAACGACTGACTTAACGTTACTCTGGCTGGAAGTTATCTCGAAAGGCAGCCTAGAAGTCTGCCACATTCTTAGTAAATGAACTAAATTCAACGTAATATTTATACATAAGGCGAGAAAAAGCTCTCATTGCAGTCCCAAAGACTTTAGGTCTATAAGTTAAGCATCTTCTTTACCAAAAAGTTTAGAAAGACAGACTGACATTAAGAGTTCGATTTAGCCAAATAGACTAACGAAGTCCCAACATGCATATTGCAAGGGAAAATCTGTAAAAACCGCTATCGCTCTCTTATGCTTCCATGGAGAAATCCATTGAACATATGGAATACTCCATGATAACTCTTCTGGACATAGTGTGGACCAGTCACTCAGGGGGCTGGATAGACCAAACGCTTAAAAACAGGGTGTGTTTGTCCTCCAATAGCAGATTTGTGAGTTGAGGCACTCTGCATTCTGCAAGGTGTGGTATTATTCCGTCTTCTTTGAAACTTGGTCATAAATGACCTGTTATTAAACCTGTAAGGATGCGGCTGTAAAGTGGTTGCTTATGTGAATGAACGCATGCAAAATACGCTTGGCATTCTCTCCAATTGGGCTACCAGTTGCGTTTTAAATGTCATTCCATACAAAACTGAATTAAAAATACAAACTTCCTCAAGCCTAGCTTAAATGGTATTGGATTGACCTTCATTGATAAAACGAAGTATCTGGGTATCATTTTGGACAGTGAACTAACCCATGGAAACCATATTAGAAAGAGTAAAAAAACTAAATAGCGCTTTAGCCCTGTACAAATTCCATTATATTTCAATTATTTTTTTATTTCAATTATTATGCCCATTTTAGTATGTGAGATTACTGATTGGTAGCCCACTTTAAATATTGTGACCAACCTAAAATCGTTGATGAAAGTACAGTGAAGCCTTGTGTATTAGTGAGTTTTTTGAGAGCACAACCACTCAAGCACTGGACGAGGTAGAAGCTATAAGAAACAGAAACATCCCAAATACTACTAGCTATACCATACCGTCAACATCTTTTGATCAGAGGTTTAGAAGTGATATTCTCACCAAAGAGGACTGGTTGAGAGAAGCATTTCTAAGCATTAACACTTAAGGTGTTAATTTCTTCACTGATGGTTCAAAGGAGGATGAGAAGGTTGTGGGTGGAGTTTTCTGTGAAGAAATAAATGTAAACCTCTCTTTTCGTATCCATGATTACTGCAGCGCTTTTCAAGCTGAGCTAGAACCTGATTATAGAAGCGATTGGGAAGCGGCTACGGACCTGATTGTGTCTATGCTATAGTAGTTTAGGACAACCACCCTAGCTTAACCTAACCCCGGGGTACTGAAAAACTGCTAGATCATAACACGCCATTACCCTTGTGCTTATCGAATCGGTCTTGACCAGATGCGTTGATATAGGATACACATTGGTCGCATTGATCTTTTTTAGGACTAAAAAATTATAAAAGAAACTCTTCTGTGAAAATTCGATAAAACAAAATTGGCGTATGCGGCTGGTTGCGTTTAACGCAATCTTTAACATAATTCCGATGACTCTGAGACACCATCTTACTACCATCTATAAATTTTCGACTCGTATGTTGGCGAGTGTAGTGGCTTGGTACTACCAGAATTCAAGTAATATGCTTCCGAACTTCTTCTTTAAAAGCATCATCTACATGCTTGTGATTGCCACGCTACTCACGTCCATCAGCTTTCAGAACTCAGCATCCCTCAAAATAAAAAGCATTGTTCGGTCCCCCTGTACTTCCTTCTCGTACATATCGATATGAAAGATCAATTATATGACATGCTTACAGTAATAAAATCTCTGTCCCTGAAGGTCAAACAACTGCCATAAACTTTAAAAAATATTCTCCCGATCTGTTGTACTGAACTTTGTGGAACATTCCAATTGGCGCTTCTCCAGGCAAAATGGTATCAAGGAGCCAGCTCTGACTCGCATTTTGTTGTTAGTATTCAATTCGTTCGTTTAACAAAGAACTAAGTTTAAACACTGAAAGCCGGAAACCAGAACAGAATTTGAGAAGTGAAATTAGTTTTCGTTGTTTCAAATGACGTGAGAAAGGACATAGCGCTGCAAAGTGCCCGCATAAAAGTCAAAGGCTCATGACTTATTTTAAATGTCAGGAGAAAGGCTTTGAATAACTGTCCAGTGGCCCTATTCTGTCTTTCCCTGGGAATAGGGAATTGGGAAAAATATTTTCTTAGCATTTTTGTCTAAATTGTATTTTTCTGGCCTACTGAGGGAACATGTTTGTTGTTAATATTTTTGAAACAAAGTGAAATGGGAAAATATTTTTCCCAATAAAAATTTTGTGGAACAAAAGTTTCCCAATTCACTTTGTTTTGAAAATTTTTGCACTAAACTTTTTTTTTCAGTAGGCCAGAAAAATACAATTTAGACAAAAATGCTATGAAAATATTTTTCCCAATTCCCTATTCCAAGGGAAAGACAGAATAGGGTCACAGGAGTGGATACAGTAGTGGAGTATAAGTGGCAGTGCTCAAACGGATGACAAAAGCGAGTGAATAATTTTAAAATTGGTTCTCACGCAAACAATGTGAAAAAATATTTAATTGCTAACAAAGAAATTGATTATGTGGATTTGGGAAATGGTACGACTTTGTTGAGAAAATTCTATGTTGAGAAATTTGACGTATCTCGAGAAAAGATTAATAAGTGTAACTGGTTATGGCGAAGGTAAGGCGTGCCCGGATTGGAGTTTTGACATCTATGCCAACGACAACAATTTATGGAACAAAAGCATGCAAAAAATTTAAGTGGTTCGAACTTGCTGAAAGTGTTTCCTAGTGGAAACAAATCTCGAGAATTTATTCGAGGAAAATGCTGTTTTATGTGCCGAATTAGATTTGATAATTCCAAAGAATTATGTGGGATATGTGAAAATTTTTACGGATCTGATGGATAAGTATTTGTATAATAAAGGAGGAATGAAGGAGAACGGGGAAATGACTCCGCGTTGTATATTTAAAATCGACGAGAAAGGTAAAACAGCCAAGTTTCAATATGACCACAATGCTTGATAAAAAAATAAAGCCAAAGTCACAAAGCTAATCAAATTGATTTGGACGCAGCTGATGAAGATCAACAAAATGCAGAAATTATAGTAGCATCTCCAAGTGAACGGCAGTACTCGAATAATTTCGAAACGGAATAGCAAAGGAAAAAGAATAGTTTTAGTTCATTGCTTCATATTGGTGAATTGGTATAATATAATCAAGCTGTATCGGAGAGATCCCAAAATTACTATTTAATTTAACAATTATAATTTTATTATTCAATTTGTGAATTGAAAACAATTTAATGATTATTTTTTTGGACTGAACAGTAAAATTCCGGCTATCATGCCATTTTTATAGTACATATAACGACAGCTTTATTTTCGGACGATATTCATAAATATGGCGGGTTTTTCTATAGAGATAGATAATTTCAGTATAGAATTTTATGTGAGTCCATGGGAACTACACAAAAATTGCCTTTCGATTAAATGAACAAAAGAGGGGATTTCCACCTGCTATGGACATAGAGTATTTTCCACATCTTAGTTAGTGCATAGGCCTATCTGGCCGTATATACCGCTTGGTGGCTATATCACAAGGTCAGTACAGAATTTAATGTGGGCCCATTTATATCAGTGTAAATCTCAAATTATACCGTGTTCGAAAAAATTAAGATTTCCAGATAGTTTTCTAATAATCAATAGAAGTCAGGAGTTCTGCTATTTACATTTAAAGCCATCGGATTACACTAGATTCAAAAGATATAAATTAATATTGAACAAATTTAGTGCTAGATCCGATCAATCTAAAACTAAAGCTTCGAATTATTCTGGTTCTCTTTCCCCATGTTCTCATTAGTCTTGCCACCTCCAAAAGCGTTACACAAATGCATGAAGCAAATTTAAGGAAATTAATTATCACTAAAATATTTTGTTCGTCACCCAAAAGTACTAAAAGAATTTAGTGCAATTTCAGTAGACTCTCAAATGAAAACACTGCTGTGTAGGGCAGTTTCTCATGTCATTTTGAGGAATTTTGCCTACCTAATAATTAGTTTTGGCTCCCCTCATAAAGTATACTTTTAAATTAATTTATGAGATGTCCAAGAAACACTGATAATCGATAATTTAAAGAATTGAATTGTGAACCGGATCACAATTCTTCTAATTTAACTCAAACGTTTAAGTTGAGAGTTTAGTCCGTACATTGGTTTTAGGGGTGGACAAACTAATTATTGTGTGGGTAAAATTCATTCTTTGATTTTTCAAAATAAACTGTAAAAACTGAATGAGTGAAACTTATATTTGAGTGAAAGTTTTTCCCGCTTATGGTAAATATTACTCTATTCAAATATTCAATATATGTATAGTATATCGATAAGCTTACCAGATCATTTTACATTTTCAGTTAATGAGTAAAAATAATTGAGTGAAATTTTGTTTATTTTTATTGTTTTATATTTGGAATGGTAATTAGTGCTTCATAAAAAGTGTATTATAAATTTATTTGGATTTATACAGCTATACACTATATTTTCTTATCAAACAGCATATACCAAATTAATTTTACTCAAATGAAAATTGAAAGATGAATTTGCCATTTTGCATATGATCAACAAAAATATTGTTCCAGGATATCAAAGAATCAAGGATATATTCACTTAATATTTATTAAACTGTGAAACTCTGGAATAAAGACTTGGTCACGACTTAATAACAAATTTTGCTCAAATTGATGTAAAACATATTTCAAATAGCTAAACTGTAATTAGTGAAATATTCTTTAATGATTTTTTTTAAATTTATTAATTTCATAATCAATATAAACTAATTGATAATTTTTGGAATTTCAGTAGTTGAAAATGTATAAGTGAAGTGTGTGCTTTAGTAAATTTATCGAAATACGATAAGCAGTGAAAACGGTAATTAGTTCACTCAAATTTTACTTTCACACACTAAAACTTTAGAAAATCCCCATATTTGAATTTTATTAAAAAATATAAAATTTCATTTTTAAAAGGGAAATTTTAAATATGACACCCAGACTATTATGACTCAGACAGTGAATTTACAGATACAATTATAATAGCTATGAGTGGATTTTAATTATTATATAAGTGACATTTTTAGCGGCTCATACAGTTAAACGTTATTTATAATAAGCCTTTGCTTAAAAAAGTGAAATCAGACAGAACATAACAAGAATTTTAAATATAGACAGTGTATGAAAAAGTATGAGCAAAATATTGTCGTTTGACAAAACCGTATTTTTCTGATCTCTCCTTATTTGCAATTTGCCACTTCGTTTTCTATAAATTTCCATTTCACTCAATACAAATAATTCGATATAATCCGATCCTGATATATATTCTGATATTTTAAATGCAGTCCAAATTTTCACTCAAATATTATAAAAGAAAATTTAAACCGAATTTTAGCACTGAGCTTAAATTTTAGCATTATCAAATAGTCACTTTCATGCCGTATTTTGAAATTCCACTCCAATCCATCTCAGGTCCTCAAAATTGTATCTTTTAATTTGTTTGAGTTCTTTATTTTAGACTCAATGCTTAACCTAACTGTTGAAGATCTGAAGATCTTTAAATTTTCTTCCTTCATAATATTATTAAGGTTTCTATTTCAATGATTAGGTAAATAAGCTTGTTTTGATATTCTATTCCTACATCAAAATATTAAATATCATTTTCATTCAATTAAAAAAACGTATTTTGGTTTTCAACATTTTAGTTTATGAATTTTCCGTGCGAGTTTCCACTCGAAATTACATTTATTCCAACCGATTGCATGAAACGTTTATATACTATCAATTACTCTAACATTTGACCATTTGATTTAATTAATGTGGGCTATTGTAGACACAATAAAATTACAGGTTTCACTCAACTCCATTTACATAAAATTTATTTGTTTAATTTTTCGTTTCAAATTTTGCAAAATGGTGAATAAATTAGAAAAAAGATAACAAAGAATCGAAGGAATATTCGAGGAGGATCAAATTTCACTCAAAATAAAAATTGGGGTCCTCAGAAATTATTACTCTAATGAAATTAAAAATTAGGTGCTGAACTGAATAAGCGACAATTCAATCAAAGTTTGGTTGATTACTTTTATAGTATAAGACGTTAAGCTTGTAGATTATTCGTGGATTAAACAATGATCGTTCTCGGGATTACAGTAAAAGCCAGATTATCCGGCATCTAATTAACAGGAACACTCAGTTAACCGGAATTTTAATTTTTAGGAATTTCTATTGCTTTTTTCTCTTTCACAAGGGAAATTTTTTTTTTTATTATTCGGGGATTCACACAAAATATACTTTCCTTTACTTTTTTTTATTTGTTTTATGCATTATTCTATTTGAATTGAATGTGTAACAACAATGCATAAAGCTAAACTGGAGCAGCTCGATTCTATTTTATATGAGTGGTTTTTGTGTAAGAGAAGTGAAGGAATGCCAATAACTGGCCCCATTATCATATAAAAAGCAAAATATTTCCATGACGCTCTAAAAGTAAGAGAGCAATGTGTATTTTCGGACGGTTGGTTTGCACGTTTTAAATTAAGGCACGGTATTCGAAAATTGGATATTTCAAGTGTGAAAAGAAATCAGCAGATGAAATCACGGCAAGCGATTACTGCACAAATTTAAAGAAATTGTAGAGAAATATCATCTCACTCGTGAACTGCTGGTTTATAATGCTGATGCAACCGGGCTGTTGTGGCGATCCAAATTGTACTTTCAGCTGGCTTCAAACATAACAAACAGCGATTAACAATTGTTTGTTATGCAAATACAGCTGGAACGCATCGGTTGGAATTATTGGTTATTGACAAATATGATCGATCAAGTACATTGGAAAATATCAGCGGCTTATCGGTATAATATATAAATCCCAGTCGAATGCTTGGATGAACCGAGAAAAATTTCATGACTGGTTTAAATCAAATCTTGAATTCTAACGCAAAACAATTTGTGGACATTCAAGAGCACGAACTTGCTGACTGGTTGCATTGCATTTCGATGATAACACAGAAACTGTGCATACTTTTACGGATACACAACTTATCGAAGGTGTTTTAAATCCCAACGCAGCAGAGAACTTAAGCTCAGATTCTGATGAAGATGTACAAGTAGCTGAAAAGGTATCAAGAGGTAGAATCTTGGCAAGAGGTGGAATCTGATTTGATGAAATTGTTAAATTAGCAGAACAATGCTCGCCA
Organism: Nephrotoma appendiculata; assembly: GCA_947310385.1. Classification (NCBI taxonomy): domain Eukaryota; kingdom Metazoa; phylum Arthropoda; class Insecta; order Diptera; family Tipulidae; genus Nephrotoma; species Nephrotoma appendiculata. Next base: position 147,448,724 of record OX371224.1, read on the forward strand.
TATTCTGCTCAAGAAGTTATGCAGTTTTATGTCATGCAGAACAATTTTCTTCTGAAAAAACAGAAATCTACCAAACAGCTAGATATAAGATCGAGGCTTTTAAAAAACCGATGAAGTTTGAGGTCAAATAACGACGAAGTCTGAACTTTTTAATATTTTATTATTAAATTTTATAATTGAATTACATCTTTTATGAATTATTTAAAAGTTGTAGGTGATGTAAAAAAATTATTTTTTTGTACATAATTTGAAAATTAATAAACGAGAATCCTAAAAAATAATGAAATCAAGCGAAATTCTCGTAAAATTTCTAGTTTTAATGAAACATTCAATTATCCGGAATTTCCAATTATCCGGAATGCTCGCATTCCGGATAACAGTGCTTTTACTGTATTCAGTGACAAAGAAATTTATTGTTATGTAGATTTGGGAAAAAATAAACAAACAAATAAATGATATACTTTTCAAACTATTCGCCAAAAACTAAAAAGCTTTTATAAAAGCTGTCACTTCCGATGGACCAATTTCGGCCAAACGTTACTGAGACCTCCCAATTTATGATAAAAGCTTATGAAGTTTCATCTCGATCAATCAATACGTCTAAGCTGTACAGAGACCGAATTTTGATTTGTAAATTTTGGAAAACTGGTCTTCGGGTCGCATTACTATAGACAATCATACTAGATTTCTCATTTGGTGAACAAAACGCGTAGAATAAATTTATTTTTATTAAAGTCCTTTTACAAACAATACTTCATAACTGGTACTCAACAATAAATTACTTTTATTAATTAATTAAACTTTATATATTTTGTTTAATGTTATCTTGATTATACTCTTGCGTTACAGTTGCAGAGCATAAGATGAAATCAAAAAGCACAAGATAATTTTGAGAAGAGCTTTTTTCTTCAAAAATATTCCAACAACTTGTACCATCATCAAACTGGTGGAACAGCATGGGCAGGGAGAAGACAAACTATCTGGGCAACACCTTCAATGTTAAACGTAAATATTTTTTTTTGCCAGATGAAACGACGTATCGACTGTAGAGTATGCTTCAATCAGTAATTTAAATTTCATTACAACAACGCGTAGATTCAATAGTAATTTAAACCGAACGTGTTCTTCCATCACAATAACTAATTCAAGTTTCTCTTTTTTATAAATTCTGTTTATATTTATTTACTCTTGGTTTACAACCAAATCGTTTTATCAAAAATTAAAATATCAAAAATATTTTTCAATTACCTAAATTAAATTTTTCGAATAAACTACAAAATAATAAATATTCAATTCAAAATTACAACAAATATTTATGTATGAGAAAAAAAAGTATATCGACTACTCAAAGCTGAACAGGGCGTTCCAAAATTGGTATACTTTTCACACTTGTGCGTCAGGAGGCGAGATTTGTTTTACTCAAAACAATGATAACAATCGTGTCGGTTCTGTGAATGACAATAAAAAATGTGTTAAGATAAAAAAAAACAGAAATGTACTGGTTTGTGTTGAAAGCTCCCACGATATAATCCTTAAGTCAAAATACCCAATGTAAAACAACATGAATTTGAATAAATTTATCCAAAGCTCTCATAAAATATTCGTTATAAATTTAACAGTGCACGGATATACGACCCTTATTTGGCGCACAGAAGAATAAGACAAACACAAAACAAAATAAAAACCAAACAATAAATTTATAATAAGCAAAACTGCTATAAAATTAAACAATAAAAAGGATACACTTAGGATTCAGGACATCATGTACATAAGCCACAATTCTCTATTTATTATTTATGTAGCAACACAAAACACGATGACAAATAAAACTACAACAAAAATATTCATAAAAAGCCCTAAAGAACAACCCGTATTCATTTAAATTGATGTACGAGTGCCTTAAATTTACTTCATAAGATATTATTATACTCGTAGGTTAGTGTCGGGCAAACAAAAAATTCATAACAAAAATCGCATTACACTACATATCTTATTGAAGTTTCATCAACAACAACAATAACACTAAAAATATGTTATGATCTGCATGAATACGGCCCTAAATGAAGAAAATACGCATGAAAAAATTTTCCAAGTTGTATAAAACAAAATATGGTAAAAAGTCTGAAAGAAATACTTCTGACGACCTGGAAACGACAATTTATCGATAACGACAATTCACCGAAAAAACAATTCACCGTGACAATTCAACGAAAAAAAAAATTTACCGAAAATGACAATTCAGTGAAAAAACAATTAACAATAAGAACCGTCCGGGTCTTCCTTTAAATCTTCTTTTTTTTATTTATTTACAATGCAATCTGCTTTGGGGCTCAAGGCTCACCTTGCTCTTTCGTGGTTGTAATTTTTACTCCTTACTTTACACCTACTCAGCCAACTCTTGTCGCCCTGTGGCAATGTAGTCAGCATGCTTGCTCCAACGACCGGAGGTCCCGGGTTGGATTCCCCGTGGTGACAAGAAAAAAGAGTTCACGGCTGGTTAAGGATCAATGAATTAGTCACTCATTATCCGAAATGAAAATATGGTTATGAAACCTCATTTGAGGCGGCCAAATCCCTTGATGGAACACAGTGCCAAAGAGAAAGAGAGAGAGAGAGAGAGAAACAGAGATAGAAAGAGCGAGAGAGAGAGAGAGAAAGAGAAAGAGAGAGAGAAAGAAAGAGAGAGAGAGCCAACTCGAGGACGTACGGCTGTAGGACCGATTTAAGACCATCTGCACATTACAAGCTCCATGTCAGCCTAGACTGGCATGGAAGATGGGTCGGTCCATGGGTTAAAACTTCTTTAAAATATTATTTTATTTTACATTAATTTACATTTTTCTTGTTGTAACATTTTGCACACAATTTTAATATAATAATGAAAAAAAAACGTTCATTTTTATAGGAACATTTCTGAGGTTGGTTTTTAACACTTTTCCTATTAACATTCAGTAAACTGAAGTACTCACAATAACGAACTCATTTTAAATTTTTTTAACAAACAACAAACTTACATAAATTTAATAAATAAAATATTATTCAAACGGAGTCTTAAAACTAGGGTAATGTTGGGACGCAACTTCCACTCAAGCCGAGTTTATTGTTGTGTTCATTCCGTTCGTTAAGTTTTTTTTGTTAACCAATAGGATTTGTCGCAAACGACGTTTTATTTCTTCGGTATTTTTTTCATCAAGTTGATGTATCTTCAACTTTTTTACCGAAGGAACATGGCAAGAAAGAGACGACATGATATATAATAGTAGAAACAGACAGACACTTTTTCGCTATTTTTATTTTGTAGTCAAGTACGTTGTTCATTTTGTGTTTTGATGTGTTAAGAATTTTTCATTATTTTTGTTTATGAAAAATTTCAAAACTACAAAACGCCAAACGATAGGTGAAATAAAATTGTTCTATAATTTTTTCATCAACACTGAACCCATAAAATAATACTGCAGAAAAAATACCGAACGAAAAAAACCGAGCGAACACAACGAATCCGCCATCAGTGGTAAAACCATAATAACCGCCAGGCGAGTAATACCGAGAAAATTGTCACCAAATATAGAAACAATTATTTGGGGAAGATTGGAGAGAGGTTCTGGGTAAGTCACCCAAATTGTGGATTGTAGAAGTTAATGAGCCGTAACAAGGAACTGGAGTAATAATAATCAGGGAAGCCGTAGTAATACCACACCACAACGATAGAGTTTCAACTAGATCTCTAAATAAATAAACAAAAACCATGAAAGAGACAATCATTAAAATGTGAAGACGTGAGTACCATAGTGGCATACGAAGAGAAAAATACATAATGATGCATGTATTTTCCGTAGTATACTAGAAAATAATGGAAGGACCACTATGGTAAAACAAAGATTTGACACCAGAACAGAGACACCGATTCGCCAAGCATGAAATGACGGCAGCATGAGATTTAGAGAACGTTCTCTACATTGGACTTGTAAAGTGGCAATTGATTGGCAATAACGTGAGAAAATGGCATTTAGTGTAGGCAACGGGTTATGGTAATTTATAGTAATATTATTTGGATTATGAAATGCCCCGGCGACTTTTGAACGATTAATGCAGTGCATACGAGGATTACAATAGGTGACTTGTCTCGAATATTTAGACGATATTATCGTCATGGGAAAAATTTTCGTAGAGCATGTAAGAAACCTAGCTGAAGTCTTCGAACGTTCACAATCCGCCGGATTAAAGGTAAATTCTAAGAAATGTTCACTCTTCAGAACAGAGGTAAAGTGTTTGGGTCACAAAGTAACTCCTAACCGAATTCATACAAACGAATCAAAAATATAAACGGTAAAGAAATTGCCAAAACCGAAAATGATAGGGTTGTGTACCTATTATAGACGATCCATGCCAGGATTCCCCAACGTTGCAAAAAGTTTACGTGAATTAACGAGGAAGAAACCGTATGAATGGAAGGAAGAACAAGAGGAATCATTCGTTGAATTACGGAAATGGCTATGCACAACACCAATACTTGCCTATCCTACACCGAACGTGAAATTTATTTTGGATACCAATGTAAAAAATTCGATTTACGAACAGACCATCGGGCGTTACGATTGTTACAACAACGACTTTGATATCGAGTATCTAAAAGAAAGCACACATGGGAATGGTACACATTATCAAGGCGGCCATGTCAAGTTCAATGTAAACACTGCGAGCGAATGCAAGCATAATAAGGATGAGATTTCAGATAAGACATCTTTAGTGAAGGCCTATTGGACACAGTGGGAAAAGCCTTCTTTTAGAGAATGGCTGTTTAAAACGAATATGGGAGCTCAAATGATAAAGCTAAACAAATTTTAAAAGTGGTGCCGAAAAATAGAATTAATCAAATATTTCAAGAGTGTCATGGAAAAGTACGTGGAGGCCATCTCGGAATTAACATAACACTCACAAATATGTGTCAATCATTTTATTGGTATGGATGTAGACAGTTGGTAGTGGAGTGGTGTAAAAATGTGATCAATGTGCGGCAGACCTACCTAAATGGTCCAGTTCAGTCATGGTAGTGTAATTCCAGAACTAATTTCAAATATACGAAATCCAATAAAAAAATTTTAATAGAATCAGCTTTCCAATCTTGGCGGATAATTAATGATACAGTACATCGATAACGAATTCAATAATTTGCGTGTATCCCGTATTAATCCGAGCAAAAATTGAAAACTGAATATAATATATGAAAGGAATTTTTTTAATTATACAGAGTGTTATATATTGTTGTATATTACTCAAGTAATATTTTTAAAAAATTGTTAACGCATTTTTAAGGAAGGTCGAATAATCTAAGAAACTTTCTCAACGATTTATAGTTATTGAACTTGGGAGAAACTGGAAGGTATTTTAATCTAATAAACTAGCCTCCATTAGTTCCTTTGCCTTGTGCATTTTAAACTAGCCGAATGGGAAGAAATTTCATGAATATGGTTTTGTTTACACCCTGTGCTTAGATATATAAATATTTAAATTTGTTTAAATGTACACACCGACTACATGTTTTATGTAAAGGGATTTTCCAGCGGAAAAGTTTTTCCCTTGTTTTCTTTATTAATTTTACTTTTGTGCTTGTTCTAATTTAATTTGACTAAACTCCAATATACATATTCGAGAGTAGCATTATAAACAGGGTGTCCTGGTTTGAGATGCTAGTCCATTAGGTAGTTAGGTATTATGCTACTTATAAATGCCGTTCAGTTCCGTTTATAATCTTCTCACTATTTCTGGCATATACAAATTCTTCAATTTTAATAATTCAAAAATGAATTATCATTACAGTACAAAACTCGTATAACGTTGCCCCCGTTTAAGATTGATTGACTTTAACGTTATTCGCAATTTTTACATTTTGTTTGGGAATTTTCAAAATTAACCCTCATGTAAGTGAAGAAAAAGTATCTTAATTTGAGTGATTAGTACCTACATGCTTTTTATATACCCCTTTTCCTGCCTGCCCACACAATTTACTGGGTAAGGCAAAAGAATCATGACAAAAATTTCTTTTTTTATGTGTTTTGAACAAACTTACACATTTGTGCATTCCTTTCTAACTTATTTTCGTCCGAAAAAAACAATATATCTATACACACAATTGTATTGGTTGTACTTCAAATCAAGCGGAATTTTTTATCAAGTGGAAGTGAATATAAAGTTGAGGTAGTAATTGAAGCCCAGCTCTCAATAAAAAACAAAATTAAAGAAAGAGCTGAATTTTATATCCCATGCAAGCGAAAATAGTGGAAATGAATCCAGTATATCGATTTTGTCCCGTGAGTTATTCGTTACTCATTTAAAATGAGTGAAGAATACACAATTATGTCTTTGCATTTGTATTTTTCTTTTATTCGTATTTGTGTCATTTTTATGATGAACAGTACCAAAATACCTCGATCCGGGCGAATCGGTTTAATTGTTATGGATTATGGTGCTTATTTCCTTTTCTCAACACATTACGTCTGCTCTCAAGCTGTGGTTTTTATATTTTTTATTTTTTTATCATAAATTAATTTTCTATGTATTAATAAAATTTTATAAGTAAATTTATTTGAAATTTCATAAATTTTCAAAATAAAATATTAATTTACTAAATATAACAAAAATCGACATAAAATAAATCGACGTTAATTATTTAAAAAGTAACACTGTCTTGTAAAAAACACACAAATACCACTACTACATCTTTTCGGTTACACTCATTTCGAATCACACATTTTGGGAAAAAATTGATATACAGATTTTGAGAGTACATCTATGAAATGTAAAATCCGCCTACAAAGAGTTACAATCCAAAAATTCGAAACAAATACGACAGAACCAAAACACGCTGGTGCCTGGTGCGCCAATTTTGTTTTGTGCTCTCTCTATGCACCTATTTCTCATCTAGGATATCAATTAGTGAGCGTCGTAATATACAAATAAAAACAAATAAACAAAAAAATAAAGTGAATACGAGAGTACCAAAACACGCTGGTGCGCCGAAAATCAAATTTTCGGCTGAAACTTTTTTAATTTTTACTTGTAGGTCTACATAAATACAAGTACTCTAGCCCAAAACAAATCAGTAGGCTTAAGATTTTTAATTAAGGCATTAAGTAAAATTTCAAGCCCCATCTTCAATGTTTAAATTTTTAGCCTTAGGCTCAAACTTGGGATTTTTTGAATTATTTTAATCATGATCATGATTTTAAATTAATGAATATTTGAAATTTAATAAAATATGTTTTTTCGCCTATTTCATTGTTTTGCAAGAGATCCATATCTCGTTTAATGTTATCTCGTTTTTTGAAAAACAGCCTTGGTGTTAAACTTTACAAAGTTTCTTTATGCCTATCAAAAACTTAACAAAAAAATAACAAATTTTCTCATATACGTATACGCTATATATATGTATTGGTTAGTTATTTCCCTAAATGTTGCTCTTAGGTAAACAAATAAAAAATAGAGTACAATTAGGCGAATTAAAATAAAAATATGCAATACAATCGAAACATTGATATAAAAATTAGAAAACAATTAGGCGAATACACATAAAATTCTGTAACACAATCAGCTGCGTTTTTGTGAAAATAATCGAGTTAAGTTCGCGTTTCCGAATTTGCCAATTTAAAATTAAAAAATTCTTATTTTTCAATTAAATAAATTAGATTTAAAAATCCTCTAAGTATAAACGAAAAAATCCATCATAAAAGTTGTACGGTTTTCTTGTAATATCGCTTGTCTGCATAGTTCTGAACTACTCCATATTATACAGAACTATAGAGAACAACGATAAGTCCCATATATAGACATGGTTTTTTTATAATGTCCTTAGTATGTACATTATTACAAAATTGCCAAATGGTCGGTCCCTGGGGTCGGTCATATGAATAACAAGCAATAACTGCAAAAGTTGTTGCACGAAACTTCAATGAAAAATTTTGTTCTACAGAAGTCAAAAGTCGCATATATAGACATGGTTTTTTATAATGGCCTTAGTATGCACTTTATTACAAAAATGCTAAATGGTCGGTCCCTGGGGTCGCCCATATGAATAACAAGCAATAACTGCAAAAGTTGTTGCACGAAACTTCAATGAAAAATTTTGTTCTACAGAAGTCAAAAGTCCCATATATAGACATGGATTTTTATAATGGCCTTAGTATGCACTTCATTACAAAAATGCCAAATGGTCGGTCCCTGGGGTCGGTCATATGAATAACAAGCAATAACTGCAACAGTTGTTGCACGAAACTTCAATGAAAAATTTTGTTCTACAGAAGTCAAAAGTCCCATATATAGACATGGATTTTTATAATGGCCTTAGTATGCACTTTATTACAAAAATGCCAAATGGTCGGTCCCTGGGGTCGGTCATATGAATAACAAGCAATAACTGCCACAGTTGTTGCACGAAACTTCAATGAAAAATTTTGTTCTACAGAAGTCAAAAGTCCCATATATAGACATGGATTTTTATAATGGCCTTAGTATGCACTTTATTACAAAAATGCCAAATGGTCGGTCCCTGGGGTCGGTCATATGAATAACAAGCAATAACTGCAAAAGTTGTTGCACGAAACTTCAATGAAAAATTTTGTTCTACAGAAGTCAAAAGTCCCATATATAGACATGGATTTTTATAATGGCCTTAGTATGCACTTTATTACAAAAATGCCAAATGGTCGGTCCCTGGGGTCGGTCATATGAATAACAAGCAATAACTGCAACAGTTGTTGCACGAAACTTCAATGAAAAATTTTCTTCTACAGAAGTCAAACTTCCCATATATAGATATGGATTTTTATAATGGCCTTAGTATGCACTTTATTACAAAAATGCCAAATGGTCGGTCCCTGGGGTCGGTCATATGAATAACAAGCAATAACTGCAAAAGTTGTTGCACGAAACTTCAATGAAAAATTTTGTTCTACAGAAGTCAAAAGTCCCATATATAGACATGGTTTTTTATAATGGCCTTAGTATGCAGTTTATTACAAAAATGCCAAATGGTCGGTCCCTGGGGTCGGTCATATGAATAACAAGCAATAACTGCCACAGTTGCTGCACGATACTTCAATGAAAAATTTTGTTCTACAGAAGTCAAAAGTCCCATATATAGACATGGATTTTTATAATGGCCTTAGTATGCACTTTATTACAAAAATGCCAAATGGTCGGTCCCTGGGGTCGGTCATATGAATAACAAGCAATAACTGCAACAGTTGTTGCACGAAACTTCAATGAAAAATTTTGTTCTACAGAAGTCAAAAGTCCCATATATAGACATGGTTTTTTATAATGGCCTTAGTATGCACTTTATTACAAAAATGCCAAATGGTCGGTCCCTGGGGTCGGTCATATGAATAACAAGCAATAACTGCAACAGTTGTTGCACGATACTTCAATGAAAAATTTTGTTCTACAAAAGTCAAAAGTCCCATATATAGACATGGTTTTTTATAATGGCCTTAGTATGCACTTTATTACAAAAATGCCAAATGGTCGGTCCCTGGGGTCGGTCATATGAATAACAAGCAATAACTGCAACAGTTGTTGCACGAAACTTCAATGAAAAATTTTCTTCTACAGAAGTCAAAAGTCCCATATATATCAAAAGTCCCATATATTATAGTTCTTGTGTTATTTTTTGGACAGAAACGATTTAACTGGTGTGCACAATTGTGTATGTTGGTCCAAGATAAATACAAAAATCTATTTTTGACATTTTTTTTTTTCGTTTTCAAAATTTACATAGACAATTTTCTATTGACGATTGGAGCATCACGGATTCCACGTATTATTTTGAATTTTTTTTGAACTATGATACGAGTAACTACAAATTTTGACTTTTATGCCACATGCATAAATAAAATAAATAATCAGCGACATTCGCGATAATTTATTCGTTTCACTGTGCTTGGCTTGGTTTAATTTTGTTTAATTACATATATAAATTAAAAATGATATAGGTTTTATATCATTGGTGATTTTGTGGCATATGTAATATAAAACACATGAATTTGTGTATATCCTTGATTTTGTCAGTGTATCCATCACACATGTCATTTTTTGTTGTTAAGTTAGTTTCAATCTGATTCACCAGCAGCACTTTTCGAACTTTTACAATCGTCAATACGGGTCAGGAAAAGGTAATAATTCATTTATGTAAATTGCTTTTTATTTTTAAAGTACTTTTCATTTAGATTTTTCACCTTTTTCCGCTATGATGTCTTTAATTTAATGATCGCTGTATAATATATTCACTGTTGCAGTTATCGTTTGTTATTCATACGACGAATGGACCTCCTCAGGGACCGACCATTTGGCATTTTTGTATAAGAGTACATACCAAGCCCATCATAAAAACCATGTCTGTATATGGGACTGTAGACTTCTATAGAATAAATTTTTTCATTGAAATATCGTGCAACAACTGTTGCAGTTATTGCTTGTTATTCATATGACCGACCCCAGGGACCGACCATTTAGCATTTTTGTAATAAAGTGCGTACTAAGGCCATTATAAAAAATCATGTCTATATATGGGACTTTTGACTTCTGTAGAACAAAATGTTTCATTGAAGTTTCGTGCAACAACTGTGGCAGTTATTGCTTGTTATTCATATGACCGACCCCAGGGACCGACCATTTGGCATTTTTGTAATAAAGTGCATACTAAGGCCATTATAAAAATCCATGTCTATATATGGGACTTTTGACTTCTGTAGAACAAAATTTTTCATTGAAGTTTCGTGCAACAACTGTGGCAGTTATTGCTTGTTATTCATATGGGCGACCCCAGGGACCGACCATTTAGCATTTTTGTAATAAAGTGCATACTAAGGCCATTATAAAAAACCATGTCTATATATGGGACTTTTGACTTCTGTAGAAGAAAATTTTTCATTGAAGTTTCGTGCAACAACTGTTGCAGTTATTGCTTGTTATTCATATGACCGACCTCAGGGACCAACCATTTGGCATTTTTGTAATAAAGTGCATACTAAGACCATTATAAAAATCCATGTCTATATATGGGACTTTTGACTTCTGTAGAACAAAATTTTTCATTGAAGTTTCGTGCAACAATTGTGGCAGTTATTGCTTGTTATTCATATGGGCGACCCCAGGGACCGACCATTTGGCATTTTTGTAATAAAGTGCATACTAAGGCCATTATAAAAATCCATGTCTATATATGGGACTTTTGACTTCTGTAGAACAAAATTTTTCATTGAAGTTTCGTGCAACAACTGTTGCAGTTATTGCTTGTTATTCATATGACCGACCGCAGGGACCGACCATTTGGCATTTTTGTAATAAAGTGCATACTAAGGCCATTATAAAAATCCATATCTATATATGGGACTTTTGACTTCTGTAGAACAAAATTTTTCATTGAAGTATCGTGCAACAACTGTTGCAGTTATTGCTTGTTATTCATATGACCGACCCCAGGGACCGACCATTTGGCATTTTTGTAATAAAGTGCATACTAAGGCCATTATAAAAAATCATGTCTATATATGGGACTTTTGACTTCTGCAGAACAAAATTTTTCATTGAAGTTTCGTGCAACAACTTTTGCAGTTATTGCTTGTTATTCATATGACCGACCCCAGGGACCGACCATTTGGCATTTTTGTAATAAAGTGCATACTAAGGCCATTATAAAAATCCATGTCTATATATGGGACTTTTGACTTCTGTAGAACAAAATTTTTCATTGAAGTATCGTGCAACAACTGTTGCAGTTATTGCTTGTTATTCATATGACCGACCCAGGGACCGACCATTTGACATTTTTGTAATAAAGTGCATAGTAAGGCCATTATAAAAAATCATGTCTATATATGGGACTTTTGACTTCTGCAGAACAAAATTTTTCATTGAAGTTTCGTGCAACAACTGTTGCAGTTATTGCTTGTTATTCATATGACCGACCCCAGGGACCGACCATTTGGCATTTTTGTAATAAAGTGCATACTAAGGCCATTATAAAAAATCATGTCTATATATGGGACTTTTGACTTCTGTAGAACAAAATTTTTCATTGAAGTATCGTGCAACAACTGTTGCAGTTATTGCTTGTTATTCATATGACCGACCCAGGGACCGACCATTTGACATTTTTGTAATAAAGTGCATAGTAAGGCCATTATAAAAAATCATGTCTATATATGGGACTTTTGACTTCTGCAGAACAAAATTTTTCATTGAAGTTTCGTGCAACAACTGTTGCAGTTATTGCTTGTTATTCATATGACCGACCCCAGGGACCGACCATTTGGCATTTTTGTAATAAAGTGCATACTAAGGCCATTATAAAAAATCATGTCTATATATGGGACTTTTGACTTCTGTAGAACAAAATTTTTCATTGAAGTATCGTGCAACAACTGTTGCAGTTATTGCTTGTTATTCATATGACCGATCCCATGGACCGACCATTTCGCATTTTTATATTATAGTACTAATACTATCATGTAAAATTATGTTTTTATAGGTTTCATATATTTACTTAATTAATTTTAATTATTAATTTATTTTTATAACGCAACAATTGTTGCCAGTATTCCTCCTAAATGTATACTATTTGTATATTCGCACACATGTATAGTTTTTGTTATTTGGTAGAAACTTGACTTCAGTGTTTCTTTGCAATAATATTTTATAAATAAGATTTTAAAGAAACATATTTGAAAAATAAGTCCCTGAAATTGCTACATATTTTTTAAAAACGTCTATGTGCCAAAAAATCACTTCATCAGACTTCTTGTAGAACTAAAACATTTAGTTAAGTCTTATGCCCCTATTATGGTTATCACCTACGCGTCACTTGGCGACGTCAAGTTGCCTCATTCAAATTTTGGTATTATCACCCCAATTACCATAGTCGCATCACGTCATATTTTGTGACTATAGTCACATCGGCTACTTTTTCTATTCTTATAGTCGCAACTTGCGCCTATTGTCGTTTTATACGACTATTGTCACATCGTTTTCTTATGTGACTGTGAAATGGAGGGTCGTAAAACATGAACAAAACTATTTAAATACAATACACATTTTTATTTATGAATTTTTTGTGTAATACAATTTATTACAATTTATTTTGTAATTCATTTTACGAATATTTTACTGCATAAGATAAATTTATCATTCTAATTTCTAATTTCATTCTAATTTCTCTCCCGTTGAAAATTTGGATGGCCCAAACCACCCATTCTCAATTTTTAATTACAATAGAAAATTACAAATTTTTTACGTGGTAGATATTTTGCCTTCACCATAAATTATTGTACGGGTTCTAGAAATTAATTTAATCATTAAATAATTAGATTTTACTTACCTATTTTCAATTTACGTGCATTTACAATAAAATATTCGTAAATATTTTGATCGAATGGCATGTCAAATTTAGGGAAATTATTAGTGTTGCCCGATATTTCTATTGTAGTATGCGTGTCGTTTAAAACGACTGTGAGAATGGCAAATTTCAAGTGAAGTGACACGACTATAGTCACTTCACATGAAGTGATGCGACTATGGTAATTGGGGTATATGATTCTCGCCGTGAAAACGAAGTGAGCAAGAGTGATTTCAAAAATGATCACCTAAAATTTTGTAATGTAATGTAGTGCAATTTTTTTTTTAATTTAAAAATGGCTGGCAGTGATAATGTAAAATTATTTTTAAATTATTTTTGTGCTAAACATAATTTGTTTGTGTATTTTATCATAATTATTATTATTTTATTTCAAAATATCCAGGCATTTTCATCACGAAATCCCGGTAATTTCATCACGAAAAAATGAATCGATACTACTGATCATTATTAGTTAATCGTATTTAATATTCTTAATTATTAGCTTTAAAATATTTTAATAATTTCAACTAACTAAAATGTAAATACATACATAAACTAATACATAATATGTCAAAACTGCTAATAGTAACACTGTACCCAGCTACAGAAAATTAAAAAATTTAAAAACAGCGTACGTCACCGCATACGCCAAAATAAAGGTGAGAACCATAATACAAAAATACTACTCACACGAACCATACTGTCACGGCGAAAGAGAGGAGAGGTGGTGGTGAGGCAAGAATCATAATAGGTTATTAAAATTTTAGGCCATATTGTCATCACTTCTCATCACATAGAAGATAGAAATTTTACAAAAAAATGTGAAGTTTTTATTTCAAGGTATTAAAAATAGGCCTGCCTCTTCCCAATGTGATTTATCTCAAAATGAACAAAATACCCCAAATCGGGACACTCTGTATAATATACAAAAATAAATACGTACATGTAATAAAATAAAATCAATTTAATATATTATTTATTTTTATGTTTTAACTTTTCTCGAGCTTTTTTAGTTCACTTTACGTTCTGTGTTGAACATAAATTTTGAATTTTTTTTTTTCTGGTTTTTCGATATTTTTTTTCCGTGTTCAAGAGTTCATTGCAAACTACACACAACTATGTACTAAAATTATACTTATTCATTAAAAGCTTGAAAACTATTGCTATATACAAGGTAGAGATTTGTGTATGAAAGCTTTAGACAAAAACCACTTAACTATATTAAATTTGTGGTTTAGTTTTATACCTAACAACATTTTCAGGTTTTATAATAATATTTACGCTAAACTACTCGTAATGTTTAATTATGTTTATATATAAAGCTGCATACATAAACTGTTGATGACGTAACATTTAACGAACAAACAATGTCTTATAAACTAGATAAGAATGAAATTTTGTTTGTGATTTTGATGTGTTGTAACCTAAATTCAGGATTTGTCTTTTTCAAATAACTTTTTTTTTTCTTATACACATATCCCCCAAACAAAGAAACAAATGGTATGAGAAAATATAACGAAACTTCAATGAAAATAAAATCTGACAAGACGATGAACAATGAAATTGAAAGATTTGATTTTCTTTTAGTTTAGTTTTTGTTCTTGTTGGTTTACAAGAATATCTAACTAAAAATACCAGTAAAAGAAAATTAGAGGAAGAAAATGTGTTCTTTTTTATTTTGGTAAAGCACAACAAAAAACTTTTATTGTTGCGATGGCGAAAGAAGTGGAACTCATCATCATTCGTCACAACCTCAACTATGAAACAAGCAAAAAAGCACAATGGAAGCTGGTTAGTGGTTTTGATTAAAATGCGAGCGATAGTGTTTTTTTTTTTTTTTTGATACACTACAGTCGCCCCGCACGAAGGCGACACAATTTACACAATTACGTCTCTATCGAGCAACGGCGGGAGTAATCGAAAATTAATTTGGTTTGCAGGTAGTGCGAGACATCCACCCTCGTGCATTGCCACAATAAATCAATAAACCATCAAAAATGTATGTGTATACGTATATGTACAAATCTTTTGGTGTTCTTTTATTTGTGTTGAGAATCTCATCCCCATAGAACCTACATTCTAACTCTCCTCTAGCTTGTATATGGATTTTATTCATTTTCATTTTCTATTTATAGGTTAAATGAACCAAATAAAATGAAAAAACAAAAAACGTTTTTTCTCGATTGGCTTTAATATTAATTGAACCATTAACAATTAATCTTTAGAACAATAGATCGATTAGTATGACATTTAAATTGTTTTAAATATTATAGGTTTACGGATAAGACAATGAGAAATAGTTTTGATGTTTATGCGGTTGGAAAAATTCGTTTGAATTATAAATATTTCTGAATTTTATTTCTTTGGCCAAAAACAAAAAAAAATGCCTTTGAAGTTTAAATAGTGCAAAAAATAGTATACCATTTACGCGAGGAATAAAATTCTGACATTATATGATGAAGGGATAAATATCTCATTCATATCTATCCTATATTGCCGGATTTCTTATTGTTTATTGTTTACGTTTAATCAAAAAATGACCCCCCAAAAATTTACTAACCGCAAAGGATAAATAAGGCTCCAGGAGCACTGCAAAAAGATTTCGATCAAAAATTAGTAGGTATACCAGTCAAGTTAGTTTAATCCTAGAGAAGGAAGAACACTCAAAGGTCAAAACTAGGTAGAGTGAAAAAACTACAGTACTTCGGGCAAGTGACAAAAACTAAATACAAGTAGAAAATGATCCACTAGCGCTAAAACAAACAACGCTTTTTAAACATCAGTTTTATGTATACCTCATCCTGTTTTTGCACACTTGCTTTTCTCTGCTCTGAAGATCGCTGCTAATTTTTGAGTATGGTTTACCTAGTGTTATGATCTCTATAGAATGTCATTCCAAGTTAGGCGATTTTATTTCAGAAATGAATGCTGTACACAATTTATTTTTAAATATTGCTGCCTTCACTCACAAATCCTGATTGTTGTCGAATTCTTTCAATACAAATTAAAATGACTATCGATTGGAAGAGGTTCTAAACCGTGTAATATGGAATTAAGTCCGTGCAAGACTTTTTTGGTTACTTTTTCCAGAAATGTTTTAATCTTTTAATTTGTAAAAACATTTTTAACGCTTTTTATTTAATAGTACCATCCACTCACTACTGGAATCGGTTTTAGTGGTTATCCCCCACCCAAAACAGACACTTGCTGTTTTTTTTTGTATCCGGAGGGTCTCAGAAAACAGTTTAGAACCTCAAAAGATTGAATACAGAATTTTCATTATACCTTAATATATTTTATTGTTTTGATGTTGTTCTCATCGAGATTATTCAACTAATGATGAACTCTAGCAAGACGATCTTATATTTTTATAAGAATTTCTAATGAATTCCTTTTTGGCATTTTCTTAATTGCTAGATGATTTGACGTTATTCTCATATGATTTTTAGCGTTGAAATAAATGTTTTACTTATAATTCAAGTCGGTCGAATTTAGGCAACAACAATCAACATAATTAAACTGATTTAAATTAAAGAACTTGAATAGCCTTCAATTTCGCATTTTTTTATACGTAGGTCTGCTTCTATACCACGTACACCGGCTGGTTGTTGCTGTAACAGACTGCGAATTAGCGACCCCGATTTAGAAAAATTGCATGAAGTCCTCCATGCAATTGTTTTAATATGTTAATAGATTTTAGAGTGCTTGATCGTGTTTTGCAAAGTCGGGTTAATCTATACAGGCTAGCCACGTAGTTGGAAAAATCGATTGATGATTCATACGAATCCGATATGCATTTTCGGTAACTTTAATTGAACCAAAGATGGCACCAATTACCTTTCTTTCAAACATAGATAAAATTCTACAGTCGTTAGAGATCAGGATCGAGCACTCGCTTCCAAAAGCCAGTAAAGGTTTTATGAGTACATTATAAGTTGTGTAGTTGCACGACTCGAAAAACTGGGCCGACTGGGCGTAGATAACTCGATGTACGGTAGCATTTTTGGCTTTTATATCTGCCTGCATATCATTTAAATTTGTTTGATTCGAGTTTTATTTTACTTTTGTTCACTTTCAAACGAAGTCTACTTGCGCAGCGATCGCGCGATATGAACCTGCCCTTGATATCATTATGTCAAGAAGCACGATATTTTCTGCATATCCAAGAATTTGGCCCGACTTTTTAGCTATGCAGCGATCTTACTATGGACTCGAGCTCCAAATTCAACCGCTGTGGTTAACGCTTAATTGTTGATGCCTTAAAGTAATGCGTGGCACGAACGAACATTTTCACTTACAGTTGTTACTGTTTCACGAGTACGAACTGGATGATAGTGTTCATAGGGTTCATATATACATACGACCTGCAACTGATTCAGTTTCTTCAAAATGTTTAACAATTTTGGGAATTCCAGGCTTTGTAGGACATCCATGTTGACCAAAATCATCACGTACTCGTAATTCATGAAAACAAAAAAATTTTTGCAAGAGCGATCATTTTCGAAATAAGTTTGGATAACCACAATTTCGTTATTGTATTTTAAGCGAATACATACTCAAAATGCCATAGTTTTGACTTCTTAATTGTCAAAAAAAAAATCGGGTTGCCACCGCACAATAAATATTTGATTAGTACTAGATATAAACTGCACGTCTAGAAAATGGCACATTAAAGCCGAAAATTTTACAGGTCAAGTTTCATAAGTTTGGGTGGGTCTTATGAGGTTATATAGGGTAAATTACTCATAATTTATCAATGAAATGTTTCTTATAATTTAAGACTTTTTCGATCATGACCTTTGCAAATATTTTAATAGAAGTATGTATTTTACTAAGCGTAAGTTGAAAGGCGATTATGAACTGGATTCAGAATAATACTTTGGGTATTAACTTGAGAAATGATGGTAACTTATCCGTTTTCATACAGCTGAAAATTGGCGATAAAGAAGTTTAATAATTATCAAGCAATCAACGAATTGATAAGACTTGATTATTCCAATATGTTTATTTATAATACCATAAAATATATGGTATTATAAATAAACATATTGGAATAATCAAATTAAGATAAACATCTATCTAATCCGAATATTACCCTCTATACTTATACCGTAAATATCCAAAAAAAATGTCAGCTTACTCTGGATGTCTCATGCAATGCTAATCGTCTAAAAAACCAATTGAACTTCATTACAAACCTAAAATCTAGCCCAACTCTTTTTTTACACGGTAGATACGTTCCACCGAAAACCGTGTAAGATAAAACCGTGTAAAAAAAGACAAGGCACTCATAGTAAAATCAAGGATGAGTTCCACAATTTAAAAAAACCGTGTAAGATGAAAAACTAACCACATTTTGTTTAAAAAACCGTGCAAAAACTATTGATAACTCATATTATGTTAATTCAATTTATAAAATATATTTCATTGATATTTCATCGATTATATACATAATTCATTGATAAGTAAAAATTCAAAATTTTAAACATAAAGCTATTTAGGAACTATCATAATAACTTGATAATAAGCGCATGCGTTTATTGCCGATTGGTGCAACTTTGAACTCCCATTCGTAAATATCGTGTTCTGATGTTGGCTTTCTTTTTATTAAGAAATCTGTTATCAGCTGCTGAGTTTTTGGTTTTTCAAGTTCCTTATAAAGTTCCAGCGGTACAAACCTGCAAATGACGCTGAAATCTTAACGCACGTTCTTTGTCGGGAGCATAAGCGAGGAAATGATGTACCATATTTGTAGCAAATTTGAACCCTCGCGGATTAAACCAGCTTTTAGTTGATTAACTTCATCTTCGCCTTCATCATTATGTTCCTCATTATTTTCACAAACCGTCATAATTTCGATCAAATCCTCCTCAGTCATCAGTTCATCGATATCAGCGGGTTCCATGTTCCCAAAGCCTTTACCACCAATTGCGTGTGATACAAATATAATTTCAGAGCATATAACTGATGTTTGTATTACAGAATTTTTCTCTGTTGACACATTCTGACCAAATTTTTCAGCAACATAAATTAACAGTAGAGGTCCGAAGTTGTTTTATGACAAAAGAGGCATCTGAAATACAATTCATTATTGTATAATTTTTCCATGCTTCTACGGCCGTCATGTTTTTTTCCTCAACTGAAACCTTTCAACGCTCGGGCTTTAATGATTGGTTGATTAATAAAGGTTTTAATATCCTATCACCAGATGCCTTACTACACAATAAAAACGTATCTCGATCTTTGGCCGTTGTAAAACCACCAGTGGCAGTATTCTAGCAATTCCTCGGAAATAGGGAATTGTGGAAAGAATTTATATGTAAGTTCAGTTCAGACATTTTATTTCCGGCCTACTGAGGAGAAAAGTTTGATGTAAATATTTATAAATTGTGAATAATTTTTCCATATCTAAATTGGCAGGGAAAATTATTCACAATTTTATTGTTTTCAAAAAAAATACCACTAACTTTTTACGTCAGTATGTCAGAACAAAAATTTTTAAATAGAAATTACATATAAAATCTTTCTCCAATTCTCTATTCCTAGGGAATTACCAGAATAGTTCCACAGGGGTTTCTTTTGATTTTGCTATATAGGTTCTGGACGGCATATTTTTCCAGAATAATTCCGTTTCGTCGGCATTAAAAATTTGGTCTTGAGTATAACCGCCATTTTCAATTTTTTGTACTAGTTTTTCCGAAAAGTTTTTTGCAGCATTTTCATCTCCTAACGCTACTTCACCTTTTATTTTTATATTATGAAATGCATATCTTTATGAAACCTGTCAGCCATACCTCATTTACATAAAATGTCTGTTTCTTAGTTCCTTGAATTGTTGATGGCTCCGTTTCCTGCTGACGCTCGTATATTGTAAGTGCTTTTTATTTTATAAGCTTCCCATATACAGGTATTTTTTTCTGTAGTAAATCCTCGATCCACAATATTTAAAGTTTTTCCGTTTTCTCTAACAATACATTTTGACTGTATGATGATGTTTAAGAGCTGAGTTGCGTTCCGAAAATTACTGACTGTCGAATGGATTTCTCATTTTTTCTAATCGATCTGATATGGGACCTTCGCCTCTCTTTAGATCGTCTAAGATTTTTATTTTGGTTTCTAAAGAAATAATTTGTCTCTTCGGAGTATTTTTCGGTAGTTTAGGTATCTTATAATTCGGGTACTATAGCAAAGAATTAAATTAAAATTGCTTTAAAAACGTTGCCCTCATTAACTTACACTCGTTAGTTTAAACGATTAACCACAATCCACAATAAATATGTTTGCACCGCACGAACTGATCACTTTGAGCAGAGCGCATAACGAATATATTTTATGTAAGGCACTGTAAAAATATGCAAAACACTGTAAAGATTTTTTTTTTTTTTTTTGGAATTCGTGCTAGATCAAAAAATTCGTCTAATAAAAGTGTATTTGTTCTAATTTATAAACCGTGTTATTTCAAAAGCGTGTAAAAAAAGCGTTGGGTGTACTGTGAAATGAATATTAAATATTCCTTTTAATATGAACGAGCCGTATCATCGCGAGGGATTATAGACATACCAACATCTTATGTAATGAGTACTATGAAAACATCGAATTGGCATAGTCAGATTAGTGTCTATATAGCAAAATCTCTAATGACGGACGATATTATCGACAAAATATGGGGAAAATCAAAATTGCACCTATATAATTTCATAAAGCCAAAATCTTTGATATGCAAACCATTTATCGGTCAAACGTGGCTATTACCTGGCTATATATAGGATATATCGTATAGATACCTGTTATTTTCTTGTTGGTAGTTTTCGGTTGGCAAAATTTATGTTTTCATTTGCTTGCTTAAATCTGCTTTGTCGACATTTTAAGATTGATCTGTTGAAACTGCATCATCGACACTTTATGCTGGTTCATACCAACGAATTCCGATGCGACTTCCGATGAACCGATTTCGGCCAAAACTGAATGGATGATTCCAATTTATGGAACACCCCAATCAGTCTGGACTGTACAAAGGTAGAATTTTTATTGAAAGCAGATTTTGTTTAGAATCATCATTTGTGGACCGATATTGTTGCAAATTTAATTTAAAATCTTTTTTGTTCATGGTTGTTTTGTCAGAAATAATACACTTTTAAAAGTATTAAAAAAAAACTTCCATGGAAGCTGTGACTTCCAGTGAACCGGAAAAAGCTTACATATGAAGTTTCATCCCAGTAAGTCAATCTGTCTAGGCTGTAAAGGATAGAGTACAGAGATTTAGTCCGTAGGACACTACACAGAGAGCATTTTTGAAAATTTGTTTCGAACTGAATAAAAGTTTACTGACCGGAACTTTTGTTATATATTTACTAGGTAAAGCAATTATTGTGACCGCAATTCAAAAAGTCAAAATGTTAACATATATAAAAATATCAAACACTAAATATTGCTTGACCATACATCGTCTTTTGCAGGGCCAGATGTCTCAAGATCTATCACTAGTATGCGACCCACAAACGAATATATGAGTTTAACGGCCTTTCACGGGTTAATCACAACGACCTCAAAAATTGTAAGCATATTACAATATAAACTTGCAACAAGGGGTGTACTTAGTCTATTAATATCTAAAGATGAACAACCCTTCCGAACGAGACATATAACTAAAGGTTGGAGGACGTCATTAATACCAACTCTTACTATAATATTAAGAAAAAAGGCATCATTCAACGGTCCCAAGAGATAAGATCAAACTAAAGGCTAATGAGGATAACGTTCAATTAGAACAGTAGAATTTAACCACTGCACGATATTGAATTTTTTTCCTTTGTAAAAAGTACTGTAACACGTCAACTTTGAACAGCTGTTAATATACGAATGAGTTGACAGATCTACATGAAACTTCACGCGTATCGAACGACAAAACTAACTGGGCACCCTACTATACAATAATACTTGCAAAACAGCAAAACTAATAATATCTTCAATCGGTAATTGTCTAAACTCTATATCTAGGAAATACATTTTTTGTTCTGGTGCAGTGATCTAAAAATATTTAGAAATAAATGTATTTTCTGGATGATACTTCAATTAGCACACATTTTCTAAATTCTTAATCTTTTCCAGATAGAAAATTTCACCGAGTTATCGTACGTTTCATCTTCGTACATACATAGTCGTGCTCTGTATAATTCGCAACGTAATAAATACACAAAAAATTTAGGTGCACTCCAATGGCAAGTAAAAAATAATTTCTATATCTCATTCGTTGTACTAAATATACATAAAATAATAAAAATCGGCAATCAAAAGCTCTTTTCTAATAAATCTATTTTTGAAAAGCACATATAAATATACATATATGATCAAAATAGATAAACTATGTGGATGTAATAAAACCACTTTGTTTTAGACGAATAATATCTAAAATGAAAATGGGGTGGATGATTTGTGGGTGCACTACTCCATAACGCGATATATATACACACACATGGATAGATATGTTTTTTTTATTTCCATATCTATAAATATTTTATTGTATCCTTTTATGACAGTTCAAACTACATAATGGAAATAAAATATGAAAAAACGTTTATGTGCTATGTACAGTATACTCGTATTTTCCATCATACTTGGTGAGCTTTTCCGAATCGCAACGTTCATCATACGCAAATCGTGCGCGACTACATTCGATGTAAAAAGGTAATTATCGAATTTTTTGCTTTAGTGGTTCTGTTTCAACAGGGTATTTATTTAAGCGCCTATATACAGGTATCAATAAAAGCTTTGATGTTTGTTGGTTTTTTCTTGTTTTTTTTTTATTTGGTTTCACAAAAATTCGAAATATTTCCATTGAGGAAATGTGGGGGGAACCAGATAACAATATCGATCAATTGACAAAAAACGACGGCTTCTTAAGGAAGATCAGTGATGTGTGTCATTTAGCTTTCTTTCATATTTGTTGAACAGCTTTTGTATTTGATTTCAAATATTTGCGTTACGCTATTATTTTTTATTCGAACGAATTTGTTGAATCAAATCAACGATTGATTTATGTGCATGGTTCGTGAATAAGTTATTATATTGTGAAGGGTAGTTTGTACACTTGGTGAAATCTCTGTGCGAAAATAAAATGCATTCCGTTGCCCTTTTTAACGTGAACGCTTGCTTCATTACATTTAGCGTTTCATCAGTTTATTTGCTAGAAAGTGGTGCAAAAGAATGTTCCCGGTAGTTACATCCCTTCAATTGTGTGCGTTACATTATGGAGACGATCGAGTCTAGCAGACCGGGCACATAATTTTATATGCGGACAATTTTCGCCTGGTATATGCCCAAAATTTTCTCTGCTTCATTTGCAAAAAAAAAATTACTAGTCGCCTTATTTTTCTGTAAATTACGGACAAATAAATCTTGACCAATTACAAATTTGTGGGCCTCGCTTCTCAAGTTAAATCGAATTATACTTTTGTCGTAAGCAAGTTTTAAATAGGCCAATAAAGGATTCTGAATAAGCCGGCTTTGTCTGATGTACTATACGCCGCTTCAACATGCACCGTATAAACATGCACTAAACAACACCGTATTTTACAATTTGTTTTTTTTATTCGAGCCAGAGGTCCCTAATGTCAACATTTGATCAATCAAGTAATGCTGCTGTTTAACGAGTGTCGTGTCACCTACATCGATTTTATTTACTTGTTTGTATAAGGCACTTGTTTGTACAAGTTCACAATGATTTGAGCTAGGGTTGTGGAGGTTTATTTTTTTTCATTTAATTCATTGACCTTCATTGGTTTAATATTAAATATTTTCCAACAATCTATACCCAAATATAATTTTTGAGCTAGTTAGACTTGGAATGATAAATAGCTTAGCACAAGTTGTTGTTGTCCACTCGCATTTGAGACGTAATAGGGCAAACTATGTAAGAAACTACTGGAACTGGTCAAAAAGCTTAGAGAATCCGGACCTAAGACGCTGATATTAACAATCTAAACTTCGATCTAAACTTCGGCATGTGGCCTGGGGTTATCATTTTCTTTGGAGATGATTCCTTACTGTTACTAGATGCGTTGAATTGATTTCAACAGAAAATATTTTATCTATAAGTATACGCGTGAATTTTAAAATGTTCCGAATTTCTGTTTGTAGGCTCGGGATCTGTATTGCACTCTATTTCTACATTTTGATTGCTGAGATTCGCAATTGGGTGAATAAACTCCCAGACACTTTCTCCTCCGGTCTGCGCAAATATTTAATAGGCGGTTCGCAATTTTTAACATAATTATCAGGAGTTTTAGCATCCTGGAAAATGGCTGAGATTTATGATGGAAATTATTATAATTCACGTTTCGATTAACATTTCTGTGAGTTTTATTGGTACACACTTCGTTTGAACTATAATTTCTGAAATTTTACGTCTACCTCAGGACTGTATGCGTTACAATAGGCGTAATTAATTTCGTTGTCAATTTGACGGGATTGTTACGTTAATTCGGGCACGTATCTAATACGCCAAGAGTCTTCCATAAATACGTACATGTTTGCATGGAACAATTGTGCAGTGAGGATGGTTTGAAGGATGAAGAAAAATGTTCTATTCTGTACAAAAAACGAAACCCATCGAAATTAACATTAAGTTTTGGAACAAAAGTTGGCTTTCTGGCTTGACTCAAGGTATTTCTGGAGCTATTGTAATTGGCACCAATTAATGAAAGTTCTGGCTCAGGCCAAATGGCCCCATGAGGTTGATTGTTTAAATAACAATCTTGGGATTATGATTGTTAGCATCTGTCGATATTGTAGTTAAAACGTCGGGAAAGTTCTTCTACAATAAACACATTGAACTCGTCAATTTTTAAAACCATCAGCAAGGGGAGTTCAGGAACTATTAATCGAAACAACAAGGTAAATTTATAGTTGATTCAAGATTTTTCTTAATATTTACATTTAACGAGAATGACACATCTATATTCAGAAGATTAGAGCTATTTGTAGTTTTCTGTCTACCATCCACTTCGTTATTTACGCTAACCTAAGTATTCTAACGAGGATAGGTCGATAATTTCCGTAACTTCCTGTAATTTTGTAACTGAAATTTTAGGATCATCGAGTTTGCCTAAATTTTGATCGATGATATTTAATATTTTGAAAAAATAGCCAAGGAAGCTGGTCGCCTCTATACTAACAGTTGGCTATCTTTTCGCGAGTATGTATAGTCGGCCTATAAAAAAAAACCTCGTGATTTCCGTACAACAATTAAGTCATAATCTAAGTGCTACACCTTATAAAATTCCGAGAATTATCGAAGTTTGTTCTGGCAGCAGCTCCCTTGACATCCGCACCACATTTGAGTTGCAAGGCGAAAAATTAAACTTACCGGACCTTCGGAAAACTGTTTTGCACAATCGAAAAACATCATCCCTGCTTTAAGTTCAGAAAACCAACAAGGTGAACCCATGTTAGTTAAAATTTTATCTTCAAATTTATTTATATCTTTTAATTTGATTAATATGTTATCTGAAGAGTATTTTCCATCTGACTATGTCGTTTATAGAAAGGACAGATATGATTTTGACACCAGTTTAGAGGCGGTGGTGTTTTAATTGCTGTAAAAAATTTCAGCCTCCAATGAAGTGATCGCCTGCCATCTCTGCCTTGACGTCATTGCTGTTCGCATCAGACTTGCTTACAATACCTCGATTGTTGTCGTCGCCGTTTACATTCCTTATACGGATCCAACCGGGATGTCTACAATACGTTTATCAACTACATCGACTTAGCCGTTATACCTTCAGTTCGTCCTTGTGGTCAAATTATCATCGTGGGCGACTTTAACTTACCTGGTATATCTTGGAATGATGTTGACGGTGTGTTCTCTCCATCCTCAACTGATGAGAAAGCAGTCACCGATTACTTCGCTTCCATATCAACAACGCAGCTTAACCATTTCAGCAACAGTCGAGGTAAATTCCTGGACCTGCTATTTGCCAACGATGTCTTGCATGCCGATGTTGCTCCGTGCTTGGACTTCACTGGACGTGAGAGCATTTACTACCCACGATAAATATTTTTTATATTAAATGTACAACTAATTATTTTTTCTTATGATTTTCACTTTAATTTTAGAATGGCCCAGTACGCATCCTTCAATGAATTTCTCAGCACTGCCGATTGGGACTTTTTACATCGCAGTGCGGATTTGAATGACACGGTGCACAGATTCAATGGGCTTCTCGGGAGTGGTATCGAGAGACACGTTCCATGGGTTATCAATAATAAATCCGGTTTTCCTACTATGGTATAATATCGAGATGATGGTGCTCGAGAAACGACGCAACAAGTTTCATTCCTTGTACAGGCTTTACGGCGTAGATTACTATCCCAATTTTGTCAAAGCTCGTAACGAATTTAAGACACTCAATTGGTTCCTTTACAATAATTACGTAGTGCAAATCGAGCAAGTTTTGACATCCAATCCCAAGAAATTTTGGAACTTCATTAACAGTAAGAAAAAGTTATGTGGTTTTCCGTCGAATACGTCTTACCAGACCTCCACCGCCAATCAGCCGTCTGATATTTGCAATTTGTTTGCCAAATTCTTTGCATCGGTCTACAAGCCGCTTCGGTCAACAGAACACGGGCATTCTACTACTTCCACCTCCATTGTATTTGATCATTTCAAATTTACCGAACAGGAGGGTCTGGATCAACTGCTCCTTCTCGACGTTAATAAGGGAGCATTTCACGATGGTCTTCCACCGATCCTATTCAAACGTTGTGCTGTAAGTCTGGCCCCTGCAGTTACCTTCTTGTTTAACGAAAGCCTTCGTCGTGGTGTTTTTCCGGATCCCTAGAAAATCTCATGTATTCATTCAATTTTCAAGGCGGGTAATAGAAGTGAGGTTAGTAATTATCGTGGGATCACCATCCTCTCTGTCTTACCCAAACTGTTTGAGTCCATGGTTCACAGTGTATTGCTCTTCCATACCATGAGACTTATTTCTCCTTTTCGGTATAGATTTTATTCCGGTAGGTCTACCGTGACTAACTTGTCCTCTTTTTGTGGTCATTTATTTGATAGTCTAAACTCGAAGCAGCAGCTTGACGTTGTCTATACCGAGTTTGCAAAGGCTTTCGATGTTATTAATCACTCTATTCTTATTAGCAAGTTGCAGAGTCTCGATTATCATTTCATTCCCATCGACTGGTTGCGTTCTTACCTCTCAGAACGCTGGCAATCCGTTAGGATTATGGATTCTTTCTCCCCATTATTTCGGGCACCATCCGGTGTGCCTCAGAGTAGTCATATCGGCCCACTGTTATTTTCATTATTTATTGACGACGTTGTAAAATATTTTAAGTTTGCCAACTGCCTCCTCTTCGCGGATGACATGAAGATTTTCGCCCGGGTCTCTAGCGTGGTTAGACTGCAAATTATTACAACATGACTTAAACCGGTTCTGCAGTTGGTCAATTAACAACATACTCCCTTTTAAACGTGAGAAAATGCAAAACTCTTTCTTTCTTCCGTATCCGCTCGCCCGTTTGTTTTTTATCAATATCAACTGTACAACGAAACCATTGATCGGGTTGAGTTCATCTCGGATCTTAGCGTAATCTTTGAATCTGACGCTACATTTACCAGACATGTTAACGCCATTATTTCAAAGTCGTACATTATGCTTGGTTTCATTAAACGAAACTGCTAGGACTTTAGTGACCCGTTAACTTTGACATCATTCTACGTATGCTTTGTTCGCTCTATTTTGGAGTATGCGTCTCCTGTTTGGTCACCCTCCTAAAAATGTTATTCCGCGAGGATTGAGAGTATCCGGAAACAGTTTATTTTGTTCGCGCTACGACGTTTACTATCCATGCGTGCTGTGGTTTACGTTCTTCCGCCTTACCGGAATCGATGCAATCTTTTGAAACTGCAACATCTAGATAATCGCCGAGATGTAGCTTCCGCGCTGTTTGTGCGTGATATCATGTCGATTGTATCGAGTTACTAGCACGTATCAGCTTGTATGCTCCCGAACCTCGTATGCGTCAACGCGATGGAGCTTTATTCATCGACCGAGCGGTAACCAACTACTGTCTTTCTGATCCAATTCCGAGGGTATCGCGGGTGTTTAATAAGGTCTGAGATGCTTTTGATTATAACTTGTCGAGAGATACATTTAAGAAACCTTTATATAATCTTTTGTAGTCGAGCTTATACATATAATGTATTTTTTACCAATTGTTTTGTTGTGCCGATTGCAGTTACTGTAAGCACCATTTATAAATAATAAATAAATAAATAATTTTACGTCGTTTTTTTTCAACAACATTGCAAAAATTGAAAAAGCTCTTATTGACGCCGCTTACTTCCGGTACATAGATTTCTACGAAATTGTGCAAGGATTTCCCAATTAATTGAGAAGGTTCAAGTATGAAGTTTTATTTCGAATAGTCAATACGCCTGGACTGTAAAGATACCGAATTATGGTGAAATAAAGTTTTTTTTTGTTTGAAATTTAATTTACAATTTCTATTTTATTTTTTTTCGTTAAATGCTATACACTTTCCAAAATATTAGCAAAAAATGAAAAAGCTTCTGTGGAAGTTGCCACTTCCACTGGACCGATGATGGGCAGCCAAAATCATTGGGATGTCCCAAATTGTGGAAAAAACTTAAGTATGCAGTTTCTTCCCGATCAGTTGTCGCGTCTGGGCCGTAGAGAAGCTACAGACATTTGTCTGCACGATACCATAGATATTTAAAAAACACTTTTAGGCTTTGTCCTAAGGCTCTAAAAAAAATTTAGGGTCCTCCCCTCCCAACTAAAACAATGGGTTCTACTAGCTTTAGGAGAAGTTTGTAGAACCTGTATCAAAAATTGACCTAAAAACAATTGGAAAATTAAAGGCTTGTTTTATGCTAATTAAATGCCCCACTAAAATTTTATTGTTTCATACGTTCTAGAAAAAGCATCAGGCTTTTCCACTTCAAAGCTAACAGAACCTAATTCGAAAATCGGACCAAAACCGAAATCAAAACGCAAAACAAAATATATTGACACGCAAATAATCTTAGGCTCATTATATGGCCTAATCAAATGCCCCATTAAAAAGCTTTAGGTTCCACTCGATCTTGACCAAGCTTTAAGTTATTTCATTAAATAGCCCAGAATTTTTCTAATGGGGCATTTTTGATTACGACATAATGAGCTTAACATTATTTGCATTTCAATCGATCTTGCTTGCTTTCTGACTTCAGTTTGCTACCATTTACGATTTGGGTTCTATTAGCTTTAATTTAAATGACCAATAGCTTGGCCAAGAACGAGTGAAGCCCAAAATTGTTTAATGGCGCATTTGAATAGGCCATAACAAGTCTACAATTATTTGTATGTCAATCAATCCTGTTTCGCGTTCTAATATCGGTTTTGGTCCTATTACAATTAAGGTTCCGCTAGCTTTAAATTAACTGCCCTAAAGCTTGGCGGAGAACGAGTGGAACTCAACATATTGTAATGGATATTTGCTTAGACCATAATGAAATTTTAATTATTTGTATGTCAATTGATCCTGTTTTGAGTTCTAATATCGGTTTTGCACAGCAAAGCTTCCGCTAGCTCAGCTTTAAACTAAATGACCTAAAGCTTGGTCAAGATCGAGAGGAGCCTAAAATTGTTTGCATGTCAATAGATCTTGTTTTTCGATTTGGATTCTGCTAACATTGCAGTGAAACAGCCTAATGCTTTTTCTAGAACGAATGGACCACAAAAAATTTAATGAGGCATTTAATTAGTTCAAAATTTGGCTTTACTTTTCCAAATGTATTTAAATCATTTTCTGATATGAGTTCTGCTAACTTCTCGAAAGCTATCAGAATCCATTGTTTTAGTTGGAAGGAATCGAGCCTACATCTTCTATTTTTTATAAATATAAAATGTTCGCTGGATCGTGCATCGATGTCAATATTAAGAAGTTGTACAAAAAATAGTTTGGCAAATAATTTTGAAAAATACACATAATAATAAACGCGAATTTCAAAATATGTTGAATTTTAAAGACAATTTTAAGCGAATTCTTTTCTGCGTGGTAAAGATATTGCTATTCACATTTGTCGCTTAAAATAGACATTTAACTTTCCGGTAATTTTTTTAGCTCGCGAATAAAGTTACTCTTGTTCGCAATTCGAACTGTTCGTGAATACCGCTTTAATGTCAAATAACTTTCCGTTCCATTAGATTCAATAAAGTTTAATAAAAATGTAAAACTCGCTTGCAACATAAATTTTTATTGCCTGGCCAATCCTGTAATAAAACCATTCTGTGCGATATTTTATCAAACCCGCGCATGTACAACATTATAAATTCATATATTTTACCAGTTCCGTATATTTGGAGGCCTGGCCGATTATCAGGATTTCAAACTACCATAATTTTTATGTTTTCCGTAATATTTTTTAGATGATATTGAAAATGTTTGAAACGATTTTAAAAATGTCGCTGCTCAATTTGTTTCTGTATCACAAGAAACGTGCAAGTGCTGCATTTTAGAATAAATAAGAATGTACAGGTAAAGTAATTTGTATACTGTTTGCCACAACCTTAACGCTACGCCCTACATATATTTACTAAGTAGGTGTTTATTGGGGTTTTATATTATTTGTGGTCGATTGGACATAAGTTACACAAAACGTACAATATACTTACATGATAAATTTAACCTTCGTTCAAGTCGGCTATACACACATAATTATGTAATTTGATTTCCTATCGCATGTTTATATATCCAGTAATTTTAATTGGTTCAAATGATTATTACCTTGAATGTGAAAATCATCCTTTCAATAATTAATTTCAATCCATTGACCTAAATTTTGTTTACACATAGAATAAAAACAAAAACAAGACTAAATTTTCCATGACCAAAAAACATAACACGAAAACCATTTAATTTAACAACACAACACAAAAAAAAAATCCACCCCCTCCCAGTTGAAAATAGACATAGTAAGTTGATGTGTCCCCTTGTTTTCCGTATGGTGTAGATGTATGGGCTTTGTATATGTTGCTCTGTTTTATTTATATTATATGCCGATCTAATTTAAAGTCAATTGATGGATAAACACCAAACAAAGTAAAAAGGAGGGAAAATCAACAACAATAAAAAAAAATTACATAATGCCTAAATTTTATGTGTTGTATGCTTTCCCAAAACAACAAATTGATAAATGACCAAAAATTATTTGTTTGAACAAACGCGCGGCGATAAAAATCTAAACAAATTTTTTTCTATTTTTTCATATTTTCATCACTTTACGGTAATTTAATTTTTTTTTTGTTGGAAGTCAATTAATAAAATCAAATTTTTTCACCCAAATTAAAAAATATAGAACGGAAAATTTTGGTGCCTCCGATTAATTATTATTGATTTTCATATTTTCCTGTACAGGTGAAAATGAAAACAAAACTGAAAACGTGAAAAAATAAGTCTTATATTGATTAGTTTAAACTTTTTTTTGTTTTGCAAAGAATATTGCAAACTTTTTTTTTTTTTTGGTATTTTGTTGGTGAATGGAAAAGCTCTATATAAGATGTGAAAATTGAAACATCAATATTCATCGTCATTCCATATAATTCAAAGAATAAAAAACAACGTAAAAAATAAAGAAAAAAATTGTTATCACCACCGCTCATCGCCACCACCCACAATTTTCAATGTTTTCATATCCACCAATCATCTTTTTTTTTATTAGATAAAACTCTTCGTATACTTGTACATATTTCTATTTATACATATACTCGTATTTGGAGTATACAGTTTGGCCTAAATATTGTGAGCACCGCCATTATTATATAATAATCCAACCATCACTGTATCTACGAGTATATCTCTAAACGTTGGTAACATTAAGTGTGTCATTATGTGTTGTTTAATATATTTTAAGGCTTGTATATGTTGTACGCTCGTAATGAAACATAAATTTATAATATTCGATCGATTGGATGGAACGTAGGCGTAATGGAACGAGAGTACACCTTAAAGGAGATGTGCTGGAGAAAATGTTCCCGACAAGTGTCTAAACATAATGTAATAATGTATCCTAGGTAAATTTCTTTTTTTTAATCTACAGAAAAATTTACGTGACTTGTATGAACATTTTTTTCAATTTCCTGATACATTTTCCAGCATATTTTTTATGTAATCAAAAGGAATCCAATTAGTCACTTATTTAAAAGGATACGAATCGAATTTGATTACATTTTTTCTACACCACTGCGGTCATCTCAATGTGTATGGCGCACTGTATACTCAAAAATAAGAATCGGAAAATTATTACTCTAAATGTATTATCAAGATAATAAAATTTCCTTGCTATTACAAAGAAAAAATTGCTTTATAAGTTTCCCTGGTGAATATTAACTTAATATTTGTATCATCAAAATCATGTCAAGAATGTTTTATCCCTATTCATGGTATGTGTGTTGATGGGCCCTAATTTGCCCTTGTCTTGTGCAACTTTTCAACTAATTTAGCTCATCTCCTCAAATCAAAATGTGAAATATTATAATTAGCCCCGTGCCATAATATTCTCCAGGCCTACACAGGATGGCCTGCTTTTAGTAAAATAAGGCCTTCCACTGTAGTACCCTGTGTTGGAAAGGGAATACCTTAACAAATCTAGACTACAAGTCGAAACTAATATCAGTTACTTTTTTAATTATTAATACAAAACAATTAAAAAATATTACGTTACAATATATCGCCAAACCAATAAACACATTTCTTTTTCATTCACTATCGTTTTCTATGTGGTCATCTCGTTATTTCTTTTCGAACTAGTAAACTACAAATCGGCGGATCCAAATAAAATAAAAAGTTCTTATAAATCTTTTTTTCAAAAATCGTATGTCCCTAACTACCTACTTTGACAATCAACAAAAAATCTTTTAATCTAGCTATAAATGGATTTTCTGAATTTAATATGTCCGCATATATTTTTGGATTGTAACAAGCATCGAAAAATTTTCCACCACTTCCGATACACCAATTTTTGTCAAATTTCTCTGGAATCGCTCAATTTATAAGAAAACATACGTTTGTGAAATAACAGATTATTATCAAAAATCGTTACTTCCTCTAACATTTTGAAAAGATTAATTATACCAGCTTTGTTACAAACCTCCTATGGAAACTGCTATTCCCGGTGGGCCGAATTCCAACAAATTTCACTGAGTCCTTCCAATTCATGATGACCAATGTGGAGAACTCATAAATGAATTATCCAGAAACCAGAACTCCTTATAATCGTTTCCTTGCATTTTAAAACCCTGTTCCAACAAATTTTATCAAAATCGTCGCAAGCAAATAAAATGTTAAAAGGCCCAAGTTCTACCAAGAACCCTTATAAATACCAGCATTTTTATCAAAATGGTTCATGCCAAAATTTTTTCAAAAATCTAGGATCTTCTAAACGGATTTTACCGAAATGAGAACTCGACGCAATCCAGTTCTGCCATTATAAAACCCTTATCACCGCAATTTTTATCAAAATCGATAGAGCCAAAAAAAATCAATAAAGGATTCCGGGCCTCTTCGAAGGACTTCCTAAACGAATTTTCACGAAATTAGGATCCTCTGAAATCGATTCCTGGCTTTCGAAATCCCGTTATACAAATTTTGTAAAAATCGTACGTACCAAGAAACAAATAATGGAGCCCGCTCCCACCGGATGACCTCTAATGGATTTTTCTGAAACCAGGACCCATCACAATCGGTTTCTGGAACTCGAAAGCGCTCCTCCAGCAACTTTTATAAAATTCATGCTAGCCAAAAAAATAAAGGGATCCGAGCCCTTCTGAAAACCGTTATTCACTAGACAACAATATCAAAAGGACGCGATTAGTGGAACCATACAATGTCACCGTAACACAACCAACATAACATTCCAAAACATGATGGCACATAATGCGGGATATTTAATTAACGAAATCACAAGACTCAACACGAAACAACATGACGCAACATGGTACAAAATCGCACAACATTGGTGCAACATCACGTAACATGGTGCAACATGGTACACATTGCGGAACATGGTGCAATATCTTGCAACATCCCATAACAAGATGCAACATTGTGTAACATGACGCAACAAAGTGAAACACAACATCCACCAAAAAGATGCAACATCAAGCAACATGGCGCAACATCACATAACATTGTACAACATCCCACAATATAATGCAACATAAGGCAAGGTAGTGTGACATCACGCAACATGACGCAACATAGTGCAACATGAAAACCCATTTGGAGAGCTTCTAACTGAATTATTTAGAAATAAGAACTCCTTGTTATCGTTTCCTTACATTCTAAAACTGAGTCCCATCAAATTTTATAAAAGTCATCCAAGCCAAATAAAATTTTAAAAGAAAGCCCAAGCCAACATGAGGCTACATAGTGGAACATAACACGAAATCTCTCAACAAGATGTAATATCAAGCAAAATCACGCAAAATGATACAATAGCTGTGTTGGTTTCAAAATATTACAACAACAATTGCATTGTATTCAAGCCGATTGTTTTAGAATGTTAAGAAAAAAAATTTTAGGATTAGGGGAAATAAAATCATTTTATGGTTATGGTGTTTACCGCAAGGCGTTATTTTTTCTATTTTTCTCGAAAAATTTATCTTTTAGAATAATTTAGCATTTGTCATTTGATAGCAAAATACCGAATTTAATTTATTCTATTTCTTAAAATAAAAAAAAATAAAATAAATATTAAGAAAATGAACCAACACAGAAAAATTAAAACGCATTAAAAAATTAAATCAAAAAGTTGTTGCTTTCACATTTCTTAGCTAAGCTAAGCGGATTAGCGAAAGCAACACTACTAATATGACGCAGAATGAGGCAGTTTTTGTTATTTTAATAGGATCCAGTCTTCACCAAAAAACCATCCCGGGCCCCATCGAAGGACCTCCAAACGAATTTTTCCGAAATTAGAACCCATCGAAATCGACTCCCGGCATTTGAAATCCCCTTTTCAACAATTTCTATCAAAATCGTGCGAACCGAAAAAATTAAATAATGGAACCTGGCCCTCTCCGGACCCCCAAATGAATTTTTCCGAAATCACAACTCATCACAATCGATTTTTGGTACGCAAAAACCCTCCTCCAACAGTTTTTATAAAAATCGAGCAAGTTGAAAATAATCAAAGGTAAAGACCCAGGCCTCACCGAACAACTTTCAAATTAACACCCAACGCAATGGAATCCATCCACTCAAGAAATCTTCATCACTAATTTTTATAAAAATCCTGCGGAACGAAAAAAAAAATAAAGTAGGGGACTAGGAGCCCACTGGACGACCGTCTGGATGATTTTTCCCGAAATGTGGACCAATCGCAATCAATTCCTGGCAGTTGAAAACCGCCTACACTAATTTTTATCCAAATCGTGGGAACCAAAAGCCCTCTCATCAAATTTTACCAAAGTCGTTTGAGCTGAGAACAAAATAGAAGAAGGAACCCGGGCTACACTAAAGGACGCCCTTAACGAATTTTCCTGAAACCAAGCCACATTGCTATTGATTTCTAGTTCTTGAAAACCACCTTTAGAAATTTTCATGAAAATCATTCAAACCATTTTCAAGACTTTATAGAAGTTCGAAATATAGACACTTTAGATCAATTGTTATCCTAATTCGTGCCATTGGTAACTGTAAACAATTTAGAGTGCACTCAATTACACCAGTATATGTTGACGTAGGGAACGCTTTATTAAATAAACCGTGTATTCCCTAGTGTAGGCTGACGTACAAGCCAAATGAGGCAAGATCGACCGGTTATTGTCGCTGTAATTGATCGAGCTTAGCCAAAGTCCGTTGTTTTCTCTAGTGTTGGTAAATAAACCAAATGGTAAAAACTCGCTTTTGTTTTAATTTAAGAAAACCCAATCAGATGACGTTAAAAATTTCGTAACCTCTCCCGATCATAGACTGTAATGATCTTTCAGCCGTCTCCTACGTTTAAAGGTCGACTTGAAGTGCTCGGTAGATACCGTTGGTTTGACAATCAACATAGAAAAAAGTCAATTAAACTCGGAACCTTGAATACGTACTTGACGAAAAAGGTCTCCGTCACAGTGAAACTGGATCCCAAAGATAACTTTCCTCTATCAAAGTCTGCAAAACAAACTAGGCCTTTCTTAGGAATGGCAGGTTGATGCAAGAAATTTTTCCCAAATATGCCCAAATTACCGCAGTGATTTCCGTCTCATTAAAAAAATGCGAAGTTTACCTGGACTTCA
This sequence comes from Nephrotoma appendiculata, assembly GCA_947310385.1. Taxonomy (NCBI): domain Eukaryota; kingdom Metazoa; phylum Arthropoda; class Insecta; order Diptera; family Tipulidae; genus Nephrotoma; species Nephrotoma appendiculata. The sequence continues at coordinate 147,485,414 of OX371224.1, forward strand.
GAAGCTAACTCTGCAGAGAGGATTAAAAACATGTTATACCACCTAGAGTTATAAATACTAGCCACTTTACGATATAGTGTGACAAGAGTACGAAAGGACATGGTGGGGTTGTATTTCAAGACTCCAAATATATCAAAACAGAATTGGAAATGCCTTGCAACTTGTCGACAATATGTAGAGTCAATATGCAATAATGAATAACGGCTGATGGCAGAGTATGTATGCCCAAAATTTATACTTTAGCATTGTACATACCAAAGGTATAGAAAATATAGTAATTGACACGCTGTTCCAAATTTACTGCGATACAAACGCTAAAGTACTGAAAAGTGACAGAAATCATCCATTTGGAAATTATAGGTTAATAAATCAATGATGCCAGAGGTATTAAAACAATGGCATCCTGATACACTCCTGCTGCGCTTGGCAATATAATAAACTCACTCAAAAGTTTTATGAAAATAGGACGAAAACCGACTGGATGACTATATTAGAACTATTTTAGGGAATCCCAAAACCTCCGCCATGAATAGAAGAGTTTAGTGATAAAGTGGACCAGCGCCTGAACTAATGGCGGGATAATACTGTGGTACAAAAAGGTGTCTATGCTACGTAAGGTGCTATCTACGAGTCGCATCTATCGGATGATTAAAACTCTTTTTTCGGGCTGCCTCGAAGTCATGCCCAAGGGACTCATAGGCCAAGGAACAATAGGGCCGCTGAGGAGCAGATTATTTTAAAGGACAGACTGATACTTTGTCACATTTTCAGTAAACGAGCTGAAATTATTCTAATATTTATACTTAAAGCGAGAAAAACCTCTCATTGCAATTCCAAAGAAGCGTATTCTCTTTTCTTTTCTTTTTTTTGCACAAACAGATATACAATCATATTCGAAGATCGATCGAGCCATATAAACCGTTAACATTTTAATGCAAGAGAAAATTAGAGGAAACTACTATGCACTCGCTTATTTGCCCTATTGGGAAATCCCTTCATTAAAAAAGCTCTCTATGTTAACATCCTGGATATAGAAGTGGTCTTCAACAACATCAGGCCCATAGAGTTTAACATTTGTCTGGGTGTGAACGAGTCTTTGCATATTACATATATGAGAAGGCACACACGGCCCGGTCAGGGCCGTTATCCCCCTACCCTAGAGAATATAAATTTAAATTTTTCTTGTTTAGGGTGTTCCCTGTATTTAAAGCGATATATAGTGTTATGTACAGTGATTTAACAGTGTTAAACAAAAATGTATGAACTTGATTATCTTTTGTTATGAATGAAGCACAGAGGAAAATACTCAACTTATAAAGCTAAAAAATTTAACGGAAATTAGAAAAGTTAACAAATTAAACTTATTTTTCGTTGAGAAAAATTAAAATATTGTGAAAAAAAAATATGACAGTTGATAAAAAAAAATTACTGTAAAATGCCATACACTGTAATATTTTTGTATGAGCTTTTCTCTTCAATTCATATAGCAAACGTAAAATTTTCCAAAAACAGACAAAATAAGATTACATAAAGCGTTCATAAATTCTTTAATCTTATCTCTGCTGTTATTAAAAATGTATTTTCAACAAATAAAAAGAAAAAATTCTTAAAGTTTTCTTCGTATTTTTGGAAACAAATAAAAATGTATGTTTTATGCAATGGAAAAAAATATGTGAAAAACTAAAAAGGAATTGGGAAAAATGAAGTCAGCAAAAATAATATAACGGAAGATATAGATATCGATTGTTTTCGGGACGTGTATTATAATGTGTTTGTGTGTGTGTTTGTTGGAAAAGCTTTTGCGAAAGGTTTTTTATTTATTTTGGACTATTATGAATTTCGTTTGCCAAGTTTATGTTTACAGTAAGCTTTAATTGTATACATAGTACAAATTTAAAATATAAAGTTTTTTTACTTTGACTTTCCATGATCAGCATAATGTTATGTATATTTAAAAAATTTGAATAAACGATATTAAAAATATGAAGTCTAAAATATTTAACGGTTCCTGCCATCCATGACATAAATTCGTACGAAACAGTTAAACACAGTTACATTCAAAATTAAAAATTCAATAAAATTTAAATTTTTAGCTGGGTCAAAGAATATAACAAGAAAAATTTAATAATCCGAACAATTAGTAACCCGATTAGTAGCGCCTTCACGAAACGGGATTATTTTCAATTCAACTCTTTAGCCAATCCAATCTTAATAGTCAGCTAAGCCCCGCCCAATTTAATCTCGGTTTAGTTGAAATATGTCCATCTTTTAGGCAAATAATCTTGGTCGTACCAACAAAATAACAAAAAAAAATGAAATATGCTCAATAATTTTGCTCAAATATTTCTGTGATTTTTTCGGAAAACATGTTAACTGCATTTTTCGTGATTTTAAGTTATGAATGAGAATGGTCATAAAGTTTTGTTTACTTTAAATTCCACTTTTCGATTTTTCTTTATTTTCCTCTATTTCCAAGAAAAATTTTGGTAGAAGTGAATAACTGCTACTAAAATCCCATACTGTTTTTTTGAATAAAATGATAAATCTAGTTATTGCTATAATATTTGAATTCAGCTTAATTTCTGTTTGATTAAACTTGGTATAGTAAGTTATATAATTTTTATAAAAAATAATATTGTATATATAAAAAAAAATTAATTTATCAAAAATTGTTAAGTTGTGTATTATTATAAAACGAAAATTGCCTAAATGACGATAAACAACTAGTATTAAGTTCAGTTGCCAAAAAGTCAAATTAATAGAGATAAAAACAAACCAGAAAATGTCATTATTGTGCGATCAAAATAATGTGATACATTGTGTAAGTTAATAAAATATTAAAATTTAAATGATTTAGTTTAATTATTGTGTTGAAATTCGAAATTATTTAAATCAATAAACAGTAAGTTAATTCTAAGTTATTTAATAATAAATTAAATTTACTGAATTTATTGGAAAGAAAATTAAAATGAAAAAATTCACATCATAACCTCAATTTTAATATTAATAAATTTTACAGAAATGGATACATTTGACCAAATATTTCAATCATCTGACGAAGATGATTATATTATTATTGAAAAAAGGCAATTGATTATTGTATGTGATACAAATAAGACTGATATTGATAATCACTGGGGTCAGCAGCACAATGTTTGTAAAATTGAACTTGCTGAGAATTTGGAGACTGGTAAGAAAGTAATTTAGTCACTATAATCATTTTAAACTTTATATTTTATTTAAAATTATATATTTCTATAGTACAACCAACATGTGGATTACGCTTGACCAGCTAAGCAGATCCTGATGAAACGCAGATCACAAAAATAAATGCAAGGCAAGCTGAACAGAAAGAAACACCTACGTCCGACGAGACCGAATTGGAATCTGATAAGTCTTCCACTGAGATGTTTGCCGTCTCTAAAACTGTATAGGAACCATGCGCAGATTTTAGCGAAAAAAAAACTAGATATAATTTTTTTTCGATTAAATAAAAATAAATGTATGCAACCAAACTGCTATACAAATTTTGTGCATGCAACCCGCATAAAAACTAACTAAATTTAGACAAAATTTTATCAGTACGTAGGAGGGTACTTATAAAAAGATATTCATTATTTTGAAAGCAAATTTTTATTTTTCTAGCAAGAATTAAGCAAATTTCTTTATAATTATGCATTTGTAATTTTTATTGAGAAACACGAATTTGCCTTGATTTATAAAATTTTACTAAATATTTATATAAATATTTATTTATTAATTTTTTAATACATTATGGATCTGTTTATTTGGATATTTTAACATTTTTAGAAACTAAAATAGATAATAAATTAGTCAATACCCAGACGCGGATATATTTATAGGTTTCAAATCATTTTAAAATACAAATATTTGTTAATTAAAGTCAAAATTGTTCCATTATTCATATATGTACAACAAACGGCGGCAAATTAACACAAATTGAATGCGAAATGTCAGTTCAAACTTAATAAAATGAATCAAAGGTGCACATACGTCTGCTTTGATTAAAAAAATATTAAAAGTTGGACGTACGTTTTTCTAGCATTTACAAGAAATTATATCGAATATTTTTTTCCACTAAAATGTGCGCTTGGTTTCTATACTGTGCCCTAATTCTCTAAAAACCAAGATAAATTGTAAAGTGTAAAAGTGATAACTTTTACACACGAAAAAAATTATCGTAGAAGTCTAGATTTATATTGGATATCGTGATGTTTTAGTAATTTCGCATTCACTAAATTTTTTTCAAGATAAAATGTAAAGTGGCAAGATAAGTTTATGTCAAAAAGTAACACAAGTAATTTATCACGGAATAACTTTGCTTGAATGTGTAAAACGCTTTCGTTTGGATATTATTAATAGTTAATTGCAATTTTTGATATTTTAGTTTATAGTTTTATTTTAGAATTAAATAAGATCAAGCTCTAATTATTAATTAAACTCTTACTAATTATTATTTAAATTTGTGTACTTATAAAAATGGACCATTATCGTTGGAATTAAAATATTCTTTCAGTAAAGTTAAACATTCGAATATGTTCATCGACCGTCTTCACTATTACCTATACTTTTACTTAGGTTTATATCCAGTCGTTCCACAAATACAACAAAACAAATAAATTTATTATTAATAATTTTATGTTTAAAGTAGGGAATATATAATATCCCTATTTATATAAGAAGAAGAAGACTTAAGGGGTAGAATATCCTAGAACAAGATGGTCTGTGGATTACAGCAAAAGCAATTTTAGTTGCTCAATTTTCAAATATAAATGTCAAGTGTTTCAAGTGTCTGATTTGACAACATCTAAAATGGACCCGCTCTCCACATAGCAGGCAAAGTTTTCAAGTTTGTGTGCACTTGCAATATTTTAGTTGATCATTACACTTGCACAGTTAAAAAATTGACGAGCACAATAAATATGAAGGCCTATAGAAAACCAAAATTAGTCAACAAATTTCAGTTTGTTGTTGTTTAATATTTCATTTAGAGACACTAAGAGCTCTCAACAGTTTATAAGATCTTACAATGATTTAACTCTAAACTATTTATTAACTTATGTTTGAGAAAAGTAACAATTAGGACAAATTTCGAAAAATAATGAACGAGAACAATATTTAGTTATATTATGCATTAAAATTAGCTTTTAACTAGCACTAAGGCAAACAAAATGTATATTGCATAAAATCGATTTCTAAAGTGCAGGTAATTGATCAAAGTCTCACCTCCTACTCGTTACCGATCCTTAAGATTAACCCAAACATTTTACAAAGATTAAAAATTAACTTATGGTAAAAAAACAAATCGTAACACTAAAACGTCCCTCCATAACTAGACCTACATCAAATACTAGAAATGGGTCCGATTAACAAATTTTCGGTGTTATTGGGGAGGCACATAAAAAAATTTTGGATGAGGAACTCGTGGAGTTTGGAAAGCTCGCAGTGACTAACCAAATTTGATGGTTAAATGAGTTTCGTTGCTTAAAACGCATAGCGTTTTGTAGTTTACTCGAAATTCTAAAATTTTAATAAGACAATCCCGGGCTTTCCGAGATCCGACTATTATACTTAGGTATTGTCAAGTCGCATATGCAGAAAGAACTAAATATGGCATCGGAAAGAGCTAAACATGTCTTCAACAACGAAATACACTGAAATTATGATCTACTTAAGACAGATTTGATTGAATTTCAAAAACATATCGCAAATAATAATTATGTAGATAATAATGCGATTTTGTATGTAGTATAAAGAATAACCTTTAAACAGATTAGAATACACAACATTAATCAAAATTCAACTGATCGATCAATTGTAAATAAGACTTATATTATACACGCCTTTACCATACGAAGTAAAGAAATTTTTGGCTGTTGTAATGTTCTTTTCAAACATTTGGTTTGTTTTATAAGTCTATCTAACCGTATCTTGATTTGAATTTCAAATAACTCCCGATTCCGATCATTTTTCAATATGATTTTGGGGGCTATGTTTGATTCTAGATGGCTTTGATGTATATGCAACAATTTACGTTTCTAGAGATTATATTTTTTGAGTTATTAAGGATATAAAATAATTAAAATTTCGTTTTGACGTTTAATGTTATCTTGCTCGCTTGCTGTCAATAGGTTTATCTTGGGTAAAAAAACTGTTTAGTGAATGCGATTTAAAAATGCCAAGATAATATATTGTATAAAATTTTCACTTGTAAAATTAGCCATACCACAACCCGTAACAACTCGAACTATAGATTGTGAACAGATGCTACTTAGAGTAACTTATATTCATAAGAATAATGTTGAAATTTAAATGGGAAGGGTAGTTATAGGCCCTCAAAGTCTAAATATGAACCTACATACATCATAAGAGTGTGTTAAGTTTTGACATTTATTTATCGTAACCGTATTAAATTTTATCTTGGAGTGCAATTACAGAATGCAAATATTGTAAAAAGGCAAGATAAATTATCGTTTACACGTTTACAAATTATCTTACTGCTTAGAGAATTAGAGCACTGGTATGCATACGGTGCTTTTAGTTACTTTATAAATTTCGATTTACCTAGTGTTTTTTTTTGTTAGTTCAATCTAATTACGTAAACGACTCTGATGAGACCCAAATACCTGAGAGTAACGAGTCCGAAAACGAATTTGAAAATGACGCACAAAGGTTTGAGTTCGAGATAGAAGCTGAACAAGGCGAGATGGGTAACTCTAAAACTGGTATACGGATTTCTGCGATTCGTTTTATTTTCTATTTACTTTATTTTATACTTTTCTAGTTGTATTTGACGATCATGAAAATTCCTTTTATACTGATCAATGTGACACCGAATTTGAAGATTTCGATGAGACGCAAACATCCGAAACCAGGTCTGAAGACCAAACTCAAATAGATTTGGAAATTGAAATTAGAACAGACCAGAAAACAACAAAATCGAAACGGAATTCTGGACTAGCGTATGTATCCAAAAATAGAATAATTATAGAAAAACGGAAATCAAAGCCATTAAGAAATTGCAAGAAGTTGTGTAGAACGAAAATAACTTCAGAATTACGAAAACAACTTTTCAAGGAGTATTGGAACTTGGGTACATACGCAAAACATCTAATATACGCTTCAAAGAGAATTAAAATTGATCAGAAAAGTAGAATAACCAATTTGAAATCATTAAAAAAGCAACGAAACCTTACCTGCAATATTTTGTTTTAAAGGACCAGTATAAAAACATTGATATTTGCAAAAGATGTTTTATGAATATATACGATGAAAGATGTGGATTTATTTCGCCTGTGGTAAAAAAAATAGCACCGGATTGGAATTGAACGATTTATGGGGGCAATGTGGTAGAAAAATAACGTTAAACCAAAAATTAGAAGTAGAATCGCACATTAAATCATTTCCAGCTTACGAATCGCATTATGCTAGGTCCCATACAACCAAACTATATTTGGCAGAAGGTTTGAATTTAACAAAAATGTAGGAAATTTATAAAGTAAAGTTTTACAATTCAAAAGTCTCATATTCAAAGTACTGGGAAATTTTTAAATCATTAAATTTAAAATTCAAAAAGCCCTAATTGGATAGGCCGGCTCGCGATGCAAATAAAGATGGATCAATCTAAAATCAGAAAACGTGATCTAATTTCCCAACGTGATAAGCACCAAGAAAATGCGGAAATTACGTATAAAACGAAGCAAATTGACAAGGCCGATATGTAAAAAACAGTTTTGTGCGTAGACGCCTTATTTGAAATGTTCGTGAAAATACGACACACTGTTATATTTGGAATGAAATCAAATGATACCTGCACTGGGCAAAACCGAAATAGCATCGTCGCTACAATGTTTTAATATCTGATGTCGATCGAACTGAAAATAAATTTGTTAGAGCATACATTTCTCGAACCTGGCCACATACACATCTCGAATGTGATAGCGACACGCAGCGTTATAGAGAGATAAAAGAAATCGACTAACACACTTATAGCACATCCCCACGATTGAGTGCAACTTATTCGTTCTTTCGGTAAAAAAAAAGATTCAATGTGTACGAAATGGAATTTAAAGATTTTTTTATCTTCTCGAAATTTCAAAAGCAATATTTTAAGAAACCTTTAAAAAAACGAACAGAAACAAAAAATAGTATGTCGTTCCATACTATTCCATACTGTAAGAATATTTACAATAATATTATGGATTACCGTATTAACTGTTTCATTTTACATTTCAGGTACACAACAGGTAACTGCTATTCCATTATGTATAAAACAAGCTACTTCGACCAAAATTTTAAAACAATGGTTACAAAGGTTACAAAAAAAACGGACAAAGCGAACTTCCACTTACAGCAGCTCAATTTCGCTTCGTTGCCAATTTCGAATGACAAAAGGCGGATTTATTAGACTTAGTGGAGTTTGTTCCTGTTATATTTTATAGCTTTTATCGCGATCTTAAAACGAAATCAAATATTAAAGACCTTTCGTATATTGTCGATGAACCTGATTCTGATAGAAACCAAACTTAAACATTATTTTTATTTTATATATTTATTTGTTGTTTTATTTTATTATTTTTATAAAAGTGATACTATGTACAATGTACCGTACTGAATTGAAATGAAGTGATATGTATTTTGAACTACAATAAATTTATTTTATACAACAATATTATTATGTTTACCAATAGACGTATCCAGCACGTTGAGGCCTCACTAAAAATATATTCAAATGTATTGGCAGTAATTTGAGGTCTCACTGAAATAGTACCTACATTCCTAAATTCCTTTTTTCAATTACTTGTGAAACAATTTCAGAAGATTTTCTGTTTGTCAAAAACGGTTTTTTTGTGAAAATTTTAATTTTTTTAAAACCGGTTATCTTCGTTTATTTATTTACAAAAGGCAGTCATTTTTTACATAACTGAATATCTGCAGATATTAGGTTTTAATAAATTTCAATTTTGATATAGCAAAATATGATAGGTATCTTACATTTTCGCAATTTTCAGCCAAATAAAACTATTTTTTTTTTAATGTTTTTGCATACATTGATGTTTGCTGTCTTACATATTAAATTGATAATGCAAACTAATTTTGTGAGAATTATTAGAACTATTCAATTTTTTATTTGAAATACGATTTACTAAATATTGACGTTTTGCAGTTAACATGTTTTCCAAAAAAGCCAAAGATTTATTGTTTATTTATGAAATTTTTCGAATGAATTTATCAGTTTATCGCCCATATAAAATAAATGGAATAAATATGTGAAATGCATTTAAGTAAAACAATTCAGGTGAGGACCAAAAATTGTATTTTGCTCCAACTGTGGGGCTATAAATTATTTGATAATTTATAAATTGTGTTATATATAAAACTGAATATTGTATATATGTAATCCTCAGACATACGTTTATTCGATTAAATTAAAAGAAAGCCCCAACTAATCGCAAACAAAGCAGAAATTGAAAGTAAACAGCAAGAAATACAAAACAGCAGAAAATACGCACATCCTCTAAAAACTGTGATGCTGAGATTATTCATTATTAGCTTTATATAATGAATAATCTCAGCATCAGAGTAGCGTTAGCAATTTAAAATGCATTTATCTCAAAACTGTTTTTTTTTTTTGTGTTGGTATTTTTTTAGAAGATGTGCGATATCATATAACTCGCATGACAGCTGTAGACAATTTTTTTTTTGCAAATCTGATGTGTGACTATATTCAAGTTGGTAAAAAAATAATCCAACTTTTTAGTTTCGTTTCGTGAAGACTGCATAAAGGGAAATTATTTTACTATGTTTCAGTTCACGGATCAGCCGTCAGATGCTAATAAAACATAGAAAATAAAAAATCCCAAGTATAACAAAACGGGAAAAAATATAAATGTACTAGATTTTTTCCGGCATTTAGACATGTTGGATTTATTGTGTGTTCGTGTGTTGGCGAGAATTAAATAATGTACACAAACAATATAAAAAATTATTGTTGTCTGCGACGCCATTAGAAATTATGCCATTAGAAAGCAGATTTAGTTATTGATTAGAAACATTTATAATGCTTTTATTAATTTTATTTGTTTTAAGCCGTTAAGAAAGCGTTAAGAGTAGTGTTATTATATTTATTATGTTAAATATAATCACGCCATAATAACTAAAACACCTTAGCCAGCCTCCCCCTCTTGAAAGCACGTGCACACTCATACATGCACAAGTTTTTGGCTTACTCAAATTTATTATTTGTTTAATTTTTAGCAACTACATTCATACGAAATATTTAAATATTTTGGATATTTCGGCCACTTTAGCTGAAAAAATTCGGTGATGATTTCATCAGAATGTCAGGAAAATGCGGAAATTTTCGGAAATAAAATACTTGGGATATGTATTGGGTGTATGCATTAAAAACCGGAATTTGATACTAGATGTCATTACTTGTTTATGCGTTATAGTACATCATGGACATATAAGTATGTCATTTGAAAGCCCTATTCAATACCTGTCAAAATCAGCTAAAAGTTTTTGTTTTAATTCTGCACATCCAACCGATTTCAGCGATGGAAAAATTATAAAATTTGTGAAAAAACAGCACTTGCGGGAAGTTTTGTTGAGTCACTTTTTCGCAAACAAAACTGCAGCTGAAAGTCATCGTTTGCTCGAGGATTTGTATGGTGAGCATGCTCTTGCAAAAACACAGTGCTTTGAGTGGTTTAGTCGCTTCAAAAGTGGTGATTTAGACATCACGAACAAATTGCGTCCTGGTCAGCCGAAAAAGTTTGAGGATGAAGAATTGGAGGCATTACTCGATCAAGATTCATGTCAAACGCAAGAAGACTTGCAGAACCTCGAGCGCCACAAAAACAAGTCATTTTTGCATCGTATTATCACTGGTGATGAAAAATGAATCCATTACAATAATCACAAGCACAAAAAAGCGTATGTCAAGAAAGGCGAGGCCGGCCCATCGACACCAAATCCGAATATTCACGGGGCCAAGGTCATGCTGTGCATTTGGTGGGACCAGCTAGGTGTGATCCACTATGAGCTGTTGCCAAGTGGCCAGACCATCAATGCCCAACTCTATCGTCAACAATTGATCCGATTGAAGCAGTAAATCCAGGCAGAGCGGCCAACGTATGCGACCAGACACGAGTCAATCATTTTCCACCACGATAACGCTCGGCCACATATTGCGGCACCAGTCAAAAATTACCTGGAGAATAACGGATCGGAAATTCTGCCTCACCCGCCTTATAGCCCAGACATTGCTCCATTCGACTACCACCTATTTCGGTCCATGCAGAATGCCCTATCAGGAATATGCTTCACTTCAGTTCAAGGTATCGAAAATTGGCTCGATTCGTTTTTGGCCGCCAAGCCGGCGCAGTTTTTCTGGGATGGAATCCATAAATTGCCAGAAAGATGGAACGAAGAAACGCTCACACAACATGTGTGTGATGAATTATGAAATTGTGAATTTTTTGTTTTATTTCTTTATATTTTTTTTGTAAATAAAAAATTTAAAAAAAATTAAAAACAAATTTGTATTTGTATTTATATAATGTTTTTTTAGATTAATTCTTTAAAAATATTGCCGGTCTCTTGCAAATTTTAACAGTGCAGACGTGCGGTCGTTATAGTGTTAAAATAAAACGTAATTTTGTAATTATTCAATAAATTCTATTTTTGTTTTTGCAACTTTCATTCTACCGTTTCAATCTAATTTCCGGCTTTCTACGATTTATTCAATACCACAGTCCAACATATCAATTTCAAATGCATCAAAGTTGCAATACCTGAGAACTAGTTCCACACGGGAAGTGGAAGACGTTATTTGACTTATTACGTAAAACGACCAGTATTATGATATTACGTAGGATAACGTGGTGAAGCGCTTCGGTAAAACCTGGAGTATAATTATATCGTTCACAAAGTGTTTATCGATTCTCTCAAGTGAATGAAAGTGTAAGGAAAATTTTCAACATGTCCGATGGTGTTATTCTTGAGCTAGATGCAGTAGATAAATGTCGCATGATGACTGCGGCTAATACACTTAATATTAAGCTAGATAGATGGATACCAGACACCAATGAGCTTTCTTCAAAAAACCTGCAATGCTCTCGAAACATCACAATTATTTAAAGCAAAACAAACGGCCAAAGCTAGAGGATTTATAGTCACGAAAACCAAACTAAACAAAACCGAATTAAAGAAGGGTAAGGCAAATCACAAGCTATTTGGTGTGTACATTTCAAAGCTCAGAATGGCAAAAATCGTAAATGTTTGTTCAGTCAAACAACATTGTATCCAACAATTACTTTCGATTTTTCGAGAAAACGTTACCGTACGTTATTACATTCACAATTAAATGTTCTAAGAAATTCTGATGCCAATAATTACATTACCACTACCGAACAGGCTGCAAGCCTGCAGCTAATTGAATTGTGGTTCTTATTTCGCTTTCTTGAGCATTTCCTACAAGTTTCAAAGAAATCGAAGAGGGTGGGGACAGCAGTCGTTTTCGTATGGAATCCCTGTAAATATATATATTTCTGTTTTGCGTAATGAATTAGCGAATTTTTAAATTACAAAAAAATAATATGAGTGCGTTAAAAACTATATTACAAACAAAAAGGTATCAAATTACAATCTAATCTTTTGCGATTTCATTTCTCGTTTTTATTTTGATATCTGAACACATATTCCATTACAGTTTATTCATTTATTTGTTGTTATTGTAGACAAATAAAAATCTAAATAAAGAAAATATCTATTGTGCACATGAGAAAATTATTCTGTATATTTTGAGTTGGCAATGATAAGGATAAACTATAGTGAGCTCCCTCTAGTTTCAACATGACCTCATATACATTTATTGGGGAGTAGGGACCAGGCGTATGTTCAAAATTGAGCATACATGATTTATTGTAACATTATGAAAGTTAGCCAGGTATTCAGGTATGAAGATGCGGATGGTGCAAACCACTTGGTCGGAATTCATTCGAACACGTACTACCTCAGAATATCAATGGCACTATATTTAGAGTAGAGCTAGCTGATCTTAAAAATCGCCTAGCTGAAGACAAAGAGATCATAGTTAAGTCGCTTTCAATTTGTAATACACAAATAGAAAATAAGGTATTAGTCGCAAGAATACCACAAAAAACGCGATCAAAACACGCCTTGGTAGCAACCGTCAAGCGTTGTCGCTGTAAAATAGCCTACTTTTGCTAACAATATCGAAGAGATGAAAAGATGCGGAAAATAACTAACCCAGAAGAAAGCAATGTTGCAGTGAAAAAAGTCAGCAATATTTGTGAAAAGGAGTGCTGATCGAAACAGCAAAGTCAGAAGACTTAGAGTTCTTTCTGAAAAACAAGGGATTGTCGAAAGCTAAGCAGCTGCCGGCGATTGTCCACCAATAAAGTGCAACAATAAAATTTGAGCATTTGAAACACAACTTCAAAACGGAGGCTAAGGATGTCGCGATGGTCAATTGGGTCATAGAGTTGAACCAGCCGTATGAAATGCTTTAATGAAAACCCCTAGAACATATATCGACTGATCTTCATGGAGTGCAAGATTTAAATACGGTCTTAATGTGCTTCCAAAGCCTAACAAAGAAAAGCCTTACCCGTGAGTCTTCGTATAAATTCAGCACTGGAAAACTTAAAACATTTACCTGCTTAGTGCATTGGTAGACTGTGGTAGAATACAGTCCGGATGATCTTGAGAAAACAGACATAAGTGGGAGCAAACAATAATCCGTGCTCAACGCTTTCTTGCAAAAAATCGCAAACCGGGTGAATTACTTTAATGCTATTACAATACAAAGATCTTGGCCAATTATTGGACCAGCTCCTGAATACATGCAAATGACAAAGTAATAATAATCAAAAAGGCGGGTATAGGAGGGACCACACTAATACAAAAGCAATACAGTCCAATAAGTGGCGTCCTGTCTTAGATAAATTACTTGAGAAATTGACTACTATCATATTGACGAAAATATTCCATAGTAGCGGAAGACATAGCGACTAGCAGTTCAGCTACGGGGTAAATAGGTAACATGGTAATTGAGTCAGAGCAACAGTTCGTCCTAGGAGTATTTCTAGAGCTTTTGATAATCTTCGGTATGACCTACTATAATGAAAGTGTGAAGAAGAATGGACTATACATTTAATCTTTATTCGATCATTAACAGTTATACTTCTCTGACAGATCGCTTATGGTATGGCAATTACAGTCTGAGCAATCATGAAAAAGCGGAAAACGACATAAACTGCACGGTTAATTGTTGCAATAGAAACTAAATGGATTTATTTTCCTTTAAGACCGTCATGATTCAATTTAAAGGGGTCCTTCACGTGAGACCGCCTTTGGTGGCCAACAGCCACTGTAGAAGGATAGTGTAGATGGTGACATTGGTAAAATGATTAAAGGTTGGCCTTGATGACAGGCTTGGTGTGACCTCACACGTCAAAAGAGTTGCAACGAGTAGTAAAAGTTTTCTTTATGTATAAAAAATAGAGCAAAATACAATTGCTAAGATATACGAAGACTAGGTGGTTGATTCCATGAATTATGGCTGCACTGGATCGATGGAAATCACATAACTGTCACTACCGAAAAACACTAATTAGCGCACAAAGAGAGTTCTCCTTGACAATACTAAAGCGTATAGGACAGTCTCAACCGAAGCGGTTGCTGTCCTAGCTGGAGCCATCCGCAGACATTTATTAATTTAGGAAATGTTTGGTACTGGTTGGTACTGCGTGTTACATAACTCAATTTAATGATTTTCCTGAAGATTATGTTAAGGCCAAAACTTATAAACACTGAAATTCAAACTTAATTACTATACACCAGCAGTTCTAAAAAACCAAAATTTTTGTCAAATTGTATTATATAAGGCTTTCATTATGTTAAACTTTCTTCATAATTTATTTTAAGAACTGTAACATCTGGAATTTTGTTATTAAATATATAAAATAAATTCGAAACCGTAACGAACGGCAGTGAAGTGTAATATATATTGCTTAAATTCAAAATCAAAAATGCAATTTAACAATAAAATATATAATAAATTTAGATCTAGATCTTACTTGAAAAAATTGTGTTGAAAAACGTGAAGCATACCTGAAAAGAAACAAAAATAAAATTATTTAACAAAATTCTCCCAATTACATACAATTTAATAGCGAATTCACCCCAATGGAATCATAGAACATTTTAAACCCAACTATAATCAATACATTGGCGATATTCATACAAAAATTTAACGACAAGAAATCGAAACAAATCTTTAATTATCCTAGGTCCCATAGCATATTAAATTTATATCTAAATATAGACGATGAGAGTCAATACCCAATTCAATCTCGTTTTTTCAATAAATTTTTTATATTTGTTCTTGCTCGTCTCTACTCGGTTTTCTTAAGCTTACACGTTTCGACACATTTTTTATGGGAATAAAAGAGAGAAAAGATCTACTTTAAACGCATATCAAAATTTCACCATTTTTTTGTATTTATTTTAAGTAATCGTCATTTTGTCACATTATTTGACATTACAGATGTTACGCGAATTTAAAACAAAAACCTTCGACTTGCATGTTTTCCACATTTTTCCGCAGTTTTATCCTTGTGTGAACATTCCAATTCCAAAAATACGCCTCCTTGAGGTTATTTCTTGTATAATAAATATTTAAAATCTTTTATTTTCAAATAAATTTCTTATTAGTCACATTTTTTTTTTGCAACGCTCTCATCCCAAAATTCAAATCATGTAAACATTTTTTGGGAGTTTTCTTACGGGAAAATCGAAAAATATCAATAATTTTCATCGCGCACTGTTTTCGTATTTTTGTTGTTTAAAGTAGAAAAACATCTTGTATCAGATTAATACAATGCTCTCTTTTTATATAGAAAAAAATCACGAAGCACAATTTCATTGTATTTAACAGGCTTTTTCATCCAAATTCACGTATTATTTGTTTTCCTCATTTATTTTTTGGGTAAAAGGAAAATGGAATTAAAAATGTATAATATCGATCGGAATGTATAACACATATACGGCATACGTTGCGTAAATCATAAAACAATGAACATTTTCAATAGAACGTCATAATGTTGTATTCACCCATGACGTCATACCAATTTATAATGGTTACCATTTAAAATGTCAGCATAAAACAAGTTATGTCGGAAAATTGTATTTATGTTCTATAGGGAACAAGAAAAAAACTAACAATATCTATAACCAAACTAAAAACCATAGAGAAAAATTACATGTAACTTGACCCAGCCTTGATTATGTTTTATGTCGTTTACAAATATTTGATTCATGTTTTATGATTTCCCTCTTCCCCCACAAAACGAAAAAAAAAAAAATCAAAAATTATGTTATATATCTCAGAGCATATAATACACAGCATGGGATGGTGTGATTTTGGTGTGTCAGTATAATGGATGGACGAACATATTTTATTAAAGTAACCGAGCTATTTTTGGTGCAAACATTTTCATGGTATTTACACTTTAATTTTATTTCAGTTTTCTTTTTTTTTTTTGGTATCTGGACGCATGTTGGAAATAAAATTATACCAATTTTTTCTGTTGTCTATATTAGAATGGTAGAAATAGATATGCTGAGCCTGGGGTGCTTTTTATTTAATTTTTATGTTTAAATTAAACGAGCTTTTGTGATTGTTTTTCATATCCAACGGTGTGTAATTTTCTATTGAATGTTTTGGAAATTATGGCAACGCGCGATATATAATAAGTATATTAACATATTCAATTGAGCAACAACCATATTCAATTGAGTTCATTTTTTCGAGGTTAAATATACAGGAGGTCCCGCTTTATAAAAAAATCAAATCGCAGAAGACCAAATTTTGGTACTCTCTAAGGTATAGATCTAGGGGGTAGATAAAATTTCTAAATGGATTAGAGATAAACGAACTAGAAATACAGAAAAGTTCATATAATTATATTACTCTCTAACGAAATGAAATGGTAGATATATTCATTGACCAAATACTAACATGTCAAAAATATAAATAAAATCAATAATGTCAAATTAAATTTCCAGCAAATTCGGTTTACATCACTTGAATACATCTATGATTACAACTATAAGTAATGCGAAGTAAGAAGTCGGTTGCAGAACGACTCAGGAACACGTTATTAATATTCGATAAACATTTATTTTGAAAAATAAATTTGTTTATCGTCATCGTGAAAATGAAGCAAGATTTAACATTTTTCCATCGGACACAATAAAGTGACAAATTAAAACTATCCTAGTTTGCTTGAAATTTGGTCGGAAAAACTTTTTTAAGGATATAATTGTACCAACCAGGAAAATTCAATAAAAGTTAAAATCGAGAATTTCCATTAAAATGTCGTCATGAAACGACTGAGAAAAATATTTCGATTCTTTATTGAATTTGTTTTTAAAAATATTATGTTATATTAAATTATTATTAATATATTCTATACCCAAGGACAAATTAATCACCAGCGCCAAAGCGATGAACTTGTGAACTAAAATGTTCGTAACAAAGCTGATGTGGCCCAAGACATTTCACACAATGTACTGTAATGTATCTCCCTCCAGTACTTAAGTGGTAGTTTTGAGTACTAATCCGCTTAATAAAGGAATAATAGGTCACCAACGCCAAAACGATGGATTTATCAACTAAAGAACTGCTAAAAGAATTGTTGCTTTTACAATACCTTTTAAACATATCCTTAAAAGATTTTAATGTAATGAGAAAAATATAACTGCTTCCAACGCCACAACGTATGTTTTGAGTACTAAGGTACTTCAATTAAAATTGTGATATTTTTCAAACCTTTTCAATGATATGCGACATGAATATATTCAAGACCAAAAATAATTTTTAAACAGTGGCAAAATGATCGATTTGTGAAATAAAATATATTAAATAACCTTCAAAACGATATGACACATGTTTATATCAGAAAAAAGTATCTGTTACTCGTATCAGCTCCACAATGGTAATTTGGAGTACTAAAGTGCTTCAGCTAAATTTGTGACTTTCTTCATGACCTTTTTAATGATGTCACACTTATATATTATATAATAAATATGTAAATAATTAGCTAGCAGCACCAAAACGGTGCATTTATCAACTAAAGCACCGATAACCAAATTTCCGACTTTTCCAAAGCAAATATGTATATTAAAGGTGCCTAAGTAAAATGTATGGCATTCTTCAATACCTTTTCAACGATGTATACAAGTATACTACTATATTCTATAATAAGCGAAAAGAAAAATAAACCACTACAACGCCAAACCGGTGGATTTATGAACTAAAGTGGAATCATCCAAAATGTTTTCTCATTCAAACCATTTGAAACGATATACTACACAAGTACATGGAAATATAGTAAAACAATAACGCGGTATTAGGTGGTTTTGGGTTATTTCCTATGGCAAGTACCCGACTCTTGAGGTAGACATCTCAAAAGCTTTCCAATTCTCCGAACTAAAAATAAAAGAGGATTCGGTAAACACTAACCGTTCTTGAGATATCAGAGGTACAGACTTCCAGAAGGACGGACGACATTTTTTTTCTTTAATTTTTGGGAGGAAGGATCTTCAAAAAGTCAATAAAAATGGCTGCCTGGCTCAATTTCATTACTTTTATCGAAATTTCAATAACTTGGTCTTACAGATTAGTCTGTTAATTTTGATTTACTTTGAGTATTAACACACGTAAATATCCACTAACACTTAACACAAAACAATAATTTTAACAGTGATTTATTAATTCATTTTCATCCATTTATAATTAATTTAAACCACACAAAGTACCCCCACTGTTTGCTTTAAGTTTTAATTCATCGCGTACCGAATCTCATGTACGAAATAACAAAAACCGAATGCTCCTAAAATGCTTATGTTTACGACTATTTAAACAGAAATAACAGTATTAACCCAGACCAATTAGCATGCAACCCTTTGTGAATAATTTCGGTGATATTTTTCAATAGGCGAAATCGCAAAAATATTTTATTTAATACAATCCATCAAAACTTGAAAAACTATCTGACAAATTTAATGACATGGTAATAGCATTAACTAGGCTAGGCTATGCATATTTAAATATAAATTTATTTATTACTACTTAATATCAAAATATCTGCACAAATTTAACGTATTTAATGTATTTAATTTATTTAATGTATTTAATGTATATATTGTATTTAAAGTATATATTGTATTTAATGTATCTAATGTATTTAAAATATCTAATCAATCTAACAACCGATAATGAACTTTAACGGACTATATAGATTAGAATCTATCCGATCTATGTAATTTATCTAATCTATCTAATCTATCTAATCTATCTGCTGTTTCTCATTTATACAAACTCCGTATTTAAATTGAATCTTCATGGTAATTCAACCGGGTTTGCTGATGACATTGCTCTGGCTTACTGTGGGAATTCTCCCAGCAACGTTATTTCGATGATCAATTCTGATTTAAAAGTTTTACTCTCATGGTTCGACAAACATCGCCTGATCTTAAGCCGGAAAACTAAATTCATGTTGTTTAAATTGTCTGGTAGCTTTAATACGTCTATTTTGCCGCGGGTGACTAATCACAGCAGGTATGAATGTGCGTCTAGTGGTTGCCACTCTGAGTGCTTTGATATCGAACAAGTTGACTCGTTTAAATATCTTGGTGTTCACTTGGATACTTGCCTTAATTGGAAAACGCATGTTAATTCAGTCCACCAGTATCTGTCATCAACTGCTAGAATTTTCTACCTTCTTCGTGATTATTGTCCTCCGTCGGTTCTAAAAATAGCTTACCGTGCGCTAGTTATGGCTAAATTGGAATATGGATTGTCGTGCTGGGGTGGTTGTTATGCTGCAACTTCGTATCCTTTATATGTTCTACAGAAAATGATTTTGAGAATATATCTAAAGAAACCAAGAACTGAACCATCATGGAATTTATTCTTTTCGACGAATATTTTGCCGTTGAAACATTTGTATGTTTATAAGGTATTGAGAGTTTTTTTTAATCGAAGTGGTCAACAAATAATGAGAAGCGATTTTCGTTACAATTTTCGCGGTAACCATCAATTTCTTTGTAACATCCCAAGATTCTTCAATGACCACTTCCGACGCTCTATTCTGGTCGCTGCACCAACCTTTTTTAATGCGCTACCAATTTACATTAGGAAGGACATTCATTTGAAGTCCTTTTTACCTAGAGTTAAACAATGGCTATTTGAAACTGTTGATATCTCCTATTTATTCAGGGTTATTACATAAAACTTGATGTATTTAGTCACATATTATGAAGTTGAAATTTAGTAGTAAAAGTAGTAGTATTGGTAATGGTAGTAATAGTATTAGTATCTTAGTCATTTTATTGTAAGCTTTTATCACATTTTATTCTCATTTTAATCATTTAATTTTGTAAATATTAGGATTATGTTGTATTTTTATGTATTACGCGAATTTGCTTCTGCCGTTTTTTCGGCACAAAATTCGTTATATTTTTTTTGAATAAATAAATAAATAATAAATAAATAAATAATCTAATCTATCTAATCTATCTAATCTATCTAATCTATCTAATCTATCTAATCTATCTAATCTATCTAATCTATCTAATCTATCTAATCTATCTAATCTATCTAATCTATCTAATCTATCTAATCTATCTAATCTATCTAATATATCTAATCTATCTAATATATCTAATCTATCTAATCTATATAATCTATTTAATCTACATAATCTCTATCTAATCTATCTAATTTAACATATTAGTGCAAGCAATTATTGTAACTTTGCTTGTATCAAGGGGCCTAAAACGGCTCGAAAAATTGCATTATGATTGCTGATGGGTTTTCGAGTACCAGGAATTCGTTACGATGTGTCTTTACTTCGGGAAAATTCATTTAGATGGTCTTCCAGTGTGACCCGGGTTCCGTGTTAAAATATTTTTGCTCAGCTCAAACAAATAGGAGCCGTCCGAATGAACTCCCGTGTTGCGTAATGCTGCACGACGTCACGGGATGTTGCACCATATTGCGTGATGTTTCACTAAGTTACATTATGTCGCACGATTTTGCAACATGTTGCGTTAGCATGTTCCATAATATTGCAGCAGGTTCCATCATGTTTCATCATGTTGCGTCATATGATGTGCGTTAGTGAAAGATCTGACTTTCCATCTGACTTTCCACATCACGTTACGTAATGTTGCACTATGTTACGCTGTTTATTATTAATTTGTTGCACTTCCAATGAGATATGGCGCATAGAAATTGGGTTATAAAATTATTTTTGAAAGAAGTTCTAAAATATAATTCACCAGTGGACCTCTTCTGGTTTTCCTGGGAATAGGGAATTGGAAAAACTATTTTCATAGCATTTTTGTCAAAAATATGTTTTTCTCGCCTACTGAAAGAATAAGTTTATTGCAAAATTTTTCAAAACAAAGTGAATTGGGAAACTTTTATAGGGAAAAATATTTTCCCATTTAACTTTGTTTCGAAAATATAAACACCAAACATGTTCCCTCAGTAGGCCAGAAAAATACAATTTAGACAAAAATGCTATGAAAATATTGTTCCCAATTCCCTATTCCCAGCGAAAGCCAGAATAGGGCCACAGGACGAACAGGTCGAAATGAGGAACAATAGTGATATAAAATTTGGTGTGGTAGATGGGAATAGGACTCTAAAATGATTTCTGAAGAAGTTTTGTAATATAACCACCTGGGACGAAATTAGGTTATGAAAATAGTATTATGAAAATGAATTCTCAATATCGCTGAGGAAAATTGGCGATATGCCATTTGTGTTGGCAAACTTATGTTGCATTATGAAAATTGGGTTCCAATAAGAGTTCACATTGCGTTTCTGGAAAATGGCCAATTTTAATGAAATATAAACATTTTTCAACAAATTGGAATCAAGCTCAGTTCGTATGTTAAAAATGGCGTTAGATATAACATCCGGGTAAGGTTTAGATTAACATACTTCTCAGCCGATTGGAATGGACTGAAAAGAGTTCCGTATGTGGTTCTAGAAATGGCCTTCGATGGAACTTACGAGTAAATTCTCAACCGCCAATAAATCTGTTAATCAAGTGGTGCAGGAAATTTTTTGATTTTAATAAAACTAAGCCATTTCTTCTTAACAAATTGGGATGCAATTTTTTCTCTATGTTGAAAAAAGTATCCAAATTTGAAATGTAGACTGTTTTTTCTAGAAATTTAATAACTTGAATGGAACTAAGCCATTTCTCAAACGTACTTTTGATATAACTCAATATTAGATTTTCAGTTTTATACGGCACATCCAAAAGCATACATATTAATGCTATCTTCCGTTATGATTTTATGACTGAACACGAAAAAGAAATATAAGCCGTGTTTTCTTATTCGAGCACTATCCGGAGCCGAATGGGAAATTTCTACTGATTATTCACTAATGTACCTATACCATAAAAGTGAAAAATAAATGCATCCATAAAACAAACATTTATCACCTGAAATATACTAATGGACATTTATTTTTACATGATGTTATAAACAAGAATTTATCTTGCTGCGTTTTAAATTTGTATTGTAAGATTAAGCTTCTAATGGTTTCAGGAGTTTACAAAATAAAGGCCTTATCAAATTTCTTATTGAAATGGGTAGCGCTCCCGATAAATAGGTAGAGTAAAATATTTGTATATCGATTTTTAACTAAAAAGGTGAAAGAAAAATTTTAGTCTAGAGTTAAATAAATTAATTACATGCAAAAATAGCGCGCTAAATATAAGTTTTGACATAGAAAATTGGGTGCTCCGTATAAATCTGTCGCGAGCTCATAAAAAACACGGCTATAGTTGAATCAAAGTAGCAGCTATTTAAATATCGCAGTTTAAATAAAGGCTAAATAATTCGTAGTCGATTTTATTGGCATACGTCGTTTAAATACTATGCGGGGATTGGGTTGGGATACAAAATAAGAAAATATCTCAAATTAATGAGAATTGATTGTGTTGAAAAATTAAGCTATCCCAAAAAATATTCCCCTAAAATAAAAGTCGATACTATACATTGATGAAAATTGTTCGTAAAATACAATAATGAGGAATGACTGATAGGAAAGATATTTTATTATAGTAATATTCAATCGCGGTAAAGTGTCAACTTAAATTTGGGATTCAAAATGTTCTCAAACTGGCATCGATAAACTGGTATCGATAAATTGACTATGATTATTAACTGGATTCGAGTACTCGTCAAAATTAAATAAATTATTTTTCTCAAAAAGGATTTGTTGTGAAGATAGGTAAGGTTTGTACAAGCCAATTTATAAACGGGGTAGCTACAAAAAAATATTGAAAAGTTACATTAAAACAACGAAAAATAGTGTTTAGAACTATGTAAAAAAAATTATAATAATAAAATGTTACATCGCATAACAATGTTGTAGTGCAAGCAGGGGACCAACACAGGACTCTCTCCTTGTGCTGAGTATACTCAAACAGTATAGCCAGCTCTTCGAACAGACATCATATATAAGCTCGATCTTATAGTTAACTTCCTAAAAATCATGTTAACAAATAGTTCTTCTTGCTCTAGGAAGCATTTTCAGCTAAATACTACATCGTGACATTAATATAGTTTCAACTTGCTCAAACCTGCATGCTATCATACTACACTGCTCGTCAAAAAAACTCGGACACTACATTTTTTCAGTAAATAAATATTTAGTTATTTGTGTTAACGGTAACTATTCGCATTATTCGCGTTATGGTTGTACGAAATAATATAATGTGCGCCAAAAGGCACTAACGGATCAAGTTTTCGTTTAATAAAAGTAACCACCGGATCAAAACATTTGAAATAACAAAATTACCGAAAAACGGATATTGATATATCTTCATCTTTATTTAAATAAAAACCAATAATCAATCTAAGTAGTCGGTACTCTAGTATCGAGTATTTCCGCCACGAGCTCTGATCACATCTAGTATTCTTTTTGGCGGCATACTGTGCACAAGGTTTGCAACGTACTCCTGAGGTATCATTCCCATTCTTCCTGCAGAGCTGATTGAAGATGATCCAAGGTTTCTGGAACGACTTCCCTTTGCCTTAAACGACGCCCTAGCGTTTGCAACGTGGGGCCTGGCGTTATTATGCATTAGTTTAAACTGCTGTCCAAAACATGGGGCGTATGGAACCACAAATTCTTCTAGACATTCCACGATATACCTTTGGGCAGTTATAATGCCGCCGCGTAGAAATACAAGGTCCGTACGAGCGTCTATAGAAATGCCTGCCCACACCATTAGTGAGCGGCCATGAAATGGGACTCTTGGGGATATGGCACATTGTGAATATCGCTCTCCGGATCTCCGCCATACTCTTTCCCGTCCATCCGGTGGTCGCAGACTGAACCTTGATTCATCAGTGAACAACACGGACTTCCAGTCGTCCGTAGTCCAACTGACGTGGTTACGAGCAAAAGTCAAACGGTTTCTTCGATGAGCTGGGAGAAGCTCTGGCCCTGTAACAGCCCTCCTGGACTGCAATCCATATTCATTTAATCTTCGCGATGCTGTGCTAACTGAAATATTGACACCACGTACCTGTGCCAATCGATCAGCGACGATTCTAGCTGTTTGGAAACGATCTCACAGTACCATTGATACCATAAAACGATCGTCCCGCTCGTTTGTTGCTCTTTTACGACCCGATCCAACCGTTCGCTCATACTGACCAGTTTCACGATATCGTTTAATAGCGTCTTGAACTGTACTTCGAGGGAAATTTAGGTGGGCAGCAATATAACACACGCTACGGCCATCCTCACTCAAAGCGATTACTTTTGCGATATTTTCTGGTTTCATAATTATAATTTTTGCTAATAATAATAACTGAGCACTGTTAACGTTAACCGTAATAATAATACTAACAATAAATGCTACTTTAAAGCTCAAAACAGAACAAGAGCGAAGGCGGCGAGCGAAATCGCCTGTCATATTAGAAAACACCGAAATCATGCAAAACAAACACAACCATCAACGCAGGCGACGACGATTTTTTCGTTGAAAAAAATTTAGAGTCTATTTCTATTTTTGTTGCCGACGAAACAATGTTGCCAACTGTTTTTTATATATATGTATAAGTTGGCATCAATTAACCGTCATATTATTAACCATTTTTTTTCAATCTAGTAGCCTAATGCCACAACGTCATGTGTCAAAAACACAGAAGGTTATGCCGTTTGGTTGTTTTTTTATCGCCATACGCTGACGCTTTTGTTCTGTTAGCTACAGCGATATCGCGGCGATATTTTTTATTTATTCGTCGACGCTTGCCGTCGTCGCTCTTGTTCTGTTTCTAGCTTAAATGTTTCAAAACGATTGATAGATGCCCATTTATTTAGAAACGTAACAATCGAAATTTTGAATATTTTTCATTTATTACACTTTGTTGCTGTGATTGGATTTTAAATAAAAAAATACGGTTTCTGTTACACCTATTTTTCGGTTATGTACTATTTAATATGACAGTGCCTTTAAAATAGCGTAATTGCTCTAGAAATTGAAGATTTACGAAGAATTTCAAGTGTCTGGGTTTTTTGACGAGCAGTGTATTTCAAAACAATGGGATATGTATTTATCAGTACATACGGTAAAATCTATTAAAGGATATGCAAACGAAACGACGGGAGAACGCTCAATCAACTTAATCTGATCGCCATGCTCCAAAGCACTGTTTGCAACAAAACCAGAAAATGAGCCACCACCACGTTCCATGTAAAATGTGAGCAAATTTTTTCACATTCTATTTTGAATCGCCCTGTGATCCATTTTCCATCTTCTAGAAGCACTAAATTAAAATAGGTGATACTTTGAGAAACGTGGAAAAAATAATGTTGCGCTAGCTTTCACCACCACCTCACCTTATGCAGCAAGATTAAAGTCTGACGAAATTAAATTATAATTTTTAATCAATTTTTGTTTGTAATAGTTTTACTGTAACTACAATTTATTGTAATACCAAAACTGATAAATAAGTAAAACTTAATTGTTGTATATTGGAGTGACATCTAGTAACTTAATTTAAAAGCTCATGCTTTGCCGAAAATCTCAACAGGTGGGTCTTTGAGAGTTTCTTGAACTACTGTTTCCATCATCTCCTCTATCAAATAATGAAATACGCAACGTGATGTTGCAGATGAAACCAGGAGCTTGGTGAAGATAAAACAATGTGTACTACCACCTTTGAAGATATTTCATGAATATGACAAATTGACCAAATGTTTTTTACCTATTTTTGAAGAGCTTTATTTGCCAGTTTAATTTGAAAGACCAATGATCATAAACGATAAATCTTGATTAAGGCATTAGGGAATATATAGCGCCGATCATAAAGTGCGAATCGTATTGCTATCACCACCAGGCCTAAACAAAAGTTTAAATAGGGCTAATTATATGTAGCCAAATAGAAACTAGAGCATGGATGGTAAGTAGAAGCGTGCGCTACTAATCACGTGGCAGCACAATATAGCAAAACAGAACTTATGTTGGTATTTTATAACTAATCCGTCGATCCATCTATGTGTCATCCTAGGGACTTATTCTAGGCAGACATATAGATGGCTCAACTAATGAAGAATTCATATGGTTTTTAGGAAGTACCAACCTTCAAAAGATTAGTGAAACATGAATCTTACACTCCGGAATCCAATCGTCAATCACATGAGAGACAGCAGACGGTAAAAGTCGCCCGAAACGATCAAAAACGCAAATGTTGACCAGTAAGGTTTTCCTTCGAAGTTGGGGTGCGCAAAGTATTTTATTAGGTGACTAACTTGAAAAAGGAAGATAATCAACAGCGAATATAACATGACGTTATTAGTGCGTTTGAAGGAAGAAGTTGCGAAAAAAATGGTTCCAAATGCAAAAAGTGTTCTTTCACCCAGACAATGCACCGTATCACAATTCGTTGACTATCCATCCACCGTATTCTCTGGATTTAGCTTCAAGCGCCTACTACCAGTTCGCAGACCTCAAAAACGAGACAAACGAATACATTGAGACTAAAGAAAAACATCGTTCTACAAAAAGACATCGAAATGTTAGAAAAAAGTTGGAATGAATGTATCACTCTTGAAGGAACTATGTTGACGAATTGAGCGAAATTTTGCAGCAAAATATGTTTTTAGTAGTTACCATCGGGATTTATTGACCGACGAGTTAGTGGCCATTTTTATTTGATTTTTAGCTTTTTTGTACGCCATTTGACACCAAATAATAAATTCCAGCGGAAAAAATCCTAGTTCGAGACGACCAAATTTTTGAATTGTTAATTTAAAGAATTCAATGTTCCACTAGTGTTGAAGCCAAACTCCTAAACGAATGTATGTGTTGAACGGTGACCAGTATATTATTGCAACTCTAATAACAAAGCCAATATAGTTGGACACAAAGTATTTGCTCTTGTCAGGTAGCTATACAGTGGATAATTGATAAAACTGTAACTAAACATCTGAGGTAAGTTTTACTGTAACTAAACAACTGAACATCTGAGAGTTTATAAACAACACCACATACGTTTGATCTGCCTAAAACACATACAAGTGAAATATAAATAATGTGAGGCCACCCAATCCATAGATATTTTTATTTTTTCCATTTTATTTCAATTATCAGCAAATTTTAATTAGAAGTTGTGTTCTTATTCACAAAACGTAGACCTTTCTTCCTAAAACTTATTAGACAATTTTGGAAAGTTATAAAACTGAGAAGTAACCCAGCAGCGGTCAATTTGCTTATAGAGTATATAGAAACGGAAGTTTTAAAGCATCTCCCATTAAACCTATTTTCTATGATAGATGATGATATAATCCTGCAGAGTTTAAATAATTTTACATTGCAAATTAAATTTACGTACGAAATTGAAAATAATGTTTTTTTAGCCGTTTTAGATGTTTTATTAAACGAGGGTTGTCCGAAAAGTTTCCGACCTTAATATGAAGATGACAGCAATTGTCAACAAAAATGTGGCAGTTGTTTGCGCATGCGTTGAAAAGTACTTACCGCAATATAAGCCACTTTGGACGCGCAGTTATTTTGAACAATCATTTCAGTGAGACGATACAAGTATTTTTGTGAAAATAGAAAGACCGAGTAATACGCCTACGCAAATCAAAGACGAGTTGGACCCTGTGTACGGGGAAATCTATCATGTGCACTATCTGAACTATCTATCTCTGCACTATCATTTACCATCGTAAAATTTTGGGCAGCTGAATTTAAACGTGGTTGTATCAGCTTGGGTGACGATGACATTCGGTACGTCCAAAAATCACAACCACTGACGATACCATCGCTCAAGTTCACCAAGTGATGCTAGACAACCGTCGAATAAAAGTTAGAGAGGGAGAGAAGAGGTTATAAAAATGTCCAATGAACGTGTTTGTCACCGGCTAATTACTGTTAATGCAACTTCATACTAAGTTAAGATGGAAATTTAATAACAGATTAGTATCATAAAACACATGGTCTGGTCGATACTTAAACTATAGTTCTTGGTTTCCGGCTCCGAATAAAACTGAAACAGTTATGTTATTGGCAGAAAAGATTCTAAAGTTATGAGACACATCTTTTCACTCGGCCAATTTTAAAAAATTAACTGATATATTGTTAAAAATTTGGTATAAAATATCAGAAAGACTATAGACAAAAATAATAATGTTTTATTAGGAAATCCGGTAGAAATTTAAAATTTTATTGTTGAAATTAAGACCAATAAAAAATCATATATTTCGATTCACTATGTGAAAATTCTACTTGAAAAAATGAAATATTTTTTGAAAAATTATGAGATATGTATGTACAAGTAGTTGGTTGTTCATATTAGAGTTGCAAAATTAAAAGACAAAATTACAAAAATGTTGCAATCAAAATGTTCTACAAATTAAAATGCGGTTCTAAGCCAGAATATGTTGGCCAAACAAAACAAAGCTAGAAAAAAACGAGTTTGCCAGCATACACACGAATCGACTATCGAATTTTATGATTCTCATACATGGTACGACATCATTTGAGGGATAGGGGCCATCCTTTCACTAATGATGTATGAATTTTTTGAGAGGCAAATGTTCAGGAAGTTTTCTAAATAATAATTGTTAAATTATAACATTTTGAATAAAAGAAGATTATTTACGTATATACCTAAACGTAATAAGGAATTTTGGAAAATCATCAGTTCAATAAATTTTGAAATTTGGCAAAAATACACGTGAGTTGCGAGGAAAATAAGAATAATTAAAAATCAGGAAGTGCGATTTTGATAAAGTTGTGAAGCATTGTATTAGAACTGCAACCATAGTAAAGCAGGTTTCGGAAGAGGTAAACAGCTTAATTTTCGACGGTACGAAAATTTGCACCACTTTGAAAGATTTTTAAAGTCTCAATAAAGGTTATAAGATAAGCTACAAATTTCACATCTATTAGAAAGATTCATTGGCTTTCCGTGTTATACGGTGTTCCTCCAATAAACCCGTTTTTTGACCATTGGGGTTACATCATAACTACTGTCCAAGTAACCCGAGAAAAACATTCAGGTTATCAAATTTAAGGTAATACCAACCAACAGTTCCGCAGTCATTTCTTTATTCCTATTTTTGTTCTTAAAAACAAATATTTACTTTAACCCTCGAAACCCCTCATTCGGCCAAAAGTTATCAAATTTTCGTTTCGCCATTTTGAGACTAACAAGAGACGCTTTGCTAAATTTCGAACTTCTTTCGTAACACGGAATTTAGAGAACTTAGAAAGACGGTTAGTTTACATTTGTTTCAAATTGTTTAACATAAAAATTTGACATTTAAGTTATTAGTATTACATAAAGCCACATCAGATCTGAATCTAAGGAAAACATTTCGTCTAGTATATGGACTTCTTTATGCGTCACAATATTATCACACGATTTATCACAATATAATTATAGATATTTTAAGTTTTAATAAAACACTTTCTTAATTTAATTTTTATTCAGTTTTAAATCAACCTGATGATAAGCAGATAGCTCGAAACTAGTTGTTGTTTTTTATATAAAATAAAAAAAATATATCACAAAATTTAGAAAGTGTTTTATTAAAACATAAAATATGATGTATATGAAGCTAGCCCGTTACTCAGCCCGAAAAAACGCGATGGCAATACTAAACTATCACTATCGTGAGAGTTTACTATCCCAGCCCGAAAAAATTCACTATCGTGACAGTAAACAGTGTCATGTTACAATATCATGACATTTATAACATTCAGCCCCAAATTTTAAAATTATTTTTATGTATTTTTAAGATATATTACCATTGCTTGGTAGCCTAATCAGACCTTAAATCTTTATTTAAATGAAGCCAGCCCGATATTCAGTTCAAGAAGACCGTTAGCCATACTAAACTATAACTATCGAGAAAGTTTTACATTCCAGCCCGAAAAAATATCACTGTCGCGACAGTAAAATATCTCATGGTAATCTGTTATGACATTTAGAGCATTCAGCCCGAAATTATAAATATAACTTTTACGTATTTTTAAATTATCCCTTCAATTGTTTGGAAACCTAGATACCCTTAATTAGCATTATGTGATTGGACAGTATGAATCTAGCAAGAACTTTCACCCCGAAATTTTAATTTTTTGTTTATGGATATAGTCTGGATATAGTCAGTTTGAAGTTATGCCTCCAAACTGAGAGATTTAAAAAAAATCTATTGGGAACAACCGATATAAAGACGTTTGAATCTCGTCTCAGAGGCGATTCACGAGCACTTGAAATATACCACTGGGTTCGTTAAAGTTTTGACTACAAACTAAGAGATTTGTATAAAAATTCTAACTGGAATTATCTAGATATAGTCGTTTGAATCTCTTCTCACAGGCGATTCACGAGCACTTGGCATATACCGCCGGATTCGTTGAAAATTTGACTAGAATAGAAAAATTCTATATGAAATTATCTAAATATAGTCGTTTGAATTTCGACTCTCAGGCGAGTTTTTCTGCTTATCTTTTAGTTTGTTTAGTCAAAACTTCCGTCAGGCGGTATACGCCAAGATACGAATCAGGCGGTATATGCCAAGTGCTCGTGAATCGCTTGCGAATCAAGATTCAA
Organism: Nephrotoma appendiculata; assembly: GCA_947310385.1. Classification (NCBI taxonomy): domain Eukaryota; kingdom Metazoa; phylum Arthropoda; class Insecta; order Diptera; family Tipulidae; genus Nephrotoma; species Nephrotoma appendiculata. The sequence continues at coordinate 147,516,635 of OX371224.1, forward strand.
ACGGCTATATCTAGATAATTTCAGATAGAATTTTTCTACAAATTTCTTGGTTTGTAGTCAAAACTTCAACGAATTCGGCGGTATATGCCAAGTGCTCGTGAATCACCTGTGAGACGAGACTTAATCAGCTGTATCCCGTAAGGATTTTTCAGGAAATATTCTAGGTTTGTAGCTAAGATTTTAACGAATCCTATTGTATAAGTGAAGTGGTTGTGAATCGCTTGTAAGGCGATATTCAAACGACTATCCAGATCATTCCAAACAGAATTTTTCCGAAATTCGGTTTCTAATCAAAACTTTAGCAATTTCGGTGATATACATAGATCAATTGCTCGTGAGTTGTTTATGAAGCGAGATATAATAGAATATTGAGAACTATAAATGTCCGGGGTAGTGACATCTAGCGCATTAAAAATAAGCTGATTGAGTATTTTTTCCATGAAATTTTAGCACGGCATACTTTATGAAAATAAAAATTAACTTACAAAAATAGACCCAATAAGGTTAATTTTTTTGCCATCAGATCTACAAACAGTTCTCTATACTCCGATTAATATCCGATAAATTTTTTCTCAAGCTGAATTTAGTTCCCATAATTCCACTGAAAACATTTTTAGGTCTTTTTTTTGAAAATTTAACCTATTAATTTTTTTACTTTAATGTTTGAGCAGTAATAAATTTGTTTTTATTATTTTTATCAAAATTCAGAAGCCATGATTAGTTCGATATTTATTTAATACACAATTAATTAATAGTTATAATTTGCGTGTGACAAAAATTTGCTTTATAGTTATAATTTGCTTATATTTTGTGTCATTGCAGAAGTTGTATTGCCATAAGTAAAAAATTAAAATTACGGGCTAAAAATTCAGGCTATGTAGCTTGACGGAGGTTAAAATATCTATAATTTCGTCTAGTTTTCGCTTCATATTTTATCATAATTTTAGTGAAATAAATTTATTTGAGTCTCTTGGCAAAAATTTTAAAACTTTCATAAGAAACTTAAATTTACCGTTGATATTCTGGTAGCTACGGGTCGATATGTGCAATCTAAGAAAAATTTATTGTCTAGAACTTGACCTCGTAATTAACCTCGTAAAAAAATTTCGGGATAAGAATTAAAGGTTATGCAGTTTTTCTAATATTACAGATTAAGCAAAGACACATTTTTTTCGGCCTACTTTTCGTGCCAGCTGCACATACATCAATCCGAAAAGATTATGAATTTTATTAATAAACATAGTGGGATAATAATAATTGATAATAATCTGAAGTTTAGCTTTCCTTTGATGAGATCTAGCTTCCATATATTTCATGTACAAAATACGATTACCTTCGTTAGTAAAAAATAAATGTTTAAAAAAGACGTTTGAGCTTAAAAATAAAAAATTAACAAAAAAAGTTACTAATTAAATCCCTCAAATATAAAAAGCTTTCACACAAGAATAATTTCTGCAGTCAGCTACAGTTCAGTAATTTTATCATAACTTATCGAGTAGTAAAGTATAATACACCAGATGCGACATGAACAATATTTTTAAAAAAATACTTTTTTACGACAGTACATTTTACGATTTCAAATCTAGGTAAAGAGTTAAAATTATAAAACCAATACTCTCATTACCGCAGTACACACAACTCCGTATAATAAACTGTCACATTAAGTTTTTTCATTTTATAAATTCCACATTTAAATTAATTTTTCTCGGCAAAAATATGAAAATTCCCTACTAAAAACGAATAAAACCAAAATACAAAAAAAAAATCCTTTTTTCTATAACACAGAATCAAAAAAATGGAGAAAATTAGGTCAAACATATAATAAAGAGGCAATACTCCCCCCCCCCCTCCCTACCATTTCGCCTGGAAAAGCTACACGCCGCCTATATCCATATCTCTCTATATATAATTGATAATTTACTGACGAAAAACGAAGCAAAAATAAACTAGATATTATTTGTATAGTATAGTGTACAGCTTTTCCAGAGCACAAATAATATGAAAAGGGTTGGAAAAGGACAATAAAAAAAGTATAGTTTATTGTTTTGTAGAAGGATGTACATTATGTATGACGTATATATGCTACGAGTATGTTGAATAGAGAATATATCATCGGGTTTTGTTCCTTTCTTAAAATTAAAATAAAGAAGACCAAACAATTTTTTTAGATTTTAAAATTTATAGTTTCAAGTGATAAATTGAAAGCTCACATAAGATAAAGTATGTCTAGTAGCTGCTTTATATTCTCGACCACTTCTGATTGTATAGCGGAAGCATAATGTAAATAGATCTAGGTCATTGTTCGGGTGTACGATTCATAAAATTTTATTGCACATCATAAAACAGAAAATGGCACTATTGCACACTTCTGTTGTTAAGTGGAATAGATAAAAGTGTAAATGTATACAGGGTGAGTTTTTTAATAAATGCCAGGCTTTTATCTCGCGAACGGTGCTAGATAGGAGAAAATTACTTATATTGAACCCATTAATTTCGGAGATATAAACTAATGTTAGGTTTTTTTAAATTAGAACCTATACTTTTGAGCGTCATTTTGTATCAAGCAATTAAAAGTAAACATTTTTTGCTCGCACAAAATTTTTATAAGGTTAATGATTTCGGAAATATATGAACAAAAATTGCAATTCACTGAAGTAAACGAGTTTTTACTAAGTTCTACAGTGTTAAATAAAAATCTGTTTCATAGAAATGGTTATAAATTTAATTGATGTTTAAAATGTCCGCCATATCATATCACCAAACATTTTTCTACTCGTCCTACAAAATTTAGATGAACTGCTTCTAATTCAGCTTCTAAAATATGATTTCCAAAAACATCTTGAATTCTCTGTCTCATATTTTCCGCAGTGATACGCCGATTAAAATAGGCTAAAAATAGGAAAAGAAATAGGGCCACTTCTTCCAATCCATTTAATCGGAAACATTAGATTTAGTTGTTGACGGGAAGCTATACCAAAATGGAGAGGTGCACCATTCAACTGAAACCACATTTTTAGTCTTTCTCGCAATGGAATGGAAAATCTAAAAAAAAATCACAAATGTTTGTGTTGTTAATGCTTCATCAAAAAAACAAGATTAGGCGAGATTCAACTATTCCAGCCCAATCATTTACACTCCAACTATGTTGATGGTCAAAGAACCGCATCCAATGTGGATTTACGTTACTCCAACAATATAAATTATACCTATTCATAGCACGGTCAATTTTAAACGTTGTCTCGTCTGTCCAAAGGACACGACACATGATAAAATAAATTTGTATTTTCTTCAATTTATTGCCTCGTCTAATGACAAAATTGAATTTTTGATCTAATCTAACATCATTTACAGATAACTTTTGCAGGCAATGGTATGTGGAACGCTTGGAAATTGTATCTCCCAAAACGCGAAACACGGTCGCTTGAGATATTCCTTTATCTCGTGCAATATTTCGAGTTGATGTGTGTGGTTCCTGTGATACTACAGCTAGCACATCTAGCACAATTTCCTCAGGAAACTCACGACGATTTCTTTGATAGTTGCTTTTGATAATGCGAAGTTTGATAGTTGCTTATCTGCTAAACGTTTAAATGCACCTCCTCCAAAATGACGACGATCCGGATGTCGTTCAGCGTATGCTGTATAAGATAGCAGAAAATTTCCAGCAGAAAAAATGAGTTTTTCTATTCATCGCTAGAGGCATCACTATCACAAAAATGAAATTTTTTCTGCCGATATTTTTTGACACCAGGTGCGCTATTCTGGTAATTCCCGGGGAATGGAAATTTTAAATTTTGTAGCAGTTTTATTCTCCTTTCCCCAAAAGTTTTTGGGGAAAAAAATTTTTTGGAAAAAATTATTCCCTATTATAGCAGTTTTGACATTTATTTTTCCATACCTATTTTAGGAAAGAATTAACTGGGAATAGAATTCAACGGAAATTTATTATATTTTATACTTGTAGCAATATTTTGACTGTAAATTTATACTGAAAACTGTTAGTATTAATTGGAAATATCAATATGGAATTTTTACTTTGATAAACAAAATTATTTTTTAGTAAAATTCGATTAAAATATCAACAAAAACCAATTAAACGTAGTAAACTATCTTTAGACTTTTGTTTTCTTGTTTTATATTGCGATCGCGTGTCGACCGCGAATAAATAAATTATTTTCCCGTAAATGTATTCCCCAATCGCCAGAATTAACTTTTGGAAAACGGGAAATTTTGAAAAATGTCTGGGGAATAGCAGAAAATTGTTGAAATTTTTATGCAAACTAAAAATTCTCGCCAGAAAGTTTTATGAAAAATCAGAGAAGTTATGAAAAAGAAAAGAAAATGTAAGTTTAAATGTTTTGAAGCGATGAGAATTAATTTACTTTAAAAAACCATATGCGTATGTATAGTGTAAGGACTCTCAAAACATACTGTTACGGTGACACCTAAATTAGAATAGAATAAGTTAATTTCATTAATAGTACAATTACATTTATGATTTGGTTCAACATTTAGGCGTCATTTCTATACTAACATAAATGCTCGATGCGCATTTAGGATTGTTCTAGAAACAAATATTTTAGTATATAAAGGCGTACATTAACGTGGAATGCTGAGTTTTATTTTAAACGTGATACAGTGAAGGTTAAATAGAAAGATTATTAAAGTGATTATTAAAGCGATTATTAAAGTGATAATTAAAAAGTGTGTTATAATTGTAATAATTAATTATTAATCTTGTGTTGTATAATAAATTGTGTTGTGTAAATAAATTGTGTGAGTTCAAATTTGAAGCAGTTGTATTTATTCACAATTAAGTGATTCGAACCTTGAGTGACAAGGCGAAATCGTAACAATACTAAAATTACTATAATCATCATTATTCAAAGACAAAGCCACATCAATAAAATCGCCATCGTTGAAAGCATTCCATAAATTGTTGGAATAGATAGAGTGGAATAAATTGAAGTCATTCTAACACTTTTGATAAAAACCTGAAAATATTTCACATTAAAATGACTTCAAAAATGTATGGAGGGCTACTGACGCCAAGTGTGAATCTTATGTTGCTCATGTATATAAATTATGATCTCAGCTACCATAAAAATATACACCCAGAGTAGTTACGGGGGGGTTTTCTAACACTTTTGTTAAAAAACTGAAAACATTTCACATTAAAATGACTTGACCAGAAATGTATGGAATGCTTTTAACGATAGCGATTTTTTGATGTTGCCCTGTGTTTGCATAATGATGATTATGATAATTTTAGTATGTTTTGAGAGTCTTACACTATACATACGCAAATCGTTTTTTAAAGTAAATTAACTGTCATCGCTTCAAAACATTTAAACATACATTTTCGCTTCTTTTTCATAAATTCTCTGATTTTTCATATAACTTTCTGCTGAGAATTTTTAATTTCTAAAATTTTCTGCTGGTGTCAAAAAATATCGGCAGAAAAAATTTCATTTTTGTGATAGTGATGCCTCAAGCGATGAATACAAAAACTCATTTTTCTGCTGGAAATTTTCTGCTATCTTATACAGCATGTTCAGCGTACAATCTAAGCGCCATCCTTTCATTTTGTTGACACTCACCGACACTCATCATCTCGAATGCTTCCTCATTAACCGATGTCACGTTTTTGGACATGTACAAATCCTTTGGACAAAAATGTATGCGAGTGTTTACTGTGCACTTTTGGGAGAAAAAAATAGTTCTTGGGTAATAATTTAAGTTAGTGTTCATTTTTAACAGTGTATTTTAATATAACGAAATATTATTTTAATTATAATAACACTGTGCTAGTTGAAAAATGCAACAAGCTGGGCACCCGGGGGATAAACCTAATTCGACTATGCTGAATTCATTGGTGCTAGTCCCATTTCAAAGTTAGTCCCAATTTTCGAGATATCGCTTTCGACATATTTTGCCTCTGAGACAAATATTTGTCAAAATATACACTCATATTCACGTTGATAGCTCCTGAACCATTAAGATTTTCGTTATGCTTTCTTCAGAAAAGTTGTTGCGCAAGCCAAGACGAACAACTTTGCTGAACATATCAAGGCCGAAAAACGACATCTACAATCACATTTTTGTATTATTTTATTTTTTTGAAACGCAAAAAAATAAAATAATACAAAAATGTGATTGTAGATGTCGTTTTTCGGTCTTGATATATTCAGCAAACTTGTTGGTCTTGGCTTGTGCAACAACTTTGCTGAAGAAAGCATGACGAAATTCTTAATAATTCAGGAGCTATCAATGTGAATATGAGTGTATATTTTGACAAATATTTGTCTCGACGAAAAACATGTTTTTTATCATTTTTTGTCCATTTATTGAATTTAAATTGATCGAATAAACACCTCATCGACATATATAGATACAATAGAAACTATTTAACAGAAAATTAGATTGATTCAGTTGATTTTATTGTGATTTTTCTCAATTTTTTCCTAAATAATTTACATTTTTCTTAACTTTTAATTTTAATTTTCTGATTTGTTCGTGTCGTCTTCGGGTTCTTCTTCCTCTTGCAAATTCCAACAAATGTCACCCAAGAGTGCATCTAGCTTTTTGCCGCTGTACCAATGTTCGAGCCTTGCCGTCACTTGGTGAAAACGCTCGCCGTGCTCATCGGATTCGGCTGGTGATTGTTCAATGGAATTCTTTGAGTTGGTAACGTGAAGGAGAACTGCCTTCAAGCTGCTTTTAGAGGAATCGATGAACAATCGCCAATCTTCAGGATTATATGCATTGTGCATTGTGGATACCAAACCTCGGATATCAGTGCAAAAAGCGAGTGAATTATTCTCAATTGATTTGAAAAAATTCGTAAAATGACGATGACGATTTATTGCTCCATATATCCGAACATTTGGAGCCAAAATGTTCACTTGTTTTAAATCCTTTGACAAAAGAATGGCTTGCCGCTGAGATAGTTTCAGGCGTCGTACCATAATATCCAAACGACTTTGCGAGATTTCAATGTGATTGCATGGCGCAGTGACATTTGATGGTTGATATATTGATGCAGATGTTTCTCCGGTTTCACCTGATTCAAATGTTGTTGGTAAATAATCCTCGGTTGGGTTTGATCTTTCCGGAACAGGCATTTCATCTGAATGCGGCAGCGGTAGATGTGTATTTCTCGTTGCAGTGTATGTCAAAGAACCACTTTTGTTTCTGTTTGTACCGAAAATATAATTCATGCACCCATAACATTGAACTGCATCATGTCCTTGTGGATCGATCCATATCATCGGGACACCAAATGGCATTGCGGCTCCAGTGTTTTGCCATCTATGCAGATGGGAAATGCATGTTGTACAAACAAAAGACGGCACCCAATTTACACCACTAATAACATTTTGTGAAAAGTATAGTCGATATAAATCAGCGGTTTCACCACTTATTTTGCGGCGATTGCTCATAATTGTAAATTTTCCACACACATAACAAAAGCACTTGAGTTTATAACACCTATCCATATTATATATTTCACCAGATTCACAAGACGATTTTCACTTTATTTTTTGTATTCTTTTGTCACTTTATATATTTAGATGAATAACTTTTTATTTTTAATTGTATATTACAGTTTTTAGTTCTTACTTCTTGTGCCAATTTTTTAACTTTTTTAGAAATATCAATTTCAAGAATAATCTCTTCTTCGGTTTATTTTCTGCTACTGTTACATAATCTATTTTGAAGCTCTTTATATACTGTAGCTAAGGCGCTGCTGTTTGGTACCTGCTTTGTTTTTAAGTTATGGAGGTCGTAAATTTTATTGGGGTTTTGTGTTGATTTTGTCGCGAAGTAAATTGTGGGTGTTTTTGTTTTTGTACATTTTCAGGGTGTGAATTTTGGCCGTAATTCGTATACGTGCAGAATACAAATGTCTCATGACTCATGAGTCAAATTGGGACACCTGTCTAATTTCGGTCCTTTTTTGATTCTGTGCAAAATGGTTATATTTTTATTGAATTTAGTGTATGGTTTCAGTTTTTATGTGTTGTACGAAACTTGATTTTATGTACTTGTGATGTGTTCTTTGTATCTTATCTCAGATGAGTGTCTTGTTTGGCCTAAGTATGCCGAATTCCAGTTGTATTTAGCCTTACCTGTGCACTTATGTTTCTCGAAACGGCAAGGTGGAGCCGGAGTCTTCTGTGAGAAGCTTTTGCCAAAACTGACAAGACCCTGCCTTTTTGGGGAACATGCGAGAAGGCTGGGTTTACAGACAAATGATTTTGTAGAAGTTGCATGGACGAAAAGGAAGAAGAGACTTTAGATAACATCCTATGCTCGTGTCCGGCACTATCATACAGAAGGCATAAGTATTTGGGCGTGACCAGTGTGACCAGCCTTTCAGATCTCGCTGAATGTGGAGTGCGAGATATTTTGCTGTACGTACGTAGCTCCGAATGGTTTTGAACAGGGGTAAAGGGAAAATAGGTTCCTGTGGTATCACAACGGGGCACTCCTGGTCTAATTGTGCGGAAGTGCCACTCCAAGCTCACCTTGGCCTAAGTAAAACACACACATATGGAAAAATAACACAAAAATGTGAATGTAGATGTCGTTTTTCGGTCTTGATATGTTCAGCAAAGTTGTTGGTCTTGGCTTGCGCAACAATTTTGCTGAACATATCAAGGCCGAAAAACGACATCTACAATCACATTTTCGTGTTATTTTATTTTTTTTGCGTTTCAAAAAATAAAATAACACAAAAATGTGATTGTAGATGTCGTTTTTCGGCCTTGATATATTCAGCAAAGTTGTTGGTCTTGGCTTGCGCAACAACTTTGCTGAAGAAAGCATAACGAAAATCTTAATGGTTCAGGAGCTATCAACGTGAATATGAGTGTATATTTTGACAAATATTTGTCTCAGAGGCAAAATATGTCGAAAGCGATATTTCAAAAATGGGGACTAACTTTGAAATGGGACTAGCACCAATGAATTCAGCATAGTCGAATTAGGTTTACCCCCCGGGTGCCCAGCTTGTCACGCAAAAAAAGTTTGAAATTCAAGCACAGTGTAATCAATGCTCGTTCGTTTTTAATCATATGCCGTAATATAATATGAAAAACAACAAAAATCTCAGAGATTGGGTGATATAGTGACTATATATGTTCGAAAGAGGATACATTAAGATATTCAAATCAGTGATGCGAGGTTTGATATGAGTCGATATTGATTACATAAGCTCATGTAATCAATTTTTGAAAGAGGATATAAGAATTAGAGTATAGGTTCTAATTTAAAAAAAAACCTAACTTTAGTCTATATCTCCGAAACTAAGGTCATTCAAGATCACCACTAGACGTTCCCATCGATCCTTAACAAATTTCATTATAAGTAATTTTCTCCTATCTAGCACCGTTCTCCAGATAGAAGTCTGGCATTTTTTAAAAAAACTCACCTTGTATAAATACCAGGAAGAAAATTTCAACCCGCTATGCCTTACAATAAAATATGTCGTGAATTTAATCTCTCTATCTTTAGACACCCAGAGATATCTCAATTAATATAATTTTCAAGAGTACAATTTAATTCAAATATTTTTTTTTTTTTTTTTTTGTAAAATGATTGATTGCTTTTCCTATATTGAGATTTTTCCACGTTAAGTACGAAAACTAAATTCTAAGAGAAAATACTTTGACTTCCTTTAAAAATAAAATGAACATGTTGACGTCTTGTTTTATATATTCACAATAACAACAAAAATAACAACAGTGCCAGGAAAAAATATTGATACAAAAAAAAAAACAGCATTATTACATCGTTATTTTCTTTTTGCCAACAAAACTGAAAAATATAAAACCTTACTAGTCTAAAAATTCGAATGAATATCCCTTTTTGTTTATTTCTCATATTACACGAAAACACCAAATTAAAAAAAAATACTGTCAATTCTATACCGTCTTTGAACACAAGCCTACACACACAGACAAAAATAAAAATGTCCAATTCCAAAATTAAAACTACCCCAAAAATATTCCCTTCGTAACTGCAAAACACATAGTCGGCATCATTCCCAGGCACAGAAAGAGAAACGGACCACAACAATAATAATGTGATATTAAATTCCGATCAAGATAATACAAATGATAATAATCAAACAACATAGCATACAACATACTCGAATATAAAAATATTACATTTTTTATGGATTAATAATAGTTATCATATATGAAACATATATTGTACGAAAAAAGTAAAAGGAAAATTTCGTTCAGGTCTCACTACCATACCATGACATTCTCACCTCAGTCGACCAACTCGTATCAATCAAATAATAACGTACATAATAAAACAATGGATGGAATTATGAAAATTTTATATACCTTACATTATTATTTATTTTTGTGTCCTGATTAAAAGACAAAAAGGATATTTTGATGTTATTTGAGTTTCCCATAAAAAAAAACTGCCGCACACAAGACAGATAGAGAAAAATATAAAAACGAAAACATCAAAACAGGATGTAAAAAGGAAAAATTGATTTTTATCTAATTTAAATCAATCAAAAATGTCCTGTTATAAATTTATTGGAATTATATTGTCATGCTAATTTTGTATTTTTATCTTTTGTCATCATCATAATCATCATCCATGTACTATAATCCATATCGTCGTCGCCGTTGCCTTGCATAAATGTGGAGCGAATGATAATGTAATGATTTTATGGGATAATCCGAAAATGTGGGAGATACGTTACACAGGCACAATAATAATGGAAACGGAAAAGGGATTCAAAATTTGATGAAATCATTAAGGTAATTTATGAATTTGTTAAATTGGTGAGGTTGGCATTGGTGTGTAAAACATTCCAGAATAGGTTTGTTTACATTGTTTTACCTGTATTGCTTCGGGTAATTATACGGTGTTATAGAAGGACATGTCAAAAATGATACATATTAAGCGTTAGTATGTAAAAATTTCAGCGCAATTTATGATGAAATTTGGTATGTGATATCGACAAAGATAGCCAAAGTCGTAAAACATGACTAACTGAGGTCTCGAACTAAGCCATTTCTCAACCAATTTTGATGAAATTCCAGGTTCAGTTTACAATCACAATATGCATTGTCTGTTAAGCAATTATATAATTTCTTGTAACAATTCATCCTGAAAATGTTGTACCTAAGTTTCTACTATTTATTATCCTCTAATGACCGTCATTTTACGACGAAATGCCTTTATTAATATTATTTTTTAGTTCTGGATTGTATAAATTTAAATAAAACTTTTCCTTGTACCTAGTATTCTAGGAAATAAATATTGCGGTAATAGATTTTGATGCACCATAAAAAGCCAATATCGCACATATCGTTATTTTTTACTGTTTACTATTAATTAAATAGCTGTTCTAACAAATAAATAATCCTTTCACATCATATTTGTTTAATTGTGCTAGTATTCTTGCCCTTTCAGCTGTTCGAACACAATTTTAAAATAAACAAAAACAGCTATTTTATTTTCACCCCATCCCACGTTTCTATCTCTCTCTTCCATTTCTCGACCACAACTCTCTCGGTAGATGGTCGCTCTCCGAAATCAGACTGAAACATGAACAGAATGTTATCCCAGTAATATGGCCCAGCTTATCCAACATTATTAATTCCTGCCAGAATATTTTTAGAACGACAAACATACATAAGGCGGTTTCTAACTTTAGGACATAAACTCAACATCAATTTTTCTTCCGCCACGTAACATATACACAGTGTTGTGGATGTCTGATCCGTGTATTGCAGCAGTTGCCCAGAATGTACCTGAGCATCCATCAACATCAACTCGCCATTGTGCACAAGAATTTAACTTTTCGCGCTGTTCTGTGATGGGAATTTTGCATAAAGACTTCGGTTTAGAGGCGTACAAAGTTCAATTAGTGTAGGAACTGAAGCAAAATGACCATCCGCAACGTTTTCGTTTCGCCAATTGGACTGTGGAATGCTTGGAAGAAAACGAGTTTTTTAACCGAAAAATCATGTTTCCAAATAAGCTCTTTTTCACGCCGAAGGCTACGTCATTCGCACAACTAGTGACTGTTTCGTGTGGATTTTGAACCGGTGGCGTTATTGGTCCATTTTTTTCGAAAATGCGCAAGGTACCGCCCTAACAGTCAATGGGAAGCGTTACCAAGCCATGAGAGACGATTTTTTGTTACCCACAATTTAAAAAGAGGAAACACGTGACATTTGGTTTCAACAGACGGCGCAACTTGCCACACAGCAATTGGCCACCAGGCAGTTGCAATTTGACTCCGTTGAACTTTTTTTGTGCGGAGCCGCTAAGGATAAGTGCCACACTAACCATCCAGACTATTCAAAACTTGAAAGATCAAATCGAAATTGTCATTGAAGAGATATCAGCCCATACAATCGAAAATGTTCTGAAAAATTGAGTTGACAGCATGGGGTACTGTAATGCTCGGTCTTCACTCGCAAAATTTTGTCATGACGGTAGAATGTCATGACAAAATGTATTGTATTGAATCTGATCATACGCATTACACCGTGACAATGAGAAAATTTATTAAAATTGCTGATGTTTTTGTCATGACACTATGACAAAATGAGTAGAAAACTATTATTTGACTCAATTAAACAAAACAGAGCATAAAATGATTTTACTTACATTTTAGTGTTAATAGTGGCGAGAACAAAGCTTTTGCCATATTATACCACTAGCAATTGATCACTGATCTGATAGGACTTAGGTACCATCGAAGCATCACCCAAACCTCACTACTATCTAGGAGGTGCCTCTTGAATGCTTTATTTTCGAGGGTACGAAAATTGCTCCCACCCCTTAAGTTACATGTAATAAAGCGTTATTATATTTGAGACAACAAATAAATCTGCCAACAATAATGGAAACCCTAATAGGAACAGAACGATTAAATTAGTGTTACAAAACAGAAAAGTACAGTGTTTTACCTATAATACTCTAAGACTAGGTCTACGAATAATTTTTGGAATCTCACTTGCACTTAACAAAAAAAGTGGTAATTTAAAAGCAAGGTATATTTTCGCCCAGTTGGTTGCAGTCCAGCGTTTAAGTTATCCAAAAATCATTGAAGAAACCTATTTAGTACAAGGTCACTGAGTAGTCATTAGTTTAGAAACTGTCACGATATCCCACATACCATAACAGCCACATAGCCTGTCATATTTCAGAATTGTATAAAAAAATTGTAAAAATCCAAATTTCACCATAATCGTGTGTGGGTCATGTACTGATACATAATCTTTAGGCATTCAGTACTATCTTGAACATGATTATATAGCGGACAGTTTTCCACCCCGCCCCTCGCGCATCAGTAACACGTGGTTTATCAACAACAAATTGACATCCCACGATTAAAGGGATAAGCTCCAGAGTCGTAGACTTTTATCAACTGAAGTCAAAATGAAGAGGTTAAGAGGTTGTGAAATACGGAGGGCGTAAATCACAACAATCATCCCCAATCACCTCCAGCCGTCCAAAATGAATAACAGAAAGTAAGGCCTTCCAACGTGAAGGAATTAGTCCCCTAGACCAAACAAATGCAACCATATCAATACAACCGCCTAATGCAAGGGTAAATTATGTAAAGAATAAAATCTTAAATTTGAACAAAAGGACCAGAAACTCAATCAAATTAATAGCACCTTCAAAATTGAAAAAAAAAAGTTTTTCAAAGATTTTTTTTAATGGAATAAAAGATATCTTTTAATGAAACTTTCCATTGACATTTTATTTAACTGAAAGTATACAAAAAAAATTGTTTTTTGATTTTTTTTTTTAGCCCAATGTCGTCTGCTACAAGGGTTCTTCAAAAACACTGAAAATTCGCGGCGTGCATCATAACTACTCTCAGAAACGTCCGAAAAAACGGGGTTTTATTCAGTATTAAATCGCCCTTGGAATGAACTAAAAGGAAAAAATTGGTTGAAAAATAAGAAAAATGGCGGCATTTTTTCGAAAATGCAGCTTTTTTGTCCCCCCCCCCCCCCTCCCCAATTAGTTGTAACTCAAAAAATTAAAAGCCGATTATTCCTTCCGTAGTTCATTTTGAGCAGAAATATATGTAGATCAACGTGTTAAAATTTTAGAACGATTGGATAAGTAGTTTTTTCGCAATCTTGCACGCCAACTTGAAAAACCTCATTTCGAGATAACCGCGTAAAAAAACGACTTTGGCGCGCTTCGCAATAAATAAAATATTTTTTTTTTTTTGAGATTTTCATGTTTATATCATTAAAATCATGTTTTTAAACGTTCATTCTAACATAATCTATCATAAAAAAACATTCGATTTTTTGAAAATTTGAAGGTGCTATGTCTCCTTAAGCATGCCAACGATCATCAAATTAAAGCTTTAGAGGAGATATGAAGGCTTTAAAATCAAGTGGAAACATGTTTTGAAACCCATACTTAACAAACTATTGGATAAGGCCGTCAGAAAAAAAAAACCATTGCAACAGAATCAGTTACCTGAGAAAAAGAGAAATTTAGAAAGCATTCGAAGTTCGATGGCGAAACCACATTTGAAAGTTTTAAAAAGCTGAGTCAATCGCCAATGTAACACACTGGTTAAGCTGTAGCCGTTCGATGCACTTATTGTGGAAACGCTGCGAATGTCTTGTAAACTGTATTCCTGCAACGGAGAGGAATTATGACTGGGCCTCGACTGAGTTGGAACTAAAATATGAGCAATCACACGACAGACTAATGTAAGAAATAATTCACATGGGGAGAGTCTAAAAACATAGGAAATATAGGAAACATAGGAAAGTAACCAGATTAGTGCGCAAAGCTTACGGTAATGCTCCGACAGGTTTTTGAATATGGAGTAGCCAGAGCAAGTTTAATCACTGATTCGCAAAAGTTACGTAAGTTTGAATTGGAGTGTAAAAGAGGATGAAACGCTCAAAGCAGCCGGAATCACGGAAAAATTCATAGTTTAAGAGCAGACAGAGCCAGGTGACAAAAAATTGTAAGGAAATGCTTCCGCTGCGAGCAGCTAGGTCACTACATCCTAGACAGGAGGCTACGATGAAACGATCATTTAGTGATGTTCAAGTAAGAGAACATGAATCTGGTATATAGAAAATCACAGAGAGCTCAAGAACCAACCAAGACCAAAGACAAACTCTAAATTCGAGATCAGCAACGATAATAATAGCAAAGATCCAACGTTAAAGGCTCAACCAAAGATTTCAGTATGTTTTTCGAAGTTGAGTCCAGCAACGTCGAGTCGTTTGTCGTTTCAAGTGACCATAAAACACTGTTATTGGTACACTGAAAAAAATAATAGGGTGAAATCTACAAAAAATAACAGTAAATTTTACTTAAATTCGCTGTTGAAATTGAGCCTAAGTTGCGCAAAGTAAATTTAACAAATTTGGAAATGTGAAATTAACTTCATGCTATGTAAGAATATTTAAATAAAAAAATTGTGTCGTTGCATGTAATATTTACTTCACATTTTGTTGATTCAACTTATTGGATGAAAGAAAATGAAAATATATAATACGTAAAATGAAAATATGTGTACATATGTGGTACAAGTACAATTAACTTTAATTTAAGTAAAATTTACGTTTTGCTTAGTCTAAAAAATAAATTCGTGGTTCTTTTGTATTATAAATAACAAAATATTTGTTAGGTCTCAGTCTCACCTTTTCAAAACCAATGAGATAAAATTTTTGAATCTTTTACTTAAAGATTCGATAATCATCGTCAGATTAGATAATTATATCGAATCATCATCAGATTAGATTATGTAGTTATCAAACTACGAAAATTATGTTTCAGACTTCATGTGTTTAAATAAAATAAACATCAACTGACTTAGCGAATTATATTAAAAATGCAAAAATAATTATTAAATATTGCCGATGTAAATTTAACACACCAATTTGCAACCTTTACCTTGCAAGTTGCAAGTATAAACTTTGGTTAAAAAATTTATTTTACATTGTCTAAGTAAATTTTACTTGTTAACAATAAGAATAAGAATATAGTGACGATTTTTTGATTTACATGATTTTTACGTATGATAAAGTTGTTTTAACTATTTAAAAGTTTTTATTTTGTTTTATTTCGACAAACTGTTTTTACATTTCAAAAATTGTTGTTTTAACTTAGGCTAATTAAAGAGAACTTATTAAATTTTTACTTAGCATGGGTAAATAATGTAAAATATTATGTTATTTTTACAATTTTTAATTTACCTAGCAGGTTATGTAAAAATCGCATCGATTATTTTTTTGAGTGTATGAAAACTTTGCCGTTGTCATGCCAATAAGTGGCTTGAGACGAAAGAAACAATTAAAAACTGCCATTTTGAGTCGTTTGAAAATTACAAGTGACTATAAAAAAAGGCATGACATACGCCGTTTGTCGTTTGAAGTGACTAGGATAATATACATATTAGATATTTTGGCAAGACAGCCGTCTTTGGTTTCATATTAAATGAGTCATGACAAACGACTCGACTAGCGGAATAAGGGCCAGTGTAACAGTGATACAAAGTGATTATAGTGAAATAATTCAATTTCTGCTACAAGTGTTTAAGGTATTAATAAATAAAGTTTAGAACTTTACGCTGAGTTCTATCCGTATCGAACGCCCAAAACTCGTCACGATATGTTAGTGTGACAAAACTAAGTGGTTATATTACAAGTTTAAAATTTATTTTTAATTTAAAATTGAAAAATTTCTTTGGCACGTAAAAATATTAAAAATTGATCGTGATATCATATCTGGTTTTTATTCGGGGATTTATTATTCAGAATTTTCACAATTTTATTTAGGTTATAATGATTCCATAAACTGAAGATCTATGTGAAATCTCAATTCTGATTCTGAAAAATATATATCACTATTACTAGCACTATTACATTTTTTTCAATATCATTTTATACCAAATTCGGTTCAAATAAGGTTACATTGGCGAACTTATAATCTTTGAAGTCTTCGAATTTTTAGAAACATTTTGATACCTACAGCAAAAAAACCTTCAACCATCATAAATGTATTTACTTAAATAACTTGTTAGTTATACGGTATGACAATGTCATGAATGTAATAAGCCATTAAAAACTTAGCAAATAATAAAGCCGACACTAAGCCGATTTTCCGCAGAAAAATATATGGAAAAATGCCTAATCAAAATAACAACAAAAATACCAAACCATCACCATTTTCCACTTTAACACCAAACATAGCGTTCGTAAACATACGAGTATACATCTACACACACAAAACTAAAAGCGAAACCTTATCAAAAAAATTGAAATTAAGTTATCAAGATTAAATTTCTTTTTATATTTTATGTTGATTTAATGCTAAAAGTATGTAAAAACTAAAATAAAAAATAATTACACATCACCTTTATGAAAACAAAAAATTGTTGTTGCTGCTTATAAAAAACCATTCATCCAGAAAATTTAATCATCATACAAACGTAAGAAAATTTTAAAAAAGAAAATTAACGAAATTTAATTTCAAATTTAACAGAAAATATAAGTTTATTTTTCATTCAATTCTTAAAGAGAATTTCGTATAACTATACTTCGATTACCGTTTCGATTTGCGACGGAAATTTAATGCAGCCAAAATGTATTCACACAGAACAAAAAAAAAATCAATCGCACCCATTTACCACCAACCAACTCACATCGTTGCCTCTATCACATATTTTTACTTCAATACTTTTTTTTTTTGCTTCCCATGCCTATCAAAAGTTGGTACGTTATATTGATTCCTGCTACCAGTTGAATTAAAACGAAACGTTTTACGCTAAACAAAAAAAAAACAACTGAGTATATGTGCACGTAAAAGTTTTACTGATGTGTGTTCACATACATTTGAAGTGGAAAAACTAAAAAGCTTTGAGAAATTTTATTTTATTCGATATATTTTTTGTAAGCGATTATCGAATCACTTGAACTTATTTTTTATGTTCTGAATCGACGACGAGTTGCTAATGGTACGTACTGAGTATATACATCGTGTTATGTATATGTTGTGATAAATTTTCACGCGGATAATGAATTCGACGGATCAAGCCACCACCCAAAAGCACAATACCCTTAAAGCATAACAACAGCAGTAACAAGAACACACAGAAAAGGGATAAAACTAACCGAATAACACGTCTATGTATAACAAAATCAATAACAACACCAATGTGAGAGTGTGTCTGTCCCTCTGTACTACGCTGGTGTTGCTCCGGTGCTATTGCTATTCTTCTGTCTATTTTCCATTTTCTAAATATTAAATAAATGTAATGAAAATGTTAATAAAAAAAGGGAAATCCACTGTACTAAAATACAGCCAGTAATAGTAAGTCGAGCAAATCCCAAAAAAGAAGGATAAAAGAATAACCTGAAAATAGACAGAAGAAAATACATATACAATAACAAACTGCCAGAGAGAAAATTTATATAATTTTCTAGAAAATTTGAGCTCGAAAAATCTTGAACGGATGGAATTTTGCTTTCTACTATTTGTTTTTTCTTTTTCTCGTTGCTCCTTCGCCCTTCTTGGCTACAAACCATGTTTTTGGCTTTGACAATGATAAATTTGTATGAAACATATCTAGATAGATTAGATCTATTGTCTATATATATATCTCTAAACTTAACCCGGGTGATACTATATTTATGTGGAAATCATTTTTTTTGTTGTTATTCGGTTCGGTTGTTAATTACGCGCCTATAAGAATGATCTTTATATATTTACAATGTTGCACACAATCAGTCACATTCAAAGTCACAAATTGTCAGATGGTATAATGAGTGGTCCAATACTTTTATATATCTATAAAGAGCTTGGACGATAAGGTAATATACATTTTGGAAAACTAAGTTAAGGAACTTCTTTGTTCCAAGTAAACGGGGAAATCTCAACATCTCTTTAAAGTTTAAACGTATGAAATTGTAAAAAAAATATTATTTTCTTAATTAAAAATTAATAATGTAATTAAATTAAGCTACTCAATATTACAGTTTATTATTATTATTTCAGGGATCGGCTCAAAATCCCGAATCACAAAATCCCGTCTTTTAAGATCCCGACTTTCAAATTCCCAACTTTCAAAATCCCGATTTTCAAAATCCCGACTTTGCTAAAATGTTTAAAAATCACGACAAAGTCGTGATTTTTTTAAAAATATTAAATATTCAATTTTGTTGTTTTATCTTCATGTTTATTAAGAACTCGGTCGTTTTTTGGCCGATTTTGGTTATCGGATATATTTTGCATTTTAATATGAATTATTCTAGAATTTTTAGAATTGAGCCTGCTCCATTGACCTTGGCTATTCCACAAAAAATATAAAAAAAAATTAATTTACAAAATTGGATTTGTATTAATTTTAATAAAATATATTTTTGGTCGTTCTGAAAAAACGTTTGGGTTTTTGATAAAATATTTAATGATAAAATAAATAAAATTAAGCGCTATTAATGTAACTTAATAGAATGAGCAATATTTATTAAATAATTAATCTTATCAGTATTGTTTCTATTGACAATAACATTTAAAATTCTGCTGTTTTTCTACAATTTTTTTTAGCTGGACGCGTTCACCAGCTTTCCATTTTTCAATGCGTGTTTTGCATATCATCTCCTTTGCCAATTCTTCGATTAACTTATAGACCCTAACATGATTACTTCTGATTACTATTTTTAGTCGGTTGTGTCAAGCCTCAACTGAATCTTGTGTTCTAGGAAAATTATTACCATGGTTCTGGGGAATAGTCCAGAACTTTGGACGGTGGTATTGGGTTATCCTTGGTATCCATGAACACACCTTATATAATTTGTTTGGAACCATTTGGCAATTCGCTTGGCGTCTGGAACAAATTCGTTTATGAACGCATCAAAATACTCGGAAACTTCTTCAGGAGGTACGAAGGCTAAGTTATTCAACATTAGAATTTGCATGTTAAAAGATTTATCGTTTCCATATTTAATCTGAAGGTGTTCAGATTGTACTTTTCTCCATAATATTTGACCGAAATGGAAAAGGCATCCTTTGTATTCAGCCAACGGAAAATATATTTTAGCTGCAGCTACGCTTTCTTTTTCAAAATCTGCTACAATTCTCTTTGGATTTAACGAGATGTTCCAATCACAAGCAATTTTACAAATCTCATAGAACATCTCCGAGTAAGCTTCTGTTGATTTTGAGCTCATTATACAAAATAATAATGGTATGATCTGGTCGCCAATTTTACCATGGATCGAGAATAACTGTCTCCATCCATCCTGTCTCTCTCCGTCCATAAGTTAGCATTCAGCCTCTGCTAGCAACTTCAAAGATGTTTTTGTTCGTAATAAAATATTTTTATTTCCTCCAAAATCTTTCTCCGACAATACGAAGAGCTCTTCGTCAATAAACTTTAACGTTTCCGGAATGGAAATTTCATTTAAACTTTCCGGCTCTTTCAGTGTTGTGGTCCTCACTCGAGCAATTTTTAGTTTTTGTGCTCTGTTTGAAAGTAAATATAATCTGCAATCGGGGTCGCATTCAACAATACTTTCTCTTATTATTTGTCGGGATCGCAACCCTGGTACTTCTGCCAACTTTTTTACTGTTTCATTTGCCTTAAAAACATCTTTTTCGGAATCCTCCGGAGCGTGATTATGATCTGACGGTTCCTTTTTTAGTTCATGTTTTTCTTCTTTTAGTGTTGTGGTGGCTCTTCCTTTACACAATAGGTTTTTCCGTTGATCGCAACACCATCGATTTATTTGATTCTCGTCCATCTTTTCGAGATGGTAAGCGTAACCATCAATAATCAGCTTGTCTTTATTTTCGTTCGTTTTGACCAATGAAATATTCATTTTGCTCCTTTTATTATTTGTTTTTATTTTTTGGCTTTATTTTTATTTGTTTTAGGCCTCTTATTTAATATTTTTCCATAATTTTAAAAAATAAAATATTTTGAGCGTCGGGATTTTGTGATTCGGGATTTTTGATTTCGAGATTTTGAAATTCGGGCAAACGAGCCCAACCCATTATTTCAGATAGTTAGAAGTTCCCAACCCATTATTTCAGATAGTTAGATAGTTCATCCGTCGACCATTTTAACTTAATTTAACTTAATATTACTAAAAACTTAGTGGACCCTACTATGGTTATTTAGATATAAAGCTTAAGTGATTATTACAAGTGGTATCGTAGTCAAGTTTCAAAGTCAAGGGTTTGTATTGTAATAGCCCTATTCCATTCAAAATTACAAGATTTTGTACAAAATTAAAAAGAGACGGAAATAAACCATTTCTATTTGTGAGAATGGTATTTTCGATTTTTTTTTGTTTGTTTTTGTTGAGTTGCTATAATTTTTCCTTAAAAAATATCAATCTGAATATTTTTTATGGCAGCAAATAAAGTGTTTATTAACATCAGCGATTGTAATCGATGATGAAACTTCGATTTGCATCTAGCCTCTGATGGGATTCGAACCCATTACCTCCCGGTCCAAGTGCCGAAGCTTTAACCACTGCACCACTTGTCCGGTAACGGATCTTAGTTAAATCGGAATTCTTTTTGAAAAAAACATTGTAATTTGATAACATATTAATTATTTGTGTTTGATAACATATAAATTATTTTAATATTATTATAGTTATAGCGTTATTTTATTCGGACGAAAACGATTTAAGTAGAATACTGCAATGTGTACGTTCGCCCAAAATACATACAAAAGTAACATGATGCTGTTTTCGTACACACACAATTGTGATCGCGGGCCAGAAAAGGGATATACCAACCCTATTTTTTAATTTGACTTCCACTTGGCCGTATAAATACATTTGAGAGCAGAAAAACCGCGCAGTTGCTTTTTTTTCTTTGTTTCACGAATCGAAATGATTTTTTTGAATCGTATGTCAAGTTAAGGCGGAATTCCATTACTGCGGCTTTTTTTGTACAGAAAACCAGAAAGAGATAAAATCCCTATGTGTGTGAGCGGCGCAACAGTAGCATTTTTTATATTACTTACATTTTTTGTTACTTACATTTTTTGTTGTTGTTGCGGTTTGGTTGCCATAAACATAAATAAACAAAACAAGACAGGAAAATACTCCATTCTCTCGGCAAATTTTAGTTGAATAATACTTTTCTGGTGAGCACTTGGCGCATACATTTATATGTTTAGTGGAGTGTGATATAAATCGCGTATTCATGATAAATTTATATGAATGTTCAAATTTAAATATTTTACAATTTTTAATTTTTATTATTTACTCTGTTTTACATAATTTTAATGCATGTGATATTTAGGTTATGTTACAAACGCGGTCAAATATTCCCCTGAGTTTTTTTTTATAGGAAAGCGTTTTCTTAGTTTTTTATTATTGAAAGGAAATAATTAAAGAACTTAATAAAATGATGAATACAAATAATATTTAGGTTTTTAGTAATGTAGAGATATAAATAAAATGGATTTAACAATAAATTTAATTTTTCTACTAATTTTGGTTATAATTTCGCAGTTGTCAAATATTCCGCTTAAAATTTCGCTATATAATAAAAATGTCTGTCTTTGTCGGATTTTTGATTTTATCTCTTTCTGGTTTTATGCACAAAAAAAGCCGCAGTAATGGAATTCCACCTTTAAACATCATTTCAACACCTATCCAATGATACCACGTGTGTGTATGTCTATTCAAAACCAAGGCAATAACAACAATAGAACACAACAGAGCTTGGCCTGGATGGCCATCTAACGATTACGCCATCATCCTGTACAAGAAAATGAATATCACACCAGAGGCAGCTGCTCAAGTGGTTGCACTAATTTATGCGGTACGGAATCAAAGTGAAGTGGCTCGACAACTAAATTTGAGACGATTCACCGTTCGTCGAGTGTGGCAGAGATATCAGGAAACTGGCGGCTACAGACGGCGACAAGGAACTGGCCCAGCCTTGTGTTACAACACAGCGTAATGGCCGCTTTCTTGTGACGACTTCGTTACGAAATTATCTTTTGAATGCGGTTCAACTGGGACAGCAGCTCCAACAAGTTCGTGAAGTCGAAGTCAGTCGGTGAACAGTTAGTTAGAGACGACTTCGAGAAGGTGATCTGAATGCTAACAGATGCGCAAACGAGCCGAAGACTGATCTCAGCTGATCGACGAGCCCGCCTTCAATTCGCACAAGATCATTTGGATTGGACAGAAGAACAATGGATCAGGAGAGCGATTTGTACAATGTTGTATTGAAAAGCGTGTCCCGTATGGCGGTGGATCGTGCATGTTCTGGGGAGGCATGTCACTGGATGCGATGATAGATCTTGTGTTCATCTCCGGAGCGAATACTGACCGTCAATCAAGAGGATTCACTTCTCAACGGTACATTGAAAAAGTACTCGAGGACTACGCCGTACCTTTTGCCGGGTTTATTGGTGAAAACTTCATGTTCATGAAACTTCATGTTCATGCAGGATAACGCGAGACCGTATACGGCTGGTATAGTGTACGCATACCTTCAAGAAGTGGATGTGCCTATTATGGAGAGGCCGCTAGAAGCCTCAATCCCAAAGAACCTTTATTTAACGAGCCTCCAGGAGCTATAACAGGTGATCGCAGCGGAACAAGAGGCGATACCTTAAGATTCGGTGAAAATGTTGGTGAAATCAATGAAACATTGAAGGGAAGCTGGCTAGAGGAGGGAATACTTCTTATTAATAATTTTTACCTCTAATTTTTTTACTGACAAATTCACAAAAAACGTGTACGTCAGATGTTGACCCCAAAAATCACTTTGTTGGCAGATAAATAAAACGTACCACTGGATAGGTGTTGAAATAGACTTTGATTCTGCAGTCAAGAAAATTAAACAAAGATTGGATTTTTTGATATTTTTGAACTTTTGTTGAAAATTGCTTAATGTGCGAGTTTTTTGCGCCTAAATGTATATTTTTTTTTATTTTAGTGAATTAATTCGTAATATAAATTACAGTACAATTTTAGCAATAAAAATATATCAAATGAAATACATAATTCTAGTTATTATAATAAATTATTTAAAATAGTTTTCCTTTAAAGATAGTCTGATTCCAGATTTTGTCATATTAAAATCACAAAACATACTTAATTGATTATAAAACTTCGACATTAAATTCAAAGGTTCGTCACATCCATAATTAGTCTTATGAAAATCTAATTTCAGAAGGGTTCGAGTACGTAGATTCCTTACAGGGGCATACAAGTTAAGGTTAAATAATAAATACGAGCTGACTATTTCGCCATTTAGTAAATTGGAAATGAAAATAGCCCCAGCATGCTGCCGACGAATATCAAGTGGCTCGAGTTTTAGAGATTTACATCGTTCGGTATATGGAGGAAGGCCTAAAACATTCTCCCACCACATTCTACGATTATCAAACCCAATAGTTTTCCAGGCATAGAAAATTAAGAATGATTTCTGAACCGCCTCAATTCTCTTGACATGATTACTGTAACTTGGACACCAAACACATGACGCATATTCAAGTTGTGAACGGACAAGAGATTGATATAGCAAGATCAAAGCTTTCGGGTTATTAAACTCTTTCATAATTCGTTTAAGAAATCCTAACATAGAACAAGCCTTTGCTATTATCAAATCAATATGCCGATTCACTGATAAGGTTTGTGTAAACATAACCCCAAGATCTCTTACTTCAGTTATTCTTGATAACTTATCATTATTAATACAATAATCATGTATTACATATGACGATGAGCGGGTAAATGACATAATTATACATTTCTTGGTATTCAAAAATAATAAATTATTTTCACACCAATGGCTAATTGCATCAATGTCCTTCTGCAGATTAAATGAGTCTTGCGTATTATTTATAGGGGAAAATATTTTTAGATCATCAGCATAAATTAGACAACGAGCGAATTTGGTGATATCGTTCAAGAATAAAATGAAGATAATTGGTCCAAGATGGGAACCCTGTGGAACTCCCGAATGCACTTTTATCGGATTAGAAAATCTGTCATTGATTTTTACAAACTGTATGCGTTCAGTAAGGTATGATTCAATCCATTTTAACAAATTATTAGAAATGCCAAAAGATTTTAATTTTTCCAATACAATAACATGGTTGATTGAGTCAAACGCCTTACTAAAGTCAGTATAAATGACGTCAAGTTGCGCCTTAGCCTCAATCACCTCTAAGGCACGTTTTGAAAATTCCATTAAATTCGACACGGTAGATCTTCCACGGAAAAACCCATGTTGTTCGTCAACTATAAATGACTTCAGACCGAAATACATGTGGTCACAAACAATTGATTCGAATAATTTAGGGATTGATGATAGTATAGAAATGCCCCTATAATTAGAGACATCATTCCTATTACCGGATTTGAAGATTGGAACAATATGTGAGGATTTCCAAACAACTGGAAAAATTCCCGACGAGAGTGATCCATTGAATAATATTGATAGAGGAAATGCTAGCTCATGTCCAAGTTTTTTTAGGAAACTTGAAGGAACACCATCTGGGCCACAGCTGCAGTGATATGTACATACAGGGAATTTTTATACTATTTGTATGAAGTTGTTTTCGTGTTCACTTTTTTTTGACCTGCATACGTACAAAGACTATATACATAGGCACCGGTACAATGCATCAGTGCACCTAGAATACCAGGCAGTACTGCTTGCTATGTCATCAAATTTATGTAAACAGTTTACTTTTCGAACTGTAGATGGCAGTCTTGTTTTGATAAAAATCATTCAATAAATGAAATGACAGAAGAAAAAAATATTAAAACCAAAATCAGTATGATTCGAAAAATTAGCGAGAATTGTGTGTACATTTTTTGTTTAACAAAAACGTTGTGTGTGTTTAATGTTGCATTTGATTGTTTGCTTTATTTTATTTTCCCAAACAATTTTTTTTTATTCTCACAAACTTTATTATTGCTCTTTCCAAATAATATCCTCGACTCAGAATATTGTTCTTGTTGCACTCGTACTTACTTTTTACTTATAAATTATTGTATACGTGCATCTCCATTTCTTTTCGATTATTTTAATTCCTTTTCGGCGTCTACTTGTTTTCGTATATATTTCCTCCTGATGAGAATGAATTAAACTTATTTATTCGAGGTGTGTGAGTTGCGTGAATCAAGCGAGTGATTATTGCATCAAATTGGCATGTGAATCTGACTGAACATACGTAATCGTATTCTATAAAACTGTAGGAATCGAAACATGAATAATTAATTCGGCAGACCATAGGAGGGAATCGTAGACAGAGGGCGCCGCATATCTTGAAATGTACATACGGATATATGTAGCAATGTACACTGAAGCATTGCTATATGATTTCAACGTTCAGAACTATATAGTATTTTGAATTAGGATTATTATATAAGATTATTTTCATAATTTCATGATTTTTTTCTTATACATATTTTCAAATCAAATTAACGAACCAAACAAATACCTCTTGTAATCGAATGGTGTTACGTTGCTATTCCCAAATGGAATTATTATAATTATAATTTTTATTTATTTTTTACTAAGAGGGAGTAAATGTTAATTATTTAGTACGAGACAGTTCAGTTCTAAATTGGAAGAGTGAATGGATTTGGGTTTAATTTTGTGTTTGCGCATACGTTGAAAGGGACTCACCGAAAGATCAGCCGTTATAGACGCGCATTTGTTGTTTAACAATCGTTTGTGTGAGTCGATGTGGGTGTTTTTGTGAAAATGGAAAAAAACGAGTATCGAGCTGTCATTAAATATTTATTTTTGAAAGGCAATACGCCTACGCGAATTGAACAGCTGAATTTAAACATGGCCGTGCCAGCTTTGGTGACCATATGAACGTTCGGGACGTTCAAAAACTGCAACCACTGACGTTAACATCGGTCAAGTTCACTAAATGCTAGACAGCCGTCGA
This sequence comes from Nephrotoma appendiculata, assembly GCA_947310385.1. Classification (NCBI taxonomy): domain Eukaryota; kingdom Metazoa; phylum Arthropoda; class Insecta; order Diptera; family Tipulidae; genus Nephrotoma; species Nephrotoma appendiculata. The sequence goes on from OX371224.1 coordinate 147,543,570, forward strand.
ATTAAAGTCAGAAGAGATAGAAGAGGCTATGAATATGTTTGCCACATATTGAAGACATGAGGCATGAGTTTTGACTTTGGACCAGAAACGTGCTCGAAAGAACATATCCAACGCTCCGTTGGTGCAGTTTAGGTGGAATAAATCAGAGTTTTGGCGCCGGCTAATTACTGTTGACGAAACTTGGACACACCACTACACTCCAGAATCAAAAATACAATCAAAACAGTGGACTGCCAAAGGGGAATCGGCTCCAAAATAGGCAAATGCTGTGCCTTCGGCTAGGAAAATGATGGCAACTGCTTTTTGAGACAGTTAATCGATTATCTTCAAAAAGAGAGAACCATTACAGGAGCATACTACGCATTATTACTTGATAAAGTGAAGGCAGAAATTGCGGAAAAACGGCCACATTTGCAGGAAAAAATTATTGCTCCACCAAAACAATGTGCCGTCTCACCTCAACGGTTGGCATCAACTTCGTAAACAACTATTTTGCAGAGAAAGACGCCGAGTACTATTTGGACGGATTAAAGATATGGGAACATCGCTAAGAGAAGTGTATAGGCTTACCAAGAGGACGATTTTGAGAAATAAAAATCAATTAAAAATAATAAAAAAAAACATTTATGTCGAGGGTGCAGCTAGGGCCAGGGCCCCCATAATACATATTGGAATATAGTAAAATGAAGCATTTTTATACTGCGTATCACATATATATGCCAAGAATGTACTATACATAAATAGGATCACCATTCTGGTTGGCCTCTAAGTCTCCAGCATAACATATCAGTATGTGTTCACCCAGAAAAAAAAAAGTTTTTAATTCAATAACTTTGACTTATTGAATCGTATTTTTCAAAAATCAGCAATAAAATTGTTTAATGAATAACTTAGTTTTAAGTTTAACAAAAACATGTATTCTATCAATAAAATAAAATAGTTTTACTAATAAATACACTTATTGTAATGACAATGTATTAGTTATCAATTCTAAACTTACTAAATTTATTGATCGGACAATGTTTGTTGTTAAAATCAACATTAGGACTTGATTAAATTACTAATTCAATAACTAAAGTTATTACATTTACAACGTGACTGTTCTCGTTAATCATTAAAATTCGCTAAAGCATTATACTTATACTTTATATGTAAGTTCAAAAATTTTCAATATTTTTGTAGTTTGGTCACTGCAGTCTGATGAGACGACCGAATTTTTAATGTAAAGAATTCAGTGTTTCGCACTAATGGAAACATTGTATTCTAGAGAGTCGTGTTGCTGATATTGGAGCTCTAACTTGGTGGTAAACTCCATCCACCAAGTTAGTGCCGCAATATCAGTAACACGACTCTGTAGAGATTTTTTTCAGGAAGATTATAGTCTCTACACGGGCCTCGCACCCTCTATGGGTAAATGCCCCCATTCAAGAAGGTCTTGAATATAATAAAGGGTTATCCAATTCAAGCTTGATAAAGTAAACTTAAAAAAAACACACAAAATATTCGGAATGTATTGTAATTTTTATTTCATTTTACAGATTGATCCTTGCCATTTTTAGTTAAACAAGATATCATTCAAATGTCCTCCACGGGACTTCTTACAGGCCTTGATTCTTTTGACGTAATTTTCAATGACTTTTCGGCACATTTCGGGCGGTATCTCGGCCATTACCTTACGAATATTAGTTTTCAATTCGTCAAGAGTTTGAGGATTGTTTGCGTAAACACGATCTTTCGCGTAGCCCCACAAAAAGAAATCCAAAGGCGTTAAATCACAGGATCTTGGAGGCCAATTGACATCAGCCAATCGCGAAATCAAACGTCCAGGAAATTTCTCTTGCAAAAGATCTCGATTTGCTCGTGTTACGTGACTGGTTGCTCCATCCTGCTGGAACCACATATCGTCAAGATCTTAATCTTCGATTTTCGTAAAAAAATAATCGGTTAACATGCGGCCATAGCGCTCAGAATTGACGGTAACGGTTCGTCCATGGTTGTTCTCAAAAAAATACGGCCCAATCACACCACCAGACCACAATGCGCACCAAACAGTGACTTTTTCCGGGTGTAATGGCTTCTCTACAATCAATTCTGGATTTTCTGAGCCCCAAATTCTACAGTTTTGCTTATTAACGTATCCACCAAGCGAAAAATGAGCTTCATCACTGAAGAAAATTTTGTTCGAAAAATCAGCATCGACGGATTTAATAATTTTAACGCGTTGGTCGATTGTTAAATGCTCCATATTCTTAAATGGCAGAATGTCAACTAAATAAATGACAGCGTACTTGACGTTTATCTTTGACAGATGTCAGTATACAGATTTCTACTTTATCAACCTCGAATTGGATAACCCTGTATGTAATATATATATATTCAAAATGCGTTCCAACGTCTTGCTCTTGGTCACCTCACCTCAACCTCACCCTATCAGGGTAGGTACCATCATTTCCCATATTATCCAGAATATTCTTTATTATGATTACTAAGCTCTTTGTAAAAATTAATAATTAATTTTTTTGGAATAATAACTAAAGAACGTCCAATTTAAAACGTCAAGTTATTGAACGGAACTAAATACTTATTGATATGACAATTATTCTGTCGATTTAAAGGTAGTAAAATCAATAACTATAAAATTGTTACGGCAATAACTTCGTTTATTGGCCAAAAACAACCTATGTTTTTTATTGATTTTGCATATGAAAATTGTTATTTCAACAATTTTTTTCTCTGAGTGTTGTAATCCATCCGTCTAAATTTATTTATTCTGAAAATTGTATGTAACAATTTGTTTTATACATAAGTACAAAAATTTAACTTTCCAACGAAAGATATTCATAGCAAAATTCTGTATATTTATCTCTTTTTATTTTCTATTTTATTAATTCAGATTTTATTTTTAATTCTACATCAGACAGTTAGTACTCGTAAGAATGAGACGAATATTTATTCGTTGTATAGGGTGTGCCATCTATTGGTTTGTTTTTAAATCACAGGCTATGGCAACACATTTTTGAACGATTTGCTAGACATTTTGACACATCAAGTCAGTCTAATATTCCGTGTCACGAAACAATCATGTTTTCGTTTAAGGGCTGTAAGTCGATTTTGGTCAAAAAATTATCTTTTCATATTAAGCGCATTTCCATCTCGGGGGCTATGTAAACAAGCAGAACTGCCGGATTTGGGGTTCGGAACAGCCACATGTAATCGTAGAGAAGCCAATGCATCGACCAAGAGTGGCTGTTTGGTGTGGATTTTAGAGTGGTGACATAATTAGCCTGTGACATAATGCTGACCAACGTCTTATGGCCTCAAATCGACGTTATGAATATGAACAACCTTTGATTTCAACAAGACGATGCTACATGCCGTACCAACCGACCAACAATCAATCTCTTGCGCGCCAAATTTGGCAACCTCAACCGTTTTGAAGATGTCAATTGGTATGCGCGTACGTTGGACTTTTTTATATGAGGTTTCGTTAAGGATAGATGTTATGCAGATAATCCAGAGACAATTTCAGCTTTAAAACATAACATTGTGACAGTTATTCGCAAAATAGGCGCCGAAATCATCAAAAAAGTTCTTAAAAACTGGACACACGGGAGTGCCTACTGTAAGGCTAGCAAAGAGAGAAACATGATTTTTTTTTTCATTCTTAAATCGGAGACTCCAACCGACACAATAAAAAAAAGTTTGCACAAAATAAAGATGTATACTCATTTTAGAGCGTTTTTAAAAACAAACTTTTAAATGGCCCACCCTATCTGTTTGTGTCCGATGGTTGACCTGGTGGGAGAAGGGGGGAAGGAGACCATATACTGATGGATCTGCATATTTTTTACTTTTGAGGTGTGAAATTTTATTGCGGAGAGATTTGTCATTCACTGCTTGAAGTCATGAAATTGCGGTTCGTGATATTCTTGAATTCCCCAAGAAAAAATCAGAAGAAGATTACAACTACGTAGGTATCAATATTCAAACGAATTATTGTACTCATCTTCATGGTGAGTCAAAAAAGATACTTAACGGAAGCATTCCAACTAACCTTCGAACTTTAATTAATATAATAATTACTACTTACTAACGTGATTTGAAATGGTTGTGCACCACTTGTGAGAAGAAACTCCGATCTATAATGTAGCTAAACGACTGTTCGCTCAAATAGGTTTTCTCATAAGTTAAAACATTTAATAGATTCTTATCCTGTAGTATTAGAGACCCTCGCAGGTTCAGGATTCCTAGTCAGTTCGGACACCGACTCGCGTCTTATGTAGCAGATTTCTTCCAATAATTATATGATAATCGAATTCAGTAGTGGTTTTCCGAACAACGTAGCAACTGAATTTCTTGCCCAAGAAATTCAGTTGCTGCGTTGTAACAGCTGTCCTGTGTTGTAAACATCTTATCTTATCTTATGTACCATTGCAATAAAAACGACACTAATGGATTCGACGAAACTAGAAACGGTAACCAAATTAATAAAACTAATTTAATTGAACCGAACTGACACTAACAAAATACGATAAACCTAAAGTATATTACTAACGACAAGTCTTTTCCATTTTTTATTTTTTTACTTATTTCAGTTTTCCTTCGTCCTTCATCTATCATCGATTTTAGTGGCACGCAAAACTACACACAATAGTTTGCACGAGTAAATATAAACTTGTAAGAACAAAAACAGATTTCACAGTGTCACTAAAATTAAATTGGTGTCACGCGAAAATTGTTTTGATACTTACAACCAATCCATACAGAGAATAATAATGCGAACTTATTAAAATTGTACGTATGTTTAACATTAATTAAAATATTATGTAATCTTGTAATCTTCGAAAACAAAATTTTAAGAGAAAAAAAATTGAAGATGTACGTATTATAATATATTATATTATAAATAATATATAAAAAGAAATATATTACATTATTTTCAAGATTTTTTTTTTCAAAATAATAGATAAGAAACAACATACGTCTTTATATGTATATCAACTAATAATCATTCAATCCCATTTCCCAGCACTACATACACTTCATATAAATACGCACATATAATATTTTCCTCAAACCATAAAGCTTTTCCAAATGATGATACGTAATCAAACACATTCTTTGTACACATACATACACTACATAATTTTTGTTACAACAACAAAATATTTTACTGGAAGCAAAAACGCTTTTAATTATATTTTACTTTTAATTATAAATCTACAAGACGAGTTAAACAGAAAACAAAATATGGAAAATACGAGCAACGAAAAAAAGCACAGGATTTTCCACTAAATTTAAATTTAATCAAAAATTTATATAACGACAAATTTGCCACCATTAAAATGGGTAGTAACTGTGAACCTCCTCCAGTTCGACTCCCTTTTTTATTCTATTTTCAGTTTTTGTTTATTTACTAAGTTGCTTAGTGGTTTATATTTAATCTAAACAAACTAGTGGATCAAAGCGGAGAAAATTATATCAAGTACGTAACGTGCGCTCGTTAGATTTGTCACTCGATTGAGTTTTCGGTATTTTTATATCGCCGCATCTATATGCTTATCGATTTATCTACCATATTCAATCCCATAAACTCTACGCCACTTTCAATATATGTATTCAAACTAATTTGCAGTAGTGATACGAACCACACACATACGTGCATACCTAGGTATACAAATTTTTCAAAATTTTCTGCTATATGTACTCTGTGACTTAGAGCAGAAGATGAATTATTATCATACCACAATGCAAAATGGAAACATGAAAATTTTAATATTTGACTTTGTGTTGTGTGGTACATCTATATATACTAACAGTATTACAGAACTACATTAGTGGGTGGATAGTTTTGTTGACGATATGATAAAAACTATGCTCGGAGATATATTTTAATTTTTGGTATCCGGATCGAACAGACAGGGAAAAAATTGGATTGGGATTTGTAAATATTATTATAATATCCATAAACTATCTATAACTAACTCTAGGTCTAGTCTACTCTACATAGGTGTGTTCGAAAATTATGTTAAGGGTGGTTTTTATGCAAATTTCAATTAAATTTATATACAAGTATTATAAGAAAGCATATGGAATAAATATTCGGTCAGAAATCAATTAATTTCGTTATATTTGTTTAAATCTATATTTGTAGTAATTTAAATGGTCATAACTGTCATTAATATGTTCTGTAATTGCGCGAGATAAAACGATTAATATTCAATGGTTGTTGTTTTTCTAGGTTGAACCCTGTAGCGGTTAGAAAATTGCAACCAAAATATTATAATCGCACATATCGCAAATCTATCATTTCACAAACACATCGCTAACGGACCATTTATCACTCTGTACGTGCAAACAAGGTAAATGTATCAACAGATGTAAACATACAAGACGGAAACAACAAAACAAACATTCCAAACGAAAAAAAACAACAAGACGATACAATCAAAGAAGGGCGACGGTAGCAAATTTATTATTTATAAAGATTCAATTTGTGCCCATGAACCGCTCAAGAAACCATATAAGTAATAAATCTATAATGGCCAAAGCAACCACTTTTCCATATAAAAACTGCGTAACATTTTCTCGTTAAAATTTTAAAAATGCAGATTAAAGTAAAAACCTACAGGTGGCGTACTAAACGTTTTTAACGAAACAAATTGGCAGCCATTTTTTTTTGTTGTTTTTTAAACGTTATCTCTTCCTGTATTTGTGATGATGTGAAAGTGTCAAAAAGAGAATGTAGATGCAGCCGTAGTGCTCTCATTTTTAGTTATATTTTCTGAATTTTTATTCTGAACAAAAACAGAAACCACTTTGAATTTACTCAAACTGACTTTTCATTTGCTCTCGAAGTTTTTTTTTCTAGATAGAAGGATGGTCCGTGAGTTGATAGAACTTGGATAACGCAATCACTCAGAAAATTGATTCTTTGGCATGAGATTGTAGTAGAAAAATTTTTCATTGTGATAAACGAAACTATGTGACAATCGTATTTATTTTCCACGTAAACGCAACATTCCATTGTTACACCAAACTTAATATGTTGATGTAATGGAAAGATTAATTTTGTTATCGCAACATCAATTCGGTCACAACATCCTCGCGAAATCATACTACTCTCTCAGTTGATCGTTATGAACATAAATGAGAGACAAATAAAAACAAATAGACCAACCAAATTGGATGGTGCGTATTGTTGTTGGTATATTTAATTTTAGTTGTGTGTACATTTTTCTTTTTATCCCGTTATTCGAAGGAAAATGACAAAATTGTGGCAAATCTAGCATTATCTCTCATTCCGCGGTTCCACACTTTAATTCTTTCAGCGTGATTCTTTCTTCGTTTCTTTCCCCTTCACCCACAAACCAATTTTTTGGCGGGGAATTATTGATTTTTGTTGATTGGAAATCTTACCGGCCGATTTCACTTCTACCAACACTAGCAAAATTGTTTGAGAGGATGTTGCTCAAAAGATTGAAAAGAACCATAGAACAAAGAAACCTTATCCCAGAATATCAGTTTGGTTTCAGAGAGAAACACTCAACTATTGAGCAGGTTCATAGGCTTACAGATGTCATTGAGAATACATTAGAAAGGAAAAAGGTTTGTTCTAATATCTTCTTAGATGTGGCGCAGGCCTTCGATAAGGTGTGGCACAGAGGTTTACTCTTCAAACTACATAGAGATTTACCAAAACAATATTTTATGATTTTAAAATCATACATGGAGAATCACCACTTTAGGGTGAAATATGAAGATGAATATTCCGAGCTAAAAAAGATTTCGGCAAGAGTCCCGCAGGGTAGTGTTTTGGGACCTATTCTTTACCTGCTCTACACCAGAGATTTACCTCAATTAAACGATGTTAGCATTGCAACATTTGCTGATGACACTGCAGTTCTCTCAGTAGGAGACACTATCGAGGAATCGACAAAGAAATTTCAAAAAGCATGTGACAAAATCATAAAATGGACAAAAATGTGGCGTATCGGGCTCAATGAATCGAAATCCACGCAAATGAATTTCACCAATCTAAAATTCAGTTACAAACCTGTAATCATTAATGGTCAGCAGATTCCGTATGCAAATAATGTTAAATATCTAGGGATGACCTTAGATACCAGGCTCAGATGGAAAGAGCACGTTAAAAAGAAAAAAGATGAGCTTAATATCAAATATCGCAAAATGTATTGGCTTCTCGGGAAAAATTCGGAATTAAATTGCTCAACCGAAAATAAATTGCTATTGTATCAACAGGTACTAAAGCCTGTAAGGACTTACGGAATACAGCTCTGGGGCAGTACAAAGAAAACCAACACCAAAATAATACAAACTTTTCAAAACAAAGTATTACCTGGTATAGTTAACGCTCCGTTGTACATTAGGAATGATGACCTTCATAGGGACCTAAATATCCCGACGGTTCAAGAAGAAATAAAAAAATTTGCAGTAATTCATGGACAATGTATCTATCAACACGTAAATGAAGAGCTTCGTGGTATGTTGGACACTTCACATGCAGTAAGACGATTGCAGAGAACGAAACCAATAGATTTAATGGATTAAGGACACCAGAGCAAAAACTACTTCAGTAAATAACCTATAAATGGAGCTGGCCAATGCGCCTCTTCTCATTCACAAGTGAATAAATTAAGAAAGAAAAATTACTAGATGAATTGTATTCAGTTGTCATAATTTAAAAAAAAAAAAAAAAAAAAATTGATTCACTGATTTCGCACTATTACGTAATAAATATTTCAAGAACATCTTGTTTATTTGTCGTTTTTGGGTTAAATTTAAGTTTAATGTTTGCTTCGAGTGCAAAAAATATTTTTTTTTCAACCAAGGAAGCAATTTTCGCAGCAAATAATAAATATTTTTTACTATACGAATAAATCAAAAAACATAATTTTACGCACATACTCGTACGTAAAAAGAAAGGCTATAGTAAAAAAAAGGTGTACCAAAAAAATCGTTCGGATTGTTTTGTTTGCTTATAATAAAAAATAGAAATAAAAATGATTAATTTAAAATATAATTTATATTTAATTTAATATATAATTTAAAATAAAATATATTAATTAAATATTACAGTTTTAAATTAATTATTTTTATTTGTATTTTTAATATGTGTAAGCAAACAAAACAATCCGAACGAATTTTTTGGTACCCCCCTACAAATGCGCAAAGAAATCAAATGTGGACGTCGATTGATTTTTTGAAATCAGAGAATCACGCTGAAAGAATTAATGTGTGGCGAGGCCCATTGTTTAGGTACTTAGATAGTTTCTTCAAGTCTTCAAACACTTCGGACGTGTCTACGAGTGTAGTGAAGTGAAATAATTTTTTAAGGTTTTTCTATTGGTGTTCATTTTATATTTTAAAGTGTAAGTGTTTCAATACTAATCAAGAAAAGAAACACATAACCGCGTAAGTAAGCATAAAAATATGTATAGCTAATTTTTTTTTTTGGTGAAATTGTGTACTCTCTCTCTCTCTCTCTGGCCTTCACATCCCATGAAGGGATTTCGCCGCCTGCACTAAGGCCCTCCATCCATCTCGATCTACCGCTCTCGTCCCCCAGTTTCGACATCCTAATGTTCGTAGATCTTGTTCGATGTCGTCGCGCCAGCGTAGTCGGGGTCTTCCTCTACGACGTACTCCGGCTGGTTGTTGGTGGAACACTTTATTTATCATCCGTTGTTGGGGAGACCTTGTAACGTGGCCGAGCCATCTCACTCGATTGGATTTGATGAATCCGATAATATCGCTGCCTCCGAGGAGTTGCTTTATTTCGTGATTCATACGAATCCGATATTCGTTGTTCGCAACTTTAATTGGACCAAAGATTAAACGGGCAACCCTCCTTTCGAAGGTAGATAATAATCTACAATCGTTAGTGGTCATGGTCCAGCTCTCGCTTCCGAAAGCCAGCACAGGTCTTATAAGTGCTTTATAAAGTGCGAGCTTGCACGACTGCGATAGATGTTTCGATCGCAATAATTTTGATTTGGCGTAGAAAACTCGTTGTCCGGCAGCGATTCGGGCTTTTATTTCTGCCTGCATATCATTCGACGATGTTATAACTGACCCGAGGTATTTAAAGTTTTCGACGCTATCAAAGTTGTGGTCGCCAATTCCGAGATTTGCCGTAGAGATGTTCCTAGGATGTACCTAGGAAATTGTGTACTGTCGTCCATTATTAGTGTAGTGTACAAGATTTATTTTTCTGTCGGGCATTACTTTTTTGTAGTAAGAAATTCACTCATATAATTTTGAATTTCACGACTGGCAATTTTACAAAATATTCGAATTTTAGAGCATTTTCAGTTTACGCGTATAAATTAGAATTTCGAAATTAGTATATTTGCGGAAAATTAACCTTTATGATTGATAAAGTAAAATGTTGTTCATTTTTTTTTGTCGTAGAACCGAAACTTATACCAATTTTTTAAATAAATGTTTCAGAATAAGTTATTTTATTTGCCCACAATTCAATATTTTAATACTAATAATTTATTTTTATATCATTTTTATTATATTATTATTCAGCATGAGTATTTTCGTTAGCGTTTCTTATAAAAATGTTGCCGCCGTAATTAAATTAGTTCCATCGGAAAATACGTTAACTAAAGATGAGGTACAGCGAGCGGGTAATATAATTAAATTTGTAGAATTTTCTTTTATATTTTATTTTAATTTTTATTTCTTTTTTAATTCTTTAGTAAAAAAAACATTTTATTATTGAAATAAATATAAAGTCTTACGATTAAATTACATCTTGTGTTTTATGTGACGACAACTTAGTTGACTATGGTAACCAATATAAGTCTTCGGTAGACTGGTCGCTTGGAGCAATTGATAATGAAGAACTCGAATCAGATTTTTTTTTTAAATATTTCTCGTAACCTAATATTTTCTTATATTATACATTTTTATGAACTGCAAGCTCATATCTTTTATTGACATTTTTTGATATAAATATTATCTTATTCTATTTAATAAAAACTGTAGAGGATTAAGAAAGTTCAGTAGTAAAAGAGGAATTATATTTACCACTGTCCGGAAATTTAATTGTCGGGGCACAATACAAGTTCGATCGAACAATCACAGGACATCGAAATAATAACAATACCCTTCTGAATGAGTTATTGTCATTCTAATAGAGATTCTGGCAGAAATATTCTACAAGGAAAGGAATACTTTAACAGCTGAGGTATTTTTATTTTAATTTAGTCATATACTTTAATGAAGAAATTTCTAATTTTTGATGTTTTATCCTTTATCCTTCCCGGGTGAATTATATGCAATTATTAAAAATAATTCAACGCCTGGATTAGATGATGTTTCGAATGTATTAGTTAAGAAGATGGCTTGTTATCTTGTGGATGTCACAAGTGTCAATACAGGGGTTATTCCATTAGCCCTAAAGCGAGCTGTAGTTTTCCCAATTTAAAAAAAAAATTGATAAATCGAGTTTAAACAACTACCGACCAATATCGCTTCTTTCCATTTTTTTCCAAAGTCTTTGAAAAGTCCATGAAAAATAGGATGGTACATTTTCTGAATAAAAATCTGTCTCCGCTGCAATTCAGGTTTAAGAAAAATAAGAACACGAAACAAGCTATTTTAACAGTTCTGGAACAAATAAGTGGGAGCATTGATTTGGGGCTGAAGTCGTCTGGTTTGTCGATATGACTAAAGCTTTTGATAGAGTAGACCATGTGATTTTCTTAAGGACACTTTATAGTTGTGGCTTCCGTGGAATGATCTATAGCTGGCTTTGTAGTTACCTATCTGATTGATCACAAGTAGTAACATTTATGAAGTCATTGCTTTGTTAGCAAAAAAAGTGTCTAATCAACACACGAAATTCATTTTATTCCATTGGTTTAAATAACAAAAGTAGCGTTACTAAAACAACTGTAACTTGTAAACTAATGCTCGGTCTTCACTCGCTTAATTTTATCCTGACGCTAGAATGTCATGGCAAAATGTATTTGTATTGAATCTGCTCATGCGTATTATATCAAGAAGTATTAAAAATAAAACAGCAAAAATTAATCAATGATAGTCAACTATTTTAGGTACCAATTTACAACAATATTATAAACAAATTATAAGCCGTATGATGAAAAGCCAGCGATAATTATTCATTCAACCTAGAACCATCCTTTTCTCCTCTTAAAAATCAAAACCCAATACAAATACTCTCCTGAGCAACAATTGAAGGAATGCCATCTACCCTGAAAATACAAAAACTGTAAGTACGCCCAAAATTTTTGTTTTTTTTGTGGCCAAATTTTGACAAATACCGTTTGAAGGTTGGTACTTTCTAAAAATCATATGATTTTTGATTAGATACACCATCTATGTGTCAGCCTCGCGACTTAGTGAGTATACAGTATACATTCCAGAAAATTGGTAACTTTCACACGTACAACTGTACATATTTTAACCTTCTGAAAGTACTAATAAATTTAACCCTTTGCCGGTTTTTGATTGCAAGATGACTTAATTAGCCTTAATTATATTAACTGTGTTCCAATATCATGAGTAAACTACCCACATACCCATGCTCAAATGGTGGTGTAGATGTTGAAAGTAGTTACGCATAAAATTTACGTTAGGTATTTTGGTTCAAAAAATTCTAACAGATGGCTTTGTGAGGGTTAGGTTATGTTGAAATGTCAGAAAAAACAATTTTTTTTGTTTATTTCTGTGAAATACCAAGCAATTTTTTGCTGCGGAATAAGTAAATCGTAATTAAATAAAAAAATAAAACTAATTTAGTAGAGTGTAATACATTTACGAAATGGAAGGAATTGATCCGAGTATTGAAGCGGTGCGTGTTATAATAAAAATATTTAAATATGCATATATTGATTAATTATAATCTGTATTGGTTCTTGTTAAGGCGGTTGATGAAAGTAGCAGTTGCACGACTTTACTCTATGATTCTTCAAGCTCTGAATCATTTTCATCTAGTTCTGATTCAGATGAAAAAGCATGTACCTATTAAAATAGCGAGGATACAGGATTTTCATGAAGTTATACCCAAGTATACAGACTTACAGTTTAAGCAGCATTTTCACTTGTCGAGAATTGTTGTGGAGAGATGTAAGGGTATATTGATATGAAAATGATTAAAATATATAAACTAACTTAACTATATATTTATATTTTTTTATTTCAGAGCAATATAGAATAGTGTTCACGCAACCAATAGAGCAGGGAGGGCGCAAAAAAATTGGTACTGACGCAGAAAAATATATTCCATTATGGTTTCTTGCAAACGCGGAAACTTATCGACAACTGTCAGATAGGTTCAATGTTACCCGGAGTTCTATACGTTGAGTATTGTATAAGGGGTAATAAAATGGTTGGTTAAAGAAAGCCATAATTATATTAAGTGGTCAACAGAATTAAAACAGCAAATAACTAAATTCAGTTTGCAATGATGAAGGTAGTGCCCTTGTTATTGGAGCAATATATGGTAGCCATATTCACATCATTCCTCCAAAAACAGATAGATGCTTACTAGAATAGAAAAAAACATCACAGTTTGTTGTTATAAGGTATTGTAAATGTCCAAAAAATGTTTATTGATGTTCATTGCGGCGAGCCAGGGTCAATGCACGACGCCCGCCTGTTTCGAAAGTCCGCATTTTATAGGCGTATCAATGAGGATCCATCACAAATCATACCGGAAGGTGTTTTGCTTGGTGACTCAGCGTATAGGCTAGTTATATAGGTCCACCATTTAAAGATTTTAGCAATTTAAATGCCAAACAACTAAAGTTTATTTGAATTTTTTGACTTATAGATGGCTAATGTGTAAGAATCACAACAATCAGTTTCGAACAGACGAGATTAATGATTTGAAAAAATCAGTCTTCTTATCAGGTCGCGACGACTGATGTTGTTTATTACATTGAAATATTGTCTATATATATAGAGCAATACCATGTAGTTGTACTACTAGCGAATTACTGCGTAGCGTACGAAATTTTTTGATTCTTTCACATTTCCATCTATATTCTATTTTAACAATTAACTTTTCGAATTCACGAATTTTTTATATTTTACTTTGGTTTTTATCAATTGTGATTGTTCCGTATATTGGTCTATTTCAGCACTCTCGAATTAATTACACAACCGTAGGAAATTCTTCCATTTGCGTCAATCTGTATGACAACTCGATGTTGAGAAGACTGATTTTTTCAAATCATTAATCTCGTCTGTTCGAAACTGATTGTTGTGATTCTTCCACATTAGCCATCTATAAGTCAAAAATTCAAATTTATCCGCGATCCAGCGTTAAAGGAAAGAAAAAATGTATGGGGTGGTTGGGAAGTTGATTGTGTATAAGTAGGTGTCGATTATCATAGTCGTTGTCATACAGATTGACGCAAATGGAAGAATTTCCTACGGTTGTGTAATTAATTCGAGAGTGCTGAAATAGACCAATATACGGAACAATCACAATACACCATTACAACTAAAGTTTAACTACTTACATTCAGCAAACCGAATCGTAGTTGAGAATGTATTCGGATTGTTGACAACTCGATTTCGAAGGCTGAAATTCTTTGAAAGTCCTAATCTATAGGATTGTATTGTAGCGGCTTGCGTTTTGCATAATATTTGCACTTCGGAAAACGACTGTTGCGAAATAGAGGATCTCGACGAGTATCAAAATTCAACGCCGACTGTAACGCAAGCAGAAACTTTCATTAGAAACGGTGCACGACACGAAATATAGTAGTAGTAAGGGTTAATGGTTTATTAAATTAATAGGATAAATAAATTAATTTCATTGGAAAAGTAATATATTTTATTTAATCACAGCCTCCATGGCAAGAAACAAAAAAAATAACAAAGAGATGTGTATTTCAAGGCAAATTTTTACGTGTTTTGGTAAGTATTTAACCTCTTGCGCTATCAATTAGTTAGAAGAAATGTGTGTCCATCCACTCAAAAATCTTCCTAATGAACTCCTCCTAAATGACTGGTTTTTTATTCCTATTCGGTGAGAAAGGAAAGAAAAAAGTTAAAATATAAATTCTTTCTTTTCTAAATGTAAAAATAACAAAGTCTAATCGCTCGTAGCCGTACGCTGTACTGTACGTCAGTTTCGGTATAAAAAATATTACCAGTGACGTACATTGTACGTCAAAATAGCGCAGGAGGTTAACAGCCTTAAAATTAGTTGATTTTTTTTTTGTCTCTATCTTGCACCTTTTTGTGCTAGGTACTTTTCAAATAATTCACGCTTCTGTTTCTTTTCATTAATTTTCTCCTCGTAATATTTTCTTTTTAATTCGAATGCTGTTTCTTGCAAACATTCCTTATGTTGTCTTTTATTATTTGTTTTGGAAGTATTAGCCACAGATGTATCCATTCCCAAATCGTCTACATTTTCTGTTGATCTATCCTTTCGCATACATGCTGGTTTTTAGAAGCTGATTCCCAATTCCATCCAACTGATACCGAATTTTGAGAATTAACTAAAGTATTGTCACGGAAAATTTCCTCCATCTCTTCCATGTACAAAAACTTTGTAGGTGTTGAGTTTGTCAACATCATAAAAATTCATAAAAACGTCATAAAAATTATCATGCATGCATTTTACCAATACATCTTGTGACTCCAGTTCGGTCAATAAATTTTCCCAAAAGTGTTTTTTATTTCTTGTTTTGAAATATTCTTTTTTTCGGCCGGCGTATATCATAATCAAAGCTTTGCTTAATTTTAATTAAAAAGTAATAATTTTCCAAAATAGGTCGTCACAGCAAAGTTATTTATACTTCTGTCATATTTTTAGCTCGTTCCTTTGGTTATCTACTTGCAAGTACTTGTGAGTAGCAAATTTGTCCCATTGGAATTCAGTTATTATCACAAACATCTTTTTTAGGTCTGTGTCTAATTTTCGCATTTTACAAGCGCAACAAAAAACCGCAAAAGCTGATAATTCAAACCAGTACCACAATCACATAATGTACCATACAACATAGTGTTAGTAATAAATAAATAATCGTAACAAGAAAATTTTCTTATATTGAAACTTTCAAGTGCGCGATGTAACATGTGTAAAATGGTAAAAGTGGTATCTTAATAGACATTACATATGGCTGGATATATATAAATATGGATAAAACCAATTTTCCCAACAATGGAAAATTCTTTTCTCTATATATAGCGCGCATATATCTAAAGTACATAGCTATGTAAAATCCATTTTATATATTCTGTTGTATACATTTTTTATGTCCTTTCTCAAGAGAGTGTAGATGGATGGCATACAGTATGTATACAATATATGCGGTGATATGACGTCAAGTTCTTGTTATTTTTTTTTTTTTTGTAGCACTTGTCAAAAGTCAAAATAAGAGACTGTTTCTTCTTGTTTCTGTATATTTTGAATTAAAAATCAATAGTACAAGTATCCAGTATATGTAGCATACATGTTTATAAATTACATCACGGGAATATCTAAAAGCGAACCAAACAAGCAAAACCAACATCAAAGTGTAGAGTATGTACACATTTTTATTTTATCATGCAGATATTGAAAATGAGATGGTGTGAATCATTTGCACCTCACACCGGTCGGCACTTTAAACTCCCTTAACCAATTTGTGTATTGTGTTACTTAAATTTTAGTTTTGCTAGTTTTTATTTTTGAAGAGCTTTTTTTCAATTTTCACAATATTGCGATAAATATTAAAGTATCATGGTCGTGATGGTGTTGATGGGGGCGCTCCCGAGTTGGGTGATTTTTATACATATAATGTTATGACGAATTCACTCAAATGTTATAAGTAACAACAAAATATATTTATGCTGCACAAATTTGAGGGATGGATGGCAAGGAGATATCTACTCTTTTATATAGCATATCACGATGAACACCTTTTTGCCTCGTCTCTAGCCTTTTGTACATAACAACATTATATACGATGTATAAATGGATTTTTTTCATGTTTGTTAGAATAACATGTATATTCATAATTTGAAAACATATACACCGTCAGATACACCACCAGTCCATCATAATATCGGCACGAAGTATAGATACGGGATGCGATAGGTGGTGGCTTATATGAGGGAGTTTATATTAATAAAATGTAATCATTGTCATGTACGATGCTTGCGCTTTACTGTTTCAAGTATAGAATTGTTGTTCGCTGGTAGACTAAAATAAAGCACAAATTTTATTGTGCTTTTTAATTAAATAGCATATATGTTTTGTGTTTTTTTTTACAGTTTACCGGTTTGTTCATTGTACAAACGCGGGATCAATGTTTGTATATTTAAAACGAGGCATCTACACAAAAATGTCGTAGAATCCAATTAAAAATTTCGGATTTTACGGATTAACGTGTTAATGTTAACTAAATGTAAGATCTTATATTTATATTCAGCACATCATTTTCTATTAGCGAGATTTTGTTGAATAAAAATTGATTTCGGGAAACATTTCGATTTTTAATCCATCAAACCCAAATATGGTACGCTCAAACCACTCTAACCGTTACGCAGGTGAATTAAGTGGTAACTATCCCCAAAAATGTATAATATATCTAGCGACCCAAAAAAAGAATCAAAAATTTATAACTTGTACACCGAGATATACTGATGATTGATTTTCCCTCTTGGGCACGTCAAAAATAAATAAAAGGATTCACAAAAAAAGAATTCCTTTCAATAAATTAAAAAATTGTATTGACATTTTTTCTTGTCGTTATACATAACAAAAAAAAACAACAACGACAACATTTCCCTGTTTTCTTAAATACATTTTCTTTATCCTTGAGAGATAAGAACTTTCACGAAAAAAGGTAATACGGTTTTAGGAAAATTACGAATAAAAAATAAAATAAAAAATACGCAAACGAGAAAAATTTAAGGAGCTTTTTGATAAATTATTTTTGTTTTTGTATCTTCTATTCTAACTTTTAATATTTTAAGTCCTTTTCATTCATTTAATTAAAAATTGTATCTTTTGATTAGAAAATTAGAAAGATGAGTTTTCGTTTTTTATTTTTTTAAATATATACATTTTTGTTGTCCAATATTTTGGATTAGCTATATGCGATAAGAAAATCATATTTTAAACGATGGGTCCAGGATTAAAATAGAAAGATTTACATTCGGAAACTAAGTTTACGTCAAAAGATGTTTGCCTAATTATATCAAATTATACGTGTTGTAATTTTCTGTAATTACTTTTTATTGGTTGGTGAGCAATGTACAATTTTCTACACCAGCCGGAACCATATGAGCCGGACCCAAGTATAGCACAAGAAACACGATGCATTGTGCATCATTGTGCAATATATGATTTTTAGGCTCTAGCCGGAACCATACCCTTTACAGCCAAAACAACTATAGAACAAGAAGCACAATGAATTGTGCATCATAGCGTACTATATGAATTTTCTGCCGGAATCATTTATTTCCAGGCATCACATAATAAAACCAGTTGGAACGATACTGAAGCCAAACCAACTATGGTACAAGCAGCATTCCCTATTTAATTATTCTTTATTATGAAATTAATTCAAACCGTACAATTTACCGGATTATCAAATAATTTTAGAAGGAGGAACTGTGGCAAATAAGCTAAAGTGTGTACAACAACGTATAGTCAGAACACTAGAAAATATTAATATACAATTTGGGCTGGATGGGTTATTGGGGCATATTTTTACGAAAATTTAAATGGTTCAGCTGTTACAGTCACTAGCGAATGTTATCGTGCGATATGATAAGGAACTGATTTAGACCAGAATTACGTGCCGATGATGTGGTTCTAACAGGATGGTGCTACATGCCATATTCCTAGAAATGTTTCCACATCAGTTAATTTCGAAATCTGGTGATGTAGATTAGCCTCCACGGTCACCCAATTTAACTGCTGATTTTTTTTACCTGAAATTGTAAAATCAGAAGATGCTCCTTCCCATCAGTTTGGACTAAGGGAGAAACACCTCACAATATATCAAGTCCATAGAATAACAAAGCTAATAGAAAAATTATTTGAGGAAGAAATACTTGTTCAATGGTTTAATATTTAAATTAGAGAAAACTCTGCCATGTGAGTATTACGGAGTTCAGAATATATTTCAGAGTTAACCAGAAAGTTTACTCCAGCATAAAAGATGGTAAAACAGGAGTCCCGCAGGGGAGTGTCCTAGCAGGGCTATTCCTTTTCGTTCTGTTTACAAGCGACTTACCGCAGACGAATAATACAAATACCAAAGATACAGACGAATAATAATATCCAAGATTGGCCGGCCAAGTGGTGAATCGAAGTAAATTAGTCGAATTCTACGCACTTTAACTTCAATAACAGATCAATAGAACAACTACCTAAAACTCTCAATAATATTCCTGTACCATATACAAACCAAGCAAAATACCTTGGTATGAACCTTGATATAAAGTTAAAGTGAAAGTTCACGTCAAAAAGAAAGCAGAAGTGCTTCAACTGAAATATAGAAAAGTGTACTGGTTAATGGTCGAGCCATAATTTTTTACCAATTGTTTTGTTGTGCCGATTGTAGTCACTGTAGGCTGTATTTATACTATATACATAAATAAAAAAATAATTAGAAGAAATTCTCAATTATCCATTCATAATATACTACTGCTCTATAAACAAGTGCTCAAGCCCATTTGGACATATAGTATTCAAATGTGGGGACGCACCAAAACCAGCAATCAACATTAGTTCAACGATTTTAAAATAAAATACTCAGAGGGATTGTAAACGCGTACGCCCGTAACGGTACACCCGTAATAGTGACCTTCATAGAGACCTCGGAATGGACACAGTCGCAAGAAATAAAGAAGTGTGCTCCAAACACCAGTAGCCCTATTCTGGTTTTCCCGGGGAATTGGGGATTGGAAAAATATTTTGCTGTAATTACAAATTGCACTAATGCCCAAATATTTATCTCCCGTTCCCAAATGTATATTCTGGCAGACAGAATAATTTCATAATTTTCTTCATTGGGAATGAAGAATAGAAATAGTACTTGGATGAGCTTTTGATTGATAAGGGCCAGAAGTTTTATGAATGCGGAATTGTGAAGTTGCCAAGAAGATTGCAACAGGTCATCGAAAAAAGGGAAAATGCATTGTTAAATTAAAGTTTATTGTTTGTCTAAACACATAAGTTTTATTTCAACTACTGAGACAAAAAAGATCCTCATGGGACGCCTACTATATCTTTGTGTACCGAGCTAGCTATCCAGTAAATATTGTGTAACCTAAAAAAAATTCTTTTTTTTTCTAGAAAACCTGCAACTGACGAAGAAAGTCTTTATATAAATATTTAAATGGCATTTTGATGTGTCATAATTGAAATTGTTGGTTGTTGTTTTACTCGTGTTCATATTTAATTTCGAGACACAAGTGGTAATAAGTATTTTATTTTTTGTTTTCTTAGAAAATTTGTAAAAAATTAATTTCAGTCGAAACTCGCAAGCCGCCTCTTTTCGTTTGCTCGAAATCAACTATACTAGGATAATTCTGAATGGAAGTCGCATATTTATACAATCCTAATTTGGTTTAATTAAAAAATTATAAACTATTTCATAACTTCAAAATTCGTGTTTGATATAAAACCAGGTACCACTATTTGGTACATTGATCATAATACCTTATCTCATGCCACCATAACAAATTCCAACAAAAATACACTAAAACCGTAACCAAAAAATAAATTTTCCGGTAAACTTAAAATCATCATTCAGAAAAATATACAAAAAATCATAAAACTTTTCAATTTCCTTTTTGAAGTTGTAGTACGGTAGTATAAAGCAAAGTATAGTTTATCAATAATAAAAAGCTCAAGTTATAGAGGAAATTTTCACAATAACTATTTTCTAATAAAAAGAGAGAACGGAATGAAATAAAATAATTTAATTTAAAATTAAAAACAACTTTTGTTTTATAAGATTTGGTTTTCCATTTTTCAGAAAAATGTTTATTCTTTGTTCATGTTTAGATCACTGAAGCTTAAATTTCGAATAGTTTCTCGTTTCATTATTGAAACGATAAGAATTATTATAATCCAATTATTTAGACTGCAAGAGCTTTTTTATTGCTATTGTTGTGCAATCGAGTTATTGTATAGTTTTTGTAACAAATGTATAAGTAAGTATAAGATCTATGGTATCGTCTTTAACGTAATGTATTTCATATACATACTACCAATGGTCCAGATAGATACATAACAAGATAAAAAAAATGATGATAAGAAATATTGCATTACTTGAAAAACTTAGCAATACTGTCATCATTTTTTAATGGAATTCAATATCTTATAATCATTAACCCTGTTACTATACAAACCACCAAATGATCGATATAATAAACTGTAAAAAGGCGCGCGGAATGGGTTAAAAAATACTTTAAGACTGTGTAGTGTTTGGTTTTCTTCTCGATGCGAACACAGAAAAGAAACGTGCGACGTAAGAAATATTTTTTTACTGTCTTATTGTTATGTGGTATGGAAGTTCTTTAAGTCTAATAAATATATGCTGAACCGGTTTTTCGGTTTTTTAATTTTGTTTGTTTATGTTTTGATTTTTCATTCCTCTCCCATGTATTTTCGTTTTCTTTAAAGAAACACCAAAGAAATGTTATCTAATAATTTAACGTCTCTTTTCTATATATAAATCTACAACTTAGCACATTCTTCATTTCTTTTTTTTTATTTTTGCGAATCACTAGCAGTAGTAATTATATCAACTGCATGCAAATTTAAAGATTGTAAGCGTCTTACCTTGTTTTAAGAAATTCGGCTCACTTTACTGTTTTACTATCCAGCGAATAATTTATAAAAAATTAAAACGATTCCAAAATGTCTTGTAGCACTCCACAAAAAATTGTTACAAATTCTGCAAAGAAATAAAAATGGGAAATATAAACGATTAAGTCATCGAACCAACAAAAAAATAAAAATTCATAACAATAAATTTATAATCAACGTTTTATAATCTTTTTCTATTCTTATAAGATGACAACAACAACAAAACAACGTCTAATAGACGAGTAAAAGAAGAAATTATAAATACATATATTGTTGGTGTCGTTCATAAAAAATACACACATTATTAAGGAAATAGGTAACGACATCCGTAATTTACACTTAAAATGCTCTTATCATTGTAATCATATCTTAATTATAACAATATTAACTTTAATAGAATATAAGAGAGCTGATGTCTTAAGTCTGACATAGCGATGGATTGATTGGATGTTATACATTGAATGTGGGAAAAAATATTCGGCCGCACGCAAATGTGATTTTGGTTATCTAAAAAACTTTTACTTACAATTTCCGAACGGAAGGAAACTATGTACCTAGAAGCATCAAATTATCGCCAAATTTCTATATAATTATATAGCGATATTAAAAAATTGTCAATTTAGCGTAAACAAATTAGAAAGCTTTATGATTGTTTTCGCTAACTTGAAGACATTTTTAAGAAATTTAAAAGCCATTAACAATCGGATTTGGTGGAAACTTGCTAGAATGACCTAAATTTAACATTAACTACGTCTCTATAGGTTAGGGCGTACAGTAAGTAGTAAAATTTCGTTTTCATCTAATCGTAGCCAAATATACTGTAACATGACGCGTGTGTGACATACCTAACTAGCAAAGATGAGACGAGTTCCACTTACGCGTTTCGAGAGACTATAATTTTGACATTTTTGAATCGAAACAAATTAATTAGTACATCCCTTAAGCTAGCAGGACCCATACAGCAGAACATTACATAATATAGTATGGATATAAAGGCTAATTAAATGCTCTATTAAAAAATTTTTAACTCCATTCCTTCCAACTAAAACGCGAGTTCTGCTAGCTTTAGAAAAAAATAGCAAAACCCATATCAAAAAATGATTTAAAAACAATTGGAAAATTAAAGGTTAATTTTAGGATTGAATTGACTCGCAACGGCGTAAAACTGAGGACGGAAAAGCAAACCGCGAAAGAGTTGAGTCTTGGCCCTTGTATTAAAAACAAAGATAAATTTTATGTTTATAATGTAAAATAAAATATGCCTGTTTTAAGTCATTTTGAAAATGAATTAAAAAATATATTTGTAAAATGACATAAAATACGCCTTTCTTGTGTCATTTTGAAATTAAATTTGTTTTTGTAAAACACATTTGTTAAGTCAGAAAATTTGTTAAAAAAATTACTTGAAAAAGGCCCTAAATCACATTTTTTAAGTCGACCTTTTTAATTTCAGCCTTTTTTAATTCAATGAGTCATATTTTTAGGCCCATTATTGCTTTCTCATTTAGTTTTTGGTCCGATTTTCAATTTGGGTTGTGCTACTTTTGGATTAAAGACCTGAAGTTTGGTCAAGAGCGAGTGGAGCCCAAAATTTTTTAATGGGACATTTGATTAGACCATAATGAGCTTAAAATTATTTGTATGTTTTGCGTTCTAATGCCGCTTTTGGTCCGATTTTCGATTTGGTTTCTGCTAGCTTGAGTGATAAAGCCTTATGCTTTTTCTAGAACGAGCAGAATAAAAAAATTTTAATAGGGCCTAAAATTGACCTTTAATTTTCCAATTGGTTTTAAATCATTTTTTGATATGGGGTCTGCTAACTTTTTCTAAAGCTAGCAGAACCCGCGTTTTATTTGGAAGGGATGGTGTCCAAAATTTGTAATAAAGCATTTAATTAGCCCATTATTAGCATATAATTATTCATACTATCTTGTAATGTTCTGCTAGGTTCTGCTAGCTTAAGGGACGTTAATTATTACGAGTTATGTATACGAAACGCTTTTGGTTGGCTGTCGTAGATTAGTTTGTATATCCGGAAATATCTTTTTCTGGCGACGAAAGGACAACCATTTTATGATATTCGTTTTGTGAATCAATCGTTGGGCTCTTTTTCGGCGACTAAAAAAACAGTTGCAGTTTTTTCGTTTTAATGAGAATTTTTCCTGTGAATGTAATCATATATTGGATTAATTCCGAAGTGTTGCGAAACCGTTTGGAATTTGGATATAGACGGAAACTCCTTTTCAAAAGGTTCGTCACATCAATCAAAAGCAAAACGGACTCTGAACTTGGTTTGGCTAAAAAAAGGCTGTTGGGAAAAAGAGGTGTAGCCAAGAAACTATAGAAGAACACTAGCACCAAACTTACAATTTAAATCGGAGTGGAAAAATCCGTATCACGTTAACTCGACATTCGAATCGCTACTACCTAGTCAACTTCAGTTTACATAACTGATGCAACATAATAAACATTTAAACATTCTCTCTTACAAACTTTAAATATTACTTTAGACCCTTATTATATTATAAAGATTTTTGTTCGGGCGAATATTTGTTTCAATGATATTGAGGACGAGTAGAAGAGATTTTACTATTGAAGCCTCTTTTTTTTGGTGCCGTGCCTTTGCCGAGCAGTATTTCAACACTTAGTATTTAAAATCGTCAGTCTGCAGTCAAACGACAGACTTCGGATGCTTTCTTGTAGCCATTGGCGCTATACATACGAGAATTTTATAAGAACCTAAGGCTGATCGTCAATTCGACTCCTTATCACGATTTACTTCTGGTGTTTTACTTTTTTATTCTGACCTTAACTACTCAGAATCAACATTGCCCCTAGATTTGGATCGACTTCGTTTCACCTTTTGAAAGGGGTGTCTGAAACAACACTGATTTGGACTCTGAATACTGGAGTTCTTTTTTCCTTGTAGATCTGCAGATATGACTTTTCGGACTATGGTAGCTCTAGGTAGTGAGTGATGTTGAAGACCAACTGCTTTGTTTTCCTGTAACATCAAGCCTCTGCAATGACAATTTTTAGGTTTACCGTGATAATAGAAAATGGGTTTGTGGTAAGTAATCACTATCAGTATATTACTTAGTTCATTGCTTTTATATGCAAATTCGAGCGCTGTAATTGTTCTCTAACCAGAGAAATGTGAAAGTTCTGAGTATAGAAGGAAAAAGCCTCTAGATTAAATATTTGACATTCTAAGCGGAAATGCCTACTGGAACATCAAGGAGTAATCTTAGATTTGGAGTATTTTTAGTTTGTTTTGGTTTATTCAAATTTTGAAATGTACATGCTCACAGCTTGTTTGGCTATTACTATAAGCTCTTCTAGCTAGACAGCTTGATTGACTACGACCAAAGAGCAAACTAATTATGAATGCTGACCCCATTTGATTTGAGCGAGTCAGTTTCTTTCTTTAAATCTAGTTTTTAAAAGCGTTCGTCAAATTAATTTTTACTAACTGAAACAGTTTTCGTTTGAACGGAAGGACTCATAGTGGAAATTTCACCGGTACGACGAATGCTATATTCCTCAAAACCTTGTGGAAAACATTTTTTATAATTATAAAACTTTTTTCTACTTAGTAAAATAATTTAAGTGTAATTTTATCCAAAATGTTATAACAAAACAAAAGAACCATCGATTTGATTCGACGATTAAAATTATTCTACATCTCTAAATTCCAGAAGATTCTATATCAGTCAGATATTTGGGACGTGCAGTTTTACAGAATCCCGATTAATAAACTTGTATTTGTACATATTCGACTGTAGCACGGAAATCCCAAATGTTTAAGAGATTACCGTAGCATGTTATCACAATCATTATGTAGCACGTTGTATGTTCCGTTATATGTATGTATTTGGCATTACAGGCTTGCGAATATTCCGGCTTGAATGAAGTCAGTGTTCACAAACGCCTATAGAACAGTGGGTTCCGAATATAACCAAGAAATTAAGGTTATGGCCTGAAATAAACATCCCACCTGCAAGGTGGATATAATAGAAGACCCTAATATAATAGAATGAAAGATTTTCACATTGAACACGCAGTGAACATCCTTAAACAAAAGAAAATTGAAAATAGCCAAGGAACTAAGATCTTGGCTGTGCTAAGCAATTTCTTCCAATTTGTCCATTCACTAAAGACGAACCAAACTTGGCTTTAACCCGTTAAGAGATGACCCATTCAAATTAAGCTTCACCAAAACAACAATTATTTCATGCATCTTATCTGACTACAAACCTAACTGAATTAAGGTTATGGCCAGAGGTATTCATATCACCTGTAAGAAGGTATGGATATAATAGAAGACCTCAAAATGAAAGAATTGCATATTGACGAAGTGAACATCCTTAAACGAGAGAAAATTGAAAATAGCCAAGGAACCAAGATCTACTGCCGTCCTAAGCAATTTCTTGACTAGCTATGTTCGAATCTGGTACGTTGAGCTAAACCGGAGTTCAAACATAAATCCTGGATGATGTTCTAGATTTTTCTACAAAATAATTAAGGAAATAATTGGCCAAGGAAGTATCCAGTTCCTCCACTCACTATAGCCGAACCAAACTTGGCCTAAACCCGTTAAGAGATGATCCACTCAAATTCAACTTCACCAAAACTAAAATTTGCTAGAATTCCTATTCAGCCCAATTCGTATCCAAAAATTATTTTTTGCATTCCGCACTACTGTCTAGAAACAGGTCAAAACGATCAAGGTTTACGTAGGGTTATGGCACGAACGAAAGATAGGACCACGTGGAAGGCTTCTAACATAATTGGTGCATGAGCAAGTCGTTGAATAGGATTTAAAACTCAAAACAATCGATACTTGTGTCTGACGTTCCCATGCAATTGCGAAATTATTTTATAGAAAATGACGCCAGCAGTAAGCAATCTTAAAAATTATCAACATTAAAAGGCAGAGCGATACTACATCAAAAGTAGTGTTGCTTTCGCTAATCCGCTTAGCTTAGCTAAGAAATGTGAAAGCAACAACTTTTGGATTTAATTTTTTAATGCGTTTTAATTTTTCTGTGTTGGTTCATTTTCTTAATATTTATTTTATTTTTTTTTATTTTAAGAAATAGAATAAATTAAATTCGGTATTTTGCTATCAAATAACAAATGCTAAATTATTATTCAATATAAATTTTTTTAGAAAAATAGAAAAAATAACGCCTTGCGGTAAACACCATAACCATAAAATGATTTTATTTCCCCTAATCCTAAAAATTTTTTTCTTAACATTCTAAAACAATCGGCTTGAATACAATGCAATTGTTGTTGTAATCTTTTGAAAGCAACACAGCTAAAGATTTACTTGTCGTTACAAACGAAAATAAAAATTAAAAACCATTTTCCCTTTACCATGTCGTAACAAATATGAGGTATTTATATTATTTGAAATTGGAAATTTAATACAAATTTTCACTTTTTACGCTATTTGCCGTAGGCACTTGGCGAAACACACTTATACTTAATAAACACATTTTTATTAATCACTTGATTTTTGTTTCGCAAAATTATTTTGAATATTTTCAAAAAGTTTAAAAAATCACTCGATCGATTTCGACTTGTTAGGTCATCATCAGGAGTACGCGATTAGACCAATAGTGGCGTATTGCAATGCTCCTGCCTACAAGCTATGTAAGGGTTTCATGATTTTTTTCAATTGTCATACTAATTTCTTTTCGGCTTACTCGGTTAAGAACTTGGTAGAATTGATTAACAAAATTCAAGACGTCGACATTCCGTTACATTCAAAACTAGTTTCATTTGACGTTGCCAGTCTTTTCACTTCTATTCCAATTAATACTTTGTCCCAAATAGTTTGTAATTACTTAGATAGGGATGTTGTAAATGAGAGCTTACGTCGTGAACTGAAGTCAGTTTTTGAGACTTGTATTAAACAAAATTATTTCTGTTTTGATAATACATATTTCAAATTCGCTGATGGTCTACCCATGGGCTCCCCTCTGTCACCTTAGTTAGCTGAAATTTTCATGTATTTCTTCGAACAAATGATCATATCAAATAACAATTCTTACTTTCGTCATATAATCTTTTGGTATAGATATGTTGATGACATATTATATCTATGGAATGGAACTGATAGACTGTTAGACTCTTTCCTTACTTGATTAAATTCTCAATATCCCACCATTGATTTTACGTTAGAAAAAGAAGAAAATAAATGTATTAATTTTCTAGATATAACAATAACCAGGATTAATTCTACTTTAGACTTCAAAATTTATCGGAAACCCACGTATACAGACGCTGTTATCCCTAGTTCTTCAAACCATCCCCATAATATTAAAATGTCAGCTTTCCACTCACTCTTAGATAGACTAATAAACATCCTTCTGACAAATTCAAATTATAACACTGAGCTTAACATAATTCTTCAAATAGCAACGAATAACGGATATGCAACTAGGACTATATTAAAGTTGTTGAATAAAAAGCTAAAGCGTAAAACTCTAACGGGTATTTATCCACCGGATAGTCCAATGCGGGAAAATTGGAGTCGCTTAGAGTATATAAGAAAAACGAGCCAACGGATTAGCAACATCGTGTCCAATTATACCAATAATCGTTTTACTTTTTATAACAATAACACAATAAAAAAAATGATTTTTAACAATAAACCTAGAGTTGATCGCCTTTCCAAATCTGTGTATCGATTTTGTCTCAAAATTTGTGAAACGAAATGAGTGTAACCGGAAAGATATAGTAGTAGCATTTGTGTTTGTATTTGTTTCGTGCGAATGATTGTTTTACTGCATATGCAAGCCACGTGTCATTCTTTTTTTGTTTATTCATATTAACCCTTTGAGTGCCAACAAAATTTCGGCTAGTGTATTGAGGAGCACGAAAGCACTTTTTGGCACTGAAAGGGTTAACCATTATAAACGCCATATTGTTGTGTTGTTTTTGTATTTTAGATTTTTTGATAATTAACATTTTATTTTTAAAATTTATGAAATTTAAAATAAATTTACTTATAAAATTTTATTAATACATATAAAATTAATTTATGATAAAAGAAAATATTAAATATAAAATATATTAGCAAGTTAAATAATGATACTCCACAGCTCGAGAGCAGACGTAATGTGCTGAGAAAAGAATATAAGCACCATAAAAATTAAACCGATTCACCCGGATCGCGTTATTTTGGTACTGTTCATCATACAAATGACACAAATACGAACAAAAGAAAAATATAAATACAAAGACATAATTGTGTATTACACACTGTGTACGTATTCGATTTTTTTTTTGGCTTCACTCGAGTTAGAGCTAAAGAACATTTATCTGGTTGCAATCAATCAACTTTCCATAACCATTTAACTTCAGAAAATCATACAGCTAGCTTGATTATACAATCTGTAACGGGTATACCTGGCATGAGTTGGTCGCGGGAAAATTCTCGTTTCCTAATAATTGAATGCCACCTGTTACTGAATTAATCATTTCATATTGTGAGAGCCCCGGTGTGGTCATGTTCAGCCGACTATGCTCAGGGTACGGGGTGGGTTTTACCGAGGATCACAAGATGCTTGCTAGACCACAGGAATTTAAAATTTAAGGATGAAAAAGGATAACAGGACTCAGACCAACTTACCTAGCATATCGTAATCACACTTACCCTCAACCTCTACATTAAAATTTTTAGTTTCTCATCATGAACACTTGCAAAGCGGAAATTATTCAACCGAAATATAAATCATTACACCAGACACCCAAAAAAAATAAATGAAAAATTGAATTTCGAAATTAATATAATTATTTAATGGTTTTATTGAAATAAGATCGTAGAAAGAAAATAAATCCATGAACATATGATTGAAAAATCGAAAATTAATCAAAAACTTAACGTTATACAATTATTCGATCCGTTAAATTTTACTATACTATTTACTAAAGACGTCCAGTATAAACTGTAACTTGGCAATTTTAAAAATCTCAAGTAAATTCTAACTTAACTAAAACCCTTCACCAGACTATTATTAAGAGCAAAATTAATAAAATGAAAAGTATTTACGCTTAATTCTAATTATAAAAATGTAAATAAAACCTTAATTAGATTTGGTTGCGGCCGAATATCCAAGTAGTTGAAGTTGATGCACCATTTAATTATTATTGTTGTATATTTATTTTATATTTGTACTTGTTATTATTTGTATTACTATTAGAACTTATTATGATAAACTATTATAAATGTTATTCGATTATTATTATTTTGTTGTATTTTTAATTTTTATCTTTTTGTTGTTTTTACGTAGTTACGTGCACCTTGTTTTAATTGTTCTCGCTGCATTGCATTAATTTTTAAGAGACGAACCAATGGTCACTTTTTATATTTAGATGTTTTGGTATTATTTTGTTATTTGGTATAATTAGTTTTAGATTTATCGTAAATTATTTACCCAGCGACATGCTCGTATTATTGCATGCGCAAATGAATTGGTAGATATGATTTTAGCGTGCTCGTTTTCTTTTTACAGTTTATGGTCACAATCTTAATTAAACAAACACACAGCAACCGTACAATAGGTCATTGTCTATAATTTTTAACTTGCGACTAACACAATAATTCACTATATATACTTTAACATAATGTTTACTTATAATATAAAATAACTAACATGCCGGTTAAATTTATTTTTGACTTTTCATAAAGTTGAGCAAAGTTTAACAGTTTGCCCACCATCGTTCGTGGAACATTTACTGTTCACCAAACCGAGATATGACTTCACAAATGAGTTTTTAATTTATTTTATTTGTATTTGTAAGCACTGGCATGAAAATAGATTTGCACAACACCATGAATTTGCTAACTTTAGCTTGGTATTTATCACACATTGAAATTATTATAAGTAAAGAGTGCAGCTAATTTATGCTTGCACAAATGTTCATGAACAATTCACTAATTTAATAATTTTTGATTTTTTTTTTTTTTGAAGTTATTTTAATACAAAATAATTGATCAGCAGCATTTACATTACTGCCGTAAGCAACTCAGAAATGTTTTTCACTAACCTCCGTGCACCCAAACGAAAAACCTATTTATACTTTTCGTTTTTGTTATAAACCGAGGCTTGCCCCACCCATTAACGATTATTACCAAAGTATTCAACTATACTTCACTACTACATGTTTTATAATTTTCCCGCGCTTTCAATGTTCAACGTATTTGTTCGTTACCGCTACTTCAGGGGAGCAAAACCTAACCAAACTTGCAACGTACGAACTTTAGTCGACGTTACAAATTCAAAGGCAGACGTTTAGATACCTTAGAATCTTACGAAATTCGTAAATCAATATTTCTTAACCAAAATATCCTTAACGAACAGAGAGAAATCCGGTTCTCATCAATTACAGACCCCGCCCTTTTCTATTCTCACCTACGCAATAATATACCTTGAATTTTGTTACTCAATCTATGACTCATCGCCTACCTGCGCGATCCGTAGATTAATTTTTATTGCTTATTTTTTGTCCCTCCTTCTTTTATTTATTTTTTATTTATTTATTTATTTATTTGTTCATTGTATTACAATTTTGGTAAAGGAAAAGCACATATGGAAGCAATATAAATGAAGAACAACAACCACCAAAAAAAATAAAAAAATAAATACTTCCATTAGGCATAAAAACCTCAGATTTTTCCAAAAAACAAATCCACTCCATGCTAGTACCCTCCGTATTGAGCTCAAGCTCATTTGTTACAGAGAACACTGCAAGAAGTGAATACTTACATACTACATACAAAAATAATACAAATGAAAAAAATTATTACAAAAATAGTACTACATGTATTATCATTCAAGCGCACCACGCTAAATAATCCGCTTTAAAAGATTTAGGCGACGCTGGCCTCTTAATTTCTAGTGGAATAGAATTCCAAAGAGAAATACCCCTAACAGAAAAGGATGTATTTAAAGACCTACACAGATTTATAGGGGGAAGTAAACGTAAATTAGAAGAATGGGACCTACTGAACAATAACTTGTTAAATAAATAGGTAGGTTGCTTCGATCTGAGAAGCTTAAAAATAAAAAGACACACACGAAGTTCATAGAAGTTAACCAAACTACAGCCAAGAGTCAAATTTAAGAAGGGAGAAATGTGATCATATTTCCTAATACTAAAAATGAAACGAGTACAAGCATTGAAACATCTTTGGAGAACATTCATTTTATCCTGAAGCATTCCAAACAAAACAACGTCACCATAAAGAAAATGTGGAAGAAAATGCGAGAGGAACATACGCTTTTTAAAACTACTATCGGCGAGCCCTACAACCTTATACAAACAACTAAGCAATCCAAAAACCGTTTTACTAACCTTAACTAAATGATCACCCCAAGTAAGAGTTTTATTAAAAATTAACCCTAAATTTCTAACTGTATTAGAGAATGGAATTAAACAATTACCGAGAAAAATTCCAGGAAAAGAGGAAGTATTTAAAGATTTTTTATAGATTATAATAGACTGGGATTTACTAGCATTAAGAGCGAGTCGGTTAGATAATGACCAACTATAAATTCTTTCCAAATCATCGTTAATTAAAGAAATATTAGAGTGAATGGAATCATTATCTAAGCGATTACTCCTATATATTTGGACATCATCAGCAAATATATGAAAAGAAGAATGACGAATGGAACATGCAATGTCATTAATATACATTGAGAATAGTAAAGGGCCAAGAACCGACTCCTGAGGAACGCCAGAAGAGACAGGTAAAAAGTCAGAAAAAGAATTGTCATAAAAGACTGCCTGAAAGCGACCCGAAATATAGTCTAAAATCAATTTAGCAGCAGAGAGAGAAAAATTAAAGTTTGAAATAAGCTTATTAAACAAAATTTGATGATTAATCGAATCAAACGCTTTAGAAAAATCTAACAGAGTAAGGCAAGTCATTTCTCTTTTACTCATACTACGACGAATATCATCACAAACATTCAGTAAAGCAGTGGTAGTACCGTGAAACCTTCTAAAACCTGATTGAAAAAGGCTAAGCAAATTAAAGCTATCAATATGAGATTGAATTTGGTTTTTTACTACCAATTCAAACGCCTTGGACAGAGAACTTAAAATGCTAATAGGGCGGAAATGGGAAAGCTCAGAAGGATTACTAATTTTAGGAATAGGAATAATTTTACTCATCTTCCACTGAGCGGGATATGAAGAGGTCGTTAAAATAAAATTGAAAATATGTAACAAATACCTTGATACAATAGGAAAAATGCGCTTAACTAATTTCAAACTAACCATATCTAAGCCAGTGGATTGCGATTTAACTTCCCAAATAGCAGAATGCAAATCAACAGTAAATATATTTGTAAACGAAAAAGAATTAAGGGGTTCGACGGACACTAAATCAATAATGGAAATATCATGAGTGTGACTAGAGTTAACTAGATAAAGGTTAAAATCATTTGCTTTGAAATCTACAGAAGCAGCCCCTTTGCAACTACCAAGGCCCAAGTTGCGCACGTTGCGCCAAAATATCTTAGAGAGAAGTGAGGGATCTAACTTATCCTTGAAAAAAATTTTCTTAGCGATACGAATTAAACCTACCACTCTATTTCGAGATTCTTTATAAGCTAGATAAGGCAAAGAATTAGGGCTAATTTTCCAAAGACGATATTTGGAAAAACGAACAGAAATAGCACTCAAAATCTCTTGAGTCATCCAAAGGGGGGATGATCTAGGTCTAAAATAAATAGTAGTGAGAGGAACGCAATTATAAAATACATAGTTAATAGAGGAATTAAAATAGTCAATTTGGTCAGTAGAAGTAGAGAGAAAAAATATTATCCCAACTAATAGAGCCACAAGTTGATGAAAGGTGAGATTCATCAATTTTAGAAAAATCCCTAAAGCTGAAACTTTTAGGTCTAGGTCGAGAGTAATAACACTGTGCTAGTTGAAAAATGCAACAAGCTGGGCACCCGGGGGGTAAACCTAATTCGACTATGCTGAATTCATTGGTGCTAGTCCCATTTCAAAGTTAGTCCCAATTTTCGAGATATCGCTTTCGACATATTTTGCCTCTGAGACAAATATTTGTCAAAATATACACTCATATTCACGTTGATAGCTCCTGAACCATTAAAATTTTCGTTATGCTTTCTTCAGAAAAGTTGTTGCGCAAGCCAAGACCAACAACTTTGCTGAACATATCAAGGCCGAAAAACGACATCTACAATCACATTTTTGTATTATTTTATTTTTTGAAACGCAAAAAAATAAAATAATACAAAAATGTGATTGTAGATGTCGTTTTTCGGTCTTGATATGTTCAGCAAACTTGTTGGTCTTGGCTTGTGCAACAACTTTGCTGAAGAAAGCATGACGAAATTCTTAATGGTTCAGGAGCTATCAACGTGAATATGAGTGTATATTTTGACAAATATTTGTCTCAGAGGCAAAATATGTCGAAAGCGATATTTCAAAAATGGGGACTAACTTTGAAATGGGACTAGCACCAATGAATTCAGCATAGTCGAATTAGGTTTACCCCCCGGGTGCCTAGCTTGTCACGCAAAAAAAGTTTGAAATTCAAGCACAGTGTAATTAACAGAAAAAACAAGAAGATCATGGTGAGAACCAATGCCAAGAGACAATTGATTGAAAAAACAAATGGAATTATCAGCAGAAGCAACGACGTGATCAATAAGCGAAAAAGAACCACCACTTGCAGTAGCGCAAGAGTAAGTGGGCTCTACAGTATTATAAACCGAAAGGTTAATGCTATTTAAGATATTCAAATAGCTACGAGAAAATAAAGACTCTTGAGAAATATCAAAATTAAAATCACCCGAAATGAAAACCTCATCATACCGACAGGAAAAATAACTAAAAAGACACTCAATGTCTAAAAGGGATTTTTTGAATCGAGCATAAGACCTCTTGTTCGTTTTAGGAGGATTATAAACTACACCTAAAAGAAATTTCCGCTTATTCACGAAGACATTTAAAAAAAGAAACTCAAAGTCAGAAACGAGCCTTTGAGAAATTGAGGGGGTACCGATACAACACTACATTTAATATGCTCGTTAACATATATGCATACCCCACCATAATTAACCGGTGGACTAACCCTATCCCGCCTGAACAAATTAAAGCCACTAATGGCCAACGCAGAATTAGAAATATTGGATGTCAAAAATGTTTCCGATAAACAAATAACATCAATTGGGACCCCATTAAAAGTTTGACGAAGCTCGTCAATATTCGAAGTAAGGCTTTGAACATTCAAACTAACTACGTTAAACATGTTGGACCTAGTCCGAAGCATACATTTTAAGAGAACCGAGGGCAAATAAATGCTCTCGGTGGGCATCGCGAGTCGTGGCGCACTTCAATAACAATACTTACATGCATACAAAATTTCATATACATAAATACTATCTTCTTTAAAGGTAGAACCAAGATTACAGAACTTCAAGTGTTAAAATCTAAAAAGAAACAAATAAAAAGAAGCCAAATAATAAAAGTAACAGAAAACTATATAAGAGGAGCGATACTTATCAATTGAATAAATCCTAAAAGCCAAAATCCAGAGGAAAAGCCGCAAAATCAAAATTAATTCCAAAAAATCAAATATTTTGATTTTAAACAAGAAAAATGACCTTTTTTGCTTTTCTCTACTATATAACAAAAGTTTTATTTATACAAATCAGTAGATACTCCTGATGATGACCTAACAAGTCGAAATCGATCGAGTGATTTTTTAAACTTTTTGAAAATATTCAAAATAATTTTGCGAAACAAAAAACAAGTGATTAATAAAAATGTGTTTATTAAGTACAAATTTTCACCGTGCACTATTAATAATTAGAAAGAAACAGAAGAGATCCTACTCACAACAGTTAACTAACAGTTAACTAATGCAATTAAATTTACTCGAAAAGATATTCCGAAGTATTCAACATGGTTGAACTGGTCACGAATAATTGAAAATTGGATGGGCCAGATGGATAATGGTTTTAAAAAAAACAAGGCAATAATTTTAGTACTTGGTTTCATTATGGAATATTTCAGGTGTCCAACATCTTTAAAGTTTCGACTGGTCGTTAACTAGTCTCGATATTTATCGCCAGCTCCTTTCTTTCTTTGATCCTTCGCTTTTTTTTTCATTGTTGGTGGATCTGTCAAAAAATAAAAACAGTCGCATGATTTAAATTTTTTATTTAAAAGAGCTTAAATTTTGGTCATAGGCCGAATACTATAAATATTTGCAAATAGAGAAGCACTCGTCTGTTTATTAAATAAAACTAAAATGTTTTGCAATTTATTACTCAAAGCATGAGCGCGAAAATTCAAAAGTTCAAAAAAACAGCAATAATCTCGAACAGGGATACTCGCGAACAGTGCGAGGAAATTTGTAAGCAGCCGGAGCCGGGCTTGTTATTTTTATTGTAAAATATATGATAATTAATGAAGTTTGGAACTGAGTGTTTTATTCGCAAAATTCATTACGAATCTCTTCGAACGCTCGAAATTCGTGATAATTTCGTAAAACATTAAACACGCCTTCGGAAATTGTCAAGAGCACGAATATTACAACAAGCACAAAAATGTATCATATTGTTAATTGATTTAATCAGAGATGAAATCGAATCTTTTACTTATCTTCAACTTAAGTCAAACAGGAAATCGCAATCGAAAGCGCCGGAAAACATTAAACAAATAGCACATAAACAATATAGGTGAATGTATGTGTTTAAACGATGTTTGTTACATTAAATAAACAAAAACGAATGAGAAACCCAGCAGAACCAATATTTATTAGCATATATTTGTGTGGATTGAAGTTATGCCACCTCATTAACATGGGTTAGAACTACCTCTGAATTGGGTACGATATAAAAACGTTTTGTTTAATTTTTACAATATCAAGTCTACCCCGCAACACCGATCGCTATACGAAGACTGTACAGTTAACCACGTTTCTTGTTTTCTTTCATAAACAAAGTTTGTTATCCCGAACATCAGACTTATATAACAACATTAAGAAATTCGTCATCAACATCATTAAAGTGTTAACAAACTTAAAACCGGTGAGAACAACAAAAATAGAATTAAAATAAAAGAAATTTTCAAGATCAATTCGGAAATTAATCATAAAATAATAATTTGCATATTATATAAGATTTCCATTTCACTGTGAGGTGCTTCGCGGATGGATGTAATAAGAGGAAGCGCGAAATATAAATAAAAATAAAATAAAAACAGGTATACGGTTTTATTTTTATAAAATCGCGATATTATTATATGCCGACATTGACAGTGAAATTGTGTGTGCACGCCTGGTCTGGTTTCATATACATATAATGAATAAAAAATACAAAAATAAA
The DNA here is from genome assembly GCA_947310385.1 of Nephrotoma appendiculata. Classification (NCBI taxonomy): domain Eukaryota; kingdom Metazoa; phylum Arthropoda; class Insecta; order Diptera; family Tipulidae; genus Nephrotoma; species Nephrotoma appendiculata. Next base: position 147,580,797 of record OX371224.1, read on the forward strand.
ATTATAATAAATTGCCGGCGGCTGAAGTTATCAAATTTAATCAAAAATAAAAAATAAAACGAAAATTAATTGTTATTTCAGCGAACTTTTTTAGGTTTTCAACCGCCATTTGACGTTATATAATGTTGTACTGTAACGTAAGTGAAAAACGTTACACCACACACACAATATTCTCGTTATTTTTTTTTTTGTTAAAAAGACAAAACAACAATATCGAGCCGAGTGAAAGGAAATACGCCAACTCTTATTTACTCTCGTCTCTGCATGTATACAGATTTTAGCTAGGTCATCAACTTCTTGTGACATATTTTATGTGTACATACATACCAGATACCTATTACCTAGGATAGTGTTGAGTCGTATTTTAAATAAATAAAAAAATATTTCCAAACTATACATGATGGATTATAGATAAAACGAGAAAAATAATTTGATTATCGTGCGGCTTTAGCTTCTGTGTGTTGTACTGTGAATTTTGTGGAATATTTGAATAAATATGTAAAATAGACAAAGAATTAAACTCGGCTAAGTCAAATAATCCAATAAAAAATAACTTGGAACATAACCATTTTACAAAAAAAAAAAACGAAAACCTCTATACAACTCATTCACAAAATACGAAAACTATTTTAATCTCAACCACATATTTACATTATCCATTTATCTTAATTTACATCTTCTCTATTCCTTAATTGATAGACATGTTACACTAAATTTACATTTTAGATCCCAAACAGAACCGAAAAAAAACCGACACACCAAAGCTTTTTTGTGCTTTAACTAAACAACAAAAATTTGTTATCCTTTTTTTCTAATTTTAACTTTTGTGTATGTATGTATGAGTATGTGTGTGTTAAATTATATAGTTTTGAAGTTTTTGGTATGTTAAGCGGGAAGAGGTATGGTACATAAATATAAAAATATGCTCATACTTACAAATAATAACGAATGGATATTGTTAGTTTCCTACCCCAATTGCCGAGATGAATATTTTTTATGAATCGGTAAACCATAATATCCATATCCTACCTACATAAAAGTTTGAAAAATATTTCATAACCGACTCGCACGCACCGGGTATTATAATAATACGTTTAGTACAGAGTTTTTCCATTCCAAAAGTCATAGGTCATTATAATATGGAACTCACTCGTTTCGTTAATACGAGTGTATACCTTTTTCCTAAAAGCAACGAGCACAAAAAATAAACTTAGAAATGGTATAATAAACTCATAAAACCGTAACGTTTTAATAGGCAATTAGAGAATAATTAAATTCAAGGTTTTCGGGAAGAGAAATTCTTTCTCGAGAGCGAGAGTAAAATTTACATAATTTTTTCCCACAGCCGTAATACATATACTGTACTACACACATAAATAAAACGTGTGGAGAAAAAAAAATACTTTCGATGAAATTCTTGAAAGTAAATCCACCATAAAAAGCAAAATGAAATAAGAATATATCAATTTTTTGGTTGAGAAAGAAGTTTCATTTGGTCTTACAATAACAAAGTATTATACAAGAAATTAAATAAGTAAAAATTTGTATGATCGTGAGAAATTATCGAATAGATTACAGTAGAACGGTGGCAATTCATAGAATGAGGAGCTGCGTATTTTTAATTCGAAAATCATGTACGAGAAGGTGGCCCGAAAATAAAAAAAAATGGGTCTTTGCTAAATCAATCGGAAACATTTAGAAAAGCTGCATTATCTTTACCTCTTATCTTAAAATTTATTTTACATCAGCATATTACAACAAGATTTTATTTTACAACAAATCATTACAAAATATAATAAAATTTATTGAATAAATATACGATATGTCTATATGCAAACAAATTTAGTATAGTTGTTAAATTCCAGAATTTCAGATGGCACACACTACTTTGTGACAGTGGCCAAAGCCTAAGGTAATCCCTGAGAAAACCGCTACATAAAAAATTTTCTTAAATATTCTTTTGTTGAAAATCGTTACATACTGAGTCTGGTACAAACCTTCTTGGAGTTTTTCTCCTTCGCCTATTTATTTATTTATTTCTTAAGAAATCTATTCTATGAGTACATGTATGTTTTCAGATTAAAACCGAACATTCAGTTTAAAACAAAAGTTAAATTCAAACAAACTCTCCCTATTCTACTTGGTGACAGTGAGCGAAATCTCGGGTAATTTCTATGAAAACCGCCACAGAAGAAAATTTCCTCCTTCTTAGTAAATTTTTTGTTGATAATAGTTCATACAGAGTCTCGTACTAACCTTCTTTCAACCTCCTTCCGAAATAAGGCTACGTTTCCAGATGGTATGTACTACCTCGAGACAGTGACCGAAGTTTCTGGTAATCCTTGTGAAAACCGCCACAAAAGAAAATTTATCAGTAAATGTTTTGTTGAAAATCGTTAAATACTAAGTCTGGCACGAACCTTTTTTTCAGCTCATTTAGAAATGGGGCTAAATCTTTTTAATGACATAAGGACTCTACTTCGAGATACTGGCGTCTTAGGTAATCTCTATGAAAACGCCACCTAAATAAATTTCTTTGTAAATGTATTGTTACATACTAAGTCTACTAACCTTCTTTCCACCTCGTATAGAAATGAGACTATATTTTTTTATATTCCAGATGACCTACAATACTTCGTGACAGTGGCCGAAGTTTCAGGTAATCCCTGTGAAAACCACCACAAAAGAAATTTTTTCAGTAAATTTTTTGTTGAAAATCGTTAAATTCCTTCCTTCCAGCTGGTATAGAAATGGGGCTAAATTATTTTAATTTCATATGGCCCACTCTACTTCGAGATAGTGGTCGAAGTCTCAGATAATCTCTGTGAAAACCGCCACAGAAGAAAGTTTCTTAGTAAATTTTTTGTTCAAAAACCGTTACATACAAAGTCAGAACGTATATAAATAGGGCTATATAATAGGTAAACCTTGGTAATCTTTGGATAAATCTAAAGCTTTTGACAAGATTTAGCATATAATAAACTCATTTGAAATCGTATGGTATATGGACTGGATTTGAAGGCTATCAAGTGAACAAAAAGCTGTCTCTAGGAAATTAGTGTCGTTAGAACACCGATACTCTTCCCTATAACGACGGAGCCCCTCGTCGGTCAAGCGATGACTATGTTTCTTTTATACGTCAAACATTTGCCATTATAGCAGATTACGTGACATTGGACTCTCCAGATATAACAAATTAACATGTTAAAATCCTGTTTAGAGATACTATTTGAGTGGGTTGAGAAACCCGGCTTAATAGTCGCCCTCGTTAGCTTAGTAAGTAGTGTGCTTGCTCTGTGACTCGGGGGTCCCGGGTTCGATTCCTGGTGGTAACCAGTAAAAAAGTTGCGACTGGGTGTTTTTAACGTGTCATATGTTATTTATGTATGTTCGTCCATTTTCAGATTTTCAAATTTACAGCCATAGTAGTTACGGCTTTGTCCTTAATATATTTTAATTATATCAAGAAATAGAGGCAAATCAGTTTTATAAAAAAATCGTGTTCTTCAACATGCATTCAAAAGACTGTTTCTGTTAAAATTACCAAAGGTTTCCCCCAAGAAAATGTTTTATCACCTCTCTTGTGGTTATTGATTAAAATGAATTACTTGTTAACCTGCAGCAAACAGACTTTACTGCTCAGTAAAGAGGCTGATGTCTTAGTCATTTTAATTGCGGGTAAACATCTTAATGCATCATCTGCCTTAACGCAACGCACTCTTCAAGTTATTAATATGTGGTGCTTTGGTAAGGGCTTGAACTTTAAAGCATATAAAACTAGCCTACTAAACGTAGAGATATTGGCGAAGTGTCCGCTCTTTTAACATCGAAGATGTTTTTGGGGTCGCATTATATAGAAAAATGCAATGAAATTTTGTCCCAAGAATATGCAACGAAATACAAAAAAAAGTAAATACGAGAGAACCAAAACACGCTGGTGTGCCGAAAATCAATTTTTGGGCTCAAACTTTTTTGTTTTTTAGTTTTAGGCCTATATAAATACAAGTACTCTAGGCCAAAACAAATCAGTAGGATTAAGCTTTTTTATTTAGGCATTAAACATAATTTCAAGCCCCATTTTCAATGTTTAAATGTTTAGCCTTAGGCTCAAACTTGAGATTTTTCTTTTTGGGGAAATAATCGCCACATCTGATATCGTAAAGCATCTTCATGTTACTTAGACAGTAAACTTCCCTGACAACTTCATCTTGATAGTAAACTTAAAAAAGACACTTTATTTTTTTGTTGACATTGTGGCAGAGCAATTTGGAAAATCCTGGGGCTTAACTCCTAGTATGCTGATATTTGTTGACAAATCTATGATATATTTTATCTATGCTCTCTTACGCTTCCGTTGTTTTGGGGCCTTTGGTTGAATCGAACTCTGTTGTAGCGAAACTGAACAGTCTACTGGATATGGCTTGCCAAGCACATTACCAATGCTTTGTCTTTGACTCCTATACTTGCATTGCAGACAATCGTCTTTCTGTTTTTCGACTGCAGTGCATCGGCACCTGGAACATTTTCAGTTTAATTGCAGGGCAGTCAAATTTATAATTTATTTAGTTCATCAATACCAGAAATCGATATTTACCGAGAAGCTCGTGGACATCTCAATACTTAAATAACTGCTAAACATCTCAAATTTTTCGCCGACGACGCTCACTCTGAATTTGGTACAGGTTTTGGAATCTAATGCCCTTCACATGATATACGATCATACGAGAGGCTGGGACTTAACTGTACGGTGTTCCAAGCCGCTCTGATAGCATTCACTTTCTGTGATTGATGCTTCTAATCTAGCTATTTCAAGGTTATATGAATTCCAGCTCATTGTGATATTGAGGGAAATGTGATACATGTGTGTTCACTTCGGAATTAATTGAAACCGAACGGGCTGTACCACTGACCTTTGATAATAGTAAGAAAGCTATTAAGAACTACATTCATTACCAAGCTAGACGAAATTGGCGTGCTTCCTCTACCTGCCGAAAGGCAAAGTACTTCATTTGTAAACCTAACCTGATGTTGACAAAGTATGCGTTGTCTTTAAAGAAAGACCAAAGATGACATGTTATATCATCACATTCAAGTTTTTGTATCTTTTTCCTAAACTGAAATGGGCGAGTGTTTCGTTTATGAATTATTCCTGTCGCAATGCTATCACAGCCTACTATAACCAATGTGAACAAGGTGTTTTTGAATAATTTCGGTCAAGTATCGAAAACAAATTATTTGACGATTGAAATGTAGTAAAAATGTCACAATTTTTAAATCTAGCGGAATGGTAAATGATATACAATTTGAAATAGAGTGACATTTTATTCTAAAGAAGCGAGACATAAACTTAGATAAACTATCGAAAATGTGATGTTATAACATGTCACCGCAACTAAGAGTTTTGGTTGCTATTCTGACCGGTTACGGCTGTTTCAAACTCAATTTACAACGGCTGGGCCTTGTGGGAGAGGGGGAGGGGAATGTGTTATTTCCATAAACCATGAGTTAGAAAAACCAGCCTCCGAACTTAAAGATTACCTGGTCTAGAATCTCAACACATTCAGTTCAAAACTAAAGCTTTTGCTTTTCCCACAACCACTTTTTTGACTCGCACAATCTTGCAGTTATTCTCGATTGATACTTTAACAAATAAACTGGGGAACAATCACTCGCGACATAGATAAAGTTATTAGGTTCGGAATATCAGGCTACTTACTGAACGATAACGCACCCAATTCCAGCTATTTACTGATCTTATGCACCTTTTAAGCTCACACAAACTCACTTACATCACAATGTGATTAATACTTTGTATTTAAGTTCAAAGTGTTTTCAATTTTTTGTAGTTTAGTCGTTGCAGTCTGATGAGACCACCGATTTTTTTAATTTAAAGAATTCAATGTTTCCTTATTTCGAAACCAAACTTCCAACATCTTGGTAATCTCAGCCGCCCGATCAAGATGCTGCTTTTAATATCGGCGCTCGCCACCACCATGACACACAAATATGCCGTTAGCCATTAAACGTGGCGAAAGATAAATAAAAAATTTTAATTAAATTAAATTTATAATGTAATATAAATAATAATTATACAGTGCCGGGAAAAAAAATTGGGCAAACATATTTTATTGCAAATTGGAGTATTTTTTTGCTAAAATTACAAAACTTTTGAACGCAATTGGCTTATTGTTTCATTTTAAACATATGTATGACGTAATTTTTTGAAAAAAAATTTACCTGCAACTTAGGGGAAAAACCCCGAAAAATGTCAAAATATTCAAAATACGGTGATTCACAGCTTTCTTGCCCAGATCGATTCAAGCTTTAAAAAGTTTGTTGATGACGATTTGCGAATCCATACCTCCTACGACTTTATCAAATTCAATGTATTCAAAATGTATTCAAAAATTTATCAAATTCAATGAATCGGAGGTGTATCGCTGTAATAAAAACAAATGGCGGTCCAACAAAATATTAATATTAAAGATAGAACTTCTATAAATCAATAAAAAACAAAAAAAAATTTAAAAATAAATTTTTAATTTATTCCATTATTTTAACTCCAATCACCGTATTTTGAATATTTTGGCATTTTTCGGGGTTTTCCCTCTAAATTGCAGGTACATTTTTTTTTTCAAAAAATTACGTCATACATGTATTTAAAATGAAACAATAAGCCAATTGAGTTCAAAAGTTTTGTAATTTTAGCAAAAAAAGACTCCAATTTGCAATAAAATATGTTTGTCCAATTTTTTTTCCCGGCACTGTAAATATTAAATAAACATTTTTAATATGTTATAGTGATATGTCTACATATTAGGTGTGCAAGTAGAAACTCGCCTCTGAAGTTGGTTGCATTAAAATATAGTTGAGCGCATCCAAATCGCCCGCCATTTTGGATAGATGTAGTTTAGTCATTGCTGTTTTTATGACATACGTTTCAGTCATTTACAAACTGTCGTTCCATGTGCATCAATTTTAAGGGATGGATGTCGATAAGCAACTTTTACGTGATTGCATTCTACTCTGTTTTCAAATGAAAAAAAATACTGCTAAAGCTATGGAATTGATTATCTCGACTTTGAGTGAACATTCTGTGACTCATTCAACAGTAAAAAACAAACACCATTACTATCGAAAACCTAAAAAAGTAAAAAAATAAAAAATTAAAAAAAAATTTAAAAAAAAAGTGGTTTGCAACATATCGTGGTAACAATTTTAGTCTTGAGGATGATCCACGTCCAGGTGCAGTACAACAATTGGAAGACGAAGAACTTAAAGTTTTACTGGATGAAAATCCAGGTCAAACTCAAAAACAGCTTGCAGAACAGTTACTCACCAAGCAATATCACTTCGATTGCATGCAATGGAAAAAATACAGAATGGAGGAAAATGGGTTCCTCATAAACTGACCGAAGAAAACAAAAACCGAAGAGTTGACATCTGCAAGAATTTGCTTTATCGATACAAAAGAAAGAATTTTTTCCACAAAATCATTACGGGTGATGAAAAATGGAATTTGTACGATAATCCTAAACGCAAAAAACCATGGGTTGATTACCAGGCCGCAGGCATGAAAATCGGTTGCAAAAATGAAAATTCATGGGAAGAAAGTGTTACTGTGTGTCTGGAAATTAGTCATTTAGTAGGAGTTTCTGGAACCTGGTCAAACCAGGCCCAATTGATAAAATTAAACGATGTTCTGGAGGAAAAAAGCCATTTACGGGCCAAGGAAGGCGGAATGTGATATTACAGCATGACAACGCTCGATCACATACAGCCAAATCAACCCAGGGACTCATCCTCTCCTTAAGCTGTGAAGTTTTACAGAATGCGGCGTATTCTCCAGACTTGGCTCCCTCTGATTACTACTTATTCAGATCGATGTCCTCATATTTGAAAGACCAACGGTGCAAAAATTACTCGATGACTATCTATTTTGCTCCGAAACCACCCGATAAATGGCAAAAGGCCATAGATAGTAATGTCGAATACTTCAATAATTAATCTTTGTAACAATTAGTTATTAGTTTATAAAGTTGAATTTGACTAAAAAAGCTTGCACACCTAATATTTTGCAAATCCAAATCAATCATCCCCGTATTACCATATATTCTAATATCAGTAAATTCGACATAGCATATAATTGCCGCTGTATCGCTTTATAACTGGTGCAGATAATAAAGAGTGCTAAAGAGTTACATTATATTCACATTAATATCCGTATACATATATTGCATATATAGCTACAGGAACTACGCCCTAAATGAAAAACTAAATAAAATAAATTGATTTAGAAATCGACGCAGTACGTCGTACGGAAAATTCTTTAATGACACCATAAAATGCATACATATGATTCGAGAATCGAAATCGATTTAATTTCAGAGCTGTACATTGATGTACGTACTCGTATACATTTAGCTGTAAATAAATTCTATAACTTAATTTAAAAGGAGGAAAAAAAAATCGAATTACAATAAAATCCTTGTATCAAATACTAAAAGTAGGATTAAGGTTAATAATATTCGTATTTTTCTTCGTGCATCTACATACAGGGTGTCCCTAAAAAATTGGATTCCTTGATCAAAATGAGGTTCCTTCTATCACTTCGCACGCTAAGGCCCCTCTATCAAGTTAAAGGTTTTAAGCCTCGAAAAAAGAACCGTCCAACACAGCACCTAGTATTAAAGAAACTTCAATATCTTGAGAAATAACCATTTTTGACCAGTTGATGACTATTTAGTAAAAAAAAAATTATTTCAAATTCAAGAATTATATTTTTTTAAGATAAATTTTTGATTGTATACCATGTCTAGATTTTATTGTTTATATCTTGTGTCAATATATTGCATTGAAGTTTCTTTAATGTACTGTATTGGAACTCCGCTTTAAAAGTCTATAACTTGATAGAAAGGCTTCAACGTGCGAGGTGACATCGGTACCATTCGTGTCATCTACTTTAGAGACACCCGGTATATGTATTATACTCGCATATACATAACATAGCTGTACATTTATAAAGATAGTTATAACTTGATTTTATTACTATTATAATTTTTATAGTGCCAAACTATGCTACAAACTACAAATGCGACTGTATCTATATACGGAGTGATGTAGTGCAAGCAACCACCAACTGCAATGCAATTTTCTAAAAAAAAAAAAATTAAATTTTTGTGATGAAAATATTTTTGCGGTATTTTCCGGCTTGTAATGTGTGTGTATGTATATAGATATACATATATGCAATAGAGGAACGAATTGGCAATTCTATGACGGGATGATACGAGAATATAATTCATATATATGCGGGATAAGCGTTGTATGTATATTTTATTCAAGGTCTCAAAACAGCATTTTTATCCTTAACCAGGATTGCATAATACATATTTTATAAACCCGGTTAAGGATAAAATTTGCATGGTGGCTATTTAACTATCAAGTGTACAAATAATTACCTAGCCCTCCTTTCGCGCTTTTATTGCAATGACCTAAAAACTATTTATGTATACGTAAATGATTGGTGGTTATTTTGAATGCATATATGTTGAACTAATGTATTAGCATAGTGAAATATTTAGGCCAAGGTATACTATAAATGTTATATGTTCAATAAATCACGAATGTCACGAATAAATTATAACAACTTCCTCTAAAAATTTTAAAAAAAATATCCACCCGCTTTCATCCACCACACCATACTCGTATAATAATAAACTACCACCGACCGACTTCGACTTTGTATCCGTAAATATACAACACTAGTAGCATAATAATAGATTTTTGTTTGCTTTATTTTTTGAGGAAAATCAATTATTTTTATTAATGAAAATATTTTTGTTCTAGAAATGTAAAAGGAAAGATCATAATTTATTCATATGGCGAATGAATATTTAATCAAAGATAAATTGCGAAAAGTTCATTATGTTCCCGTAGCCTTTATGCTCATGGCATAATAAATATTGCACTTCCGCCTCTTAGTATAGCGCGGTAAATTTATGTTACATTTTAACAGGAAATGGTAATCTGTGTGCTAAAGGGATATGTGGGATACTTTTAGTTCCAATTTTATTTTCAATTTACTCAAATTTTATTTGTGGTTATGCTCGTATATGGTTATTCTACATACATATACGAGTATGTATTTGTACGACATAACAGCACATACATTTACCTATACAATTTCGGTAGATACATGAACATATACACAATATAACGATTGACCAAACTATAGACGAATAGTTATTTTGTGGTTTATTTTAGTTCTATGATTAGAGTCTAACCATGTTTCGATCAATTTCGAAACAATTCGAATACACAAATTCTAGGCTGATGTTTATAATTACGGTATAGATATTTTGTGTATATGATGTGTGGATGAGGTGTTTAGTGTGTGCGCATAGTTTGCTGGGTGTCACCAATCTAATAATTGTGTTATGAAAATAAAATAATTAATTCAATAGTAATATAGTTTTGGAGGTGAAACCCCCTCACTACTCAACCCCCACCTCCTCTTCCAATGTAAACATAATATATACATGTATGCCATGAGCAATAGTAGTTGGGGCTTATATATGAACATAGTGGTAGAAAATTGTTATGTGGTTTTGCAGTACGTAGTTCCATAGGATTTTATGTACAAAAATTTTTTGTTATTTTTAATTAAATATCACTTATGGGGAAATTATATTCATTTAATAATTTTATCTTGATAATTTTCCGAATGTTAGGGTTTATAGTAAAAATAATAATAATTCTATGACATACAAAAAAATATTGTGTGCTGGGTTAAGTAATTTGTGGCGCCATTGAATGGACTAGTAAAATATTTATTATCTAATTACTAGTACTGTTATTGGTTATTAAAAATGGTTAACAGTTTTCACCACGTAACCTACTCATTCAAGGGTTTAGTCCATTTTAGATCATGTAGGTTAAAGCTAACCAAGAATAATTGTTCGATATACGCCGCGTAAAAAATGGTGCTGCAGTGTGTAGGATCGAAGGGAATAAATAATTAAGATTTCAAAACAATCCTAAGGAATCTGACATGGAGTAGGCAGGATTAAACTAACCGATGAAAAAATTAATAAGAAAGGGCTGCCCACCAAAGTCACACGACTTTGAATCGATTAGAACTGCTTTAGGATTGGCTCGTCGCACATATATGCATCGGATCAACAGAAAATCTATGAAGAGTAGTCACTGTGCTGTTATTAAAGCTAATCGAAAATATTTTAATATTTAGGAGTAAAATAAATATTATAGGATTTTTCTGTTTGCACACCATTGAGTCATTAGATCAAACACTATGTTGTCTCAAACTTACTGATGGTATGTACATTAAAGTGCTTAGCCATTTTTAATGTTGCTGCTGTGATGGGACCTGATATTGGGTGTTTTTGCGACTTCGGTTCCGATTTCGGGAAAATTCATTTAGAGGATCCTTCGGTAGGGGGTACCCTTCCTTAATTTTTTTATCTCGGTTCAAACAACTTTGATGAAAATTGTCAAATGGGATTACCGAATACCAGGAATCGATTGCAATGGATTTTGACCTTTGAATGGATTTTCACCTCAAACGAATTTGATTAAATATGCAGAAAAACGATTTTCGAGTATCAGAAATGTATTGCGATGGGTCCAGGTTTCGGGAACATTATTCCTGGTGCTCGGGCTCCGTTTTTTAAGTATTTTCCTAATGTACCACGGATCGTTAACTATATCGCGTAGCACTTTGTTTTGATAAGTTTGTATTATTTTGGTGTTGGTTTTCTTTGTACAGACAGTATTCCGTAAGCCTATACAAGCACCTGTTGATATAATAGTAATTTATTTTCGGTTGACAATTCCGAATTTTTCCCGCGCAGCCATTACTTTATTCGATATTTGATATTGTTCATCTTTTTTTCTTGTTAACGTGCACTTCCCACCTGAGCCTGGTATCTTTGGTCATCCCTAGATATTTAGCTTTAATTGCATACGGAATCTGCCGACCGTTACTGTAATCAGTTTGTAACTGACTTTTAGATTAGTAAAATTCACATGCTTGGATTTCGATTCATTGAGCCTGATACTCCACATTTTTGTCCATTTTATCATTTTGTCACATGCTTCAAGAATAGCTCGGAATATTCTTCATATTTCACCCGAAAGTGACGTTTCTCTATGTATGATTTTAAAATCATATAATATTATTTTAGTAATCTCTATGTAGTTTGAAGAGTAAACCTCTGTGTGTGAAGAGTAAACACCTTATCGAAGGCTTGCACCATCTCTAAGAAGATACTAGAGCAAATCTTTTTCCTCTCTAGTGTATTCCCAATGACTTCTGTAAGCCTATGAACCCGCTCAATAGTTGAGTGTTTCTCTCTGAAACCAAACTAGATATTCTGAGATATTTTCTTTGTTCTATAGTTCGTTTCAATCTTTGGAGCAACAGCCTCTCAAATAATTTCGCCAGTGTTGGTAAAAGTGAAATTGGCCGGTAAGATTTTCTATCATTCGGTGGCTTGTCCGGTTTCGGAATCATTATTACTTCTACAACTTTCCACTGCAGTGCACATGTTTTTTCCTGTGGATCGCATTGATTATCTTTCGAGCTACAGAAAGCGGTTGGAAGAAGTGATATTTTTTGGAAAATTCGAATAGGATTCTGCGATATGACCCACAGGTTTCGTAATGTGCTTCGATAGTGTGGGATGTTAACAAAAACATTGGGGGTACAAATATGTTTCGAGGGATCTATAAAAGATGGCGTAACTAGCATTAAATGGCATTGAGCCATCGTTTAACTATATTTATGTTAAAGCGTTATCATTTCCCTGTGTAAACAACATATTTTTTGTGCTCTAACCATGTCAAACTTGGTTAAGCAGTTCTTTGTTTTAATTTGAAGAAAATTGCACCTGATGGACGTCGATTGTTGTGTGAAGCATATAGAACATGCTCCATCAATAAAAACATGTGAGTACTGGTTCCGCTATTTGAAAAGTGGCAATATTGACACCAGTCAAAAAGAACGCGTAGAGAGATCAATAAAGTTTAAAACCGCTGAGTTTAAGGCGTTATTGGACCATAACTCATGCCAAACTCAAGAGGAGTCACTTTGTGAGTTTGACTCAACAGACCTACACTTACATTGACGAACGAAAAATAAAATCAATGTCGCAACGCATGCAGAAACCGTTACCGTTTCACAACGAGTTCACTCAGAAAATTACTTCATATTACGGGTTTCAGCAGCCGCTTCATCCAACATCGACGTTTCAGCATAACAACGAGATCAAAAGGCTTCATTACCGTACCCGAGCTCAATTGGTTATTCAAGTTCTGTTCAAGAATCAAGAAGTTAATCCGAGGAACATTTATTACACAAGAGCCCACTTCAATCTCTGAATCCTAACCTAAACATCCGATTATCCTTCCCTAAGACAATCGCAGCATACTAATTTACTTATTTCACAAGTATATCACACAACGCTACACAGTTGTAAACAGCTGATGCTGGCTACGAAAACACTATTGGATCTTAAGCATCGAAAGCTTGGTGCACTCGCTCAACAGCGTGCCAGCAACTGATGGCCAATCCTCCAACGTAACGCAGCGTAGCTTATGCAGGTTTAGTATTAATCAAAATACACAAAGAACGTGGCGGTGCATAGACAAAAGGGTTACATCTGCATTTTCGTCCGCTTATCGACCAACGCACTACATTTTGGAGTTCATGTTCGAGCTCCCCACAAATGCATTCATCGCATCGCAAAAAAACAGAAAATCCAAAGCCTATATAATGATTATGCAACATCTTCGTCGTTGCGAATCGTCAATTAACATTCCTGCATCAGCATAGCACGGGAGATGTAAATCCTACGAGATCGATGCATGATTGACTACATACATTGACTCAGGATGGTACCACCTGCAACTTTATTCCTCCCTCTTCACCGCATTTCGGCGGCTTGTGGGAAGCAGGAATAAAATCGAATAACCATCACTTATGTCGTACCATTATGGGCGAAACCTTACTCACGTCCGAGGAATTAATTACACTGCTATGCCAGATCGTCTCGACCGACGTGCACCAAGTCAAATGACCCTGATGACTACACAATCCTTACTATAGGGCACTTCTTAATCGGAGAGGCACTGATCATTACACATGAACCAACATTATTCGATATGAAAACGAACCATCTCAATCATCACCAGCATCTACAGAGAATGTATCACCACTTCTGGAAAATTTGGTCGACGGGATACCTTTATCGATTACAGCAATGACCAAAATGGTTGGTCAATTGGAGCGCATGTGGGAATGCTGTATACAAGCGACTGGCAACAAAGCTGTGCCTGCTACCTATTCCAGACAACCAGAACAAACAGTAAAGTATTAAAATACTTTAGAGCGGCCAGCAATATTTGAAACGACTCATAAATATAACAATAACATTTATGTAGCTATCAAAATCCACACATTCATCGGAAAACTGTTCTTCTTACCTCGAACGATCGAGCCGACTGCGATAATCACCATAAACAATTCATAAATATATTTTGTAGTAATCGCAATTAAATCATTTTTTCATATTTTCGCAATTTTTCTCCAACAATCCTAAATAAAGGGGACTTTAACAAATTCCTAAAAACTTTAGGAGAATCATTGGGGGAGGGGGTTCAAGGGGTGATCAAGGCTAGTTTGAACTAGAGGTAAAGAGCACCTCGGAGCAGTGACAGAATGTGGATGTAATTGACAATTTACTGGAAAATCTACTATCTTTCCCACAGATGTCAATAAAATACCCGATCAACTCAACTTCTTTATAACTAAGAAGTTAACGATAACTTATTTAGTATCGAAAAAGATTTTGACGGTTTTGACTCGAGCCGAAAAACCAGTTGCAAAAAAAATAAAAATCGTGCCGAAAACACAGCATAAGGTATACTGAATAAATTGATCCAGCGAAAGAGAAGAGTATTAAAGAATATAAAAATGAAGCAATGAATACGTACCGACGATCATTACACAAATGACAAGATACTGACTATTCATTGTGAAAGACAACAGAATTAATAACTCGAATAACTCATTATCCATCTATTAGAACGAGCAATGGCAGTTGAGCAATGAACGGACAGCAGAACCACAAGTACGATCAGCTTTTTGCGCAATACTCGAGCTATTGAACTGTAAGTCAGCATCATATGTATAGTGGACACTACGCATTTGTTAAGTCTAGTAAACTAAATTTGAAGAATAAACTCCTGCAGGAATAGTACGAAAAAATCTTGAAAATTGAAAATAACATTTTTTATAAAATTCACAATCCCATAATTACTCATCTCGGAAGTTGCTGTACCTAGTATCCCATCTTACTAGGAAAGAATTAAAAGAATAATAAAAAAGAAGCCATGAATAACTTCCTTTGGCTATATTGTACAGAATAAATCATAAATTATTTTGGGAATTGATAAAAATTTAAATTCTTATTGAGGAATCGAATTAATGAAAAAAAATTATAATTTAAAAAATTTAAAGTAAACACATATTTTATAGTTAGAATTACCTAGAATATTATATTGGTTTCAAAATCCTTCATAAATGCCTTGAGCTTCAGCATGTCCAATACTTTAAAATTTCAATCTTTCTAGTTCTAAAATTTATATCAAAAATATTATAACCAAAATTTGCTTAATAGTGATTAAAGACAGAGTAGCGAGACAAATTTACAATAATTTGATATCATATTTAAAATTTAAATTTAAATAATATACTAATATTTATTATATGACAGGTGTTATATTATACATACTTCCACAACATTTTTTCAAAGATAATTTCAGCTATTGACTATCTGCTTTTCAAGCTGACAATAAATTAGATCCATTTTTTTCTAGCCAATCAACCAAACAATGTACTAGTAACCTCTTATAGCACAGACAGGAGTGGGTGTGGGTGGTTTTCCCGTATAATATAACAAAATTTATATTCTTGATTAATTGCCAAAAATAAGTTATAATTTAGTTAGTTTTTGAGGTTTATATAATCATCCCCGAATTTCAACAAAAACAACAATAACTATAAAAGGAATGAATGAATGATTGCTATCACCAATGGCACACCAACAAACAACCATTTTACCACCACATCGTACCGAAATAAAAATAAGAAACCCATAAAATTTACAAATTACTTTAAATTATTTTTAAGATGAAGAACGAAACGAAAAAATTGTATAATTTATTATGTTTTCCTTAAAAATTTAAAAAAAAAATGTTGTATCCTTCGTACGAGTATAATAGTACAAAATATATTATATAAAACTCGACATGACGTCATAACTCTTTTATACCATGTCCCAGTTTAGTTTTAGTTTCCTTACTGAAAAAATCCATTTTTTCGGTTTTAAAGTGCATCCATCAAAATATTTCATACCAATATATAAACTCTTATGGGAATGTTCCGGTTTTTATAATACTTTATATAGATTTCTTCATCCTTATTATCCTACTTCTTGAGCTCCCTTGCTGTTCTTCCTATATTATGTCGTTTTTGTCTTAGAAAAAAACTTTTTATTTTTTTTTCTGTTTCCTTGTATGCTCGGTTATTTCTTGGAAAATGTATAATACATACATTATTATAACAAGGAAGGAATTAAAATTAACCATTGATTGTGACGGAATTGAGGGTATTCATTTCATATACACGGAGCGGACTGAATTATGAATTTATATTAACAAAAAAAAAAAATGTTTTTTCGGTCTAAGTAATGGTTGAATTCACCTGGGCTGCTAAAAAGTATTTCGCATCCATAATTCGAAACCAAAACAAAACCCATAAAATCCATTGATCGCATTCTGCCTTATATAAGTATGTGACTGGAATGCAGAAGCACAAGAAGTTCAATTCTATATTTTTTTTTCTCATCGATACATATACGATAAGCTATTCAATTTTCTTATGATTTCTTATTTTGATGTTATTATTTCCTTTTCTGGTTTAATGATTCTGTATTGTGTGTATGGGAGATGGGATTTGGCATTTTTTTATTGGGCTGGGAATTATTTTTTGATATTTTCTTTTGAATGCTTTAATTGAAATACATAACACGTCACGTTGTTTGAAGTTCAGTACTGCCTGATGGTTGGTATATGGACCACATCTGTACACGATTTTGTATTGACCCATGTATTTCGCATGACTTATGAAGTTTGGTTAACCTTGTCGCCATAACTGAAGTCACAAGTTGGTAAAAATTATGACAGTTTTATATACTTGTACCACACAACCGAAAAAATAATAATTTCCTGTATTTAGAACAAAAACAACAAAAATGCCAGTTCTTTTTATTTATTGTGTGTTTCGGTTCGGTCATGTCGCAAAACATTTCTTTTCGACAGTTGTGGTGTTTTGTTGGGTTCGTTTTATTGCCTTGACTGACCCCTTTTTATGTTTTTCTGTTGGTTGGTTTCCCTATTGTTCTTATAGTACGTATTGTATGTACGATGTTACTATTGTTGTTGGCGTTCTACGTAAATGAAGAATAATGGAATATAAATGTTCCGTCATTCTTTTTAACGCAATTAAAATTAATTTTTTCTCATCAAACATATTTTTATGGGATCATGGTTTAATATGAATATCCATCACATTTTTTTATATAACGAAACAGTAAAACTGGTACGGGTATCTTCTAGATATTAATCCCTAAAATATTAAACAGCTAATCGCCGGGATAAACAGCCGTATCAGGTTGGTTAACATTTTTATAAGCCAATAGTAAATGGCGGCCAAAATTTCAAATTTAACTAAACAGTAAAAGTGCCTTAATACTGACGTGATATGATAATTTAGTCATTTCGTTAGAAAATATAAAAATTAATAACGTGTTATTGGCTATACTTTGAAAAACAGAAGGGACTAAGAAATTTAAATATTTTTACGTAATGCTTTACCGAAAACAAGATTGTTTAAAAGACAAACGAATAAAAAAATTTAATAGCAACAAAGATGTTACGTGAACTTTATAATAATTGAATACTTCTTTTCAATACCAGACGAGTTAATTAGTGGCTTACTTTCTGGTAATTACCTTATTTCGTGTAATCTAAGAGATGATGGTTTGTATTGGCGGTCAATGAGAAAAATCGAAGAAAAATTTGTCGAAAAGTTTCTACTAATGCTATCACTTTTACGCCCATAAATCGGCGAAATGAGTAATACATTTTCAGCGGTAAACTACAGTGAAAACCGACTATAAACAGGAAATATAAGCACGTGTTAAGGGAGGAACAAAAATTGAACTGAAATTTAGCGGTGGCGGTATCAAAGGAACACGGTCATTCATATGGTGTAGTCCAAGAACTTATGAAGGGGTATCTGGGTAAGGGTCATATACACTCTACATGGATAACTCTTATTGCAGTGTTGACTTGGCAGAAGCGTTAGTTAGTCATCAAACTAATATGTGTGGAACTTTACGACCAAGCAGGAAGCGAAACTCGTCATATATTATAAAACGTAAACTAAAAGCAGGCGAAATTTCATACAAATTGTGCAGACTATAGCGGGTGTTTCTTTTAAACTGAAACGATCAAATATCTCGAAAAATAGCCACTCTACGGAAAAAATGTCCATAATCAAAATTTAATCATACCGCGGGGGAAATACATTAGTGCAAAAAAAATAGTCCCCCACCCCCGCTTTGTAGGTGGGGCGGGGGTAACTTTTAAACTAAGAAAGGAAGCCATATTTTTTATTGCAGATACGGATTCTACGACTAAAAGTACGTATGATTTGAATGAAATATTTTGTTCGGTTCATGATAGATGGCGTTGTAATCGACGCAATTCAATTTTTTCAATTTCTTCTTCTTAGAACACACGAATTCGATTCTGCAATACGTTTGAAATAAAAAACATTACGTTTTCATTGGAAATACTCGAAATTCGTCATCAAAACAATGTATTAATGTAAATGACAGGTGAATAAAATAATTTTAGCTTAAAATAAGTGTTCAAAATGATGGCCTGCGACTTCAATGCACTTATTAATACGCATTTCAAATGATTGTACACAACTGAGAAGTGTGTTTGGTTGAATTTCAGCACACGCATTTCTGATTCGCTCAATCATGTTCTCACGTGTTGTTGGTTCTTGTTTGTAAAGTTTGTCTTTGAGATAGCCCCACAAAAAGAAATTTGGCGAAGTAAGATCTGGTGATCTGGCGAGCCAATTTATCGGACCAGCTTTACCGACCCAGCGACCATTGAAATCACGAACAAGATTTCACGTGCCACCACCGAATAGTGTGCAGGACAACCATCATGTTGAAACCACATGTTCCGTCTCACTTCTAAGCTCAAATTTTCAAGTAATATTGGCAGTTCAGGACGCTGATGTTCAACTTGACGAAGCCAGTGCGGATTTGTAAAACTCCAATAATGCATGTTGTGTCGATTAACTGTTCCATGGTTTGTAAAAGACGATTCGTCAGAGAACATTACGCAACGAAAAAAATTGGGGTTTTGTTGTATTTGTTCACGTGCCCATTGACAAAAAGTTACCCGATTATGAAAAACAGCGCCATGAAGATCTTGGTGTAAAGACACATGATATGGATGATACTTGTGCCGTTTTAAAATTCTCCAAACACTGGTGAGGGACAATTCGGAATCGCGAACTATTTCTCGTGTACTAACATGAGGATTATGAGCCACTGCTGCCAATACAGCAATTTCATTATTTTCTCCAGTGACTGTTGCTCTACGGGTCCTCTTTTTCGGTTGAACATTTCCATCAGTAATAAATTGTTTGATAGTACGGCCAAATGAAGCACGTGAACGAATCCTATCCGGAAAACGTTGAGCGTAAATATCAACAGCATTTTCAAGATTTCTGCCAGCTTCTCCATAAACCAGAACCATTTCAATTTTTTCTGGCACAGTTAAACGCTCCATTCTAAAGTATTTTATCGTTTATTTTGCAATTACGAAAAACATGAAGATAAGAAATAACACAAACATTAAATGTGATTTACAAAACTGAATAAATTGTTTTGATGACGAATTTCGAGTATTTCCAATGAAAACGTGATGTTTCTTATTTCAAACGTACTGCAGAATCGAATGCGTGTGTTCTAAGAAGAAGAAATTGAAAAAATTGAATTTCGGCGATTACAACGCCATCTATCATGAACCGAACAAAATATTTCATTCAAATCATACATACTTTTAGTCGTAAAATCCGTATCTGCAATAAAAAATATGACTTCCTATCTTAGTTTAAAAGTTACCCCCGCCCCACCTACAAAGCGGGGGGTGGGGGACTATTTTTTTGCACTAATGTATTTCCCCCGCGGTATGATTAAATTTTGATTATGGACATTTTTTCCGTAGAGTGGCTATTTTTCGAGATATTTGATCGTCTCAGTTTAAAAGAAACACCCGGTATATTGTTTTAATTTCGGGCATCGGCAGGGTTGACCAAATGGTTTTATACTATGCATATTCAAGAGCGTCTTGGTATCCGCTGGTACATGAAAGTTTTTTCCACTTGCTGGATGTAAGCATTTGGAACTCGTGTTGGTTTTACAATAAAAATAATGTAGACCAACCATTGCCTTAATTAGAATCACGAGAAAAAATTATGAAGTATTACTTAGGAAAACGTTCTGCTCAACGGCCATTCAATTCAAGTCAACCAATAATGGGACATTTCCCAGACGAGGTAAAGAATCGCAAGACATCTCGCCAAAGTAGCACAACTGGTAAGAGGACTGCGGCCGTTTTGTTGTATTTGTAAAAGCAAGGAAGGCGAGTAGATGGATGCATGTAAAAAAAAAATTCGAAATTTGTTTTACTTTTTTACGAATTACGCTTTGTTTTTAAGTTTCACTCATATAATAATGGCCAACATCGAATTATTACAAATAGCGGCCTATTTGTTAAAACAGAAAGCTATCCGTAATAAACAAAATAAAAACAATGTTCAACACGAAGAGAACATGAAGTGTTCAGTCATACAATCTCCAAGGAATTCAGTGCGAGGATGAAAAGCTATATCGAACAACTTTGAGAATGACCTTGATCCAGTTTGAAAATTTTTTGGAAAAGGTGCGACCGTTTATCCAAAAATAAGACATTAATTTTAGGTATTGTATATCTCGCGAGGAACGGCTTCAAATTACATTGGGGTATTTGGTTACATGTATAACACTTCTAAAACATAGAAAGAACCAATTTCTACGTTACTTTTTGTAACAGGTGAGACACAAACATTGTTTTAATATGTATTCAATTTATTTCAAATAAAAACTTAATTATTCAAAATATACATCTTTTTTCATTTCACTCATATTGAACTTTATTTAGATCATTAACGTGACAATCCACAAGATACATACAATACTACTCGCACTTGTTTAATATTTTTACAAAGCTTGTCGTCAGCTGTCACATAAAAATGTAGTGGTCTACCGCCTCTTTCTTTCTTTACTAATTTTACAGTATTTTATGGCCATTTTTAGCGGCTAAAAAAGTCAGAAGAAAGCCAGTATCATAATACCATAAACCAACCAATCATCAGCCATGGCGATTTAATGAATACAATTGATGAAATTGAGGATGGTTGCGGTCCGAATGGTATTCCAGCGTTTATCATTAAAAAAATCACGCTAACAATTTATCCTACCACTAATTTTACTCTTAAATTTGTCACTACGTAGAGGATTATTCCACACTAGATGGAAGACATCGAAAATTACACCGATGTTTAAATCAGGGAAATGAAGTGATATTTCATGCTAAAGGGGAACTGTTACAACAATGATACCGAAGTTAATTGAAATTCTTGTGCGTAAAAGATAAAAGAATTAAAAATATTATTCCAGGACATCGGTCCAATTTCCAACATGGCTTTATATCTGATGATAAATCCACAACGATAAATTTAGTTGAATATACAAGTAATGTTCTTAACGTTTTATAGTTTGGCTTTTCTGCGGATTTTGTCAATTGGTCTTTCTCATACCTGTCAGATAGATTACAATATATTGAAATTGGAGCAAAAAGATTTAATACAATAAAAACCCCCTCTGGTGTTCCACAAGGCGATGAAATATCTAATGCCAATTTTATCGCATCCGGAACTGTGTGGATGATCTTAAAATTTTCAGAAATATTGCAAACTCACAAGATACCAAATTACTATAAGCCAACATAGATAGAATCGATGAATGGTGTGAAGTTTCCACCGGAAAAAACACCAGCAATTAGTGACTATGATATCAATAACATAAAATAAAAAGAGTAAGTGAAACAAAATATTTGGGCGTGATGTTTGTTGGAAATATGTAATTTAACAAATACACTGACCTTATTATTGCCAAGGCGAATTATATGCTTGATTTTTTCAGGGAATGGACAAAAGACATAACCGTTCAGCGTACCTTGCCCATCTTACACTTCAGCTATATCAGATCTCAACTGGAATATGCATGTCTCAATATGGTGATCTTTCTATCAATCTATATTGATAGAATAGAATCATCTATATTGATAGAATAGAAAGTATTCAGAAACAAGTGTTATTGTTTATAATGAAAATAACTGATTGGGACTACGAACATGATCTTCCAAACGTAGCTCGTCTTCAAGTCTGCCAGATAAAAAAATAATAAGATCTTGACTCTGGCTAATAGACGAAAAATATTTGGGCCACCACTCTTGCAAGCACGTACTCCTGGGAACAACGCACTTATCTAACATTCTCGGAAGCCTAAATATTCGTGCAATTAATGAAATGACAAAAATGTTTAAAGAAGAAGTACAGGAATTATTGTGCTTCTCTAGATCAAGCGACGACTTAAAAAGAAAACTGAAGAAACACTTTTAGCTACATTGCTAAGATTATCATTACTATTATGTTTCTGTACTATTATTCTGACTTGTGGTTTAATTTATATGGTCTGGTTTTTTCTATAATTTTAAAGCCACAGATTTTTTTTTGTTCTCGGAAATTCTATTTTTCATGCCTAATGTGCTCCATAAAGCAAACATTGATGGAATTAAAATAATTGTATGCAAAATAAAAAAAAACCATGTAATACATTTTTTTTTTTTTTTCAAAAAGTTACTTAATAATTTTTGTATTTTATTTCAAATTTAAATTTATCAGACGATCGACTAAAAAATTGTTACTCTTGATTTTGAGATATTATCAATTCAAAGTTGTGCTTGTTGAAAAAAAAAAATATTGTAAGTTGTTAAGGTATAACCAGAACCAGAGATACAGCAACAAAATACATCGACAAAATACATTTTGTCTGCCGGCTTTGTCGCTTTGGTAAGCACAACAAGAGCGTTAGCGATGAAGCGACAAAAGAAGATATCTAATAACAACATTACCTTAAAATATTTCATTTGTCGATGACATTATTAGTAATTGTTACAAAAAATTTAAAATATTAATCAAATGGATTTACAAAAATCAATAAAAATTGTAAACATTGTTTACATACAGTGTTTTTTTTATTCATTCCAAAGGAGGAATAGAAAGAATAGAATACTGATCACGTGACCTTAAAATATTCCAAACAGAATGTAATAAAAAACGATTTGGAAGGAATGGAATAGATATTTGACAGTCATTATTTAGTTGTCTATTATTTACAGTGTTGTGTATGTACTACATTAAAAAACAAACAAACAACCCTTCAAAACAAAGAATATTAAGAATACTAAGATTAAAAATTTTCCTTTTGTTCTACCTTTTCATCCAGTACGAAAAGAATACGTTCCGAACGTCTAGAATAAATAAAAAAAATAACAAAAAAAAGAATAGAAGGAATGGAATGAATAAAAAAACAAAATATGTCATGTTCGGAACGTCCGGAATATTTGGAATGAATAAAAAAAAAACACTCATAATGACAGTTCTAATTTTACCAACATAAAAATCTGAAACTTTTATTGGTAGCACTGCAGCGCCGGTTACAAAATTAAAATAGAATCTAAAAAAATTCGGCAAGAATGTCGTTGTCGCCAGCGACATTGGTTGTGTTAGCATCCTATGGTTTACGTGTATTTTAATTTGACAGGCGTTGAATTTTGTCTCTGTATAGTTCTGGTTATACCATTAGAAGTAAAAAATGTATTGTATGATTTTGTAACAAGCATAATTAAAGCCGTCTTCTAATCGCAGCAACCATGTTGAAATTTCCGAAAATATTGTTTTATGTATTTTTTTGCCGGTATTATTGATTCGAGCAACCAACTACTCCCTAGTCTGAATGTTTGTTGCGTAGATCTTTTAAATATCCCCATACATAAAAATCTAGTGGTGTTAAATCTGGAGATCTAGGTGCTCAAGCTATAGGTCCATTGCAACCAATCCATGGCCCTGCATAATTTATACCAACCCGACCACGAACTTGTGTTCCACAGTATGCAGGACCTCCATCTTGTTGATACAAGGAAGTATTTCTCATGATGACTGGAACTGAATCTAGTGCAACGGGACCTGTTTCATTCAAAAGTAGTAGATAGGTTTGTGAGGTCAATCTTTCAGGCAGTAAACTTAGCCCGATAAAATTATTTTCAATTATACCACATCATACATTAACAACACTAAATCGAAATGATGAGTCTCGCTTAACATGTGAATTTTCTGGTTGCCACTAATGAAGATTGTGGTAAGTTGTTACTCGACCCCTCGTAAATGTCGATTCGGCTGTCCATAAAATGAATGACAAACATGAAGGATTATGTTGTTTAAGAGTAAACGACAGAAATTTGTTCTCTTTGGTAAATCGATCGGTAATAAGTCTTGCACTGGAGTGCAAGGTGGTGATGGGTCTAGATAGTTGCTTCGATGTACTCTCCAGACTTTATTTTTGTTAATTCCAAGTTGTACTGAAAGACGTCTCGTGCTAATGGTGGGATCTCTTCGTACAGAATTCAAAATTTGTTCATCGACATTGATTTCGTATTGAATCTGACTAACATTTTCATATTCATAAGGGAACAATTATAAAGTATTAACCAAAGCAATAGTCAATTACTAAATTGTTTTTTTAATTAGCTATTTGCTGTTTTTAAACGATTGCTTTGGTTTTTCATAATTTTCAAGAAGTACATTTATTTATAAAATAAATAAGGAACAATGAGTCATTTTGATAAATAATTTTTTTACTACTAACAACTTGCTAATATCTCAAAAAATATTCGTGATTAGATAAAAAACCGGACTAATAATTTTTTAGTAAATCGTCTGATAAATTTAAATTTGAAATAAAATACAAAAATTATGAAGTAATTTTTTCCGAACAAATGAATTAAAGGTTTTTTTTTATTTTGCACACAATTTTTTTAATTCCACTAATGTTTGCTTTATGGAAAACACTATGGATGAAAATTTTCATTCCGAGAAGAAAGACGAACAACGTGCTTTTAAAATTATAGAAAAACAATTGAGTTTTCATTTTTAGAAGAATTATTGGCATTTACATGATTCAAGGTAATGTGTCGTGCTAAAAAATTTAAAATGCAATTTAAGTGGGTAACGGTTCATTTCCTAGCTACACGCCCTACATTGATCCATGCCTACTCGTTTGGACTCGACCCAATGAGACAAAATGTATTGTATGTTATAATTTGGAATTTTTCTTTTCGGAATCATACGTGCTCGATTTCTTTCAATAAATAAATAAATAAAATACAAATAAAACATTGAAAAAATAATAAATTTCAACAAAAAATTAAAATTACTCTTATTTATTATACGAGAATATAAAATATGAAATCTTAATAAATTTTAAAATTACACGATAGAAAAAACACCCTGCGCACCACCAATAAATCTGTTGATTATAAATTACAAAGAAAAGAGGAATTCAAAATTAACTCTTTAAAATATATTCACAATAAACAGATTCGTACCTAATCCTAACATATAAAATAAATTGATCTAGGCCACTGTGTCAAAATAAACCACCACCCACACGATTACGTACCACCTAAACATCGTAAAAATTTCAAGAGAGCAATAATCTACGAACTAAACCTCCAACAATAACAACAAAAATACGAAAGAAGTAATAATAATTTTAACTTTATAATTTATCAAAGTCGAGTACCAAAAAAAACAATTCAATATTTTATCTTAAAAATTAAAAATATTTAATTTTATTTTTATTATTATTTGGTAATATAAAATATTAATTTAGGTATTTATTTTTAGGCAAAATAAAAAAAAATATTATAAATTGTGCGTAAGATAAATAAAAGAATTACTTTAATTATTCATCATCAGATATTATATAACCCTTTAATGGCAACCGTGGATGGTGTAACGTTGTGAGTCGGAAGTTCATTAAATCAGGCATTCAAAGATTGTTTTGAATTTCGCTCGGTAAGACTGAAACATTTTTAGGGGGAGCATACAATTATATTCGAATTTATTTAGGGTTAACAATTACACCGAATACGCAAAGATATATAAATTTAGGATGAAACTTAAGAATGGGGTAATGAATTAAGTCATTCTACATCTATCAAAAAAATCGTATATACGTTTCCACGGCAAGCTTTAAAATTGTATATTGTTCGTTTCACAACTCAGGTTTAAAATCAAAGTGTGATGTTGTGATTGTGACATCACGATTTAAATGCCTCCCACAACACACAGATAAAGTGGACGTTTAAAAGGTAAAAAAAAGTGAGAAATTTGTGATTATTTTTCTGTTTTTTACAGTCTTGTTATAACCTTGCTGCATCGTCTCAAATCTCAAATACATGCCCATTATTATTATATTTTCTTACTCATTTCATAATGTCTGATAGAAGTATCGCAACAATCGTATATAGTATATCGACGCAACAATACCTAAGGTTATTGTATTTGTTTGGTTATTAACTATTTTTCAATGTTGTGGGAATTAAACTTTTCTATGTGTGCGTGTGTGTGTAAAAAAACACTTTAATTGGCTTTATGATATACATACATACACATTCACAAGTACTGAGTTGAAGGAGAAAATATTTCCGCGTGTGCGTCCATTTATAATTTAGTAATTTTTTATTCAATTCAACTGACCCCGAATTTAACGATCAATCATTAGATAAAATATTTTTTAGATGAAGGTGGATTGTTTGTCACTCACCATATAAAATTTGATATCGAAGAATATTGTATAACTAGATGGTTATCTTCGTACCTGTAAAAAAAAAGAAAATTAAACATTAATTTTAAAATATTTAACTCATTGAACGCCAATCATCTGCTTTAAAATTAATTCATCGGTATCTATCAGGGGGTAATTTCTCAACAGACTTTCAATTTATGATAATGTTTTACTCGTACATACTAATGTAGATGTGCAAAATATTAACCCTAAGGTGAATGTCCGTAACTTTTTGAAGCATGAATAATTAATTCGATTATCGAACGGCTTAAGAATTAATCAGAATTAACTTGTTCTTGTTTTTAATATTTTTCTTAACGGTATTTAGATGCGAATTTTGATTTGTATATTTCTATACATAAGCTACGATCATATATTTTGTATACGCACCATCGCTATAGAACATTATGATGTCATCAGCACTATGTTAAATTGACAACCATTCAAACTACGGGTCACCAATAAAACTAGTTCTAATCAATTACATATTAATCGAATCAATTAAGATTATATCTTTAAACATATGTCGAGGGTTTAAGCTTTAAAACACCTTTCGCAAATAGCAGAATGAAAGAAAAGTATTAATCATTTCCAAAACCACCGTTCTTATTGTAAAATTAGTTTTAGTTCAGTAAATATGTTTATTGATAAAGTTTTTATTTAATCCAACATAAACTCGAAATTGATATAAAAATTATACCTGTCTATCTGGCATTAACATATTAGAATTGTTGCAATTTTGTAATTTTTCTTAAATCACCAACTAGGCCAACACCATAAAATAATTTTAAGATATAAAGACTCCAAAATAGAAATGAACATTATTGAAAACTACTAATTTCAAAATAATAGTTGGTATCTTAAGTTACGCTAATAAGGAATCAACGTCAATTCCGAAAATTTTTAAAAATTGAAGTGCGAATTTTATTTTAAATATTTTATCTGTTTTATTTAAAAATATTTGCAAAAATTAAAAAGGCTTTTATATAGACGCTCTCACTTCCGGTACATCCATTTCATCCAAAACTTTTACTAGGAACACCAAATTTATGGAAAAAGCTTAATATGAAGGGTCATCTCGAACAATCAACCTGTTTTAGGCCGAAGTTTTAAACAGTTTAAAAACAGGTAAAACAGTTTAATATAAAAATCATATACATAATACACCAGTTTCCATCAAATTTCAGTTAAATCTTCTAATTTAAGAAAAAAGGCTAAGGTATGGTTTCATTCCGATCAATCTTGTTTGGGCTGCAGAATGGCCGAATTTTGGTGGATACCCGTTCTTATCAAAAAACAATCATTATCGCTTAAATTTTAAAAAATTAATCTGAACCAATTTTGTAATTTAATTTTTTGGCTTTATTCGTTTCTCGTAAATCCTATTCTATACAGAATACTTTATTTTGGAAAAAAAGACAAAAAAATTCAATGGAAAACTTGTTTATCAAACATCGATTTTATTCCGTGTAAAAGCAGGATTCTATAAACATGTGGGGAATATAAGAGCCGGTGACACCATTAGTAGAGAGTGATCAATAAAAATACAAAGTTAGCCCAATACTCAAACCATTTTCAAAAATTCATTCATTGATTGAAAAATAATTCAATTTGTACATTTAAAATTTTAAAAAATTTAAAAATTGACGAAATATTTGAAATTCAGGAAACGAAGCACGGGCGTAGCACAACGGGCCACAATTTACTGCGTACCAATTAAATTTGGTGATTATGAATAATAAGTAATGACCGGTAAAAATGACAAAAAATCCGTGATATTTATCAAATTTTCCAAAGACACTGAAAGGATAAATTTTCACCGATAATTTTTCTCCAAATTTCCCAAGTGTTTTCAGACTCTAAATATTAGAAAAACAACCGATAGTATTGATTAGTTGTGGAATTTTTTGAGATATTGGCCAGAAACTGAAAAGAGCTTATATGGCGGCAGAAAATCAATAAATAGTAGTGAACATTCTAATCGATAAATTTTCCCCAAAATTTCCATGTAGTCTCAGTATGGCCTTATCTATTAAAAAAACAATCGAATGTGTTTCTTGTGGGAGTTTATGCGATATTGACAAGAAACTCAAAGGAATTTATATGGCCGCAGAAAATCAAAAATAATAGTGAAAATTAAAACCGATAGTTTTTCCTCAAATTACCCAAGTGGTCTCAGCATGTCCCTAGCTATTAGAAAAACAAACGAAAGTATTAGTTAGTTCCATTTAATGTAATAGAAATTTAAAATACTTTGCGTTGTATTTGAATTGGGTGCTGAAATCGAAAAAATTTGAGAACTTTTCAAATTTGCTAATTTTCGAGACTATCGAATAAAACTGCAAGGCAATGTGATTATGTTCTTCAAATGATTAGTGAGACACATCGTTACGATGACCTACATAACTTCGCAGTGAATAGTGTTGACCCTATTACAGATGCTCCAAATCATTTACCGTGTACTTTTCAACCAGTTTTTAGTGGATCAATATGCTAAAATTGAAACAGAGCATTTGATATTTATTGGAACTCATCAAAGACAGCTAAGAATGGAAAACTATATTAACAGCAGCAAAAAAAGTCCGCGTTGTATGCACGCACGCACGTAAGTTGCCTTTTGGTTTACGTATATCAGATCTTGAGAAGACTCTCCTCTTCAACAAATTGATAAAAGACACATGAAAGAAAGACGGTGCACAAAAAGGATTCAACTTTGGTAAATATAAAGCTTATTTTGAAAATTGTTCACGGATTTACTTTAATCCCCATAATCTACGACAACATGTTGAAAACACGCAACAAGCAAACAACATTCTTGCTGTTTTTTAAATTATGTGAAAAAGACGTACTTGCAAAAACTCTGATGTATGAGGAAGTACTGTTCTACTACGCGTATATGAAAAGTAAAAAACGTGTATTTAATCGAACCAACACGGTTACCCATTGGAGGGGTTCTCTAGAACTTTTAAAGACAATGCATTGTGTAGGATGTGTACGGTGCATCCTAACAATAGTGCATGCTATTATTTGCATCTATCTACTGCACACGGTCAGGGGACCAACTTCGTTTACGTTCTTAAAGACAGTGCGAGAATGGCAGAGGTGAAAAGAGAAGGAAAAATAGCACTTGCATCAGAATCTTCTGGGATTGCTGCCAAACTACTGCCTGATGGCAAAACAATACTGAAACAGTTTCAAGAATGCTGTCTTTTTGTATGGAATATTATCGGTAACGGGTTATCGATAAGATCACAGTTCTCTTTTGCGGCAATGGGCCTCTGACAAGCACTACTTGTAGTGACTAATGCTCGGTCTTCATTCGCAAAAATTTTGTCAAAATAGGCGAGAGAAGGCCAAACATAAGGATGTACCAGGGCCTCGGCGAAATATACCTGTATATGGCCGAAGATTCAATGATTGCGTCTGACAGTCAACATGCGAACTTGTCTTCGATATGACGTTTAATATTATTAGTTTCGTAAACTGTGTAACGCTTTTTATCTATTAAATTTTTATCCATTAAATAAACTTCTAAAGATCTTTTACAAAAGGATGTTGTAATCGATTGTTCTACTCGATGAATCCAATTCAAGCGTGTTTATTTCTGTGTTTTCTGTGAAGGCGCTTTCACGGTTGCATTCGTTCCTACAAATTATCGTAACAAATAATGACGATATTTTTTGTTCGGAGTTTTTGTTCTATCAAGTTGGATTAACTTTATCTTTTTGTCTGAATGTCAGTTAAAAAGACTTAGTAGTAATCGTTCAAGAAATATTTTTTTCTATTTGTTTGAAATTTCAAAAATGAAACAAAATTTTCACATTTTATTGTATACACGGGCCAGAAATTTTTGTGATACACATACGAGTATTTGAATTAATATCAAATAAAATATATTATTATTTTAATATTAACTAATAAAATAGTTATTTTAATTTAAAATGTTCTCAGATTCAGGTATGCTATAATATAATATACATAACATCAGCATAATTATATGCACAACAATCACGTTGTATTGTCACTACTAGAATTTAGATATAAACACTACTCTTTTTTTCTTTATTAGAATTTGTTATGGACCGTAAGTTAATACGATTTATTAAGCAGGAGCCGGTATTGTATGATTCAAGCCTAGGCTTTACAAAAATAATGGTGCAAAAAATATGGCATGGGTCCATGTAGCCGAAGAGCTATTTAAATTTGGGGAAAGGTCAAGTATTTGAATTTATAAAATATTTGATAATATAATGTATTAGATAAATTCTTGTTTGTTAATCTCCAATGTAAAGATTGTCAGGCAAAATGGCGCAACTAAAATTACGATACAAAATTATCGAAATAATTAATAATATCATTATGAGAAAAATTATTGCAGTAATTCCGCTCTTATTCAATATCAGCCACGCGACGTTCAAAACAATTGAAAAAGGCCAAAGGAACATCATCCTCATGAACTAGATTACCATCAATAATGTACCCAACTTACTTTCTAATACTTATTTCCGAAATTTCATCCCAAGAATCGTGCAACCAAAATACCGCATCCTTGATATTAATCTTTTTCAATATTGCTATGTTCTCACTATCGCTTGTTCTATTTGCCATTACCTCTATAGCATCAATTTTTTTCTGTACTTTAGTTTAATCATTTGGATTATATTTTGATCCATTGGTTGACACTTTGCGGTTAAATTTGGAGGAAAGAAGTAGACTTTGATCAATCCATCATCACTTTCTAATGGTTGAACGACCTTATGAGCTCTACAATTATCCAATAAAACGATAGCCTTCGGTTCTAAATGATTATTTTGTAAAAATTGCCTTACAGATGATACAAATTGATAATTGAACCAAACAGCAAAAATATATTTAGTCATCCAAGCGTTTTTAGATGCAGCATACTTAACCGGTAATTGAATATTATTAAATGAGCGAGGATTTTTTGCTTTGCCAATCACAAACAAAGGAAGTTTGTTAGTTCCTGTTGCATTTGAGCATGGCATAATTGCTACTCTTTCTTTAATAATTTTATGTCCACTTGCTGTAGTTTCTTTTGAGTGCACAAGTGTTTCCTCGTCCATCATTTTAAATAAGAGAGCTGTTTCATCAGCATTATACAAATGATCCGCTGTAAATGAATTAGAAGTAATATCATTGAAGAATTGTTCCTTCCACTGCTCCATAGCATCCGTATTGCGTGACAGCTTCTCGCCACAAATTTTTAGTTTTCTTATACCATAACGGCGTTTAAATTTTGCTACCCACTTATTGCTAAATTTTAAAGTATCTGGAATATTTAGGCGAGGTGCAAACAGCTTTGCTTGGTTAATTAAAATGGCCGTATTTACAATTTGATTGAGATCGCGAATTTTTAGAAACCATATAAAAAGCGCCTCTTCTAATTTTTTATAACATCCATATTACACATTTTTGCAACGTTTTCGAAATCTATTTAGCATGTTAGCTTGGAATTCTAAAATTGAACTTTTATTTTTCACATACTCGTTAATACATGAACTGGAAATATTGAATTTCCGCGCTAACTCCGATCTATTACAACTTGGGTTATTTTCGACTGCCTGAGCTATTTGCAACTTCACCTTTAAGCTTAAAGTCCTCTTTTTGCAATGACTTTTTTTATGTTTTATCTCGTACTATTGAAGATGTTACTAACGAATTAATAATATTCCTGATATGAATAAAATGAAAATAAAAATCAACGATTTCTGCTTTTCATATCAGTTAATTAATAAACATACTAGAAAGATTATTTTAAAAACAGGCTACAGTACTACATTATTCTTTTCTTTTTTTTTTTTTGATATCGTCACTACGCAAATTTTAAAATTAAATTAATATTTTATACGATTAGATTTTTTTTTTCCACGAACAAAAAAGGAAATTGAAAAAAACCGTAACAAAAATAGTGTTTTTTGTTTTAAATTTTAGTTTTTACAAATAGTACATTACATAACGCAATAAATTTTCAAGTTTTCGTAAAATCGGATACTTTTCTTTCGTACAATAGGATGTGGCAAAATCGGGTATCGTCTAATCAGAGTTTCGTTAAATCGGGTTAGACCTGTATATATTTAAGGCCAACGGTGTCGAGCATGCCCATGATCAACAAAGTGAATCTAGCAACAATGCCATTTCTCAAGAATTTTTAGACGAAACCTAATTCCAGCTTGCAAACACTTGAAACGAGATACGCTAGTTCACTACTATCACCAGGGCTATGGAGACATACAACATCCAGTATAAAATCAATAAAAAGGAATACATTTTCTGATTTACAGATTTTGATGACCGTAGCCGTAACTCTACTCTGCAGACATCATGGTCATCAATATCCTCAGGGCCCCAAAAATGTTTTTCACTCACAAAAAATATTGATCCAGTTGTTCCCCCAGTATTTGATCAATTACTGGAAACAATAATGAGTAATCAAGAATTAATCACACAAAGGTTCCAAAAACCCCCTTGTCATTGCCAGAATATTATCTCATTTTTCCTATATGCAGCAAATGAGGCCGATACTGTGACGGAGGAATACAAAATGAACCTAAGAATCACAATTTTGAACTTACTAAAACATTACAAATAACAGTAAGAAGATATATTTTAAATCAAATAAAACTTAACGAATTGCTTTTATTAAACTATTTTTTTTATTTTATCATTTATGCAAGTTGGGCATTTTTCCAAGGCAAAATGTCATGTGTTGTGAAATAATTAGAAAATGATTTAATAAGTAAAACGATACCTTTCCGTGCATTATTAGATCCCATTCGTCCAATATTTTGCAAAGCTTCTATATCTGCTCTCCATTTCTCCAAAATTAAATCACGATTTTCACTGTAGTAGTCCACTAATTCTTTGCCAAAATAATTCAAGGAACCGCCTGAATACGTTCTTAACCAATTATGCAAGCAAACTGTGGCTTTTATTATATTTAGAACTGTAGTGGCCGGTAAGAAAAAACAGAAAAATGACTAACGGCCGGTGAGTTGTGCGCCAGATCAATTTTTTATATGAAATCTGGTTTTGCAGGCAGAAAAAAAATCAACGCAAACTTGGTTAAATATATTTATTCCGTGGAAATATTTAGCTAGCGTATAAATATTTGAATGGCCAATTTTTATTGAATAACTTTTTAACTAATCGTTAAATATTTCCATGGAATAAAATATATTTAACCAAGTTTGCGTTGATATTTTTTCTGACTACAAAACCAGATTTCATATAAAAATTTATCTGGCGCACAACTAACCGGCCGTTAGTCATTTTTCTGTGCAACCGGTCATAGGTCTGCTTGCAATAATCGGAAAATGCGCCACTTAGAACTTAAAATGCCGAACGCATTCTCGACGATTCTCCTGGCTCTTGATAATATAATACGTTTATATAATTAAATTAGGTAATCTACACCCAGCGCCATAAAAATGTACGAATTGGTTTATTTTCACTTTCTCTCGTTTGTTTATTCTATGTTTTTGTTTTTCGTTCAATTTTCATTTATTTTCTGTTTTTTTTTCGCTCATTTATTTTTCTTTGTTGTTTCAATTGTTGTCAAATAATTTCTAACGGTGATTGACATAAATATTAGTTAGTTCTAATTAAGCAATCAATGTGTAAAGTTTACAATGGGTCGTTGTAAATTCACTATTGACGAAAAAGCAAAAATTTTGCATCTTTGAGCTAAGTATTACACAAACGTCGGGATTTCTGACGTGACTCACACCAAAATAGCGCAAATTATAAAATGTAGTGAATCCGGAGTAAGTTTTTTAAAGCGATATAGTGAAAAAAACACAATTGCGAGAAAGACTGGCTCTGGGCGAAAGAGAAAGACCACCGATCGCATAGATCGCGTATTAAACCGTTTATCACTAAGGAACAGATTTAATGCGGCTGCTGAGCTAAGAAGAGATTTGTTAGCGGGTCGGAACGCTCGTCTATCGGCGAAAAAGCTCGTCTGCCACTCCTTACCTCAAAAATGAGAGCTCAAAGGTTTAAATTTGTCAAAGAGCGGAAAAATTGGACATCCGATGGCTGGCGGAGAGTGTTGTTTTCGGACGAGTCCAAATTTAACTTATTTGGAAACGACATAAGGATGACAGTTCGACGACGAAAAGGAGAGAGATATTCAACGGAATGCATTTTGCCCATAGTAAAACATTCCCCATACGTTATGGTCTGGGGTGCCATAACAGCATTTGGAATGGGGCATATTCTTCTTCTAGAAGGTTGTGTAAATGGAGAAAAATATAAATAAATAGTTAAAACCTGCGTCTTGCCGACTATTGAGGTTCTGACGCAACATACTGAAAATCATATATTTCAGGATGATTCAGCTCCATGCCCCAGATCACGCCTTGTAAGATTTAGCAGTTGTTGGTAATATAAGCACGTTTATTTTTAAAACCATTTTCATTTAGGTAACAGAATTTAAACAAACTTGGGGGATCGAGTCACTACCATGGCCAGGAAATAGTCCTGACCTGAACATCATTGAAAATGTATAGGCATTTTTGGGTAAAAAGATTAGGCTATACAAGTCAAAAACTGTAAAAGAATTGAAAGAGTTAATTCAGAAAGCATCGTTCGAAGAAATTTCAACCGAATATTTAAACAAATTATACGATTCCATTCCGACTTGAATTAGGGGTGTTGTCAACGCCAAGGGCGGGCCAACTCGCTATTAATTTCATTGAACTTTTGTTTTTTTGTTTTTTTTTAATGTATTTTTTTAATCTAGACATGATTTAGTGCTTAACTTTAATAAAATTTAACATTTTCATAAATAAATTGTTTTGTAGCTTTTTATTTTTGATAAAAACAGCACTTGAAAAATATGCAACATTCATATGGCAAACCTAGAAAATATTCAGTACCCTTAGTTTAGTAGGTTTAAAACATCCGACCACAAAAATATTATTAAAAATATATAAAATATTACAAATATTTTGTTTTAACCAGTATTTCAAAGTTGTGCCATGCAGCAAATAATATCTTTTCCAAAATGTTCCTTTAAATTTAGAATTGTACATTTTTATGGCGCTGGGTGTAGATGGTTGTTGCATGTTTATGGAGGCACATTGAGTAATAATCCTTTCACCGATTTTACAATGTTTAAAAATTCCGCTATCGTTATTGTGCCCCGAAGCGCCGATATAAACAGCAAATTTATAATCAGCATCAATTATATAGCCATCAATATTAGGCAGTAAGAATTTTTATAATAACACGTGCTATTTGAATTTGCAAATGCCTGAAAATTTTAGGATCTTTATATAGTATTATATGTGAAACAGTTTTCAATAAAATATTGTGTTTACCTGAACAATAACGTGCTTACCGTCAATATCCCCCAAACAATTAGGAAAATTACACTTTAAATTAAATTCAGAAGCAATATTTTCGCATACTGGTATTGAACAATTTGAAAATACTATCTTTTTTAGAGCGTCCCATATAGCTCCTATTGTTTCCCTAATAATCGTAAACGTTGTTGACACGCGTATGCGGTAGCCATATGGACCAGTCGACATCATACTGTCTCCACTTGCCAGATATCTAAAGCAAAATATAACAATCTATCTATATATTATTCTTTTTAAAATTTTATGTAATCGATTATCGTAATGTTAAAGAGAGTCTTTCTTCGGCAGTTATTGGATTCTTTGTAAAACCCTCGAATTTACTAATTTGATGTCCTGTTAATCAGAGCAACTCGTCAAATAGTGTCGGCGTCATGCGATGAAAATTTTTAAAAGCTTCAACATCGCTCAACTTCATCTAAGCTGTTAAATTATTATAATAACCTTGTGTAGTATGTTGTTTGGCCATTTCTCTGAAGCCAAATCGTTTTTTTTGCCTTAGATTTGAAGCTTTTAATTGGTTGTGGTAGCAAGGATACCAAGTTAAGATTTCACTAGCAACCATCATGTCGGCGAAAGCAAGACAACATCAATATCTTCAATTATTAAATTTTAAATTATTAGAAGAAAATTTAGTATTTTTAACAAACAATAATTCGCAACTGTCAAATAATTCAATAATTACGGACGAGATGGTAGCAAAATCGTTCCGACAATTTGTCGTCAACTATGAAATCATAAAGACAAGATTGTCGGAACGAATGCAACCGTGAAAGCGCCTTGAGATTCAAGTGTGTTTCTTTCTGTGTTTACAACCGCTTACCCGGGTAAGTTTTCATGTTTTATTGACCAAAATTTTATGGATTTAGGTGACTTATCAGCTTGAAATCTCTAGTATTTTAACAATTATTAAGATTAACAATTATTAGATTAGATTTTGCCAAAATGTATTTATTAATTTAAAATGAAATTACAAATTATCATTCAATACTAAATGTATGGAATTATATGGACATACCCGGCGGTATGCTGGTTGTAAAGGTGAAGGTTAATGATTGGTAAAGTTGCTAGACTTATAAGAACTAAGAATTATTAGACCGTCATATGTATAAACATGCTGCCGAATATTTACGTAGGATAGACACATAAATATGATGAAATTTAGATATATTTTACCTAATCACAACTAACAGAGTTTAATAAATTAGCAAATCTTATCTATAGAAAACGTATTTATGTGTAAAAAATTAACAAATATAGATAATGACTTTGAGTGTGGCGCCCTAGTCGTTCCCGTGATTAACTAATCCTTTCCTTATAAACGTAATGATGATACTGGCAAGGCCTGAGCCTGTATAATTCTAAAAATTCTAAAAATAATATCTTTCTGGCTTTGATTGCCTAATTAAGCGCACCAAACAGTAACATATTGAGTAAAATCACGACCAACG
This sequence comes from Nephrotoma appendiculata, assembly GCA_947310385.1. Lineage (NCBI taxonomy): Eukaryota > Metazoa > Arthropoda > Insecta > Diptera > Tipulidae > Nephrotoma > Nephrotoma appendiculata. Next base: position 147,618,819 of record OX371224.1, read on the forward strand.
CTACAAATATTTTGAACTCTATGAAATTTTCAACTCAAATTGGCGACGATTTCACTAATCATGATGACAACAGTTGGCGGAACTAAAAGTGTCCATTCATTTGTTTGTTTCTGTTGGTCTGTTTCTTTGAGAAGAGCTTAAATTTGTTTTACCAACTCATTTAACAGGGCAGATGACAATTCGTCAATAAACCCACTATAATCCCACATGTATAATCGACATTTTGTGATATATTACGGGAGCAACAAACCGTTTATTTTCGGTTGTATATTTAAGTAGTCATGACAAACTCTGGAATAAATTTTCGAATGGCATCCAAAACTGGACCACCCTGTATGGATATTATAACGCACGTAATCAATAATCATAATTATACACATAAATAAATAATAAATACATTATTAAGTATTTTTAATTGAAAATAAATACAAAAGTAATTTGGATCAATAAATATAAGCCATATTATTTATTTATCTGTAATTAATTAATTAAAGGTTAATTTATTTATTCAATTACCATTTTTTGTTATTGTTACTATAATTTTTCGGTCTTTTATTTTATAACAAAACTCTTAAAATTTTTTATTTTGGTCTGTTTTGTTATTCGATACTAAAATAATAAATAATTATTATTCCGTATATTACGAAAATAGAATAATTATTTAAAACTAATTAAATTATCTCACACATACATTACTCGGGTACTCATATTATGTATCTGTATTTTAAACATGAAAATAGTTTTACAAACTTTTAGTTTGTAGTTTTTCATGTAAAAGTTTTTTCACAAAATAAAGTTTTTTCTTTTTATACGAAAATAAACTAAATTTTCTACAATATACGTACATGTATGTCTATGTATGTTATGTTTTTATGAGCGTGTGTCTATGTACCCTAATGCATGTAGAAAAGTGATTTTTGTAATAAATAATTAAAAAAATTTAGTTATTAAATTAAATTTAAATAATAGATGTTTTGTTTTTTAATGAATATGTATAAAAGAAAGAATTAGTGAGGTGCATAAGACTTGGTTGTGCTGGAGTCTGACACAGTATAGTTGTTGCAGGAATAGGGTGAGGAGGGGCGTAATGGGGAATGTAAGTTTTCTGACAAAGTTTTTGGGATAAATTACTGGCGACAAGGTGTCGTTGGGGTTTCATTTTCGGTACATACATATACTATAAGAAGTTTTAAGCAGATGTATAACATAAATATTTAGGTATTTTATAACTTGCCAGAAAAGTAGAATAAGTGTTGAATATACGAGAGTCGATCAATAAGTACCGTATTTGAAAACAGTGGCCCTATTCTGTCTTTCCCTGGGAATAGGGAATTGGGAAAAATGTTTTCATGGCATTTTTGTCTAAATTGTATTTTTCTGGCCTGCTGAGGGAACATGTTTGGTGTTAATATTTTTAAAACAAAGTGAAATGGGAAAATATTTTTCCCAAAAAAAATTTTGTGGAACAAAAGTTTCCCAATTCACAAAATTAAAATAACAGTTATTTAGCTCTTTTATTGTTTTTATTTATTAGTACTTAAGTTTTCGGAACCATTTCGGTTCCATTCTCAAAAGTATGTAAATCAATTTAACAAAAAAATATTTTCTATACAAAATAAAATCGAAATCAAGGCTAACTAAAACGTAGCTATTTTCCTGTAGATATCGCTCGCTACTAGAAAAAATATATTCTTTATTTTAGCAAAGCAACAAAAATTGATATCTACAGGAAAACACTTTACAAAATAAAATTTGACTAAAAACATAAATTGAAAACAATTTTATCCATCTTAAGTAAAATATGAATTGTGTAAAAGCAAAAAATCAAATTATAAAAATAGATCATATGAATTGCCAATGTATGCAAAATCGTTAATTTTGTTTAGAGAATTTGAACTAGATTTTATATGTAACATTTCCAAAATAGATCGTTTCCTGTAATTAGATTGTTTTTCCAAAATTTCTACATCTTCAAAAATAATTTTATGGTTGGTATCTCTAATATGTTCCGAAAGTGCACTTATTTGATTTGAATTTGAATTTCCCGAAGCACCACGTAAATGTTGAAAGAACCGCTCCCGCAAAAACTGTTTAGTTTGTCCGGTATAAATTAGGTTACAATCGTTACATTTAATCCTATAGACCAGATTAGATTCTTTCTTTAATGGTATCGGATCTTTTAATTTTGAAAACAAAATATCATTTAAGCTCATAGCTGAACGACCAATAATTTTGAAATTATAATTTTTAAATAAATGTTTTAATTTTTCGAAAAGATTCTTTATGTAAGGTAAAGATAAATAATTTGTACTTTCAATTTCAGGATTTAATGTACAATTTTGATAACTTCTTTGTTTCCAAATCACTTTATTAATTAATTTTTTAGGATACTGATTATTTACCAAAGTGTTTTCCAAAAGTTTGAAATTGTTGTAATGAAATTTAGTATCGGACAATTTTAGAATTTTTTGAGTTAAAATTTTTATTGTATTAATTTTGTAAGAAATAGGAAGCCAAGAAATAAAATTTAGATAACGACCAGACCAGGTATTTTTATTGTACCAGTCAAAAGAAATTTTACCATCCGGTTCATGAATTAAAAGTAGATCTAAAAATGAAATTTTGTGGTCAATTTCTTTTTCAACAGTAAATTTTATTCTATTATCCAAAGAGTTAAATACATCCAGAAAAATTTCAATTTTGTCTTCAGGGATTGCCGTTATAATATCATCTACATAACGAAAATAAAATAAAGGTTGAAAATCCAAAGAGTTTAATCCCATTTTTTCCAAAAATTCCATCATTAAATTTGCGATTATGGGACTAATAGGAGAACCCATTGGAGAACCAAAAGTTTGTTTGTAAATTTTATTGCCAAAAGAAAAATCAGAATTATTCAAAACTATTTGCAATGCCGCCATAAATTTCAATATTATTTCAACGATAACACAACATATGTAGAATTACCAAAAGATAATACAGTTCCGATACAGAAGTCAATTAACACAATGGTTAAAGATTGGAAAAATGCCGGTAAGGTGGATGAAAAAACTAGAAAAATGTTAACCAAATATAATTCGGTAATTCCAAAATTATATGGATTACCAAAAATCCACAAACCTGGTTTTCCATATAGACCAATAATCAGTTCAATTAATGGTCCAACACATAGTTTATCGTCTTTTTTGGGTAATATTTTAAAATTTAGTATTGGTAATACAAATTCAAATATTCTAAATTCGGAAGATTTCAAACAAAAAATTCAGAATGTTACTCTTCCTCAAAATTACCTTTTAGTTTCTTTGGATGTTACGTCTTTGTTCACTAATGTTGATAATAGACGTGTGACTAACATTATTAAAGATAACTGGAGGAGTATTAAACAAAATTCAAAAACTAAATTGACTAAAGTTCAATTTATGGCGGCATTGCAAATAGTTTTGAATAATTCTGATTTTTCTTTTGGCAATAAAATTTACAAACAAACTTTTGGTTCTCCAATGGGTTCTCCTATTAGTCCCATAATCGCAAATTTAATGATGGAATTTTTGGAAAAAATGGGATTAAACTCTTTGGATTTTCAACCTTTATTTTATTTTCGTTATGTAGATGATATTATAACGGCAATCCCTGAAGACAAAATTGAAATTTTTCTGGATGTATTTAACTCTTTGGATAATAGAATAAAATTTACTGTTGAAAAAGAAATTGACCACAAAATTTCATTTTTAGATCTACTTTTAATTCATGAACCGGATGGTAAAATTTCTTTTGACTGGTACCATAAAAATACCTGGTCTGGTCGTTATCTAAATTTTATTTCTTGGCTTCCTATTTCTTACAAAATTAATACAATAAAAATTTTAACTCAAAAAATTCTAAAATTGTCCGATACTAAATTTCATTACAACAATTTCAAACTTTTGGAAAACACTTTGGTAAATAATCAGTATCCTAAAAAATTAATTAATAAAGTGATTTGGAAACAAAGAAGTTATCAAAATTGTACATTAAATCCTGAAATTGAAAGTACAAATTATTTATCTTTACCTTACATAAAGAATCTTTTCGAAAAATTAAAACATTTATTTAAAAATTATAATTTCAAAATTATTGGTCGTTCAGCTATGAGCTTAAATGATATTTTGTTTTCAAAATTAAAAGATCCGATACCATTAAAGAAAGAATCTAATCTGGTCTATAGGATTAAATGTAACGATTGTAACCTAATTTATACCGGACAAACTAAACAGTTTTTGCGGGAGCGGTTCTTTCAACATTTACGTGGTGCTTCGGGAAATTCAAATTCAAATCAAATAAGTGCACTTTCGGAACATATTAGAGATACCAACCATAAAATTATTTTTGAAGATGTAGAAATTTTGGAAAAACAATCTAATTACAGGAAACGATCTATTTTGGAAATGTTACATATAAAATCTAGTTCAAATTCTCTAAACAAAATTAACGATTTTGCATACATTGGCAATTCATATGATCTATTTTTATAATTTGATTTTTTGCTTTTACACAATTCATATTTTACTTAAGATGGATAAAATTGTTTTCAATTTATGTTTTTAGTCAAATTTTATTTTGTAAAGTGTTTTCCTGTAGATATCAATTTTTGTTGCTTTGCTAAAATAAAGAATATATTTTTTCTAGTAGCGAGCGATATCTACAGGAAAATAGCTACGTTTTAGTTAGCCTTGATTTCGATTTTATTTTGTATAGAAAATATTTTTTTGTTAAATTGATTTACATACTTTTGAGAATGGAACCGAAATGGTTCCGAAAGCTTAAGTACTAATAAATAAAAACAATAAAAGAGCTAAATAACTGTTATTTTAATTTTGTAAACTTATAAGCTCATTAAACAATTTAATTTCCCAATTCACTTTGTTTTGAAAATTTTTGCACTAAACTTTTTCTTTCAGTAGGCCAGAAAAATACAATTTAGACAAAAATGCTATGAAAATATTTTTCCCAATTCCCTATTCCCAGGGAAAGACAGAATAGGGCCACAGGGAGCGTTGATGAACAAAGTTGACCTTATCATCGTGCACTGTCATCTGTCAAACGATACCATAATAAATTTCAGTCTAGTACACAGGTAAGTTTTTATTTGGTAGCCAGTTGTATCACTATAGTGTTTCATGTATCTCAATAAAACGGAAAAATATCAATATTAATCCGTAATTCACTTTTCATTTTTGGATGAAAGAGCATGCGCAGGAATAAAGCGAAGTTGGATACTGTCTATGAGGGCCCTTCATCATCTATGAAAACCATGAGATATTGGTTCAACGAATTCAAACGAAGTCATACATCTGTTTTTGTCGTACGAAACGGCAATTAATATTTTAAATGATAAGTGTGGGAAAGGTATCGCGGCCAAATTGCATGAACCGCACTACGAATTACTGCCGCACTCACCGTACTCACCCGACCTGGTTCCCTGTGATTTCATTCTGTTCCCCAACATGAAAACATGGCTTGGAGGAAAAAATCTCAGCTCAAACGAGGAGGTTATTACATACGCTAAAATAAATTAAAAGCATAATTTTAGAAAACAATTTAGAACTCATCAACCAATACAAAATAATATGCAAAAAATACATAACAGAACGTTCATGTAAAAAGTTACTCGTAAATGAAGCCCATATACTTTTAAAACGAATAGTTTTACAGAAATAAGACATCCAGTGGCCCTACTCTTGTAAGTCCCCGGGAATAGGGAACTGGAAACGAATTTACATAATAATTTATGTTTAAATTATTTTTTTCTGGCTAACTAAGGTAAAAATTGGGAATAATTTTCCCCGCCAGTTTCGCTATGGAAATATTATTCCCAATTTATAAAAATTGAGGTCAAACTTTTTTCCGCAGTAGACCAGAAAAAAATAATTTAAACAGAAATTATAAATGAATTCTTTCCCCTGCTCCCTATTCCAGGGGAATTACCAGAATAGGACCAAACGGTGTTATATTCAAATTTAACCAGCTTCTTAGTTTTCGACATATACCTGCATCACAAACTTATAATAAATAAAAAGATAGGGTTCTACGAAAATTACACTGAAAACAACAATAATTAACGCAGCAATTTCTTTTAATAGGTTTGCTAGTCATTTATTTTATGGCGGTTGAAAAAAAAAATATGGAAACACTAAAATATTGCAGAAATAAAGGTGTGATCGGAAAACAAAAAACAAGTGTGTATAAAATTTTGAAACAATATCGAGTTCGGAAACCCATATTTAACGAAAACAAAATTCTATATCTGCTGTAAGGACGTATTTGTGTTTTTCCGCCATCTCTCTTGTGAGTAACTCTTGTTGGTTGTTGTTCATGGTTTACTATATTTGCACGTGTCCAAGATCTTCAATATTTTTCATAAATTCTCTGTATCGGGTTGTTAGTTTTTCGTCTCTCCTAGTGTGGCAGTAGTATTGTTGTATGGTTATTGTTGTACCTGCCATCTGTTGGTCGGTTGAAGGTGTTTTTGAACTCCTGGTCACATTTCTCTTCTTCGAAAGTTTCTTTCCGCGAGAATGTAAATCTTTGACCTCCCAAAACCTTTTGAGAGTTGTCTCGTTTTCATACAGAGAGGTTTCCTGAGTAGTAATTGAAGTTGTTTTTACTGCAGTTTTATTTAACACACATCCAACGAACGATGGGCAATTGGGTGTTTATTGCCATGCATTAATAAATCAGGTAGAATTATATCCGCATAATAATCTCCCAATAGAATCGCGGATAGCGTGAATGTTCAAAAATTATATACGAGAGCCCTACGGCTCATTTCGAAATGGCATTAGGTGATTTCAATTCCATAATGTATCCCCTTTCGAACCTATATAGTCACTATGGGAGGGAGCCAATTTCTGAGATTTGTGTAATTTACCATAACTTACAACGACATTTTTTTCATATGAAAATCGCGGATAGCGTGAATGTTCAAAAATTATATACGAGAGCAAAAATTCATATATATTCCTGATGATTAAATCACTTAAAAGTTTAATAAGTATGTACATATGTATATGAAATACAAAAATTTGATCTTTTTTATAAACAAAATTTTTTTTTGTATTTACATTTTTTAGAAATTCACGTGTGGAAATATATACCCAAAATCGAATTTATGTCTAAAAAAATTATTTTTGGACACTCGCGTAAATTTCTGTCCAAATTATAAAAGTGTCCAAAAAATTAAAAGTGTCCAAAAACTTCACACCGGTAATGTATGGATGAATCCGGTTACGTTTGTACGCCGATTATCGTATTTATGTTTGATTGATTAAGTCTCGTAGTTTTAACCACAGGCATAAAGATGAATGATTAATTTGGTTGTCTGGCCAATAGTGTATGTTTTCAGATAACTCATTTTATTTCTATCTTTAACCGTCTTTTACATCAGAAAATTCCATCCATTTCATATATGTACAGAGAAATCCGTTTCTCACCAATTACGGATCCTGTCCTGGTCTATTCTCACGTTCGTAATAATATGACTAATACATCGGGTAATTACATGTACTTCAATATACCTAGAATTTTGTTACTCAGCTGATGACTATTCGCTTACCTCCTATACTCCTCCGCCTTTTTTATTATTAATTTTTCCGTATAAACAACAGTTGGCTGGGACGATCAATACATTAATTTTTATTGCCTATTTTTTGTCTCTCCTTCTTGTTTTTCTTTTTTGCCTTTTTTCTACTATATATAACTAAATTTTTACTTTTACAAATCAGTAGATACTGATGATGACCTAACAAGTCGACATCGATCGAGCGATTTTTTAAACTCTTTGAATAAAAATTGTTTAAATAAAATATTCAAAAATCTAATTTTTGCGAAATAAAAAACAGGTGTTTAACAAAATGCGTTTATTAAGTGTTGGTGTAGTAGCTCGAATCTTGTTGACGTTGATTAAGTAGTCATAATGGTTTTAATGCGGCTATTTTATATTCGAGATATGTTACGGTTTTTATTCCGTTTCCAACCTTTGTGTAGTTGCTGTTAAGCTGAAACAACTTGTCAGCTATTTCTTGTTATTGTTCTAACACTCTGTTGTTATTCGATGTTATTGGATTGCTGTAGTAGATTTGTTATCGCTATGTTCGGCTCGAGTTGTTGTATGGCCTGCTAGTTGTTGTGGTGGCTCAAGTTTTTCAATTTTCCAACGGTTGTTTTTGTTGGCTCGAAGGACTATTGCTACTGGGTTTAGACAGCTAGCAGGTATTTGCTCAGCTATGTCTAAAAGTTTAATAAGATTTATGTTAGATTATCACTGGTGAGGTCTAACAATAAAGAACACGTTGTTAACTTGACTGCTTACTTTATTCTACCTTTATTATTACCAAAAAGGTTTATGTATACAAAATGAATAGCTGTCTAAACAGTTTATATGACATATACCGAATAAACAACCAAATCTGAATAAAATCAGCAATTGAAGATGAACGGGAGAACATTGACACTGGATTTTTACAAAATTTGGTGACTCTATGCAATGCCTTCTAAACTACAGGCCTCATACACCAAATGATGACGACACGCTATGTCTACATTGTTGTTGCTTTCTCTAGTTGTTTTGTTAGTGTAAATATCTTAAAATTATTATTGCGCAGTCTCGGTTTAGACATAAATTGACGTCATGTGCAAAAAATGAGAGTAGTAAGAGGCCTGTAGTTTAGAAGGCATTGCTCTATGCCACGTAGCTGAACTCGACAATAATGGATTACACACTAGATATTAATAAAGTGAGAAATTATTGCACATTTGTAAATTATAAATATAATAAACATACTATTTTACTGTAAAATAATTCTGTAGCGTGTACTATCAAATATAATGTTTTACGGATAATTTTTCTCATTAATTTTGGTAGGTGAATTCACTTTTCAACTGATAAGCGGTAAAGTTACGGCAATTTAACATAAAATGTTTAGGTTATGATATATTCATTAGAGCACCGATCGGTGAAGTTTGATCAGAAAAAGTTATCAAACAAACTGTAGTTTAGCAAGCAATCATTGTTAAACTACAGTTTGTTTTCAAGAAAATAGCTTGTCCGGAAAATTATTCGTATGAGTGTATAAAGGGTGATCCATTTAGAGATACTTTTTCCAGTAGGGATTTTATGATAGATCGCGTGTGAATCGTGTCAAACAGTTATGGTATTTTTTCAGTATTGTTTGACATTTCATCATGAAGGGACTTAGCCCAGCACAGCGTCTACAAATTATTCAGCTGTATTACAGAAATCAGCGTTCTACGAGGAATGTGTTTCGTGCGCTTAGAGCAACTTATGGTCTACATAATCGGCCTACCGAACGCACAATTCGCTATACCATCGAAGAATTTGAAATCCAATTTTGGATAATACGTGACCACATCCAGCATGTAGTGAAGAAAATATAGCGGTGAGAGTGTACACGATGAGCGTGATGAATCGATTCGGCGCCGGTCTCAACAGCTTGGCTTGTCGTATGCAACAACTTGGCGTATTTTAAGTAAGGATCTCAGTTTATAAAAGCATACAAAATTCAACTCGTGCAAGAATTGAAGTCGGCCAATCTTCCAAATCATCACCGTTTCAGTCTTTGGGCTCTTGAAAAGCTTGAAGAAGATCCAGTTTTCGCCCAAAATTTTGGTCAGCGATGAGGCCCATTTCTGGTTTAATGGCTACGTTAATAAGCAAAATTGCCATAATTGGGATGAAGAGCAACCCGAAGAGGTTCAAAGCTACTATTATATCCAGAAAAAACAACGGTTTGGCGGGGTTTATGCGGGCTGGTGGAATCATTGGTCCATATTTTTTCAAAAATAAGGTCGGCTGGAACGTAACTGTGAATGGCGGCCGTTACCGCACTCTGATAATGGACTATTTGCTACCTGAAATTGAAGCCCGTGATCTCGTTGACGTTTGGTTCCAACAAGAAGGCGCTACTTGCCACACAGCCCGTGAAACCATGGCTTTATTGCGAGAACAATTCGGTGAACAGTTAATTTCACGCTTTAGACCAGTGAATTGGCCACCTAGATCATGTGACATCACACCCTTAGACCTTTATCTTTGGGGCTACGTAAAGATCAAAGTCTACATGGATAATCCAGTTACGATTGAGGAATTAGAAGCCAACATTAATTGCGTAGTCGCGTCATTGGCCAAATACCACCCGAAATGCTCGAACGCGTCATCGAAAATTGGAACTTCAAAATGGACCATGTTAGCCGCAGTTACGGGCAACATTTGACAGAAATAATCTTTAAAAAATAAATTTACAGAACGGTTCTTTATTATGATAATAAAGATTACTCGATAAAATTGTTTTTTTTTCTTTTTGAAAAAGTCCTCAAAATGAATCACCCATTATATTCTGCAAAACCCTGTTTCAAAAAATGATAATTTTTGACGTCATCAAATTTGGCGCTGTAAAGTTATAGACCAAATAGAGAAAAAGCTATTTTTACTACTGGCCAGTGATTTCCACTCCTAAAGAAAACTACTTTGATCGATTAAGAGAAACTGACAACCGTAAAAATAGCGTAACGTCATCGTTTTGGCTAATATGCCAGTAGTAAAGATGGTTTTGATAGAGCCGAGTTATATTTTGTGAATACAATTTTAGTACATATCGAAAATTTTACAGTGAAAAATGCAGCGATTGTATAATTCATATTGAACTGAAGTAAAAAAAAACACAAAACATTGGATATAATTTTTTCAACAAGTTTTCTTATACGAGTATAGGCGGAAACATTCTCTTGCCCACTTATTATTAGTTCGGGCAAATTATATTTGTGGGTCATCACATCAATTTAAACATCAATTCTTAAAATAGTAAACATTTTAAATTATAATCATAAAATCCTTAAAAATCATTTTCCAGAAACGCTTAAAATTTTTCTACATCTAATACATATTTTGAGCTAATCTTCTATAAATTAACACGTTGATTGCCACGGCAATTTTCGAAAAACTGGCTTAAAATGACAATTTGATTTAATCACATTATATTATTAATAACTCTAATTCTAGGGCAGAGTTATCATGAAAAAGCATAAAAAATGTGTTTAAAAAAAAGGTCTTATGAATTATCTCGTAGTTTGCTTCTGTAACTGACATCTCAGAAAGTAAACACAGGACGAGATAACTCGTAGATGGCGTCCTAGAAAAGAATGTAATCTACGAGTTATCTCGTGTTAAGGAATTTTCTTTTATGTACGTAGTTTTGCTACAAAAACAAATGAGATCATTAATCGTCACAACCGCGACTACAAAATAAAGTAAACTTAGTGCAACAATCTTGTTAGATAATAATCTAGTACGTTCGCGTAAATTTCACAAATTAAATATTGATTTCTTTTTGAGCTATAATATCTCATTCTCAGCTGATCTCGTACTAATTTAGGGATCTGTTCTAATGTGGATTAGCAATTGAAAACTAAATCAATAATCGTAGTTAATTGCATGAGTTAGTGCAAATAATGAATTAACAGGGTGCTTCTATGATCAATGTGAAGGTGACTTTACGTGAACTGTTTCGCACGTTGGATATAATTGGGGATCATAATCGGCGACCTGCTGGCAGCATGGGAATTAGAATAAAGTAAAAAATAAATTTTTACAAAAGTTGTTAGTTGGCGATAATATGTTATCCTGATTCAGTTTGTCCAAAAAAAGAAGTTTCTCTACAATTTAGAAAAGTGTATTTCGTGCAACGCGTGTACATCGAGCTATTTAACTGGCATTAAAAAATATTCTACTCACTTAATATCCAGCCACACCATTTAAACAAACAATCCCACCCAAAAGCAAAACAAATCCTTATCATCTTATTATCAAGTAACGGAATGCCATTGCTTTATTATTTTAATAATAACGAAAAAGCTCCAAATATCTCATCGAAACACAAAACAAAGTTTCTTTTTTATTATAAGAGATGAACTGCTTGTGTTGCAAGAGGTGGAGAGAATCTAATATTGGTTGTTTATTTATTTATATGTATTTTATTAAAAATTTCTCATTTTTGTTCTTATACATAAATATTTATTCCGTTCAAATTATTTTTTTCATTCGGGTACTTCTTTAAGCAGAACAAGTAAAATAATGAAAAGAGATTCCATTTTACCTATTAAAGCGCAGAGAGAGATATTGAAGAGGCCAGTGCCCTTCAATTTCATATTATTATTATTAGTATTACGAAAATAATAAAAATCTTAAATAACTTCTTGAGAAAGCAAAATCAAGAAAATCAAGAAGAAAATAAAATTCTTCTTGTGCACAAAAAAAAATCGTAATAATAAAAATAACAACAGAATATTTACCCAAATTTTATACAATATAAGAGCGACCCGACCGACTGACTATTATTATCTATGTACATTTTATTTACAACATAAGAGGAGCAAAGAGATGTACTTTCTGCTTTTTTTATGTAAAATCGAAGTAAATAAAACAATTTGTAAGATTAATGGAATAATAATAAGAAAATTTTGATATGCCGCATTCTTGTTGTTGTTGTTGTTTTGTTATCTAAGATTATTTGAAAATTAATTTTTTCCGTTTTCTTCATTTTATTTGATATTTGAGATCAATGGCAAACATCTTATTGTTTTCTATATGTACAATAACGCAAAAATCATAAAAAGCTGCTGCTGACGCTGCTGCTGCAGCAACAACAATGAAATAGAAAACGAAATTAAATATTACAAGAATTTATAGCTTTTTTGTTGTTGGTAACCTAATTCGGAGGCGCGCGATTCATTCGGGGGCGAGGCGATTTAAGAATTTTGATGATATAAATAAAATTTGAGTTTATTACGCGTGTAAAATGTACAGTACATGGCCAAATTAATATGAACTTCTCAAAAATTATGTATTCAGCGGAAATTTGGTTAAAAAAAACATGTTTTTTTTAACTTTAATTCATTAAAATGGATTTATTAACCTAACAAAAAAAAATTCAACCGGCTAATATTTCGTCCACCTCCCTTTATTTTTAAGCAAAACTGAAATACGGCGCGGCATACTATTGATTGACTTTATGATGGTATCCTTGATTAAGGGGTCGTTGTACCAAATATTTTTAATTTCCTGAATCAACTTTGATTTAGTCGTGATGACTTTTTCGACAATTGCTGTTTTAATACAGCCCAAACATTTTCAATCTGGTTCATATCTGGTGAATTATCAGTCCAATCCAGAATGGGTATATTTTTTCGTTTCATATACACTAAAACACGTTTTGCTGTGTGGCAGGGGGCTCCATCTTGCTGAAAGATGTATTTTTGATTACGGCGGAACATTTTTTGGAGTTCGGGGACCAGCACTGTATCTAGCAGCTGAAAATATTTCTCGGCTTTCATCGTTCCTTCTACGATGTGCATAGGTCCCGGTCCCGGGATGCTTTATCATTTGTGTAATGCAGTCCTCATTAAACCGTTTGTTCGAGCGACGTTTAACGAATATATTTTGTTCTGCTGCAATTTGAATCTGAGATTCGTCCGAGAAACAAACCTATTAAAAACAGTAACATCAGAAAATGACTTAAGTAATCGATAAACCTAAAATTGGTATTTAAATTTTGCCAAGCTGCTCTCGAAAACTGTTTATAATGCGTTACCCATACCACACGTTTGGCCATCATGGTACTATTTAATCGTCGGGCGGCAACTTTTTATGCCGAATTCTTTTAATCGACGTCTTAGCGTTCTGGTAGAAATGTCGACAGTTTGCTCTTTAAGAACATTATTTATCGTGTTTACCGATTTTCTGCGACGATAGAGAACTGTTTTCAAAACGATTCTGTCTTCTCTTTTGGTTTTAATTCGCTTTCGACCACAATGATGTGTGCGCTGGTTAGCCAAGGATTCACCGTTTTGCTGCTCCCTCTTAATGTTTGACACTGAGGACTTCGCAATTCCAAGTGCTTTTGTCAGCAATTGGATTACATATCGTTTTGTATCCTCAGAAACATCATGTTTTCGTCCCATGATGACGATGTTATCACAAACGATTGCACAATTGAAATGTCAAAAAATAAAAAAAATAAATGAATTTCTCCAAAAACAAAAATAACGGGAAAATTTTTTTCTACGCAAAACAAAGGAATATAAATATGTAACAAAACGATTTTTTAATTTTATGAAAATTTACAGTAATTGAAAAGATATTTATAAAAATTTATAGTTCATATTAATTTGGCCATGTACTGTACATTATTTTCAATTTATATTAGTTATCGAGTTAATAAATGCATAGTAACTCAAAGTCAATTTCTAAAGCCAACATTCCTGTTCAATGTAAGTTAATTAAACGTAAGACTATGTATACAAGGTATCCGGATTGATTCATTGGTTAATTGTGAGAAAAATCGCATGGGAGGTAGGGATACATTTTTGATAGTGGTTTTGTTAACACCCCGGTTTTCAGAATAAAACTGAAATACACACAATTCTACAGGTCATTGCTTAGGCTTTCTTTAAATCGGTAGTGGCAACTCAGAAATGTATACCATATAACTCAGAATGTATACCATATCTTCCCATGCGCCTTTTCACTTAAAACGAAAAAAAAAATTCCCACTAAGTAAAGGATTAGAATTCCAAACCCGGACAAAATCTATATCTATTTTTTCTATATTTCTATGAGCGTCTAATTGACAGACCTCAGTAACAAGTCAACACTTGGAAGACTGAGCATTTTTCTCAGAGAAAAATAGTTTTACTATATGCCCAATCACCATCTCTACGATCCCTTAAGACTGTATTCTGTACTCAGAAAAAAAATCTGTTTTGATGTCGATATTTAAATGCCCAAGAATGTGTCCAAACTAAACATTTTTTTTTGTCTTTTTCCTCTAAACGATATAATATTATATACATATGGACTTGTTTATTTTTTTATTTTGTTACTGCTGCACTCTTTGTGTATTGTATTGATCACTAAGAAGCTCTGATAGTAGTAGTTTTGCATACATAAACGGAACGAAATTTTATGATTAGAATTGAATATGAGAAATTGAAAGCGAAACAATTGCAAGAAAATAATTCAAATTTCGTTTAGAATTAAAATATATTTTAAACAATGGTGTTTGGCTTTTATATATATTTTTGATACATATTTAAAATCTCCATATGAAATTTTAAATTTGCTTTCAATTTTGTCAAACAGTCGCACAGTAAAGTTTACTGTTTATAATAATAGTAATATGATCTAGCTCTGATAATGTAGCGGTTAGCTCCCATATTTGTCGTAGCTGTGGAATAAAAACAGCAATATCAAAATGTTCTTGATTATGATTAAAATAAGTTAGTATATTGTGAGCTATTTTCAATCCAAATTAGTTGTTAATCCCTCTATGGTTGAATTTAAAACAAGGCAAGTTTGAATGGGATGCAATGAAATTGAATCAGCTTGACCTTTACAAATAGAGCGAAGTATACCTGGGTCATTTATGATAGAAACTTATTAATAAGCTGGACTAGTAATAATAAATAATACACATTTGTAAAATCACATCTCTAATACTACCTCCTACTCCTCAAAACATGTTTTGATGAGAGATTTGGAACTCATATTTGGCCGAATTACAATAGAGAATTCCCTATCCCTAGTGGAAAAATTGAAATTTTTTATACTAAAAATAAACTTACGATTTCATAGAAATTTAATAATAATTTTTATATAATTTTAGTAGGTTATGGCAATATAATTTTAGTATAGTTTTTAAATTTAAACAAAAATTATACTTGAGATAGAATATAATGAAAATATTCCATTCATTGTGACTGCCGGCCGATGTATGCGTATTATAATTTTATATCATTTTTCCATGTGGTTGTTTGTATTCGCGGACATGCCACGTCATCAGTTCCTCTCTATTGGTTATTTCACGCCATTGTTAATTCTAATATTTTCAGTCAATTTTCAATCAGTGTCCGATAACATCGTTGCCTAATTAGAATACTGATTGCTTAAATTTTGGACTCCGACTGGACTCGAACCGGCGACTTTTGCGATAATAACACTTAGCGGCGTACATCTTAACCACTGCACCACCAAAGCAATAACTATGTAGAGTTTAATTCCTAACAATATAAATCAATATATTTAAATACATAATTAAACTTAAAATATACTTAATTTGGTTTATTTCATTTGCTGCAAACTACACCAGCACACCAACATACAAAAGACCGCGAAATACGGTTACAACTAAATATATTTTTTCACTACGATAGTATTGATGGCGCATCAGTGTTGCCAGTTTGTGGGAAATTTTCCTTTTTGCGGGAAATTCATCTCTTGTACGGGATGACAAGTGATGCATAAAAAAAATTATTTTTCTAAAATGTGTAATACCAAATATCGTAATACACAATTTTCGATTCCAATAATTCGCTTAAAATAATATTTTAAATTTATGTTTAATTTTGACTAAATTTAAATATTTGTATATACAAAAATCATACTTAAATTTGTATAAAATATTTAACCATTATTAAACAATAAAACTACCGTATTAAGTATTTATCCCAAATATACTTAGTTTAGTTTAAAATTTGAATTTAAGAGTTAATTTTAGGTTAAAATTAACACTTATACGTGTATAATATTTAAAATCATATTTTATGTATATTTATATTTAATTTTGACTTAATTTAAATATTTGTTTATACAAAATTCATACTTAAATTTGTATAATTTTTGAGATGTATAATTTAAGTAGTATTTTGGTCTAGAAATGTATTAAACTTTAACCAATTTAAAGTATATTTTGTATTTAAATTAATCATTTATACAAAAATAAATTGATTTTGGTATTCCTCAGTATAATTTTTTGGTATAAATATTTGATTTTTTCCACTAGGGTACGCTAGAATAGACAGCAAAAATTCACGGTAGCATATTCTTATTTCAAATCGTATCATCATAAACTCTCTCGATGAATTTAGACAATATGATTAAAATATGAAAATTAAATTAGGGCCCGGTTATTTGAATTTGTCATAACAACCAATTTAACTTCAGAAGGTTTTATAATAAGATAATTATTCAAAAGCCAACTGTGTTGACAGAATATGCTTGCTACAGAGATTGCCGAAGATCGCTTTGCTCATAATTGTATTGTCATGTGGCTTTATAAATATTTTCTTTAAAAATAATTCAAGAAACATTGTATCAACTATAATAGATTTGTATTAAAGCAACACTCATTGTGAACTTCAAATCTAATTTAAAACGAGGTTGGTTGCGCATGGTTAAAAGTCCCTAAAATTTAAATGTTTTGACAAACCTGGATTTACTTTTATTTTATTTACTCTATATGTGCTGTGTTTGTTTAATTAAACACAGCAACCAATTCAATGTAACGGAAACGGGTTGACCGATCCACCAAGTAGGCCCTCCTAGAAGTTCGGCTTAAAAAAATGCACATCGGATCAAAATTTAAGTATTAGCAACATACAGTCAGTACGAAAATGGTCATATACACTGATTTTTGAGAAAAACTTACAAAATATAAGGGTATGAGAAATAGTTCGTGATCTTTTTCCCGGTAGATAGCTTTAAATTCATATATTTCAGTAACCATTGATCGTATTGGGCAAATCTTATCGGTAAAGTGGAAAAAAAGTTACAATATTTTAAACATGGAAATAAATAAAAAAAAAAAATCAATATATTTTGCACTTTTATTACGACAAAGATAAATACGCGGCTCAGGCTTGCGTAAAAATTTGTGCTGTTTATGGAGAAAGTGCTTTATCAAAATCAGCAGCAGAAAAATGGTTCGCGCGCTTTCGTTCTGGAAACGTGAATGTCAAAGATGCACCTCGCTCTGGTCGACCAACCACTGGAAAAGTCGATGAAATCATGTAGAAAATTGAAGAAGATTGGCATATAAGCAGCCATGCAATTGGTCAAGAACTAAATTTCGATCACAAATCAGTTTTAAACCATTTGAAAATGGCTGGATACAAAAAAAAACTTGACGTTTGGGAACCACATGAATTAACAGTTAAGGAGTTAATGGACCGGATCAGCAGAAAGGGCGTTGTGGCCCGGCAGAAACTGAGAGAGCTCGGCTGGGAAATTTTGATGCACCCACCATTTAGTCCTGACCTTGTGTAACGCCGCGCTGTCCACCACAGCGTTAACATGTTCCACTGTTCTATCTGGCAATATTGTAAATTCTGGTTTCGCAACAAAAACCAAATAATACGAAGCAACACACACACAAATCTACGAGAGGCTATAAAAGAAAAACAAAAACTGATGACCGAGGTAGTCGAAAAATAAAAATTTAAAAAAACGATAATCTTTTAAGTCGGGAATCGGGATAGACAGTATCTAAAATTAAAGAGATATAATTATTGAAAATTAAACTAAAAAGACAAAACTTGAATAATTTGGCTCAAGTAAGTCGTGTCGATAATTTTTTTAGTATATGGATCTCGGTTTTTGTTTAGTCGAATGCATTAATTCGGATAATGCTGTGTTTTGTGAAATGATGCGAAAGTGATTAATTAAACTAATAAAATAGTTGTATTGTTAAGTAGACTATACATTTATGCAAATGTTGTGTAAAACAAAAATTAACGAAAATAATATCCCGTGCTCATAGTAGTCTCAAGGACATTTATAAATATTAAGAGACAGTTGTTTTCACATTCTGAACTTATAAAGCCGTGTGCTATAATGTAAGCAATAAACTGTGATAAATTGATGTTAAGAGTTATTTGTGAACTAGAAAATAATAAATAATATAAATTAAATAATTAACATATATAAACAATAAACACGGTAACTAAAATAAATAAACTTAAAATATCGGCTGTTTCCTAACATAATTGTGATAACAGATATTAGTGCTAAAATATATACAGTTGAAATTACGCCTAACATATACCGTGCAGTGACAACCAAAAATTAATAATTCAAAATTAAGGTTGATGCAAACAATTGATAAGTGCGGGTTATATTACGAATAGTGCTAGTTATCGCAGACACAATTATAAAAATAAAAAAAAAACAAGTTAATAATACAGAACAAATTGGAAATAAATCGCAATGAGATCAAAATAGTATCAACAATCACAGTCATTGTGGTAATAAAAATTATCATAATTCAAATACTGCGATACTACGAAAATATTCCTTCATGTGCAATATCCGAACATATACGCTAATATTCTTAATAAATGATAATAATAATTCATAATAATAAAATAGAAAATAATACTTAATTAACACAGATATAAAATTACTATTTAATATAAATTTATAATAACTCATCAAATACTACGAATGTTAAATATGTACTATGTACAATCAACAAATTAAATGAATATTGGTATAATCGTTGGCTATCTTTCTAACCATAATTTTTTTTCTTTAGTTCCGTTTAATATTTTAATTCTGACCAGTTACTTTACCCCTTCCTTACAAATTCATATTGGCTGATTACTTCAGATACGCAGTACTTCTAATTATTATAATAATTGTCGATTGCATTGTTAGGTTCATATCTGAGATAATTACCAATTTCCTAAAATGTCTAAGAGTTTCATTCGATGCATAAATTATATTTTTGTTTGTACAGCTCATCGCCTTGAATGAAGTTCTTAAACTAATTATTTTGGACGTTATCGCGCTGAGTGCTATTGAAACAAAGTTTCAATGTGATCCAGTGTCAGTCATGACGTCTTGAATAAATTACATATTAAGCAGTTGCTATCCTTCGCAAATATTTCCGTCTAGTTGAGTTGTTTGCAATAAATAAGGATAAAGGTTTTTTTATATTTGGTTTATTCGCAATTGCATCTAACCATCATAGTTGTCGAGTCAATTGTAAGGTAATATGCCAGATAGAGATTATTACCCGTTCTTACTCCCATTATCATTAGAATCACTATCAATAGCTAGACTATCGGTCATTTTATACATAGATGGGAAATGTTTCCGGTGTTGTTGTTGCTTACCTCAGCCTCATGTTTAATATTTTGAAATTTACAAATTACCAATTACGGATTCAGTTTAATTAGTAAAAAAAAAAAAAAAAAAAAAAAAAAAAATTTAGAATTAAATAAATGTTTCATTAAGCGAGTAAAACTGCAAGCTTGAATAATTATTTTACTCAATAAATAATATTAATAATATAATTACGATTTAAACCCCTTAATATTAAAGCATATTATAACGTCTATCACTGATTGAACCTCCGAAACAAAATGTACCTTACACTAATAAAATCCGAAAATTTAGAGAACGACGAGTTCAACATTGAATGCGAAATACGTCAAATTACTGGCGATGTTCAGGAACGATTCCGAATCCTGGATGAACAATTAGCAGCTGAACAAGATGACCCTAACTTAGCTCCAATTCGGTTACATGCATTAGCCAACTCACTGCCCCAAGCTGAGTTATCAATATGTATTTTGAAATTACAACACCTTCACTATGGGATTCACAATTGGATTAGAAAAGCGGCAGGTGACCCTAGTGGTCCAACAGAAGAGCTTGAGGTTTATAATTCCCGGCTACTCCATTTACTAGGTCGTGCAAATCGAGTTTCGTCAATTCAAATTGTACAACCTGCAGCATCCAAATTATCTAATCTGATTTCCAGTTTATTATGCGTCTGTGGGAAAGTAGCAAATAAATCCCAAGATGCTGATGAGTCTATTACGGAGCTTAAGGCAATCGATATTAGCCCATCAGAAATGTTAGTAGATTTAATGAGTTTAAATCTATCAAATATCGTGCCGTCTAACGCAAGTTCATCCTGTTTAAATAAGGCTCATTCCGAAGATGTCCCTCAGGATAATTCTATTGTCGCTAGACCAAGTCAAACAATTCAGCGAGTGTCCAGCCCAATAAACACTACCATTCCAAATATGACATCGAATAATTCAATAGCGTTTAATCCAAATCAACAAATCGCATATACTCCAAATTATGTTTTACCTGGAACATCAAGAGTTCAGTTTTCTAATATTCCAGTTAGAACCCAGGAAACTACATTTGTTTCTAATCCGGATTCGGAGCATAACCAAGGTCACGGTTATTCATTATATGGATCGTCTGTAAATGAATTTGCTAGTCAGCAGTTAATGAATCAAGTTCCGATCCGTCAACCGGGTGCACATGTCAATTTTCAATACCCACCGATGCCAAATATACCGGTGTCTAACCCCTTGATACCAAATTACATTCCTCCGCAAGGTCATGGTGCTGTTACCAGTAATTTCAGTCGTCCAGCTGCACCTAACGTAAATAATGGTCAACCAACTGCACCCAATGTAAATAATGTTCAAATCCCAAGAGCCAGTCAAAACCAAACGAACTATACGATTCCAAATAATACTTATCAAAATATGACATTTATACCGAATTCCACACATGGTGCAATGACAAGGATTCCTGATATATATCCGACAAAAATGGATAAGTGGAAGTTGTCGTACGACGGGACTGATGTGAGTGTGGAAAAATTTATATTCCAAGTTGAGCATTTGTCTTACACCAATTACGTGTCTGAGCAGCAATTAGTTAATGGATTGCATTTGTTCTTGAAGGGTCTAGCTCGAAATCATTATTGGGCCATGTTGCAACAAAACCCTCAATGCACTTGGAAAGAACTTAAAGATTCCTTATTGTATCGATTTAGAATTAGGCGTTCGGATATTGACATTCGCCAAACTATAGATAATCGAAAACAAAAACTCGACGAAAGTTTTGTTGAATTTTACTATAGTATCCAAGAAATAGCACAGCCACTTACGAGCCCTCTTACTGACCAGGAAATGCTGGAAATCCTCAAAAAGAATATGCGTCGCGAGCTAAAAATACACTTAGCAGGTCGATTTATTATCTCCGTTACAGAGTTGCTTAGCATTTGTACGAACGTTGAAGACGTCTGGAAAAATGCGAACTATATTCCTGAGCGGCCACGATTCAAAATGCTTCAACCTTCCCATCCACAAGTATACGAATTTCACCATGAAATCGAATATCCCGCGACTAATAAATACGACAACGCGAGTAGACAAAATATTTCAGCATTCCAAAGGGCTCAATCGTCAAATTTACCTAATCAAAATACTACTAATAAATCTTCTCTCAAATGTTGGAACTGTCAGGCGGCCGGCCATTCATGGTGGCATTGCGATATTCCATTGAAAATTTTCTGTTTCGGCTGTGGATTAGCTGATCACTTGCTACCCCACTGCCCTTCATGTAATCGGCGCGAGGGAAACTGGAGAGCGGGAATGGGACGGTTTGGGTTCCACCATTCCCAAGCTCATACTCCAAAACCCAATTTCACCCAAACGATGGAACAACCCAACTTACCGAAGGAGAAATCGCCTCCCGACCTTCTATAGATACGTCCCCTACTAATAGTATTTTTACCCAACATAAATGTATCGCAACCCTATCGAATAAACACAAACTACGATCAATTTTGCATTTTAGATCTCGTCGTAAATTTCGTGTTCAAATTTCAGAATCTGTTTATGACACGTCCGATAACCCAATTGATAACCTGGCGAGGATTGATAACCGGCCCTACGCATTAATCTCTCTAAATGGAGTTCCTATGGAGGGATTATTGGATAGTGGCGCTAATATCAGTGCTTTGGGTTGTGGTGCTGTAGAATTCATTCGGAAGCATCGATTAAAAATAATTAAAATATCGGGTAGTGTTCAAACCGCAGACGGGGCTAAACAAAATATTCAAGGATACATCAATGCTAAGGTGACTTACAACAATGAAACTAAAAATCTTAAAATCTGTATCATTCCATCTTTACAACAATCGCTTTATCTCGGCTATGACTTTTGGAATGCATTTAATCTTAGACCCATAATTATTTCTGAAACTGCTCAAATTTCGCATTCTGACGTGAGTGACGAATATCAGTTGGAATCTCTAGAGAATTCCACCGAATTGCCTAATAATAGTATGTCTGACTCAGCGGCTTCTGGAAGTAACCATCATATACTAACTGCCGAACAGCAGTTGCAACTTGAATCCGTTATTAAACTTTTTCCTGATTTTCAGAAAATCGGTCTTGGACGAACTAGTTTACTCTGTCATGTAATTGACACGGGAGAAGCACTTCCGGTTAAACAAAAATATCACGCCGTCTCACCCGCGGTTCAAAGAGAGATGTATGCTGAAATTGATCGGATGCTGTCTCTCGATGTCATCGAGGAAAGTTCGAGCCCGTGGTGTTCACCGATGACTCTCGTTCGTAAGAAAAACGGAAAAGTACGGCTTTGTTTAGACGCTCGTAAGCTTAACGGCGTCACAAAGAAAGATGCTTTTCCACTGCCGATTGTGGATGGTCTGTTGGGGCGGCTCGATAAAACGGAATATATTTCTAAATTAGACCTTAAAGATGCCTTTTGGCAAATTGCCTTAGATCCAAGTTCAAAAGAAAAAACCGCTTTCGCGATCCCAGGACGACCCCTTTACCAATTTAAGGTCATGCCTTTTGGGCTCTGTAATGCCCCTCAATGCCTGTCCAGATTAATGAGCAAAGTGATTCCCCACCACCTACAGGACCGTGTATTCGTTTACCTTGACGATTTATTGATCACTACTGCCACGTTTGATGAGCACATTTCGCTTTTGGAAGATGTTGCAAATCGGTTGTCCAAGGCAGGGTTGACCATCAACGTGGAGAAGTGTCAATTCCTTCTCAAGGAGACGGATTACTTGGGCCATGTAGTGGGTGTGGGAGGATTGCGACCTGATCCATGCAGAGTGAAGGGTATTACAGAGTTCCCGAGGCCCAAAACTGTTCGTCAAGTGCGTCGTTTCCTGGGTATGGCGGGCTGGTACCGGCGTTTTGTAAGGAACTATGCGGAATTATCGTCCCCGTTAACAGATCTCCTCAAAAAGGGCAAACGCTTCAATTGGTCTTCTGCTACCCAAACTGCGTTTGATAATCTTAAATCGTGTTTAGTTACCTCTCCTGTTTTAATTCCACCAGACTTTTCGAAAAGATTCTACATCCAATGTGACGCCAGCTCAACTGGAATTGGTGCAGTTTTATTTCAGAAGGACGATGAAGGGTCAGACCATCCCATATCATTTATGTCGAGAAAGCTAAATGGTGCCCAGCGCAACTATACGGTCACTGAGCTAGAGTGCCTGGCTGCGTTTTTAGCGATTAAGAAATACCGTGCATATGTGGAGGGTCTGCCGTTCACCGTTATTACTGACCATGCCAGTTTGACTTGGCTCATGTCATTAAAGGATGCCCATGGTAAACTAGCTCGGTGGAGTTTGGCACTCCAGGGATTCAACTTTGATGTGGAGTATCGAAAAGGTTCCCAAAATGTTGTACCAGATGCTCTGTCCAGAGCCTATATGGATTCTCTCTCTCTATCTGGAGAAAATCTTGGAATTGATCTTAACTCGCCACATTTCACTGCGCCTGAGTACCTAGAACTAGTCGAAAACACCCGAAGTGCATCTAATAAGTGTAATCTCATTGTTATGAATGGTAAAATTCTTATTAATACTACACCAAAACCCGCGTATGATCTAGATTTTGACATTTCGACATGGAAATTATTTATTCCTAAAGGGTTGACAGAAACATTAATTCATAACATACATTCGTCACCTACTGGCGGCCATCCGGGCATCAAGAAAACTATTGATCTTATCAGGCGCTATTTTTATTGGCCAACTTTATCGCACGATGTTCGAGAATTTATAAAATCTTGTGAAGAATGCAAGATAAATAAAGCTGCAAACTACTGTACACGCCCACCTCTGTTTTCTCTTCCGTTTACTTTAAGACCCTGGCAAAGGTTATACTTAGATTTTCTGGGACCATACCCTCGAACGCGGGCTGGTAACACATGCATTCTGATATTATTAGATCATTTTTCTAAATTCGTGATGACACTGCCGCTGCGCCATGCGACTGCAATCGATGTGGTAAAATTCTTGGAAAATCGGGTGATCTTAACGTTTGGGGTCCCTGAGGTGATAGTAACCGATAATGGCAGACAATTTGATTCGAATTTGTTACGCGACTTGTGTCATAAATATGGGATCAAACATATCTTTACAGCAAAATACTCCCCGCAAGCTAACGCAAGCGAACGCGTGAATCGAACCTTATTAGCAGCATTACGTGCATATATTAAAGAAGACCAAAGATCGTGGGATGTACATCTCAACGCTGTTACTTTTGCACTACGAAACACAGCGCACGATTCTACCGGTTATTCGCCGCATTTTGTGGTCTTTGGTCAACACCCCATCTGTCATGCTTCTATGTACCCACTTTTACAGCAGCTACAATCAATTGGCGGCAATCACATTTCTTTGGAAAATAAACCACATGATCTATCAGTTATTTTTTCAAAAATTCAGTCGAATCTCCATCATGCGTCTAAAGTGAGTCACCAAAATGCAAACTTAAGAAGTAAGCTTCCGACCATTTCAGTCGGCCAGCAAGTATATGTGAGGAATTTTGCTCACAGCAAAGCAACTGATCAATTCGCGGCTAAATTGGCACCAAAGTACATCAAAGGCAAGGTCCTTCGATTGGTTGGCAATGTTTCGTGTGAAGTCACTGACGAATTTGGTAAATCTTTAGGGATTTTCCATTTTAAGGACCTGAAAATTTAGACCGCAAACCCAATTACTATTTCAATATTGGATGTGTTTTGAAGACAAAACGCTTAAGCACATTTCTGAATTTATGTTCACGTAATAAATTGATCACTTATCGGACTTATGATAACAATTGATCTTAGAGCAA
The DNA here is from genome assembly GCA_947310385.1 of Nephrotoma appendiculata. Taxonomy (NCBI): domain Eukaryota; kingdom Metazoa; phylum Arthropoda; class Insecta; order Diptera; family Tipulidae; genus Nephrotoma; species Nephrotoma appendiculata. Next base: position 147,644,634 of record OX371224.1, read on the forward strand.
TCGGATTTTGAATGCTGAATAGAGAGGTCCATTCACTTAATATTAAATACTATTTTACACAATTTAATTAACATATTGGCCCGGCTTGTAAGACTCTTCTCAGGTGAGGGTCGTCCCCACGAGTGTAACGCCGCGCTGTCCACCACAGCGTTAACATGTTCCACTGTTCTATCTGGCAATATTGTAAATTCTGGTTTCGCAACAAAAACCAAATAATACGAAGCAACACACACACAAATCTACGAGAGGCTATAAAAGAAAAACAAAAACTGATGACCGAGGTAGTCGAAAAATAAAAATTTAAAAAAACGATAATCTTTTAAGTCGGGAATCGGGATAGACAGTATCTAAAATTAAAGAGATATAATTATTGAAAATTAAACTAAAAAGACAAAACTTGAATAATTTGGCTCAAGTAAGTCGTGTCGATAATTTTTTTAGTATATGGATCTCGGTTTTTGTTTAGTCGAATGCATTAATTCGGATAATGCTGTGTTTTGTGAAATGATGCGAAAGTGATTAATTAAACTAATAAAATAGTTGTATTGTTAAGTAGACTATACATTTATGCAAATGTTGTGTAAAACAAAAATTAACGAAAATAATATCCCGTGCTCATAGTAGTCTCAAGGACATTTATAAATATTAAGAGACAGTTGTTTTCACATTCTGAACTTATAAAGCCGTGTGCTATAATGTAAGCAATAAACTGTGATAAATTGATGTTAAGAGTTATTTGTGAACTAGAAAATAATAAATAATATAAATTAAATAATTAACATATATAAACAATAAACACGGTAACTAAAATAAATAAACTTAAAATATCGGCTGTTTCCTAACATAATTGTGATAACAGATATTAGTGCTAAAATATATACAGTTGAAATTACGCCTAACATATACCGTGCAGTGACAACCAAAAATTAATAATTCAAAATTAAGGTTGATGCAAACAATTGATAAGTGCGGGTTATATTACGAATAGTGCTAGTTATCGCAGACACAATTATAAAAATAAAAAAAAAACAAGTTAATAATACAGAACAAATTGGAAATAAATCGCAATGAGATCAAAATAGTATCAACAATCACAGTCATTGTGGTAATAAAAATTATCATAATTCAAATACTGCGATACTACGAAAATATTCCTTCATGTGCAATATCCGAACATATACGCTAATATTCTTAATAAATGATAATAATAATTCATAATAATAAAATAGAAAATAATACTTAATTAACACAGATATAAAATTACTATTTAATATAAATTTATAATAACTCATCAAATACTACGAATGTTAAATATGTACTATGTACAATCAACAAATTAAATGAATATTGGTATAATCGTGCAACATTCAACATACAACTTTAAATTCAACATGCAACATTTTCATCAAACGGATTACATATAAAAAGGTTCTTGATTAACAATATTATGTATTTTGATATTTTTTTTTATTATAATTTTTTTTAATTAATTAATTTTGTCTTTAGTTAAGTCTTAGTTAATATTATATTAGGTTACTATTAAGGTAGGGGTAGCATAGGCTTAGTTTTAGGTTTATTGAATTACTTTCGCATACATATGTACCATATATACGCGTACTTATCGAAATTATTCTTAATCTGCCTTGTCGAGCGAATTTCCTTCTAGCTGTCTTATTAGTTTAATTTCGATTATTCTTTCATATTCAATAAATAATAGTTGTATGCTAGAAATGTATGCATACTTCGAAACGAAAATCTTAAGTTGTCATTTTTATAATTTAATTTATTTTTCTGAGAATTTTTAACATGGTAGTTTGATCAAATCATCAATGAGGGTGAGGTAAGTTAAGCAATGGCAGGCGGAGGCATTTTTCATCGATCGTTCAGTTTTCTTTGGTAACTTCAATTTTGGGAAGTTCATTTTGCTGCTGATGTTTTCTTCCTATTTTTTCCGTTTATAGTTCTTCATGGTCAGAATCCCTAGTCATTTCATCGTTTTAATTTTATTATACGATTAATTTAATTTCGTCCCGTTGCCTATAGATTTTATCATTGGGGTACAATCTCATCCATTACCATTTAGTTACAATAGTTCTTTAATTTTAATTTTCTTTAATTAATTTTCCTCCAAATTTCGAATACTTCAAATTATTACGCGGTTTATCCAGACTGAGACAACCTCTGAAAACCCCACCCCCTCACTCCTGAGTTCTAGCTGCGCTAAAAGTGACCGCTCAGAGGCTCTGGTTCAGTATTTTTGTCCATTAAATAAATTTCTATAACCGCACGGTAATGAAAATTACTCTGCGCGTTACACTTGCCCCATCGGACTACCATTTGTTCAGGTCCATGCAGACACATCTTAATGGTTTTACATTAAATTCAAAAGAGGCATGCGAAAATGAATTATCTTGTTTTTTCACCTCAAACTACAGAAGTTCTACAGGAATGGGATCATGATTCTACCAGAAAAGTGGCAAAAGGTCATCGATCAAAATGGCACATATTTGGTTTAATAAAGTTCATTTGAAATAATAAAATTCTTTGTTTCAATGTCACCCAAAAAAGACCACGTCTTTTGTCATCATTTTTTGTATGAAAGCGATCAAAAAATTTAGTAGACGGCATATTAGAATAGAAGAAACGTCAAAATATGCATGCTATATACATGCTATTTAGTTCTGCCGACATAGCATGTATTCATAGCATGCAGATAGCATATAAATATTACTGCGAATCTCCAATTGCCATTTGATCGAAATTTTCTGGCATAACTAGATAGCAATAGCAGGTGGAGAGTCCTTGTTAGATTAAATAATTTTACAAATAAACAAATCAAAAAAGACAAAGTAAATAAGTCATTTACCGTTTGTAATAAAAAACAAAAAAAAAATGTTTTTGCAATGAAAATTATCATACACGTACAGTATTTTATATTTTAATATCGAGTTGGTCCTCCTTTATATTTATAACCTCTTTCATATTGAGTACAGGCGTATACAAACTAAAATGTGACGATTCGAGGCGTTCGGCCGGTGTTAGAAAGGAAACTACCAACGAAGAACGCCAAATAGTAATTAATATGAAACATACTGGAAAATCTATGTGCGAAACTGGAAAATTAGTTGACAGAAATCATTCTATATAGGCCCAAATAATATCCAGATTCAACATCACACAATCGGCTGAACAGGAGCAGCGACCTGGGCGTAAAGCAACATTTTCCGAACGGGGCGAGCGAAAGATTTTGAATTTGACGAGAGAAAATCCAAAAATAAGCAATCTTAAACTAGCTTCAGAAATGAAGAAGGTACTTAATAAAGCTACCCACCCCAAAATATTAGAAGGGTTTTGTGGAAACATGGATATCTTGCAATTAATTTCGATGGTTAATTCCTAAAAAAGAATTGAATTTGCAGAAAAATAAAAAAGACTTCAACTTCTTGAAGACGTTTGTTTTAACGGATGATAATAAATTCAACATTTTCAGAGCCGATGGAAAAGGTGAAATTTGGATAAAACCTGCTACAGCGCTTGAGTCCAAAACACGTCATCCCAACTATTAAACATGATGGTCGTTCGGTTATGCTATGGGGTTCAATGTCGTCGAGTGGGGTAAACTTGTTTTTATAAATTAAAATTTCGATCGCTGGAAATACATGGTATTCTAAAGGACAATTTGAAACCATCCGTAGAACAATTTCGGCCCGTGCCTTATGGATCTTCCACCAAGACAAGGATCCTAAGCATACGTTACACATTGTGAAAGAATGTATTCTGAATAACGTCCCAAACCAGTTACATTCGCCACCCCAATCGCCGAACCTGAACCCCAATGAACATTTATGGGATCACCTGGAACACCAAATTAGAAAATACAGGATTATCAGCAAAAAAACATTGCAAGAAACAATAATGAAAGAATGGGGTAAAATTTCACCGGGGGTTACCAAGAAGTTAGTAGAATCGTTAATTGAATACATAGAGATAAATATAGAAAATTAATTAAAAATTTAAAAAAACTCTTCAATTTTATTTTTAATTTCTCCATAGTTAAAAAGCAATCAAATTGATCTCCTTCCATGTTGAATTCCAGAAGTAAGTTAAATCTTTCTCGCCTCTCGACATCAAGTTCCAAGAGGAGTGTTTTTTAAAGAATAACAAACACATTTCCTGAATGCTTTCAGTTCTATTTACATGCACTGAATAATAACGGCTGAAGATAATCACATCATACTCGAGATGGGACCTGATATAAACAAAATACAGTGTCAACAATACTGAAATATGCTAAGATTCTAACGTTCATTGGTGTGTTGATATTTGCAGCATTGACTGACTTACTATGTGATTTATTAGTACGACTAGGCGAAATATTTTCGTTTATCGTTTCAAAATTTTTAATTGAGTTATGTACTAACAATGTTACATAACATCTAAAATTACAATTTATAAAAAGCAGTTAAATTCGTTTCGTTCACGTGACACTTATTAAACAGTACATGAATGTTGACAGCATGGTAATCGGGCTTTTCAGACCCTGTTCGTAATTTTAAACTCCTAATACTCGCATCAAATTATTCTAAAAAGATTGGTCTATTTCTATTAACGAACAGGACCTCTACTTCATTTTAAACTAAAAAAAAATCTTACAAAGCAAAGTAAAATGTTATGTATGTATAAAAATAAATTTTAATCCTATTTACGATAGTCATTTCAACTTAAGGCAACTGAAAATGCCACAACATCATCTAACCATCATTTTTCATTTAAATATAAGTTTCTTTTCTTTTTCCGAATCCATTTTTTCCACTTCAAATTTCTTCCTCTCTTTTCACAAATTAACAATCAAAAATATTCATTTTATTATTTTTCTATAAAAAATGAAAATTTTCATTTTTACAACTAGAAATAAACCAAATCCTCTTTTCCCACAGAAATACATACAAAAAAAAAATGTTTTTGACACTTTAAAATATGAGAATTCATAAAAAAAAGAAATCCAGAACATCAGTAGACACATACAGGGTGGGCCAACAAAGATTATATATATGTAAACAATTTGTAACGTTTATTTATTTTATGTGTTTATTTTAACTCAGTGAACGCGTATCGCGAACATTTTCTCTAGTTCCTCTAAACAAATTCCTCTAAATAAGAACATAATCTTCCGTTTTGAGGAAGGTTGTACTGGGCCAAATGATCGAACGATGTATCCCGCACTCAATCCACTTTACCAGGCTATATTCGTAAGAGAACTCCAATTCGCATCGGAAGGCCATCACTACGACGGTTTTTATTCCACTAGCACAGAAATCACAACATTTTAAAAAATTGGCCTCAGCCATCTAGTTTTCCGTGGTTTCTTGAATGATGGTGTGGAGTACATCAAAAAACAACAACAACTCTCTAGTTAAAATTAAACATTCAGGAGAATTGGAAATTTAATTTCAGAAACTTTATATACAATTTGTTAGGGTGAGCCTTAGCGTAACAATGAAGGAGTTATTGAAGAGATCTAACGTAGTTTACCATGCAAACTTACAAAGTTAATAAAAAAATATATCATCAAATGTACTAACGAAACCAAATATAAATATCGAACATTTAATTTCAATTTGATTGATGTATATTTAGTTAACAAACTAAAATTAGATAATATTCAAAAGTTAATGTTTATACGTCATGTCGTCTGCATTGGTCCACCCTGCATATAGAATGTTTTTCACGTGAAAAAATAAATTGGAAAGTAGACTTGTTTATACACATAGGTTTAGGTTAGAAGTGAAATTGAAAATTGTACGGAAATTCCCTAGATTTAACAGCAACAACACAAAAGCAGAACAAGAGCATCAATAAAATAGTATAATATTAAATGTGTGGATCCTACAAATACCCGAGAGAGAGAGAGAGAGAGAATTCAAAAAGTGAACAAAATAATCGAAAAATAAAAAAATCAACAACAACCAACAAAATTTATATCTACAGAGAAATCTATCTGTTGTATCCAGAGTTGTTAAATTACATGTAATTTTTTAAAAACTACATTAACTACATTTGCCATGTAGTTTATGTAGTTAAAGTAGTTAATGTAGTTCAGTGTAGTTCATGTAGTTAATGACGTCAATGAAGTTTTTTATACGCATGCGCATTTCTGTTATTTTGGTTTAAATTTTGTTTTTTACTCTCTAGTCTCTACCTTTTGTTGAGTTTGTTTGAGTGATTGAAAATTAAATTTTGACATAACATCCATTTTTTGTGTTCTGAACGAGTTTTGTAACTACATATGTATTATAATTTAAATGAGTGACAGAAGGGCGATTGTAGTTAACGAATGTAGTTAATGCATGTAGTTAATTCATGATTTTCGCCTACGTAGTTTATGGATTAACTACACGTAGTTTTTGAGGTAGTTTTTATCTCCTAAAACTACTTAACAACACTGGTTGTATCTATAACATAATGACGACCATGAATTGATGAAATGCACCGGAAAATTGATTTAACGACATCCTTATTAATAGTATGAGTAGGATTCCTCCAAACCATCAAAATATGTATTTACTTAGGTATGCGCGAAAATCTAAGAATACGAACCGTCTTTATGCCGCGCCTTCCAACGTGTTAAATTACGTCAAGAAAGAAAAATTATTGATGACTTTTCAACTCAACTTTTCCATATAAATTTTCTTACATTTTCCTTTTTATTATTACTATTACTATTATATTATTATGCATAATATTTTTTTTTTTTGAAAAGTTAATATCAAGGGAAAAATGTAAATATGTGTATCTAGATATTTTTTATTTTATTTGTAAATAAAGAAATGGAAAAATCAATATCCTTAAAGAAAATAAATAATAAACTGGAAAGGAAATGAATAATTATTATCAACGAAAAAATTGTATAAATACTCGACTCGAATATACATTATAAAAATGGGATCGATTAGAATGGAACCCGGGAAATATTTTATTATAAATTTTTCGCTTGTTATTTTCGTATATTTATTGACATTTTCCCAAAGCTCGTTAGAAATCAACAATAGTAAAATGTAGATGACATTCTTGTGAGAAGCGAAAGAAAAAAAAGGTGCTTTACTCATACTGTATGGAGAACACGATTGATTGAATGGAATTCGCTATTGTTGCTTCACGTAGGCGGGTTAAAAAATAAATTTCGAAATATAAAAACTAATTTTAATGAACCCACAAGAGCTTTATCTAATCGTCTTACTACACATGAAATAAGCTGAAAAGCTTTTCAGGACAAATATTCTGATTAAATCAATTTTTGAAAAAATTAGACAAAAATGCTTAATAATCAGATGAATTCAATCATTTTACTGAAAAATAAAATAAGTATAGCATTAATCCCGCAGTAGCGCCCATCACAGGGAATTTTGAAATCTTAAAATGTTAGATAGAAATTTAGTTGTAAAGTGAGTTTTGGATAAAACTAATGTCCATGTCGGACGGGCCTTCGTCCTTTATTGAGATGTTAACATATATATTTTAGATTATGTTTTAAATTAAATTGAACTTCATATGACCAAAAAAACTCAAAAATTGTAAAGCGAATTCTAAACGACAAATCTTCTTCAAATTTTCCATGTAAACTCAGTTTGAACTGCCTATTAGAAGCCTGATGGAACATATTGGCTATCTATATAGAAGTTTTATAGCTATTAGCCAAGAACTAAATGAAATTATATGGCCGTAAAAACTCAACAAAATTATAGAGAAAATTTTAAACGTTAGATCTTTCTAAATTTTCCTTTAGCAAGACTCAATACAAAATCCAAACATAACACTTCGCACCAAACCAAATATCATATTTATCTGCAAAAAAATGAACAATTAGCTCCCAGTGTGGACTCATTTAAGAACTTCATTCAAAATGCATTTGAATAACAATGTAAACCTAAGAACGAAATTACACCATAATTGGTATAGTTGGTATAGAATTAGCCATGGTATAATTTAGAATGCATCTTAGATTCCAATACCATTGACCGCTTCCAGAATATCATTAATAAATTTTATGTTTCACTGCAACTTCAATCCTAAAAACTAAATCTTATTATCATTGGTTATGAAATGATGGAGTGTGGTCCAGAGCACACATGAACAGATTACAGAACGTCATGGTCATGCTAGAATCCCAATAAGATGTTATAAACAACATTTCACCATAATATGTAGCTTAAAAAAGGGCGGAGTTCCGTCCAGCATGAATAAATTTTAGAATTTATTACAAAACTCATCTTACACCCCCAATTCAATACTAAGACTGTGTGCCTGAGAGCGATTTTTTCCACTAAATTGCCGACTAAACTAAATTAATGACTGATTCATATCATTCTTTCAAAGGTGGCACTAGTATCTTTTAAATATGCTATGCCTCCGATTGTAAACTAAATTGTAAACTAAACTAAATTATGACTTTTCATACGTCATATTGTTTTCAACAACACCGATTTGTTATTATTTAAAATCAAGGAAATATCAAAAATAAAACAAATATGGATATGGAAATCGCAATATTCATGAATGTGATTATAAATTACAATCGAAATTTAGGAATGAAAATATTTCCTTTTAGACATTTTTACACGTATGCACACGATAAAAAAATAATAATAACAAAAAATGAAAATGACAACTAAATAGTCAAGCAACCTCAGCAGGAGTCTAAATGATAAAAGCTGGTGACTAATAGCATAACTAATTAATTTAGTTTAGTCGGAAATTTAGTCGAAAAAATCGCTCTCAGGCACACAGTCTAAAAACAAAATTTCATTAAAATTCGTTAAGAAATGGACGAGTTCTGTTTAATATTTTAAGATTCCAAAACTCACCCTGTTTGTATGTTTTTATTCTACTGTAAGGTTTTCTTTTGTAAAAAATGAAGTACACCATGAGTTAAAAATCCCCGTTTATTCTTTTGGCGAGTAGCGTAACCCCGTATTCTAGCAAATTTCCGCGAGACTTCAGATTACAAACAAATATGTAAATATTTAGTCGAATGTTCCATAAGGGTTGCTAAGTTCAGTTTGCGTATAACATTTCCAAGAGAGATGTTGATGATTCAATTTAAGTATTTAAGCATTATTAATATAGCGTGTATACTGAACGGGTCAATTTTCGCACGATATAAAAATCATGTTAAATTCGCATATTGAGAATAAGTGAATTTAAGATAAGATACGATAAGATGTTTACAACACAGGGCAGCTGTTAAGCTGGTGACCTATAACATACTTCATGCTACGTATGCCCATGTCTAGATGATCACAAATTTTCCCGAACAACGCAGCAACTGAATTTCTTGAGCACATGCATACTACTACTACTGCATTCGAATATCACCTAATTATTCGAGGAAATCTGCGACATAAAACACGATTCGGTGTCCGAACTGACTAGGAATCCTGAACCTGCGAGGGTCTCTAGTACTACAGGATAAGGATGTGTTAAATGTTCTAACTTATGAGAAAATCTACTTGAGCGAACTGTCGTTTATCTACAATACAGATCGGTGTTTCTCCTCACAAGTGCACCATCACCATTTCAAAATTCCCGTGTTAGTAAATATTTATTATATTATGTAAAGTTAGAAGGTTAGTTGGATTCCGTTGAGTATCTTCCTTCGACTCACCATGAAGATGAGGAGGGTATTTTGTCTGAAAATTGAAACCTAAATATGTAGTTATATTCTCCTTGTGATTCCATCTTTGGTAGTTCGAGGATATCACAAACAACATTCTCGTGACTTCTAAGCAGCAGTATAAACCTTTCCCCACAAATTATTTCAGAATATATTTCCACCTCAAAATTCAAAGATATGCGCATCCATCCATATATGGTCTCCCTCGCCAGGCATATTGAATTTAATTAATTTTTCGAATAAATTTTAGCACCAATGCGAGGTTCGAGCCAGCGACCGTAACACAACAATAAAAAAGACAATGTTTAATAAATACATACGTTAAATTATTATTATTACGCTCAAAATAAGAATAACAAGAATGCCACTCTAAAAATATTCCTGATTTCATTATTGATAAAAAACGGAATTAATTTGATTATTTTAGAAGGTTACGAAATTATTAGGGAAAACCATTTTTGCAAAAGATTTTACATATTGGGCGGCCCATTATATATCGCTTTTCCAGCCAGAAAAATAATTTGTTTTCCTCTTTCAATACAAGTCCACCACACTCAAATGCGTGTGCAAAAAATGACAGGCTGTAACTTTTTCCAGACCCCAACGGATCTCAGTCAAATCGAATTCCTTTTGAAAGAAGTATCACAATTCGGCAACACACAAATTACACAGCATACCAATTACTTGCTTCCGACATCGTATCAATCATCCTACGATTAACACAGAAGTGCTACTTTTCGGACGAAAATAATCCAAGAGTCATGCACACACATGCACACATAATCCAAGAGTCATGCACCAAAACACCTACAAAAACTAATCTCCGACATGATTCACTATCACCCACACAACTGTGATGGCGAGCCGGAAAAGGGATATGGAACTTTGATAGTTATTATCACACCCATCCACCGATTCACACCGCAGAATGGTTCCGCAGAACACCATGCAAATCGAAATTCTCTTGGGGCTAGATCTACAGTGATTAAGGGGGTGGTCAAGCAGTTCAAAACGTAACTCGTGCATTTTCACCATGACAACCGCCGAGGTGTGAGACGGTGCATTTTCTTAGTGGAGCAAGATTTTTGTTGCAAATGTAGCCGTTTTTATGCAATTTCGGTCTTCAGCTTGTCAACTAATGATGCGTAGTATGCTCCTGTAATGTGTACCCTTTTTGAAAGTAATCGATTACGATAACTCCATGACTATAGCAGAAAACAGTCGTCATGACTTTTCCAGCCGAAGGAACAGCCTTTGCCGTTTTTGGAGCCGATTCCTCATTGGTAGTCCATTATTTTAACTGTATTTTTGATCTGGAGTGTAATGGTGCATCCAAGTTTCATCAAAAGTAATTAGCCGGCGCCAAAACTCGGATTTTTTGCGCCTAAACTGCGGCAACAGAGCGTTGGAAATATTCATTCGACGCGTGTCTGGTCCAAAGTGAGCAAACGCGGCATCCAACGCGCGGACAGCTTCCTCATGTCTAAATATTGATTCAATATGTCACAAACACGTTCTAACGTTAATTCGACGGTTGTCTAGCATGAACTTGAGCAATGTTATTGTCAACGGTTGCAGTTTTTAGACGCCCCGAACGTTGACCCAAGCTGGTACGACCATGTTTAAATTCACCTGCCCAAATACGGTGGTAAATGATGGTGTAGAGTCCTCGTACACAGCGTCCAACTCGTCTTTGATTTGCGTAAGCGTATTGTCTTTCAAAAACAACTAATTAATGACAGCTCGATACTCGATTTTTGCCATTTTCACAAAAACACTCACTCGACTCACTCAAACGATTGTTAAACCACAACTGCGCTTCCAAAATGGCTGATATTTCGGTGAGTACCTTCCAACACATGCGTTTCGGTGAGTACCACCCCAGTTTGTTGGCGAGTGCTGTCATTTTCATTTTGCGGTCAAAAACTTTTCAGACAACCCTCGTATTATTATCTTAGAACAACAACAAAACCAGCAGAATTGTAAGTCGGTAGAATAATATTTGGCAGCACCATGAAAGAAGGGGAGGTTACGTTCGCTTTATTGCAACGAATTGTCAACGCGAATGAACGTAAAATAAAATCTCTGTTATAAAACTGTAACAAGCTATTAGTATAGTTTATGAAAGACAGCCGGTCTTGATGGAAACCCAGCTCTATATAGACTTTCAACAGGCATATGACAGCGTCAAATAGCGAAAACTATAGGGCCGCGGTCAACTATATGTCTCGGAATTTCAGAGAATCTCGTCTTTCTCTGTAAGCTAACAACATCTGGCTCGCTGTGTAAAATTGTACTGGAAACGACTGCATCTGAAATCTTCGATATAATATACTTAATAAACACATTTTTATTAATCACTTGTTTGTTGTTTCGCAGAATTATTTTGAAATTCAAATTTTGAGATTCAAAATAATTCTGCGAAACAAAAAACAAGTGATTAATAAAAATGTATTTATTAAGTATAAGTGTGTTTCGCCAAGTGCCTACGGCAAATAGCGTAAAAAGTATTTCGAGATAATATCATCTGTACTGTTTAATCTGGCGGTGGAGCACGTGGTAATAAAAAGCTGTATTTGGTCTTCGCACTGCATAATCAAGAACTCAGGCCGAATTCTTTTATAAGCAGATATCGTGCTTCTTGACCGAAGACCTAATGATATCGCAAGGACAATTTAATAACGCTTATCCTCCACGTGAAACGACTGGGTCTGGAACAGCAATAAAACTAAGTGTCTATTAACAGCAAGGAGCATCTATACGGTAAATCTCGGAAAGGGTGACCATAACTTTGACAATGTGGAAGAATTTAAATCTCTCGAATTAGTTATATCATCAACAAATGATGTCCAGCCAGATATTAGACTGCATAACAGCCGAACATCGAGTCTTGTACGCGATCAAAATATCTTTCGCATCTTGCTAACTTTTGGAAGCGGTAATTGGGCCTTGACCACTATGATTGGAAAATATCTATCTTTGAATGGAAGATCATTTGATCCATTTATGGTCCAGTTACGAAAAGTATCACAACAACAACCAGTCGGCATACGTCTCAGAGATAGTTGGAGGACCACCTTATATGTAGGTGGCAAAATCCCGTCACGAGATGTGAAAGCTAGAGAGAGAGAGCAAATTGGGAATCGGAGTCGGAACGGAAAATTTATTAGCATAGCTCTTCCACCGTAGTTTTAAAAAGTTTGTTAAATTGTAGCATCTTCTTCTAAGTTAATAATTATTCAAGTAACCGTGATGAATATTAGCGATTGTAGCACCAAGTATTTAAAGAAAATGGAGATGTTTTCAATATATACTATTTAATACTATTACTGCAGATACTATGGAGTTAGGGAAAGTTCGTGGCATTTTTTGGGTGACATTGAAACATAGAATTTTCTTATTTCAAATGAACTTTATTAAATTAAACTAGGTGACCCGGCGAACTTATCAAGGGATTTCGCCGCCTCAAAAAAGGTTTCATAATCATATTTTCATTTCGGATAATGTGTGATTAATTCATTGATCCTAAACCAGCCGTGAAATTTTTTCCTTGTCACTACCGGGAATCGAACCCGAGATCACCGGGGCGGATAAAATGAGTACTCCAAATTAATTAAATTCAATCAAAATAAAATATATTTTAATTACATTGAAATGAATGTAATTCACGTGGCAGCAAGGCTTTCGTTTTATTGAATTGATTCGAAATGATTCGCGTAGCATTGTTGCACTACTATCTTTTAAACTACTTGCTGGGTGGGTTGCAATAGGGTCGATTCCCTTCAGTAAAGCATCTCGTGATATACGACATTTTTTGTTTTATTGTCAGGTGCGAGAACGAACAAAGCGGATGGTTTGCCGACACGTGATTTCATTTTCTAGATTCAGGCCACAAACACTCAAGGATGGGCTTGTGATTTTTTTGATCGTCATGGCGAATGCAAGACGAATCGGAAATTGAATTCGGTTAAACTCGAATGGCATATCGGTTGGGATCATCAGAATTCTCGGAATAAGAACTTCCTCACCTTTGAACTTTCCTTGAGTTTTCTCAAAACCAAAGGCGTTCCGTTACATAGTTTTGGTTGATTCAGGTTTCGTAGCATGATGATTACCGCACCAACTTTCAGTTGTAATTTGTGCGGTGGCAAGCCAGCCAGATCCAATGAGTTTAAAAATTCAGTTGGATAGTTGGTTGCTTCGTCTTTGTTTGTCACACAGTCGATAGATTTGAAGGAATGAAGTAGACCGACGATTAGATTTTGAATTGTGAAATTTAAGTGATCCACATCTTTGTTCTTTGCCGCAAGAATTACTCGTTCACTCACCCAATTGTGATTTTTGTGGTTAGTAATGATGTTCGGGAACACTTTGTTGATGAACTACGTCCTTTGTTGGGACAAAATTGCAAAAGTTCTGAAGAAACGAAATCAATCCATTCGATTCGTCGATCGGAACGCGGCCATTACCGATAGTCAGCAATTGCTTGGAGAAATCTTCGGCAGATGGATCGTTTAACCACAGACAATCAAATTAAATTTTTCGTCCGAGCTAAAAAATGAAAACAAAATATCTGTCATTTTTCGTTAAACTGCGTATACGTTTTTACGTATACGCAAAACGGGCCGGAAAAGGCAAAATGTTTTTGGTTGTTTGTGGCTATTTACAGAAAATGAACTCGCAGTTTAAATTTTTACGTTTATATAGGATGAAATATCTCTCTTAGGTTGTCTCTGGTTTAACAATGCAACTCGCATGTTTGTCGTCGGCTGAAGTTCATCACATAGCGCCACGCAGAGTCGATGATTTGAGGCAAGCGTTTATTTCATCGACAGCGGTCGATCTTGGGATCACCGGTATTTTTTGACGGAAATCGCCGGACAGTTGAATCATCGCGCCTCCAAAACATCTTGAGTTATTGCGTAGATCTTGCATAGTTCGATTGAGTGCTTCCAATGCGCATAAGTGCGCCATTGTACATTCATAATCGATGATGATTTTACTTGCTACCAAAACTTTCGCCATTGCTGAGTGTTTCGCAATGTTACACGTCGGGTTTTCAGCCGATTGAAGGATCAACGTCAATTTCAACGCTGAGCAACTGCTACAGCAATATCGGATTCCGCACGAACAGTGGCCAAAATCAATGACATGAAAAATAATCCACCATTTCTATCATGAATTATATAGCTAAGTAGATGAAATAAATAAAATTAGATAAAAAATAAAATAGAAATGTGCATGCAGCCTCCAGTCGGATTCGTATCCAGTACCTTGCGGCCCAAGCGCCGAAGCTTTAACCACTGCACCACTCGTCACATACAAACTACACCTACAAAATTCATATAAAAAAAGGTTTTTTATTAGATTTTTAGGGTTTTCCTTTTGAGTTTTTCCGACTTTTCTTTTTTCCCTAATCCACCACTGTATTGAGACGAAAAAAAAAAAAAAAAAAAAAATGTATGAAAAAATGAATTTTCTTGATAAATTTTTTTTTTGTGAATTTTTCCAATGTTTTAATAGTTATTATGCTATTCGGAGCGAAGACAAATCCAACAAAACAAAGATCATAAAAATCGGTCCAGCCGTTCTTGAGTTATAAATGGTGTAACTAACCCGACTTTGTTTTATATATATAGATATATGCCATTTTGATCGATGACCTTTTGCCATTTTTTCCATGATCCCATCACTGTAGAACTTCTGTGGTTTAGAGGCGAAAAATCGACACAACTCATTTTCGCATGTCTCTTTTGAATGTAATGTAAAACCATTAAGATGGTTCTGCATGGACCGGAACAAATCGTAGTCCGATGGTGCAAGCTCAGGGTGGGTGCATCATAACTTTCCAGATAAGCTCTCTCAGTCTCTGCTGGGCCATCAATGAAATGTGTGGTCTTGCGTTATGATGGAACACAACGCCCTTTCTTGATCTGCAGAATCTTGATCGACAGAATCATCCTGGACGTTTTAACTGAATTGCTTGTATTAAACTCGTTAGTTGCTGACAGTAAAGATTAAAATCAATCGTTTGGTCCGGTGGCAGCACCTCATAATGCAGGATTCCTTTCCAATCCCACCAAACACACAGCTTTACCTTTCTTGGCGTCAATCCCGGCTTTGATACCGTTTAGGAAGCTTCACCTCGTTTCGTCCGTGATATTTTCGCACAACGTTGTCGTGTCTTATTCCTTATCACCAGTAATCATTCGCTTTAAAAATGAATCGATTTCGTTCCGTTTCAGCAGCGTTGCGCAGATAGAAATCCGATCCATTAAATTTTTAACTGTTAATTCATGGGATACCTAAACGTCAAGCTTTTTTTTAATCCAGACATTTTTAAATGGTTTAAAACTGTTATGTGATCAATATTTAGTTCTTTACTAATTGCATGGCTGCTTATATGCCGGTCTTCTTCAATTTTCTGCATGATTTCATCGACTTTTACAGTGGTTGGTCGAACAGAGTGAGTTGCATCTTTGCCATTCAATTTTCCAGAACGAAAGCGCACGAACCATTTCTTTGCTGCTGATTTTGATAAAGCACCTTCTCCATAAACAGCACAAATTTTTTCGAATTTATTCATTATGTATCTCCATGTTTAAAATGTTATAACTTTTTATTCACTTCACGGATTTTAATGTTTGTCAAAGTGCAAGTTAAAATTTCATCTTTCAAACACACATAAGAATTGCCCGATACTATCAATGGTTACTGAGATATATGAATGTAAAGCCATCTACCAGGAAAAAGAGCACGAACTACACCTCTACCTATTATTACTATACTATTTCTGCAGCCTGAAAAACTTTTCGTTTAGAGAAGAGCTACCAATTATTTACTTGGTAATGTGCGTGTTGAAGAACATAGTAGCAGAAGTTTCGAACCTTTAATACAATATAGATGAAGCTGGAATACCAGTTTTCAAATAATAACTTTATATGTTTTCTAGCCAAATATTTAAAGTTAAGTGCGTTTAAGTGCGAGCTAATAAATTTGCCCCGTAGCAAAATCGGCTGGACTAACACCCAATTGCGCTGAACAAAATGCCCTTATCAGGCCGCGAGTGAATTCATTCCATTCTATCAAAACAGAATTAGAGACCAAATGGTACAGTGGTTAAAGCTTTGGCGTTTGAATCGGGAGGTACCGCATTACGATCTGTGATTAAAAGGAGTACAACTACGACCCCCTATCTTCGTGCAAAATTCATGGGCGACCCATGTTTCATGTCCAGTACTATAGGCTAGCATAGAGCTATGCAATGCGCAGATGGTAACTCAAAATCGGTCCTATCGCCGTACGTTTTCGATTTGACATAACTGCGTAAAGTAGGACGAGAAAAATGAACTGCGAAAGAGCAGGGAGTGATTCGACCCCAAAACAGATGGCATGGATTAAAACAAAACAAAAATTAGAGGCAAACCGCAAAGCGAAATCCTATCGAACATCAGTGTTTATAAAAAAAATACCAAACCAATTGCGATAGTTGTACTAGAGCAAGAAGTTGGAAATTAAAACAACAAATAAATTAATTTGCTAAAATGGTTAATTTAAAACTACAGTACACTATTAAATTTCTTATACAAAAAATATGTTCAAAGCATTTGAGATGCAGTAATAAGCAGTATTTCAGGGCAATTTCCTTGGCTAAACTATGATTTATACATAGGTCTGACTATTAGGATAAGAGTAACGAGTCATTAGAACGTAAACTTTATCTTGAATGCATATCCCTTTTCCGGCCCGATTTTTTTTTGTAAATTTAAGTCCACCGTACACAAATGTGTACGTCAAAACTGACAGGTTGTAATGTCTTCTGGATTTTAACGATGGCCAAAAATGTTTGGCATGATTCTCTTCCATACACGCACAATTGTGATCGCGGACCGGAAAAGGAATACAGAGAATATATCAAATGGACTGAGGCATTTAAACTAAAATCGTTTTAGCTGCTAAGAACTAGTATTATCACCAAATTCGTTACGTTCATACTGTTAAACAAAATTGTCACGAGATAACAATCGATTTTAAAAGAAATCACGTATCACAATCATTACTGACACAAAAAAAAGGTAATAAAAAAGCCAAACGAACTAATTTTCTTCATATTTGTTTAATGGCACCAACAAAACATAAAGTTTCTGTCAGTTCCACAGTGCTACATTAACAACTAACTAATGTACATTGAATTTCATAAGTTTGGCACAAAACGAATATTCATGTAAGTCGAGTTTTGTTCATTTTTAATTTGATTAAAATTAATTATTATCTCGTGCATGCTAGTTTTGTCTTATAATCACTTTGGTATATAAAAACCTTCCCCATGAATATGAACGCTATATATGTATATATATATATTCGTACACTAATATAATTTAGTTTAGTAGACCCACGTAAAAATTTTATTTTTTACAAAAATCCACCCTATACGTGATAAAACTATCATTTTAAGTTTTAAAAATTTCAAAATTTTTGTGTTTTTCCTTCTATCAGTTGTTTGTATTATTTTATTAAAAACATCTTCTAATTTCTTATAATTAGATTTAAGATTATTAAGATGGGATATCTCAAGAAATAAAAAAACAAAAAAACGAAATAAATATAAATAAGAAAGTATAAAGATGACTTTCTTACCTGTTTACGTTTCTTACCAAAAACCGAATTATTTTCGAAGGATATTTTTAAATTAATTTTTAGATATTTTTTTGGTCGAGATAAGAAATTTCAAAATAAAAGAAATTATAGATGTTGTGATAAATAAAAAGTATTCGTTTTTATTTAATTAATTTTATTAATTTGAAACGGAAATATGGAGAATTTTTTCTTCGATATTTTTTTTATGAAAATCAATTAAATTTTATTTCCCATTTAAAAACATGTAAGTATGTATATGTTGGATGTTATACACATAAGTATATTCTTTCATATAAGTTGGGTGGTCTTTCCTCTCTCTCTCTCTCATGGGTCTATTATACTCGTATACAATATAATATGGATTATGGCTATAATACACCACATATCTTGATTTATTAGCATATTAATTGGTTGTATCTGATTTTAATGGCCTGGAATACTGTTTTAACCATTCGGCAGCATACTTTTATACACATAATACGAACCATATGCTGCCAAGATCAATATCGGGGAAAAATATTATCCTCTGTCTTAATCCAAAACAACAATACTTTTTTGTACATTTTAACTGAATCACTTGCAAACAAATATTAGATAAATTTTAATTTAATTTACGGTAAACTATAAAAATTTAAGTAATTTGATTGAAAAGTGTATCAAAATAATTTCTAATCGAATTTTTCTACTTTTATACGAATGAGTTGCTTTAATTTTATTCCGGTATATAGTACAGTATGTGTACAGTACAGCAATAAAGTAACATTCACCATAATTATGTGTGTGTGATAAAAGTCTAATTTTGGGAATCAAAATTAACAAATTTTTCTCACAGAATTACTTAACTATTTATTATAGTTAGTTGCTAATGGTATGTAATTATGCGATCAAGGAAATATTGCGAAAAATCCCATAACCGCAGTTTAGTTGCAAATTGTTAATTTACGTTAAATGCACAATGTTAGGCATGTTCGGAAATAGACCACGAGAATTTTAATTTGTTTAATGTTGGTAATAAAGTTACTCAACTTATCCAGTCTATACAAGAAGTAAGATTACATTTCGGATGTGAATATTTATATTCAGCAAAATTCAATGACATATTTTGACAGGTACGAAATTTTTGTTGTTGTTTTTTGGTATAGTTTGTAGTTTGAAAGCGATACGATCAACATTTATGATTTGTTAAAGATTTTTAAAGTTATAAAAATAAAAATAAAATACGAACCAAGCGACTTTGAGATTTACATAAAAACGGAAACAAAACAAGCAACAACTTAATTACCCTAAAGTAACTCTACATGTATGGAAATAAAACGGCCAATTTTTCGTCAGTAATTTCAAGAAGTTACTCAAAAGTTACCATGATCTATTTTCGAAAACGATTAATAATATGGGTTTTTGCGGGTCGAGATAAAATCAAAGTAGAGGAATTGATAGCATTTGCTGCGTTTATTCCACAGCTAAATTGGCAATGATTGCTACAAATGATATTTTGCATATGCAGTACATTTCATAACTACAGTCAAGGCCAAAAGTATTTAGAATTTAAGTTTTTTTTTACGAAAGGATGGTTATTTTAAGTAAAATAACAAATTTTTAAGTTTTAATTATAAAATATTAATTTTAAATTAATGTTAAAAAATCATAAATAAAAAAATATATCGAGAAAAACAAAATGCTGGGAAAAACTTCATTGTTTTTTTTTTATTTCTATATTATTTCAAGTGGGAATTTTTTAATTATTACGCATAATATAATTTGGATTCTAATATAGTGACGTCTCCCTTTGCAATCTACTACGGCCTAAAGACGAGTTAGCATTGAATCTATAAATTTTTTAAGATATTTGAGAGTTAAATTGACCAACCCAATTGATTTTCCGGTTATGCATGCCAACATTTTGAACTAGATTTAAAGTTAGACTGTGGAGGCCAGCCTAAAACAATGAAGCAACCCACCGTTATGCCTATTCGCACGATGAACAATCGGTGAGTTTTTCTGTTCTTTTTCGGGAATACACGAGACTTATGATAATATCCATGGATCGCACACGAACTTTCATCGGTCCATGAAATTTTTGTCCAATAATCCAAGATTTTGTTCACTTGCTGCAAAGAAAAGTTGATTCGCTTTTTCTTGTTGATGTCAGCGATATTAATCACTGTTCTGGTTATGTGTCGTTGTCATGTACAAACTTCCTTAATGCACGATTTACATGTTCCAATTTTTTTTTCCCAACAAATTTTTTACTGAAATATAGAGCTGCACGCATATAAAAAAAAGTTACTAGTTAAAAAGAGTCAGCAATATAAACAAATAAGGCAATGCCATAATTTTTTTGTATGTCCCATACATTTTGACAGTTCGAATAGCTTGCGTTTAAATTAGATAACGAACAACATCGAATTGCAAGTAAAAATAAAATATTTAATTACCGCTCATGTTTGCTCGTTTTGTTTGAATGATGTTTATGGCTGGTTGATGTTTATTTGAAACTTTTTCGAATTTTTTTTATTTTACTGCTATAAAAATAATCGTAGAAACTATATTTTATGGCAACATTCCCAGTTTTATGCCAACATTTGCTCAAATTAAAAAGAAAAAATCCAATTTTATTTTACTGGAATTTGTTTCGTGCTCCTCTCGCAAACGAAAATCGTAATACACTTAACCTTTCATTTTTTACTGGAAAAAAATTGGAACATGTAATCCAGTAAAAAAAAAAAATTGGATTTTTTTCTTTTTAATTTGAGCAAATGTTGGCATAAAACTGGGAATGTTGCCATAAAATATAGTTTCTACGAGTATTTTTATAGCAGTAAAATAAAAAAAATCCAAAAAAGGTTCAAATAAACATCAAGCAGCCATAAACATCATTCAAACAGAACGAGCAAACATGAGCGGTAATTAAATATTTTATTTTTACTTGCAATTCGAGGTTGTTCGTTATCTAATTTAAACGCAAGCTGTTCGAACTGTCAAAATTTATGGGAAATTCAAAAAAATTATAGCATTGCCTTATTTGTTTATATTGCTGACTCTTTTCGACTAGTAACTTTTTTTTATATGCGTGCAGCTCTATTTTTCAGTAAAAAATTTGTTGGGAAAAAAAAATTGGAACATGTAAACCGTGCATAAGTCTTCTGAAGATAGTTCGCCTACTAATTTGCCTTCCTAAAATATTTTTTATATTTTGGAAATAGTGGAAACTGGCTGTCTTGGATATTTAACCCATTCCCGCAAATGACGGCTATAGCCGTCAAATTTTTGTTGATATATATGCAAATGCCGGCTATAGCCGTCCTGCATATTTTAATTAATAAAAAGAGGAACATAATTCTTACGAAGTGTACTAATGCATTATTTTGTTAATTATTCAGTAATACATCAAAGAAAAAAAGATGTAACATTCCAGATAACATATCAATTGTTTGTTTGTGCGATTTTTCATGATTAGCAATTCGATATATTTCCGCCTACAGAAACAAATGACGGCTATAGCCGTCATTTGTCTATATATCACAAAAAACTCGGACAGCTATAGCCGTCATTTGTTTCTGTAGGCGGAAATATATAGAAAAAATGATGTGATGAGCAAATGACGGCTATAGCCGTCGAGTTTTCATGGAAAAACTGTGAGAAAATGTGATAAATTTCACTTCCAAACATATAAAGAATGCTCAATTTCATATGGCAGTCATAATCAATTGAAAAAAAGTGTGTTTCTGACCACGGTCATCGATATAAAAGTGTGCAGGGATGGGTTAATAAACTCTCTAACTAAACGGTGATCAACTGCTTCATTTGTTACTCTTTTCCGCAAACATCTCACTTCGTTTATAAGTTTTTTTCTTTCTAACGAAAGTTAACTGTTTTTAGGCATTTTGATAAGTTATTGGCTGGTTCACGTCAGGGGGCAATTAAACAAAACTAATACAATATCCCAAGTAAAACAAAGAACAAAGCTCTAGAAGAAAATCATGTTGCGACGTCGGGGGCGAAGTCCTAGATTCATACCTCCTCGACGGTGCTCCCTGGCTAACTCTAAATGAATCAAGCGATGTAGTGGAGACGAGCAGGGGAAATCCTGTTTATAGTGAAGGACACTACATGTCAGGGCGAGCCATTGGCGCCTCAAAACCAATACCAAACCAGTGTCTGTTCTCCAGGTTAGGAGCGGCTGAAGTGGGCGTCTGTCTTGTACCAAGCGGCTCGCTAAATAAAAGTGTTTCAAGCTAGGACTGAATGCCTTAAGATTCTCACCAGTACGTGACCCACACACGTACCAAGCGTGTTGAGCGGCAGTCCAACAACCTTCCCTCATAAAAACAGTTACGTCATGAACCCTAATCTAAGGCCTCGGATTACCATTTCGGATTCATTACAAACTCGACCTCGGAAATTGTACACGAACAACGTTTCAAAAATGGGAACATGGAACGTGCTTAGTCTCTTAAGACCTGGAGATTTCCAGAACCTTTCGAACCAAGCAAAGAGTTACACATTAGACGTACTTGCACTACAAGAGCTTAGATGGTCTGGGAGTGGGATCCATGACACCACCAATGGTTACCCTCTTCATTACTGTTGCCATCAGAACGGAGGAGAATTTGGAGTTGGCTTCCTCATCCATCGGCACGTGAAGCACCATATCATCGATTTCCGCCCTATCAACATGCGGATAGGCACGGTTAAACTTCGCACTAAGAAATTTAACATCGCGATCGTTAATGTGCATGCACCCACCGAAGATAAATCAGATGGCATCAAAGATCTCTTCTTTGTCGAGCTGGAAGAAGTCATCAATAACATACCGCACCACGACATTAAAATCATTGCGGGCGACTTTAATGCAAAAATCGGTAGAAGTGCAGAAAACACATTGCACATCGATCCTAACAACCTGTACCTAACTAGTAACAACAACGAAAACGCGTCACCGACCTGGCAATAACGTACAACTTAGTTGTATCAAGTACGTTTTTCCCACATAAGAGAATCCACATAGTAACGTGGAAATCGAATGTTGGAAGAACGGAAAATCAAATCGATCACGTCATGGTGTCTAAGAGACACTCAACCAGCATATCTGACGTTAGATCTTACAGAGGTGCAGACATTGACAGCGATCATATATGCCTTTCATATTTAAGTATAATTGCAAACTATCATCTACGTTTAACAGACAAGCACAAAAGACCGTTCGATGGAATGTTGATGCTCTAAAAGACCAAACGTTACATCAGAGTTACCAATCAGTTGTCACTAATTATTTAGACCGGCCCCCCGTAACAACGAAGAAGCTCCTCCTAACATCCAGGAGCAGTGGCACGCTATAGATTCAGCCATAACCACCGCAAAGCACTATCGGAAGAAGACCTCTGAGGCCCCGCAGTTCGGTCGTCGAAAATAAAAGAAACGCTTCGTGGAAAATGGTTGGATCGCAACACTAGAAGCACTCTAGCAGAATATCTCCGCGCTAGGAAGGCCACGACTAAATACTCTCGACAAAAGAAGCGCGAACATATGAGATTATGCATCGAAAACATCCGCTTCCAAGCAGAACCAGGAAACTCAAGGGACTGTTTTGCTAACGCCAGGAATCTCACTAAAGACTTCCACCCAAGAAGTGCAGCCATCAAATACGGGAATGGAGAGCTGAGAACAAACGTCGCTGATGTTGTTCTCTCAGTATGGCAAACCTACTTTCAAAATCTGCTAAATCGGAATGACGAAGTGACCCCCATTAGAACAATAGCTCCGCCAGGTGAAGAGGTCTTTGTCGTATATCCCACAGTGGAGGAAGTAGACGCAGCTATTAGTCAATTGAAAAACTCTTGCAACAAGTCTAGAGTTGCCAGAGAATTGGAAGACCGCACTCATATGTCCGTTGCATAAAAAGGGCGACCGTTCAAATGTGAAAACTTTCGTGGCATAGCTCTATTGAATACTGCTTACTAAGTATTGGCTAATGTTGTACTTGCCAGACTCATCCCTTTCGCCGAAAACATCATTGGCGACTATCAATGTGGCTTTCGTACCAACCGATCGACTACTGA
Source organism: Nephrotoma appendiculata (assembly GCA_947310385.1). Classification (NCBI taxonomy): domain Eukaryota; kingdom Metazoa; phylum Arthropoda; class Insecta; order Diptera; family Tipulidae; genus Nephrotoma; species Nephrotoma appendiculata. The sequence continues at coordinate 147,669,000 of OX371224.1, forward strand.
ACAATGTTTTACCATGAGGAGATGATCTTGGAAAAATGTTGGGAGTACAACATAATTATATATCAACTATATATAGACTTCCGACAAGCGTATGACAGTATAAACCGCAACAACCTATGGGCCGCGCTCATATGCCTGGGAATCCCAGAGAAACTCGTTTCAATGTGTAAATTAGCAACGTCTGGGTCTGTATGTAGAATCGTAATTAAAGGAACTGTATGTAGACTCCTTTGAAATAACATCTGATGTTCGACAGGGTGATGCACTCGCGCCTTTGCTGTTCAATTTGGCGCTTGAGTATGAAGTCAGGAAAAGCAACATCGAAACCTCGCGCTGTATATTTAATAAGTCAGGCCAAATTCTTGGATATGCAGATGATATCGTGCTTCTTGGCCGGAGACCTAGCGATATCAAAGACAGTTTCATACCGCTCGATCGCTGCGCAAGAAGACTTGGTTTGGAGGTGAACAGCAGTAAAACCAAATATTTAGCAACACCTAGGAACATCTCCATGGCAAATCTCGGAATTGGCGACTACAACTTTGATGGTGTCGAAAACTTTAAATACCTCGAGTCAGTTATAACATCGTCGAATGATATGCAGGCAGATATAAAAGCTCGAATAGCTGCCGGACAACGAGTTTTCTACGCCCAATCAAGAATATTGCGATCGAAGCATTTATCGCAGTCGTGCAAGCTCGCACTTTATAAAGCAATCATAAGACCTGTGCGAGAGCTGGACCATGACCTCTAACGATTGTAGATTATCATCTACCTTCGAAAAGAAGGTAATCTGTTCAATCTTTGGTCCAATTAAAGTTGCGAACAACGAATATCAGATTCGTATGAATCACGAAATAAAGCAACTCCTCGGAGGCAGCGATATCATCGGATTCATCAAATCCAATCGAGTGAGATGGCTCGGCCACGTTACAAGGTCTCCACAACAACGAATGATTTACAAAGTGTTCCATCAACAACCAGCCGGAGTGCGTCGTAGAGGAAGACCCCAATTACGTTGACGTGACGACATCGAACAAGATCTACGAACATTAGGATGTCGAAACTGGAGGACGAGAGCGATGGATCGAGATGGATGGGGGGCCTTAGTGCAGGCGGCGAAATCCCTTCATGGGATGTGAAAACCAAAGAGAGAGAAAGACGTGAACTAATGAAATTTCCATTACTGATGCCCCGATGAAATATTGCACTACTACTTACACATAAACTACGCACAAGATGTCAACAAAATGTAGAATCAAAATTATATTTTAATAAATGCTCTATAATATGCAAACGTTTTGCTTGAAATATAAAAATTATAAATACTTTTGGCCATGACTGTATATATAAAGTTTAATGCCAACAATTAATTTAGTTCGGACATACTGATTAATGAAACAAAAACAGTTACTTACTTCAATTATGTATAGCCATTTTCGAAGGTCTTTCATTTAGACAAATCGGGAGAGGGTTAAACTGCGATGATAATACCGTTGCTGTTTTTTAAACGATCCCATTATAATTATAACAACAAACCAGAGGACCAAAAACAAGGTGATTTCCCTCGAAACGCGCGGGTTAATTAAGACCGCGATTAATTCTTGTAAAAGTATAAGGTGCCTGAAAAGTGAGCTTAAATTATTGTCTCGAAGCACAATCTGCCGAGCTATGGAAGATGCTGCACATCTAAACCACAGCGTCGCCACACATTATCGCCAAATTGGTATATTACTCTTTCGGCATAATCGACGCAATTGGCTTATGCTAGCTAAAATAAGATACATATACTAAAGACTCTAACTTTTCAAATTTTCTTTGAAAAACTGCATCAATGGTCGCCCCATATCTCGTAGTAGATATATTTGGATCCGAGTTCAAGTGCAAATCGAATTCGTCTCGGAGGAAGTTTATAAATGGTTCAGCTTGAGGACCGGCAAAATTAACATGATCATCGGCAAAAGATGATAGTCTCCTCCGAGAAATTTTGAAATTCTTTCAGAATATGGAGCAAGGACGAAATGTATGAACTTGATTATGTCTTCGACAGCTTTATTCGGCGGGATGTATACAACTACCGAAAGCATCTTGTTCTCATTGGGAAACTGAACTTCAGCCGCGCATATATCGCCAATGGGTTGAGTTATTACACTCATACCAGTTGTTTGTCCTACGATGATTTCCTTATGCGAGGCGACTGTATGCGTTCTAGTTGAATTTTTATATATTAATACTCCGGCAGCCCGCTGACCATCTTTCTTGAACTGTACGCAGCATTCAAAATTGGGAATATTAACATGTTTGCCATTGCGTAGCCAGGTCTAGGAAAGCAAGAGAATTGAGCATCCCTGCGTGACTGTATCAGTTAGGTCAAGGTGATGTGACCTGGGACTCTGGTAGTTCAATGTTAAAAATGAAACGTCATCATTATTATTTCGTACAAAATTCGCTATAAAATGAACAGCGAGAGGTATAACGGCGTCCTAGAAAATCAGCTTCTCAATCATGGTTTGCGGAACATTACATACCACTATTAGATTGGGCTGCTTGTTCTGCAACCCCAATTAAAAATCTTTGGAGACCATTAGTTCGAAAAATTTACGAGGGTAACAAACAAAGCCTATAAGCTGTCAAAAATGGTATGACTATTAACACGGCCAGTAAAACCTTCGAAGTGCTTAATACTTATATCTACATACTTGAAAAGGAGTCTAAGTTGTGATGTTAAACAAGAAGCACCAAGCATTTTTTCTAAAGAATAGGGAGGTCATTTATGTTCACGGAAAAGAAAGAAATACTATTAGAAAGAAATTATTAGATTGTGTACAATTACATACTTATATGCTAAAGATTTGCAAATTGCAACAAATTTAGAGATGGTAAACCTTGTAAATAATTTAAACATTAACTCTATATTTATATTCAGATATTTATAATATCAGATTAAGAGTCTTGTACAAGTAACGGAAACCAAAATAAAAGAATGGTTCACAAAAATTAGAGTTTACCTTGAAACAAACCGATACTTGTCTATATTTGATCATCCGGAGCGAATTTTCAATTGTAACGAAACCGTATTCTTGTAACGTTCAAATGAAAACTCAGTTTTAGTTAAAAAAGGATAAAAATCTGTTTGCTTTTTGGTAGCTAATAATGAGAAAGAAAAATTAATAACACTTATCATGGGTAGTGCGTTAGGAAAACTTGGTTCACCACCAATGGTGGTTTTACCTTATAAAAGAATTTATCTTAGCGTAAACGAAGTGACTCGACTTGGATGGCAGGGGAATTGTTTATTGAATATATAGCCAACATCTTCTATTCTTGGCTTATAAGCAATAACAACCAATTACCGATTATTCTATTTGGGGATGGCCACACATCCCACATGATTCCAACGCTTAATCAGTTTTGCAATGAAAAGGAAATAGTACTGATTGTGCTCCTACCAAATTCGACGCCACTTCTGCAAACAATGGATATGGCGTACTTCATCCTTTGAAAAGAAAATGAAAAATAATGAAAAATTCGACAAAATAGAGAAAAATTTGCGAGGATGCAGCTCTGTTTAAATATTGGAAAGATATGGAATATTGAATCTAGCGTGCAGATTGGAGAACTGAACTTAATCTAGACGAACTTTTGAGTGATAACTCGAACATTATATTGAACGTCTGATTGATGATAGCCCAGTAACAATAAATAATGAGCCCCAAACAAATACCAGTAAAACATGCGGACAGCTCAATAGATAATAATTTACCGATTCCATTTAAATAAATTTTAATTTGGCAATCGCCTATCGATTCACTACCAACAAACAAAAGAAGCTACAGGAGTGCATTAATATTGCATAGAATCTACAAAAGCAGAAAAAAAAAACAAACTGAGTGGAAAGGATTGATCTCACATTAAAATTTAGCATTATGTAATTGCACCTACAAATATGACGTCTGTTGTTGGTACAGCACGAGCAACGTTGTTCAAGCCTTAGTAGAACCAGAACTGGTTAACGCCAGAGGAGTTTATTCTGTTGAAGAAATTAAATTGGCTCGTGATTGCAGCAACTAAGTAACTTAGAAATTATTTCAGAATTTATTAACTGTATTTTACGAAATACGAGTATGAACTAATCCATTGAAACCGATTGTCCGTACAGAGGGATATCGAATTTGTATTAGAATTTAGTACTTAATTTAGTATTTTTTTTTTCCAACACTTGAGCCCTACTTTTTCACTTTCTTTGTCCAGAATTTATTTTGCCTAAATATTTGGATTTTATTCTAACGAGGATGATTACATATTTGTAAATTGATAGTTACTCATCTGAAATTGGTGGTGCACACAGTGCACGCTGTCAATGTGTTGTAAAATATTGACTCTATTATGGAAGGTTAGTAAAATGATAATAGCCAAAAAAAAAATTACATTTTTGCGAATTTACGTAAAAAGTGCATGTAGACTATTATCCCTATTCTCCTATCTAGTCGTATCGTATCATACGGCGCGACAATTGTCGTGTCACTTCGTCTATATAAAACTTTATTCTCTCTCTTCTCAGGTGACGGGACAAAAATAAATCAAATCGTGTCAAAATGAATAATTTTAAACCTACATTTTGTCCCCCTTCATGCTTGGTTTAAAAAATTCGCACGACTACAAATCTCACCTCAGGTGACATGAAACTTTTTAAACGACTAACGGAATACCATTGTTGTCACTTCAATAGACTAAGAGAATATGAAAAACTGATTGTCGTAAGAAGAGACAGGTGACACGATTAAGAGAATAGGGGTGTTTGTGTTGTCACTCGAGTGAGGAAATTGACACTCGGGACCGAAGGCCAACCGACTTTTTTGTTTTGTGGAAATGTGATGTTTTCGTCGAGTGGTTTATAGTAAATTTATTTTTTCTTACATATACCCCCGAAAGGCGAGAGGTATCTTGTGTTGCAGTCGAGTTTTCATTTCATTGAATCGTTTTCAAACGACGATTTTGTATGAAAATTTTTCGATTTTTGTAACCAATCTAATCTAACCCTTGGAGAGTGCAATGCATTTTTGTGACTTATGTTTGTTCTAGGCTGTACCGATGCATTCTGCTTTCGATTTTTAAACTAATAAGGTGCTGCTTTTGGTTAAAAGGAATAGAAAAATATATTTTAGTTCAATAGAACTGACTTTCTTTGTCAGGGAGGTTCACTATGGCCAACCAAATAAATTGGAATTGTGCTTGTAATGGAGGTTGAATGGTATAAATACTTGTACCTAATGAATGGTATAAATACATGTCCGTCCTGTCGGAATTAGAACTACATAGTAAATATTTTTGAACTTTCAGTACCATAAGTAGCTATTTTTTTAATTTGATTTAGTTTCAGTAGCTCGAGAAAGATTAAATTATAAAGTTGTGTAATATTTTGGAAGCCGAAAAGTATTAATTTAGAATTCAATTTCAAGAAATCTTTACATGCACGTGAAATAGTAATATTTTTTTAGTGAACAATTGTTCAAGACCAATATCATCGTTAACCATTAAACATATTAAACCTTTATCCTTCCTTCTAGTAGATTAGTATTGTATTGTCTTGTGCCGTACGATCGCTAGGTGTATGTAACCGGGTCGTTTCGTCTTAAAAAAGTACCTTTCTTATCCATCCTGCTTGTTAAGTGTAAGTATTAAAGTATAGTATTAAAGTTAGTATTAAAATTCTTATTGATTGGTATTTATGTTGAAAAATGAACCGAAAAAGTGAAAAATAGATCATTTTACAAAATCAATTACAAATATTAAAATTGAAGTCGAAAAAAATAGAAAGGATAGTAAGTACCACTATAAATGCCGTGGGACTATAAATTGGGACTTTTACATTACTTGAAATAACGGACTTTTTCCAAAATGCTAATAACACCGGTCACTTAACATCTACTTGATTTCGATTCAAGCACGGCTATAGGCCAGTTTACAAGACAAGTGGTGCAGTGGTTAAAGCTTCGGCACTTGGATCGGGAGGTACTAGGTTCGAATCCCATCAGAGGCTAGATGCAAATCGAATTTTCATGATCGGTTACAATCGGTGATGTTAATAATCACAACTAAGACATACAGATGCCATACAGCAAGATGGTCCACGTAAAATGGAACTAACGACCACAATTTGGCTAAAAAAGGTGTTTAAGGTAAGACAAAAACAAACAAATAAAACAGTGTAAGAATTTCGCGTACGAACTTTTAAGAAACCACAAATTTTTGAAAAGGGATTATAAAAAGTCTAGAGGAGGAACAGGATATACATTTGATATTAAAGCAATCTTAAAAAGGAATTCTTATATTTTCTAAACAAAATAATAAGCGGCTTACCTTTATTGGTGATACAGGTTCACAGTTTTAGAAACCTTATGTAATGTTAGTGATGTATCCAAACTCAAACTAATAACCGAACTAGGTACTTAACACACAGAACAAAACCTTACTAATAACAATTTTCACTATAAATGTACATAAACTTCAAGAAACTATTTAATTTTATCAAATTGTATTAAAATTTTATATTGTTTTCAGAATAATTAAAAGAATAAATTTTTTGATTTTATGTGTGTAAAGGACAAGAAAAGTTAAAAAGTCGTGGGCGCGATCCTTAAATATTGATTTTTTTCACACAACACAAACACAAATAAAATCGAACTACAAACGAATAACTTTTAAGCACAAAATTACTTTTCATAAATATTAACAATATAATATATAATAAACCACCTCACTTTCAATTAATAATATTTTTGTATGTGATTTGATTTGTTTAATCACGAAACAGAAAAGATTTTTCCGTTTTTATACAAACAAAAATCATAAACTTAATGTTTAACGCGGTATTAAAATTATTGATACATGTATTACTATTCGCGTCAATGTTATATAATTTAAAAACGATTTTAATTAATAATTGTAAATTAAACCTTTACTATTTTTCAAGTATTTGCTCTCTTGTCAAAATGTCTACTTTAGAAAATGATTTTATTTTTAAATTTATATCCTATATGAAGAATACTATGTCAAACGAGTTCAACATCCAATGAGCGTCTGTATCTCTTGTTTATATTTTGTTATGTTTTTTTCGCCGTTCGGTGGTGATAGAGTAAAAGAGACAACTATATTGTTTGCGATTTATTTCTTAAATTAGGGGTGTCTCCAGGTGAATATAATTTGGGTGTGGCAACCGGTTTATAGATGGCAGTAAATATTATTAAATTAATTTCAGTTTATTTTAAATTAATTTCAGTTTATTTTACAATCTTTTATTTTATTTATTAAATACATAAAGAAGATTCGTTTAAACAAATACATAAATATTACACTTAACGATGATTTACTAATTATTTTCCTCTGTACGGTTTCTTTGGCCGTAGTTCGGAACTGCGGCAATCCTTTTTTCGGCAATTAGTTGCACGGAGCGGTAATCTGGCGTAGCACTTTCGACACACCATTTTATCACAATTATATTTTTCTGCTAATTTCTTTAGAGTAGGATTTAGTTTATGTTCCATACCCCCGCCTAAAGAAAATTTTAAACTATAAAATATTTGCTTTTGGCCACAGTTTAACGGAATATTATTACTCACCTCTTAATCCATAGATCAAATGAATATTTTGCAAATTTTCAATGTGATAATCAGAAACCGTAAATTGATCGTTTAGTTCAATTCCATTGTACAGTGATAAATGTATATTTTCAATTTCGATATTTAATCGTTTATGAATTTTACTTTTCACCTCGCTTATTTTATCACTACCGAATACTTCAATCGTAGAAGTACAGCCCGTTAGATCACTTACAAAAATCTGCATTTTATTAACAACTTCAACGCACAAATTCAAATGGTAAATAATTTGATTTGCCATCCGAATGAACTGTTTATATACTGAACTGATGGGGAAATACAAAATAAAATCCGACGATTATTTGAATCGAATTTATCCGATAAAATTAGGTGTTGTTGTGAAATACAATGAATTTCGCAATTATATATTTAACGGCGATGAATTAAAGAGGAAATGGCATTATTATTGCTATAGTATATAAGGAAAGAGGAAACATTTTCGAATGGATTTTACGTTAGAAACAGGAAATATGTTGTATGTAAAATCAATATATGTACATAATAAATTAAAGTCCACTTTCTTAGCCAAATTTGATTGGAACGTGTGGCCATCTATTAGAATGAAATTGAAGTTTGAATGTCAAATTATTTGGGCAATTTCCATTTCAAAGAAATCATAAATGTCAGATTTCATATGCAAATTGTATCATTCATTGCCAAATATACTAACTTTTAAATGCAGTTATCATCCGATACTTTATTTGTCGCATCGTACTCTAAGATGGCAGACGCCAAATGAGCCCCACTGTAAATTTTTGGCTATTCAACAAATAAAGCAGATATATTTCTAGAAAATACATATCCATACCCAAATCAAATTCTAGAATCCGTACTTGAAGTTGAAATACCCTTATTCAAGTATTTTTAGATACCTTGAGAATATAGTCACTTGAAAAGAAATTAGAAAACAAGATTTAAGTTTTATTTTTTATTCAAATATTGGCAAAATGTTTTCGAAATTTTAAACATTTTACAATGAAACAATTTAGTTTATTTCAACTTCTTCTTTGGGCGAAGATTATTTGTGTGTCCACATTTCTTCTTACGGCAATTTGTTGCGCGAGGATGAAGTCGAGCATAGCATTTGCGGCAAATCATCTTATCGCAATTATATTTTTGGGCCAAGATTCGGAGAGATGGTTCAATAATACCTAAAATTATATTTTAAATTTAATTATTTATATATAGTTGATTAGTTTTTATTTAATTAATTTACTTACCACCACGAAGACGGAGAACCAAATGTAAAGTTGATTCTTTTTGGATATTGTAATCTGACAGAGTACGACCATCTTCTAATTGTTTGCCTGCAAAAATGAGACGTTGCTGATCCGGTGGAATACCTTCTTTATCCTGAATTTTAGCTTTCACATTTTCGATAGTGTCCGATGGTTCGACCTCAAGTGTGATGGTCTTGCCAGTCAATGTTTTCACAAAAATTTGCATTTTGACAAGCTCCTTCTAAAAAAAAAAAAAAATACGACACATGGAATATTAGGTTAGGTTCACCAAATTTAATTATAATTTGAATATATAACAATATATTAGTATTTTATTTATATTTTGACAATCAATAAAAAGAACTAGTAATAGATCATTATTTTAATATTTTTATCGAATTCAAACAATTTAAAGTAATTAATTTAAGAAAAATTACTTACAACACAACGTGGTAATACGAGCGATAATTTGAAAGAGAATTGATTTTGTTTTCAAAATGGCGAGGTTTCATCGTGCATGTGTTACCTGATTTAAGAATTTAAATATAATGGAACATAATGTGGAACATAATTTTAGCAATGATAAATAAATTCTATTCTGCGAAGCTGTTGAAGATAAATAATTAGAATAAATTTTCTTATTTAAAAAATATATAGGTTTGAAATTATAGTCTAATAGTCGAACTGAAATTTAAAAACAATATGTTTTGTGTACCACCCTATACATAATTGGAAAATTTATTTTGACATTTCATTTTATTTTCGCAAATATTTCATAAAAATTTCCCGATTTGTCGGCATTTTATGTACACACGAAAATAAAACTAATTTTGTTGAAATAATAAATGAGCAAGCCGCGAGTAAATAATTGATATATTTTAGTTTTGTTTTTGAATACTTTTCCCAATATTGATGAAAGAAAAACATAAAAAAAATTTTAAGTAATAATTAATTGTATGTATTTAACAAGATCAAATCACTTAGCAAAAATGATTGGAATTCATAAAATTTGCCACAGTTTGTTGAAAATGAGAACATCGGGCTATTTACGACAAACTGCATTGGGTAAGTTCACCAAAGAATGAAGTTATTAATGGCTTACTTTACTATAATATTTTACAATCTATCTTTCATGCAGTAAACTCACGGCTTTATGCGAATTGCAGTGATAGGAGACTAGAGAAAAGCGGAAAAAGTTCTAATTTTGGATGTGAATCGCCCGCCAGTAAAATAGATCCGACTACGTTTAAATGTGAGAACACCTGTGATGATACTGCAAAAAAGGGAGGATCCCCTGACCCTCCTAAAAAAATGTTCAATATGATTCTAATAAGTCTTGGAATAGTAGCTAGTTCTGCTTTGTACTATTACTTCAAGGTTATGAATAGCAAAAAACCAGAACCACCACCAGAACCAGAAGGTGTAATTGATGACGGGAGATTTTCATCTGAGGACATTCCAAAATATATTCCATATTTATTAATTGGTGGTGGTACAGCAAGTTTTTCAGCGTTTCGCGCTATTAAGTCACATGATCCCAAAGCCAAGGTGATGGTGATTACAAATGAAACTGAGATGCCATATATGAGACCACCGTTATCTAAAGAGTTATGGTTTAATCAATCGAGCGGTTCAGACATTTTAAAATTTAAGCAATGGAACGGGGTGGAACGCAGTCTTTTCTATGAACCAGATGAATTTTATGTAGATCCCGCGAATATCGACCATAATCCAAACGGTGGTGTGACCATTGTTCGGGGCTACCGTGTCGAGAAAATTGATGTATGCGACCGGCTCGTTTACTTAGATGATGGTACAGAAATTGGTTACGGTGAATGTTTAGTTGCGACCGGCTCAAGTCCCCGTAGGTTAGACGTATTCGAAAAGGTTGAACCACAAATTAAGAATAAAATTTCATTTTATAAAACGACGAAGGACTATGAAAATTTGCGAAATGTTGTCGATAATGTTAAGACAATTGCGATCATAGGAGGAGGTTTTTTGGGTAGTGAACTAGCCTGCGCCTTGGCGAAATATGGAGAGAAAAAAGATTTGGAAATTTACCAGATTTTTTATGAAACCGGAAATATGGGTAAAATATTGCCAGAATATTTAAGTCGCTGGACAACTGAACGCGTGAAAGAAGAGGGTGTCTGTGTAATGCCCAAAACCCAAATTGATTCGGTAGATTTAGTTGGGCAGAAAATTAAGCTAAATTTTCGCGATTGTAAAAGTGTTTTGGTCGATCATGTCATTGTGGCCATAGGATCAAAACCCAATACAGAATTAGCTAAAACATCGGATCTTGAAGTAGATTCAAAATTAGGTGGATTTGTGGTAAATGCGGAATTGGAGGCTCGTAGGCATTTATTTGTTGCTGGGGATGTCGCTTGTTTTTATGATCCAAAGTTAGGACGACGACGGGTCGAACATCATGATCACGCCGTTGTTTCAGGACGTTTGGCTGGAGAAAATATGGTTGGATTAAGTAAGTTTCTTAACTCAATTTAAAATTTAATTTAATGCTTATTTTCTTTTCAAATTTAGAAAAACCATATACACATCAAAGTATGTTTTGGTCAGATCTAGGACCCCGAGTAGGTTATGAAGCAATTGGCATAATTGATTCATCTTTGCCAACAGTTGCGGTATTTGCCAAACGTAGTGAAAAAGATGTCCCCGCTTCATCGGGTATCAATAAACTAGACGGTACCGAAGACGTTGAAGATGTTGTTCCACCAAGCAATGTAACTGATGCTAACGATTCACAAAATACAAGGCAAATTGCAAACGATGACTACGGTAAAGGTGTTATTTTCTATTTACGCAGTAACAAAATAGTCGGCATCGTTCTATGGAATGTGTTTAATCGTATCGGTACGGCCCGTAAAATAATCGCGGAAAATAGAAGTTATGATGATTTAAACGAAGTTGCTAAATTATTTGATATCCATGAACAACAATCATAATCACAACACACACAATAAATTATCCCAATCCTTGGGTAGTAAAGGTAACATCAATTCTAATTCCCTCTGCTCCTCACAATGAATGCTCCCGTTTTGTATATAAGATATAATAAAAAAAAATTGAAAAAATTGTATAAATAGAAAATATTTCGATTTATTTACAGTTCATCTTTTACAAGATAATCTTGACGAAATTCAGGGCAACGGCATTCCGAATCTTGTTGTGGAACTTCAACCATATCGTGAATTATTTGAATATTACTAACGATACGTTTACTCCACTCTTTAAATAAAAGCACATGGTAGCAAAATATATCTGTGGGCAATAAATTCTCTTGCGCCAATCTTCGACCTTGCATCATAATCTCCTTTGCCTTGGCATCATTGTCCTTAGCCCATTTAATTTTCTCAACCAAATCAGATAGGTTTCGTTTAAAAGAAATGTAATGCTTGTCCGGCACAAGTTTTTTGTAGAAATGTTCGTAATATGGAGATTCTTGTTTAAAGACCACGGAATTCCCGGCTAATAAATACGGGAATCGATAAGCTGCCACAGTTCCGTCTATGTTGATTTGATACTTGTACTTAAAAATAGAAAATATCACTTAAATCTTGTAGTTATTAAAAACAAATTGTTTTCTTACTTACATCGAAAAATTCTAGAAAAGAAATATGTGCCTCTTTTGGCCCGTACTTAGATTCTTCGTCGCGGAAGAAAAAGAAATTTGTCAACGAGGCATTTAACAAGTCAGGATGTTGCCTAGAAATATCCACTAAATCAAGCCTCTCTCGCCTCGAATCACGACCCCTCCAGAAACCCTTGTCTATCTTTTCGTTCCATAACTTCTCCACCTTTTGCACTGAAAGCATGTCCAAGAGCACACGACCCATATTTTCCAATGTTGACTCTGTTAAATCATAAGTTGGAAGCACAATGTCAAAAGAATCATCACTACCACACCATGAAAATATCGGATAAGGTCCCGTGGTCCGGCTTTGACCTCCTTTCTTAACAAGCGGCCAATCCCCTAAATTTATAAAAAATTCAATATCTGGTAACCAGACTTTACGAGCCAGTGACAATAATATAGCATCCATAAACATTTTGAATCCAGTGTATTGACCATAACATTTCCGATATATTTCATTATTCTTTACGACATAATTGCATAATGATATACTTCCAGGGGAATTAAATTTTTGAATGATTTTCGATCGGATGTTAGTAAAGTTTATTTTTTGAAACGCCATTAAATCCTGTTCAATCTGGCGCTCGCTTACTGGACAATTATAGTTTGTCAAAAATGAATCCAGGCTTTGGGGACAAACACAACTATCCGCATAGATCTTATTTTGGATAACATATGGTGAATCTCCCAAATGACTTCCTTTATACTTGACATGAATCTCAACATTATAGCAAACTCCCAAAAAGCGGTATCGTATAATGGTCGACCCATCTTTGCGATCAATTTGATTTACTGTTGCTCTACAGGCTCCAAATTTAGATCCTCCCAACAATTTTACTTCATAATGCTCTGTCAGTGACGTATTTATAAGTTTCCCATTTAAATCCACTGGATGTATGAAAAAGTACCGTGCTGGTAAAATTATTTCGTCTGGCGAAAGTCCCGGCCCCCATATTTTTGTATTCTTAAAATCTAACCTTACACTAGTATCACACAATACTGAATTAAACACTAATTTTAATATAATAATTATTTTTAACACATTTTTAATCATTTTATGAAAATGTTTTGTGAGGAACTTCTGACATTTACAATATTTGAGGTTACGATCTTTACTTTAGGGATTTGTTTGCTGTATACATATTTTTATATTGTTTACTCCATGTACATATCGTCACCATAGTAATTAAAGGACTAGACACACCAAACGCAGCGCGTCAAATTCCAAATGTTGCAAACAACTCGAAGTGCATATCCGTTCACACCAAGAACGGCATGGCTTTTTTGTTTTGGAATTTTGGATAATTTTGAGAATTTCAGACTTTTGTTTTATTAATCTTTTGCTGTGTTACTTATTTAAATCTGTAGATCGCGCACATTTTGTAATCTGAAATCAAATCTAATCGATCTAAAATAAGTAACAGATTTCAGATTAGTAGATCAAATAAGGTCAATTGTCATCTAGCATCGTAATGAAATACAATTGTTTACTTTCGGAATGTGATACAATTATTTACTTTCGTCCATATAATGGCCCTATTCCATGGAAAAAATCTGCTGTCAGTAAAAATAAAAACGAGACAAAAATATAGATTTTACTGGTTGTGTACGAAACAAAACATGTTGTCAGTAAAATTTTGCTGAGAGAATAGTTGCGATAGGGGAAGTTTACTGCCATAGTACTGCCATAAAAAATGTAAATTGGAGTATTTTTTATGGCAGCATTTTTCACACATCTACAAAAAATGTGTGTAAAGATAAGAAATTTTTCTCCCACAAAATAAGAAACATCAAAAATTTTATTAGATCGATCTGACCGGAAATAAGAAACAGGTTTTTAGTACTCAGATCAATCAGTTCGATCAGAGCAGAAATAAGTAACACAGCATTTAATAGGCGTTTTCAGAAATAGCCCATACATGGTAACTTTTGAGTAACTTTTCTCTCTCTCTCTCTCTCTCTCTCTCTCTCTCTCTCTCTCTGTCTTTCACATCCCATGAAGGGATTTCGCCACCTGCACTATGGCCCTCCATCCATCTCGATCCATCGCTCTCGTCCTCCAGTTTCGACATCCTTATGTTCGAAGGTTTTGTTCGATGACGTCACGCCAGCGTAGTCGGAATCTTCCTCTACGACGCACTCCGGCTGGTTGTTGGCGAAACACTTTATTTATCATCCGTTGTTGTGGGGACCTTGTAACGTGGCCGAGCAATCTCACTCGATTGGATTTGATGAGTCCGATGATATCGCTGCCTCCAAGGATTTGATTTATTTCGTGATTCATACGAATCCGATATTCGTTGTTCGCAACTTTAATTAGATCAAAGAATGAACGGATTACCTTCCTTTCGAAGGTAGATAATAATCTACAATCGTTAGAGTTTATGGTCCAGCTCTCGCTTCCGAAAGTCAGCACAGGTCTTATGAGCCTGCTTGTTTCTGCCTGCATACCATTCGACGATGTAATAACTGACCTGAGGTATTTAAAGTTTTCGACGCCATCAAAATCGTGGTCGCCAATTCCGAGATTTGCCATAGAGATATTCCTGAGTGTTGCTAAATATTTGGTTTTACTGCTGTTCACCTCCAAACCAAGTCTTCTTGCGCAGCGATCGAGCGACATGAAACTGTCTTTGATATCGCTAGATCTTCAGGCCAAGAAACACGATATCATCTACATATCCAAGAATTTGACCTGATTTATTGAATATACAGCGCGAAGTTTCAATGTTGCTTTTCTTCACTATACGTACTCAAGCGCCAAATTAAACAGCAAAGGCGCGAGTGCATCACCCTGTCGAACACCAGATGTTATTTCAAAGGAATCGGACACAGTTCCTTCAATTATGATTCTACATACAGACCCGGACGCTGTTAATTTACACAGAGAAACTTTCTCTAGAATTCCTAGGCATATGGGCGCGGCACAGAGGTTGTCGCGGTTTATACTGTCATATGCCTGTTGGAAGTCTATATATAGTTGATGTATGGTTATGTTGTACTCCCAACATTTTTCCAAGATCATCCTCATGGTGAAACACCGGTCAGTGCTTGATCGGTTGGGACAGTTGAAATAAATTTTCCGTTTCGGTTTTTCGTTACGATACGAAAATTAATTTCCGGTTTTACGGTTTTGCGTTACGTTACAATAACGTTTCACAGCACTTGTTTACAATAAAAATTGTATTCGACCACTATTTCATAATCGAGCAGTTTTAAGCGCGATTTAAATGATGAAAAAATGTTGGCCAGCAAAAAAGGAAGAGTTTGGTATATTAAAATTTTCGTGTGTACGACAAGAAAAGAATACCATCGTGCAAAAATTATGCTGTGCGTTTTTGTGTTTTTTTTTAGCAAATGCTGCTATAAAATAAAAATACTGCTATAAAATATAATCGACCCGTGTATATTTTATGGCAACAAATATTATTTATGGCAGTTTATATTTCTTTCTCTATTCAACTAATGCGAAAAATTTATATTGTGTGCAGCTCTAACACACAGCAAATATATTGCTGGGACAACATTTTTTCATCATGTAAATCGCGCTTTAAACGGAAATGTTGTACCGGTAAAAAAATGAATTTCAATAATCTGGTAGGAGATTAGCCATTGCTCTTCAAATCTTATGCGTCCATCATGTATACTGTTTATGTTGGAGGTTGAACCCAGGTCGAGTCAACTTGTAGTTATCTTTAGGTTAACCTTGAAGTTAACTTCTAGTGTTTATATTGGAGAGTTATCTTGAGGTTGAGTCGAAACCAGGTTATGAATGTCAAAATCATTCAATTTTTTTTTCTATCAAAAACTCATTCTAACTTTTTCTTTCGAACTTTCGAAAAATAAAAAATCGAAAAAATCACTAAAAAATGCTGCCGAATTTAGACACAGACACGCTCGTACAAGAAAAATATGCAAAATCGCCATTTTTATTTTTTTACTTTACTGATTATTTTTTGTTGTTGTTTTTCGACTCGACTCTGGGCGTTTATATTAACCAGAGTTAACTCGACCTAAGAAATTTTTTGGATTGAGTCGAGTTAACTCCAAGTTAACCTTAGGTGTTTATGTTGAAGGTTCAACCCAGGTTGAACCTAGGTTCAACCTCCAACATAAACAGTATAATGGTAAATTTGAATACTTTTAATGTACATATGTAATAAAGTTTCAAAATACATATTTTTAAATTCGTTTAAATTTTCCGGTCGTATTTCATGATTTCGCCCCTGTCTATCGGTTTGGTCATCCTTTCTAAATGCATACAATTTCACTCTAATATGGCAATACCAAAATGCAAAGCCAATTTTTTTTGATTTGAACTTGAAGTGTCTGTCAAGTCAAGTCAAACGGAATTATAAAAAAAAACGAACAAATAAACATAAATATAAAATAAGAATATTTGATACTAAAATCATGGAAGTATACGAATTCGATAAAACATTTGAAATACGCTATGAAGAACTAAAATTCGTGTTTGATAGTTTTATGTATGATAAGCACGATACAATATCAACATCGGAAATTCATTCAGTCTGGGTTAACTTTGCAGAGTGCGCAATCGAACCCACGGGTTGGACAGCTTTATGGCGTGTTTCCCGTGTCATATGTGACCAGTTGAAAATAAAGTATCCAACCACTTTCTATGGCATGGTTGAGAATGTTATCTATAAAGAATTTAAATGCAGTTTTAAGGTACTCGCCGTTGATGATGAGGATATTAATTTATCCGATTTACATGAAGTGCCCTTTGTTGAACTTTATCCAACCATAGAACAAGAAAATGCAGAAGTGAATACATCAACCACAGCGGATGGACTAGATCAAATAAATTTCTTTTACAATCACTTGTGGATGCCATGGGACAGTGAATATGATGGTGATATAGACTGGTTCCAAAAAACCGTACAATTTCGGTTACAATTCTATTTTGATATTAAATTAAAGCGGATCGAACAGTATTTGGTGAACCACATAAATAATTTATTGCTGGAAGCACGTAATTTACAACAGCGACGAGAATATTTAGAGCTGGATTTAAGTGATGTTGAGGACACTGATGTAGATAGTGCACCCACAAAAGATCTGATAAAACTACATCTTCGCATGGATATGATTAAGAACGAGATTGAAGTGTTACAAAATCCAAAAACACGAAACGCTTATAAGGAAATTAATTTTAAACTAAGAGACTCAATCGCACCCGCCATTCGCTCCAACGAAATCTACATTGTGTTGGAGGAAGGGAATCTAACCAAAAAAATAGATTATCTCAAGCTTGCAGCCAAATATGTGGATAACGTAAAAAATGTAACTGCTTGTGCTACACTCCAAGAAGTATTTAACAAATCAAATAATTCGGAAGAAATATACGTTCCATCAGGAGAACACAAAATATCATTCCAAGAGAGCTTCAAAGGCAACGGATCGATTAAAGCAATTTTCGATGTAGATGGTAAGAGAGGAAACGCAGTTATTTCGACAACACAGCCCCAACAGATTTTGATGACATTCGATGGAGATTACACACTCGAAAATTTGACACTCGATTGCCGTAATGTTGAAACAGGAATTTTAATTCAAAACGGATGTCTTGTACTCAAAAATTGTAAATTATTCAATGATGGAAAATCTTCTGTAAAACAAGGCATTGTAGCGATTGGTCAATCAACTGCAAAAATAATCAATTGCACCATTACAAACTTTGCAATTGGGATCACACTTAAGCCAAAAGCTAATGTACTGTTGATGGGAAACACTGTCATAACCAATTGTTATACTGCAATTGAGCTAGAAGACGGTTGTGAATTAGGGCTGTACGATTCAACGATTGCAGAATCAAAATATAGAGGTATTTACTACGAAACTAACCATATAGAGGTCGCGCCCCAAAAGAAACAGGTTTACGAGCATTTCATTGATTGTAAATTAAAATCTGTGATAGTAAATCCAAACTTTAAATTCGAAAATAATAAGAATGCGAATATTGTGATTTGTAATAAACGTATGGCGAATTTTTCTGTTAATGTCAATGCTGATGAAATTGAAACTGCGAATGATGATGAAACAAGTGTTATTCTAATTGATGATTCGCTTACTGAAAACTAAATAAAATATACAGCGTTTTCATTTATGTAATGTAAATTATTCTTTAAAAAATTCAATAATAACGCGCTATTTTTACTTATAGATTTCACTTATTTATTTAATTTCACATAATTGTAAATTGTAATGCAAATTAGATAATAGAAATTTTGAAAATTTCACTTTGGTTTTGCTTCACTCCCAACGTATTTAATTTCATCGAAAGCCTTTCGAGCTCGTTTTAGTTCTTCGTTCATCGTAAGTAAATCCTTGACACGCGCATATTTTCTTGGGTCTTTCCTTACCAAAAATACAATATCTTCGACTTGAACACGTCCCGTACGGCCTATCTCCATAGCACGATGTGTTGTTTCCGTTATAAATTCTATTACTAAATCTTCTAGTAAATCAACACTTTCTGTGTATGGGTTTTGATCATCACCAAATCCGTACATCATACATCGTAATTCTTTGCTAAATAAACGTTTGCGTCCAGCACTGGCTGCTTCAAGTGGGATTTCAGCATATTCATCATCGTCTAAAAACTTTCAATGGAATATTGTATTCCAATACGTAATTGTATGAAAATATTCATATATGTTTACCTCAGATTGATCAAAGCCCTCATCTTGAGCCATTTTGACAAAAAAAAATTCTTTTAAATACCTTTGTGACAAAATTCTAATATGTACAATCCTAAGCAGACTGCAGAATGTTTTGTTTACTATTATTATTAGTGTAGTCAAAATCAAATTAAAAGGCAAAGAAGTTAAATGTACAGAATGAGCGCAACTGTCAAGTGTCACAAATTCGGAGGGTAAAAGAGAAAGCATCTAACGGCCAGTTTACATCACAAGCGGTGTAAACCCATACTATAATACTAATTACTTTTTTGTTTAACAAATATAAATTTTTTTTTGTTTAATACCACAAATGGAAATGTATATCCAAACAAAAATGTCTTTACCGGCCACTTGAAACGAAATTAAAGTATTATAACATACTGTTTATGTTGGAGGTTGAACCCAGGTCGAGTCAACTTGTAGTTATCTTTAGGTTAACCTTGAAGTTAACTTCTAGTGTTTATATTGGAGAGTTATCTTGAGGTTGAGTCGAAACCAGGTTATGAATGTCAAAATCATTCAAATTTTTTTCTATCCAAAAATCATTCTAATATTTTCTTTCGAACTTCTAAAAAATTAAAAATCGAAAAAATCACTAAAAAATGCTGCCGAATTTAGACACAGACGAGCTCGTACAAAAAAAATATGAAAAATCGCCATTTTTATTTTTTTACTTTACTTATTATTTTTTGTTGTTGTTTTTCGACTCGACTCTGGGCGTTTATATTAACCAGAGTTAACTCGACCTAAGAAATTTTTTGGATTGAGTCGAGTTAACTCCAAGTTAACCTTTGGTGTTTATGTTGAAGGTTCAACCCAGGTTGAACCTAGGTTCAACCTCCAACATAAACAGTATAAATATTAAAGTAGAGTTTAAACCACGACTATAATACCAATATTTATTTGATAGCTATTATACTTTAATAGCAAAATAGTACGTGATAAAGTATTAAAGTATTTTAGTTTGAGTTTACAGGAACATACTTTTTTGCTACATACTTTTATTCTACTGGTGTAAACGGGGTATAAATCAACGGGATTACAACAACAACAAAAATCTATAAGCGCCCACGCCACAACCAAAATTGTTTTCTTAATTTTGTCTGATTTATAACTTAAATTAAGGATAAATTTATAACAAATCACTAGCTTCTTAACATAATTTACATTTTATTTTATATAAACACTTCGTAAACTTGCTGGTGGTAAGATATTCCTTCTTGAAATTTTTTAGGAGTATTTTCGCATTTTTTCACGATACACGTCATTTTGTACAAAAGTTTGTATTTTTTGTTATCACATAATACACCACTATATAAACAAATAACTATTTCATAAAGTTTGTATTATTTTGATGAATTATAATTGATAATTTTAAAAATTTATAATTTTATAGCGCAAAATTAATACGTCACTTCATACAACAACACAAACTGGTTTGACGGGCACTTATAGCGAAATATGAGTAAACCATATGGTTTTTTTATATAACCATCCTATTCTGGCTTGTGACAGATGAAATAGCTAATTTTATATGGGTAAAATATTGCCACCTATTCCTCAGTATTTTAACTTCCTTGAGTAAACCATATGGTTTTTTTATATAACCATCCTATTCTGGCCTGTGACAGATGAAATAGCAAATTTTATATGGGTAAAATATTGCCACCTATTCCTCAGTATTTTAACTTCCTTGATTTCTGTCAAATCTTAAAATCGTAAGCAACTACCCTTTAAACAAAGCGATTCGTTTACGATCCGAAAAAGATGTCAAACGTTAACCAACCCACGTATCCCATTTCCGGTCACAAATATGTATTCTTTTTCGTAGCACTAGATTGCCCAAAGAAATCATTTTGACTGCTTTTTAATTTCAATTAGTAATGGTATTATGACACTGGCTAATTTTCAGCGTCTGAAAAAACCAAATAAAGCGAGAAAAATAACATGTATACAAAATATTAATAAGTGAGTGCATACAATAGTAGTGTTGCTTTCGCAAATCCGCATAGCTTAACTAAGAAATGTGAAAGCAACAACTTTTGGCTTTAATTTTTTAATGCGTTTTAATTTTTCTGTGTTGGTTTATTTTATTAATATTTATTTTAGTTTATGTTATTTTATGAAATAGAACAAATTAATTTCGCTATTTTGCTATCAAATAACAAATGCCAAATTTTACTACAAGATATTTTTTTCAAAAAAAAATGCCTTGCGGTAAACACCATAACCATAAAATGATTTCTTTTTTGTTTTGTTTTTATCCCTGCAATATGTTCTGGGGCCTGTTCAACTCTCCCTGGAGTATGTTCACGATATTTACATTGTTACAATATTGTAGCAACTGTCATTGTAGAAATGACGTAATAGTTAACTATGAGATTGTCCCAAGTGTCAAAACATTGTTAAAAACATAACCACAGAATTAAGATAAAAAAATTTATTGTTAAAACTGAGATTGCAGTAAAATTTGTTAGATTTGCGTAGACAAAATAAATTATGAACTTTCTGACAATGCAATGTTTTATTGTGGTACGAAGGAGTTAATTGTGAATTTTCAATATAAGTTTCAAACGGAGAAGCAATTCTGGGGCAAATTCTATTAATTATTATTTTGAATTGCAATATTTTTAAAAAATTAGTAATATTTAATTAAATTAATCTCGAGGGAATCGAAACTGGAGACTAACTTTAAATATTGTTTTTCAGACATTACCCGCGAGTCGTTTAGCTCATTTACCACCTGTCTTATCACCTGACAAACCATATGCACAGGAATATGTTCTTGCATTAGCTGTACTCCCAGCCGATGCAGACGACAAGACTAAGGCATGTCGTTCGTTTGCCCAAGAGGTTGTAAACAAGACATTAAACTTAAATGTTAAGTTTAAAATTGCTGCTTTGGTCTACGCTACGCTATCCGATCTTGCGACTAATGTCGATGGTGGCAAAGTTCTTATTACAGATGGCATAATCCGTGCTGAAAGACGACGTGACCGAAAACTCACCAAACCGGTAAGACCGAGCGGCCTTTATAAAATACAAGACTAGAATAAAAATTGTATTTATAGATTGAAGAATATCAAGTAGCCGAGGCAGCTGCCAAAAAATCTCGTATCGCAGTTTAATACTGTGACATCACAGAAGATGATGCGGCATTCGTTCAAGATACTTTTAGATTTCTTAAGATTCCTAACGATCTATTGTGCACGTTTTATGATTTTGTAAAGTTCGATTTGCCTAGAGGACAATTTTTCCATTTTTTTTTCCCATAAAGTACGAATCGTAACTAAAAAATAAACCAATAGTACGAACTAATCATAGTATTATGGAGCATCAAAATAATCAGTGTATCCGTAAAACACAAATTTATTTAAAATAAATATATTAAAAATTTAATTTTGTTCTTTATTTTTCAAACCTACACAATCATCATGTTGCTTCTGATACCTACACAATTAAAAATGACATTTGTAGAGGCAGTCTCGAGTTGGGTTGAGAATGACGTTTGTAACAATGTAGAGTTCGTGAACGAAAAAGGCACGTGTTCATTGTTACAATGTAGTTTCATGAACGGTGTTGAGCTGTCATTGTTAACAATATTGTAACAATGTAAATATCGTGAACAGGCTCCTGCTCTTTCGCAGGCTTTTTTTGCTCAATTGTTGTATAAACCCAAGTATAACAAGACGAAACTCAAAATTGAGCTATCGTATTTGCCTTCGAAATATTAGAAAAAAGTCGAAGAATCAATACTTTAGTATTGGTGCGTATATGTATACTGTCCCAAGTATAACAAGATGAAACAAAATAGAGCTACGTATCGTATTTATTTTACATGTTCACAACATGAGTTTGGTAATTTTATAAAACTGATTTTCTTAAAAAAATTTAAAGATGTGCGTTAATTTAAATAAAATTACACCAACATTTATTTTTATATCTATTGTCCCATGCCAGACGAGCATTTTTTGTATTTTGGCATTTTTTTTCTACCAATGTTTTGTTCTGCTCTCTCTTAAATAAAATTTAAACTAAAATGAGTCAAAAATGTCCTTGAAATATTTTTTATTTCATTTATGTTTGAGTTGTGTGGTAGAACAGAAAATTTGTTAAGTCGCAATTAAAACTTGTATCATAGGTAAACGGGGAAAGAAACGAAGAAAAATGCGGCATTTTTTTTTTTACGTGTGGCATGGGCCATTCAAATTTTTTTTGTATAAATTAATTAATTTATAGTTCAGTTTTAAATTATTAAGTGGAAAACAAATGCGAAATATATAATAAGCTTGATATGAGCTATATGGAAAATATTTAAACTTTTAATATTACAATCAAGGAATAATATCATCAAATCATTGTTTAATAATAAAAAATAATTAAAAAATTAATTATAATTATAATTTAGATGTGTATATATGTATATAATTTTTTTATACAATAAAATATTCATTGTTCTGAACCTAAATTTTTTGTTTTGCTTTACATTTGGACGCCATCATTTTCCTCTAAAATGTATTTTCAATTATAGCCCTTTACATATGTCATTGCACAAGATCGTTCCTGTCATATTGTTTTTTGTTGTTATTGTTCACACATACATGTATACAATTCTATTTATTGAGTTCCGTCTAGTTTCGAATAATCGCGACACTTTTCATACAGGATCTTATTCTAAGTCGAATGCAAAACTATGTCAAAGTCGAAACTAAATATAAGTTTTTACTTCGAAATATGACAAAAAAGTCGAATCTTGTTATACTTGGGAACCCAAGTATAACAAAATTCGACTTTTTCGTCATTTTTCGAAGTAAAAAACTTATATTTAGTTTCGACTTTGACATAGTTTTGCTATCGACTTAGAATAAGATCCTATATGAAAAGTGTCGCGATTATTCGAAACTGGACGAAACCCAATAAATAGAATTGTACACATACATGCATGTGTAAACTGAAGGCATTAAAACAATATAGCGGGAACGATCTTGTGCATGGCCATATGTAAAAGGCTATAATTGAAAATACATATCGTCGGCGAGAAATTCAGAATGAGTAAGTCCAAAATCGAAAATTTGCAAGACGTAGTTAAAACGTCCTTACTCTCATCTTTGCAATTAAATAATTTATTTTTTTGATAGAAAGTTTCCTAAAACAGACTAGGTTTTAAGAAAATCTCTATCAAAAAAGTAAATTATTTAATTGTCAAGATGAGTGTAAGGAGGTTTTAACTATGGCTTGTAAATTTACGATTTTGGACTTACTCATTCTGAATTTCTCGCCGACGATATGAGGAAAAAGATGGTGGCCAAATGTAAAACAAAACAAAAAATTTAGGTTTAGAACAATGAATATTTTATTGTATAAAAAAATATATATACACATCTAAATTATAGTATAATTAATTTTTTAACTATTTTTTATTATTAAACAATGATTTGATATTATTCTTTGATTGTAATATTAAAAGTTTAAATATTTTCCATATAGCTCATATCAAACTTATTATTTCGCATTTATTTTCCACTTAATAATTTAAAACTGAACTAGATGACTATTTATACAAACAATTTTTGATAGAGATAAAAATATATTTTGGTGTTATTTTATTTAAATTAACGCACATCTTCAAATTTTTTTAAGAAAATCACTTTTATAAAATTACCAAAATCATGTCTTGAACATGTAAAATAAATACGATACGTATTTTGAGTTTCGTCTTGTTATACTTGGGTATACCGATGTATAGGGTGCGCTCGGTTTGTAGCTAAAAAAACCCGGATATTTTTTATTCTCTTGTACATGAGTGAACACATAAAGCAAAATATATATAAGAGGACTCATGTAGAGATTCCGAGGTTAATCTATTTTACTTTTAGCAATCTGTATAAGCCTAACAAGAATAATGAACTATAAAATGACTATGCCGATATGTTTATAAGATTCGTATATATGGATTAAATATAGAAAATAATTGAATTTGTGTATATAAATATATTAAAACTGTAAAATAAGATTAACCTCGGAAAAACCTGCTTATAAAATTTGCACTACTTGATTTCTCTTATATATTTATTGCTCGATGGTGAACACCAAGGAAGTTAAAATACTGAGGAATAGGTGGCAATATTTTACCCATATAAAATTTGCTATCTCATCTGTCACAAGCCAGAATAGGATGGTTATATAAAAAATCCATATGGTTTACTCATATTTCGCTATAAGCACCCGTCAAACCGGTTTGTGTTGTTGTATGAAGTGACGTGTTAATTTTGCGCAGTAAAATTATAAATTATAAATTTTTAAAATTATCAATTATAATGTCCGGTTTACACAAGAAAATTGTTTTCTTCTGCAAATTTTTGCAGGTAAATAAGAAAGGATCCGCTATATAAAAATATTCAATATGCCAGAAAGAAACAAACATATATAGTAATGGCGTAATTTTTTTTATAGGATCATTATTAATTTATTTTTAATGAATTCAAATGAGAAATTTACATTTTTATCTATGGCGTCTGTTTTTATTATGAATGCTCAACATTTATAAATGCGAAATAAATTTTTTTCTTGTTGATTTTAAAAATGTTGCCATAAAAATACTCGGATCGAATATATTTTATGGCGACATTTTCATTTTTATAGTCATTTTTGCTCAAAAATTCTTCTGCAAAATTTTGTCGGGATATATTGCTTTTCTTGTCTCTCATGTGCAAAAAGTCAATGTTATATCTTATTCATTTTGCAGGAGAAAAATGTTGGTCTTGTGTAAACCGGGCATAATTCATCAAAATAATACAAACTTTATGAAATATGCCCGGTTTACACAAGACCAACATTTTTCTCCTGCAAAATGAATAAGATATAACATTCACTTTATGTACATGAGAGACAAGAAAAGCAATATATCCCGACAAAATTTTGCAGAAGAATTTTTGAGCAAAAATGACCATAAAAATGAAAATGTCGCCATAAAATATATTCGATCCGAGTATTTTTATGGCAACATTTTTAAAATCAACAAGAAAAAAAATTATTTCGCATTTATAAATGTTGAGCATTCATAATAAAAACAGACGCCATAGATAAAAATCTAAATTTCTCATTTGAATTCATTAAAAATAAAGTAATAATGATCCTATAAAAAAAATTACGCCATTACTATATATGTTTATTTCTTTCTCGCATATTGAATATTTTTATATAGCGAATTCTTTCTTATTTACCTGCAAAAATTTGCAGAAGAAAACAATTTTCTCGTGTAAACCGTGCAATAGTTATTTGTTTATATAGTGGTGTATTATGTGATAACAAAAAATACAGACTTTTGTACAAAATGAAGTGTATCGTGAAAAAATGCGAAAATACGCCTAAAAAATTTCAAGAAGGAATATCTTACCACCAGCAAGTTTACCAAGTGTTTATATAAAATAAAATGTAAATTGTGCTAAGAAACAAGTGATTTGTGATAAATTTATCCTTACTTTATGTTAAAAATCAGAAAAAATTAAGAAAACAATTTTGGTTGTTGGCGTGGGGTGCCTATATTGGTTTCTTGTTTTTGTAATCCCGTTGATTTAGATGCTTTCTCTTTTACCCTCCGAATTTGTGACACTTGACAGTTGCTTAGGCTCATTCTGTACATTTAACTTCTTTGGTGAACACTAGGAATATGGCTAACCCAAAGAATCAAAGTGTGGGCGGAATAGAACGTTATTTTTGTATAGAAAAATTTCAACTCATTTTTTGACCTTGCTTCGCGCAAAGGTAGGAAAAATTGTTTACAGGGTACACAAAATTCGTTATTTTTGAGTTTTAAATTCAAATAAAAAAAATGTGTAACTCATAACCGTGTACAACTGTTAAAATAATTAATATAAATAATAAATATTAATAATAATGATTCCATTAAAATAATTATACTTCAGAGTCGTAAAAAATAGATAGGGAAATGGTCGGTAGGTCATTTTTTCTTGGTCTACCCAATTACGCTTCTGGATAATATCTCTTCTGTGTCTGAACCACAGAATATATATTATCCAGAAGCGCCATTGAGTAGACCAATCGTACTATAACATTCTGTTGTACTATTCCATGGAGTTGGAAAAATGTTACTTCGCATTGACAAAGACAAGAACTAAAATTTACATTAGAACGACTGAGATTAATATTGTGCTGACCAATATGCAGCTTTATGTTTCTCACACAACACTTTAAAACTGGACCGAAATGATCTGCCCAGGCCTATACTTGGGTACTTTTATATTGCCAGCCACTTTATTTCACCCCTATTTTCAAATCAAGGTCGCAAAAACGAAATTTTACATACAAAAATGAGTACAAACTTCAACAAAATTATAAAACATGTTTTAACATAGGTAATTTTATTTAATTATCTGTTATTGAATCATTAATTAAAATTACACTTGATTCCTTTATCTCATCATCCTCATGTTGAACTCCATTACTCATAATAACCTCATCTTCGACAATAAAATCACTACCAATCAGCGAAGAACGATAGATTTCCGACATCCGTTTATTACATACTACAATATTCCCGTATTTATTATTTTCGAATTGAAAATTATCATTTACAATCAGAGATTTTAAGTTGCTCTCACTAAAATCTTGAAAAATTTGTTTCTTCTGGCTCAAAACATCCATGCGAGTAGTTTCATAATAGATGCCGCGTGCTTTTGAATTCAAAATCTTTGAATCGTTAAGTTTTAAATCACAACCATCTTCCATTTCAATGCCCACATTACAATTTGTTATTATTGTGTTTTCCGATAGATGAACGCTTGCTTCTGGTTTCATTGTAATTCCAGTCACAAAATTGCTAATGATACAGTTTATTAATTTTACCTTGGCCCGACCAATGGCCACAATTCCTTGTTTTACAGCCGATTTGCCATCATCGAATAATTTACAATTTTTGAGTACAACGCAACCGTTATGAATAAGTATTCCGGTCCGAACGTTGCGGCAGTCGAGCGTAACATTCTCCAACGTGAAATCACCGTCAAATGATAGTAAAACGCGTTCTTCAGATACAGCTGATATAATTGCGTTCGCGCTCTTATCTAAATTTTCGCCGGTTATTGTTTTAATCATGCCTCGGCTATTGAAGCTCTCATGAAATGAAATTTTATGTTCTCCCGATGGAATGAAAATTACATCAGGATAATCGGATTTGTTAAGTACTTCTTGCAGTGTGGCGCAGGTTATTACATTTTTCTTGTTATCAACGTTTTTAGAAGCAAACTCAAGAAAGTTTATTTTATCAATAAGATTTCCTTCTTGGAGCACCAAATAAATATCGCTGTTACGACTACGCTGCTTACTCGTATTGCCTAGATTAAAATATATTTCCTTGTAAGCTTCTCTCATTTTCGGATTCTGCAGAATTTCAATTTCTTTTTGAATCATACTCATGCGAAGGTGTAGCTTTATCAAATCGCTCGTTTGCGGGGTATTCGTTTCTTCATTATCCTCATCACTTAGATCCAGTTCCAAATATTCACGTCTTTTCTGGATATTCCGCGCTTCCAACATCAAATTATTGATGTGGTTAGCCATATATCGCTCGACTCGTCGCAATTTGATGTCGTAATAGAATTCCCATCTCAACTGAAGATTTTTTTGGACCCAATTAATGTCATCATCGTTATCGGTATCCCAAGGCATCCACAAGTGATTGTAGAAAAACCTTAGCTGATCTATTCCATTTGCTGTTATTGACGTATTTATATCAGAATTTTCTTGCAAGAGTGTTGGATATAATTCATCAAGGGGCACTTCATGCAACTCCGGAAGATGGATATCATCATCTTCAACTGCAATTACTTTAAAAATACATTTCAATTCTTTGTAAAAAACATTCTCAACTATTCCGTAAATAACGGATGGATATTTTATTTTCAGTTCCTCGCATATAAACCTCGAGACACGCCATAACGCAGTCCAGCCAGCTGGTTCAATAGTGACCTCAGCATAATCGACCCATACGGAATGTATTTGCGAAGCCGATATCTTTTTATCGTGTTTCGGAGAAATGAAATTATCAAACATAATTTTAAGTTCATCATACCGTTCCATAAAATCTTTATTGAATTCATAAACCTCCATTATTTTGTATATTTATTCTATTTTACAATCACAAATTTTAACTATAAATTATCCGTTTTTCTTTTTCACATAATTCCGTTTGACACTTCAAATATTAGTAATTTTAGTGTTACCATATGTGCAAATAAATAAAAAGACATTTATCAGGTTTCTGCTAGCTCGAATTAACCCAATATGCAAGGAATCAAATGAACATCACAAGGTAAATCGCAATTTTGTATGCTAAAGCACAAAAGATTTACATTATGTGTAATTATTTATGTATATGTATGTATTAATATTTTATTTATATCTCACGAAAAGCA
Organism: Nephrotoma appendiculata; assembly: GCA_947310385.1. Classification (NCBI taxonomy): domain Eukaryota; kingdom Metazoa; phylum Arthropoda; class Insecta; order Diptera; family Tipulidae; genus Nephrotoma; species Nephrotoma appendiculata. Next base: position 147,698,673 of record OX371224.1, read on the forward strand.
CAAAACTCAAAATATTTTGAAATTATTTTCCGTTAAAACCCGATAAGCAACATACTAGACTGCAAGGCGGCCGCATGAAAAATGAGAAATTTCCGATTTGCTCGAGCAATAGAGTTACATTAACTAGAGCTGTAACTGTTTTTTTGCCATATCCCTTTGCCGACCAAGAAAATAAAAAATTTGGCTCAATTGAAGTACAAACCACACAAATGTGTGAATAATAAAACTAAGTATGTAATTGCGTTTCTCATAAAAATGTTTGCTTCATTTGAACTACAACCAGCACAATTGTATGTATAGTTGTAGTGTTTTTTTCGGACGAAAATAAGTTTGAAAGGAACACACATGTGTAAGTTGGTTCAAAACACAACCAAAAATAAATGTCAAAGAAAAAGCTAACCGGACAAGTTTTTGCTGTTGTAAAAAGTAACGCGCTAAATTTTGTGTTCTTAAAAAATCGTGATATTATTAATTTAAGAAAATAAAATATTATAAAGCAGTTTGTGTATCGTGTACTAGTGCATCGTTTGTGAATAAATATTGAAAACTTTGAACATTGAAATGAAGTGTTTTGTGAAATGTTGTCAAAATGCGCATCGAAAAATTCGAAAAAAAAATTCCTTACCATTTATAAGTGTTTATATGAAAATTGTGTTAAAAGCAAAGTGATTTGTGATAAAATCATCTATGTTTTTATTTAGAAATCAGAAAAAATTAATTAAACAATTTTGGTTGTTGTTGTTGTTGGACTTTTTCTTTTTGTAAACAGATGTGATATTACAGTGTCGCATTTTTCTTATTACTACGTACATATTTTACGTGCTTTTCTTTTCATAATTACTTTTTATTTTGGAATACTATAAATACAATTTTTTACCGAAAATAAAAAAAAAATAAATCCGTACTAAATTGGAATAAAAATAATTGTGAATTTGTGTAGTTTTTAATTTCGATTGAACAAATTCTAAATACGACCCGTTGATTTATATGCTTTCTCTTTTACCCTCCGAATTTGTCTCGTTTGACAGATGTTATCATTCATTCTACCTTTAATTCAAATTCTTTGGCTCGAGCCAACAAAGTTAAAAATGTGTGATATATCCCATTTCCTGCCCTGTAACACAATTGTGTGGGTACGGCAAAAGTACCATGTCAAAAATTTATTTTTGTATGTTTTTTGAACCAACTTACACATTTGTGCATTCCTTTCAAACTTATTTTCGTCCGAAAAAATACGCTATAACAATACACACAATTGTGTTGGTTGTACTTCAAATCAAGCGATTTTTTTTATCAAAAACGCAATACATACTATGGTTTTTACTCACACATTTGTGTGGTTTGGACTTAAATTGAACCTATTTTTTGGGTTGAAAAAGGAATATAATGCAAATTGTTGTTGTACTGACGTTTTGAGATCACACATTTTTAACTTTGTTGGCTCCATTTGAGGCAAAAGGAAGTTATCACCGAAATCTTTGATAATCTTCAATCAGCTTTGCAGGAAATGGTTTCTCACGAGAATATTTTAAACATGATTTATCTTCCTTTTTGACGAGTAGTGTAGATTGTAAAAAACGGTTTCAAAATAAAACGGGAATAAAACACAAGAAATATACATCGAGTGCGTGTTTAAACAACGCCCATTTAAATGTTTAAAAGCAAACTTTGTGTTAAAAAAAAATTTATTAACATACAAATATAGGAAACCACTTTTACAAAAGGTCGGAAACCTTGTGGCCGTCTGACTTATACAAATTTTCAATAAATATTATTTAAAAAACTTGGCAACAAAATAATCACAGTAAAAAGATTATAAGCCAGTAAATATTCTAATCTAAAAGAAATCGTGAATTTTTGATCGTTGACGGTTTATCAAACGGGTCACCGTTTAGTTTCAATTTCATTTCGTTAACTGCGTATTCGATATCGTTGATATTTTTCTTAAATGTCATGTTCATCGAGTCATTATAATTTTTCGTTGTAACCAGCTTTTTAAATTTAGTCACGCACGCTTGCATTTCTTTTAAATACTGACGCGCGCATTCATCAAATTCGGTAGGGCTTCTCATGCGATTAAATGGTGGTGTGTTTTCCTTCGGCACTTTAAAAAGTGCTCGAGACGATGATTTATTTATTTGAACGGGTGTTGTATTTATTTTATGCTTTGGTCCGCCTAAAATTGCATCCTTCATTGCGCTCAAATTTAATGATATTTTACTGGAATTAAACGATTCGTTCAGCATGCTTTCGTCCGGATTATAATCATCATTAGTCCAATTCATATCAATGTACTGAAATATATTATCTTTCGTTACATGTTCGTTTGACTCGCGCAAACGGTCCAGCCAAATTTCAAGGCGGGCATTAGGCCATTCGGCGGAACGAAAATTTTCATGATCTAATATTTTAATGGCGTGACGAAATTTACCCTGTTCATTTGCAATGTGTGATTGCTTGAATTCATAGTTTATGCCTAGGTCGCGACAACGCTGCGTCGCTTCTTTAACCATCATCTGAATGGTATGCAAATTGTCCTTCGTTTTGTCTTTAAGCATACGCGCAATATCGTCTAGAACAGTGGATTGGTACGGTTTCAATTCCAGCTGCTTCTTAATTTTACTCGTTTTTTCATTGAACGCATTTTTTTCGGTCTCCAACTGTTCCTTGGAACATGTATACTTAAACTTTTCCAATTCTAACCGTTCCATTTTTTCATTATAAATTTTCTCGTTTTCTTGTCGTTCTAGTTCAATTTCAAGAAGAGCAGTGTGTTTCTCGCGATCTAATTCTTCGCGTAAACGTTTTTCCTGCTCATTTAAAATTTCCTGATATGCCGTTTGGAAATCGCACATAATATTTTTCCCCCGATTAGGGCAATGTGGATTCGCAACCCGGAAATAATGTGATCCGCCAATTACTAACCGATCGCCATCCAATAACTGACGTTTAGATGAGACTAGTTCACCATTCACAAACGTCTCAAACGTATCGTTGATCTGTGGAATGAGATAAAGTTTCCCATTTGTATTTTCTATTGAGCTAAAAATGTGAAAAGCAATTAATTTTATTAATCCTAGATGTATATAGTTTTATTGCACTCACCAATGATGAAATGCTACCAATGGTCCTTCAAGCACAATGTCCGGTTGCTCAAATACGCTTGGTCGTGATCTTCCAATTTTTACTATTCCTGTTGGGATTATGTACAATAAAGTGCCGGATAAACAAGGATCTGCTGCCAAATTAACAAGGCATGGTTGTTTATGTTCTGTCGATAGTTCAAGTGCCAACCCTTTTTGTTTTAAAAGCCTCAATTCAGTTTTTCGTATATTTTCCGCCTCTTTGAGGCGATCCATCCACGAGCGTTCTGCTCGTGCCAATTCATGTTCCGCCTCACCCAGCTGTTGTCGCAACGCCTCAACTTCATTTTCATCAGCGGATGTTTCTATAATAATTTTGCGTGGCGGTGGTGGGGACGAGCAGGACAGTCGCTTTTGTCGCTCATACTCAAGACGCAAAGTTTGTAATCGATCTACTTCGGCGCGCAACTCCCGTATTATTCGGTCTTGCGGATCTTCATTAACTTTCACTCGGTTTACAATGGTGCGTGCTTGGCATGCGTACCGTAGCGTAGCTAATGTCTCATCTAGATGAATACTGGCGGGTGAAATCGTTGCCAGCATTACTGTCCGTGAATTGCCACCAAGATTTTCCTGTTTAGATAACAATAAATTTAGTTTATTACATTGCGTTCAGCTTGAAATGTTTAGTACTCTAATTATAGCCTTGATTATGTTTTAAATACATATTTACTTCTTTCAATCATCATTTGGTTTAAGTAAATAATAAGGTGGGTATTCATTTTACAACAAAGTGGTTGCACACTCGCAAATTTTATCTACATAGTATTCAATTAACAAATATTTTAAACTGATAACCAAAATAATTGATGTGATAAAAATGTAATCAGAATCATTGATAATTAAATCGCGTAAGATTCCTCCACTTGTCATACGCCTCTACCACGGGTGGCGTACTAATTTATAATTTTACCTTTGTCTTTTCCTACTAAGTCATAAAGTGATATGCTTTTTTAGATAAAAGCGCAACAATATTGATCAACTGTTTATAGATAAACGAATGAGCTGCGAAGCAATCACATTTTACATAAATCACATACGGTGACCTAAATATTGTTTACAATTTTAAAATTTTCATTGAATAAAAAATTTATGTTGTTGTGACTTTCAAATACAAAAATAACTCGAAAACACCTAAGAGCATGCGTATCGTACATTATGTAATTGTGTATCGTTACTAAAATATGAATACGTGCGGGTTTACAACCGAGCCACCAACAAACATTTAACCAACTTGATACTATAGTATCTGAGTCGGGCTATAGTATCTTATCATAATTTGATTGATCACTTTTTCAGAGTTTATCAAATTATCATTGCTGTACAAATTCGATTTACGTAGGTTGTTTAGTGCAATTTTTCAATTAACACATTAAAAATTCGAACTATGGAAACCTAGAAAAAATTAAAAGTCGTAATTGTAAAATTTGCATACTATTTAAAATGAAAACGAAAATAAATCGCTAAAATGTACGTTTTTTTAAGCCGAGGAGGTACATTATTTTGCGCTAAGTGCATCGCCGCTATAAATAGATTCTGATTATGCCATTATAAGAAAAAGCAGTTTTTTATATGCGTATGTCGTATGTGGTCGCAAATTGAACTCTTATCGTTTTGTTTTATTCAACTTTGCATGGTAAACAACACTCGAGATAATAATTGTTGCTACACAAACAATGTAAGGTAAAACTAAAGATAAATTATTTGCAATACAAAACAGTAAATATTAAATAAAACAAAGTTGACGGAAGCTCTTGGAGAGGTGTTTATAAGTTATTATGAGTTTGACAACGTGATTGGAGCTAACGGGTCACGACCCTATTATATAAATTTATCTTGTATTTAAAGCAGCGCAATACTATCTAATCACGTCGATTAAAGAATTCACGACATCTACTGTGTTTTAAAATTCATATAAGTAACATACAATCTCAAAAATTTCTCTTAAAAAATAGAATTCTAAAAGTTTTGTTTAAATATGAAAAACCTTTCAACTAAATAGTCTTAATTATTACACCTTATTTAAAAGAGAATGCTATCAGCTTTTCAATGAAATTAGTACTTGAAAATAAAAATGGTTATTTCTTAAGAAATTGAAGTTAAACTCGTATAAGGTGCTGTGTCGGAAGACTCCTCTTTAAACGTCTATACCTTGTTAGGAGGGCTTTAATGTGCGAAGTGATAGAAGTAACCTCACATTCGTTTTGATTAAGGAATCCAACGGTACCATTTGTGTCAGCTACTTTAGGGGCACACTGTACTTGTTTTTGAAAATTTGTACAATATGGAGAAAAGGGCGGCACTTGAAGATTCGTACACCTCGTGCTAAACTCAGATTAGTTTAGTCGATGAAGTGGTGGAGGGGAGGGGGTATACTGGTTTAATTCAATGACACCATAGTTAAGACTAGGTTCTGTCTTCAAGCTAGTAACAGGGCATATTCGCAATAAATGAGTTGCGCACCGGGAAAAGACCAGCTTTTACGAAAACATAATATTTACATAAAAACCTCGAATCGTATTTATCAAAACCACGACATCGGAAAATGTAAACGAATAATGCTTTTAAAATGGAATGATCGAAATTGCTAAGGTTTTTTTAAGCCTGATCGCTTTAAGAATCATTTGTAGAAGACGGGAATGTACAATTAGGTCGCGTTCACCACTCTGGGAGAACATGGTATGAGAGTCGGATCTATTACAACCAACAATTACTATTTCGGTGGCCTACAGAACAGAGGGGGATTTTTTAGTTGGCTTTCTCATCGCGGCGAGCAGCCAATGTCGTGGCCAAAATGCTTCATTAACAATCAGCTGGAGTGCCTCGCATGGGAAGGACTAGACTACCCCTGGCACCTGCGAACGACAGGATGTCGAAAATGTTGGGGTGGATCATGTAGGTGATCGAGCAGTAAGTGAAAGCTAGAGAAAGAGATAAAGAAAAATACTACCTAACTAATTAGTCAAAAGAGGTTAAAACTCTTATGATTAGATAAAAATAGAGTGGTATTGGACTGAGACGGTACAGAGGTAAGGAGGCTGCCTCCAAAATTTCAATTTTGTTTTTATTGTAACCCCACATAATTCAAACTCTTTTTATGACTAAATAATAGACCTAGAATTTTCAGTTCTACCAATATACGTTTGGTGTTTCTCTAACATTACATTTTAGTTTTATTTCTATTTTTATCGTTTGGATTATAACTGTAATGTTATATTTTGTCAACTTAAAGCCGTTTCGTAACCCCATATTTTACTATAAAAATATGCGTTAACATTTTGAATGCAGTTTTACTTCTGTTTATTTTTTTCTTCGTTACACATTTTCAGCTTACTAGTAATAAAATTAATATACTTAAGGACCTTTTAAGGAAATTTTAATATGTACGAATCCATCACAACGCAGAAGCCAGAAGTTTAATCTATTTCAATATTATAGTCCGCGTGGCGCATTAAAACAGATTACTTGGCTACGGCCGGTCAATCCGCTCGGTGCGAAAATCAGCTTTGTAGGAAGCGGTTTTATGTCCCGTTGCTGTGAAAAAAAAAATCAAATTATTTCACTATTTATAAAGCTAACAACAAAACTAAGGGATACCGCCTAAAGAGTTTACATGCGTCCGCCTATGTTAACCGAGGTAAAGTCAGGATAAACCAATTTTTTAGCAATTTGGACTCGTTACCAGGTTGGTACTTGATGACTTCAGGGACACACGGCAATGGAACAATCTTAACGATCCAGCAACAAAACATAATATCAAAATTTTAAATAGCCAATTGGACTAGCATCCTCTCTAAAATTAACCAACAGACGCACGATAGAAGCAATAGTCACATATGGAAAGTCAGTAAAGCGTTAAGAAGGAAAACGACACATATTATTCATTATTTAGAATCTGATGGATTCAAATTTATCCAGATGAAGAAAAGGCCAACCTAATTGGAAGGACTTTCTTTAATTCTCATAGAAATTTAACTACTGCAATCAGTTCCACAAATGAGAATATTTATCAGACCATCGTAAATTTTAATGATACACTAAATAACAGTATAAATGAAAATTTCGCATACACTAATTCCGCAGAAATAAGATCAATCCTTATTTTCTTATTTTCCTACAATCTAACAAAGACCCATCAAACCCTACCCATAAGTTTTCTAAACTGCCTCGGCAAGATATTCGAGTGAGTCATTCGGAACTGAATCCAAACTCATATTTCCGATGAACAATGTGTTCATAAAATAATTCCAGACCATCAGTTCGGATTTAGACACGGCCACTCCTGCAGACATCAACTAATAAGCCGAATAATAGAATCAGTAAATATGAATTTTAGAGAAAAAAGATCCACTGGTATGATCCTCTTGAATATTGAAAAAGCTTTTGATACTGTGTGGCATGACGGATTAATATTCAAATTAATAAGCAAGAGATTTCCTATTAAAATAATAGAGATAATCCAGAGTTATCTCGATCAAAGACAATTTCAAATTCGTTTTCAAGATCAACATCTGATTGGTATGAGATAGCGTCAGGAGTACCACAAGGATCAGTACTCAGTTCAGATCTCTATTCAAAATATACAGTCTTGGCCAAAAGTGAGCACCATGATATCTTACAATTTTTTTGGGAGTATCAATTTGAAATAAATTGAAACAATTGTTATAGATTCACATTACTATTTATTTATATAAAATTAATATTTTGTGGGTTCACCCTTAGCCATAATTATGGCAGATATTCTTTTGGGTAGATAGCTTACAAGTTTTTTACATTTTGCGCCTGACTCTACGTTTTAACAAACTCCATAAATGTTCTATGGGGTTCAGGTCCGGGGAATGGGCAGACCACTGCAGAACCGCAATACCATTTTCTCGAAACCATGCCAATGTGCGAGCAGATTTATGATATGGCGCGTTATCCTGCTGGTATTTAACGCTATCCATGTTTGTATCACGAAAAAGTGTTAAAAATGAGGGCAGCAACGCAGATTCTAGGACGTTTATGTAGTTTGAAGAGTTCATGTGGCCCTCACACACGAACATTTCGCCAACTCCAGAATTAGTCATGCAGCCCCAGATCATTATGCTTTACGGTTGGTACCACACACTGGACTAAATGCTTCGCCTACCCGGCAATGCACAAAAGGCACACCAGGTGTACCAAAAATCTGAAATAAAGAAAATGTAGAGACTTCGTCTGACCACACGATATTTGACCAATCTTCTTCGGTGAGCCTTCTTGTTTTTTTTCGGAAAGCCAGAGTTTCTTCCTGGCTTTACAGCCTTTCAAACCAGCTTCCAAAAGCCTTCTGCGAGTGGTGCGAGCAGAGATTGGTTTCTTAATTTCTACTGAACTCAGCAGCGAGGTTTGAAAAAGTTTTTTTTTAATATTTTTTAAAGCTTCTCTCACTAACTCTCGGTCGTCACGGTATGTGGTGATGCGTTTGCGCCCGGTTTTGTACTGTTACTGTCTGATTCACTAGCGGTGAATCGCTCAATAGTATATTGCACAGATCGGCGTGAATATTTCACATATTTAGAAATCTCTACTTGTGATGTCCCTTGTTCATGCAGAAGCTGTTTCTGCACACGTTGTTCTAAACTTAACTCTTTTTGTTTCGGCATATTGCAATAATATCACTAAATTTAACAAATCAAAACACCAAAAGCGGACTAGATCACTGGATGTGTAGACAATGAGCGAAAGTAGCGAACTGACGAATAAATACCAAATGGAAAAATAACAAATTTTATTGCACCATATGGTTTATTGCCACACCTGCGGTGTGAGTCACTGTGTTTAATCCTTTTTAGATGTCGAAAAAATAATAAACAAACAAAAGGGGTTGTTTTATGTTATACTTATCGTGTACGCCCGAAATTTATAGGATGCTCAATTCTTTTGGCCAAGGCTGTACAGGTCGTATTCTAATTCCTCCAATTTGCTTGCTTTGATAAATGACGGATTAATAAAGTAAACCATAGTAAAACAAAAGCCATTTATTTTACAAGAAGGAACGCTCCTGAATTCTTACTCTGCATGAGACAATCCGAATTGATCATTAATAACCTGGGACTGGGAGTACCAGGTAAAATATCTCGGTATAACTCTAGATAATAAGCTAACCTTCAAAACACATATTGAAGACAAAATTAAACTGTCCCAAAAACTCATTAAAGGGCTTTATGGTTTAGCATGCATTTAAATAGATAACAATGCCATTGTAATTAGTTATATATTTTTGTTTAAAAAAAAGGCATTTAAAAAAACAAAAAAAAAGAAACATTAATACTATTATCGCCTTGATTGGCATGAATTGAAGTTTAAGATGCAGTTTTTTTGTCGATATCGATACAAGATTTGCTTGGTCGAAGTTACGTTAAAAAAATGATAATGCACAACTTGGTTTTCATACAAAATAGTCTTTCATAACATTTTATACGACCATACATTTTTGGTGAAGCCATATTATGCCATATTAAGCCTCAACCAGCGAAAACTTAAGAGTTTAAGTTGTGCTCCGTTTGGACCACTTAGAGGAGCGGTACGACCACCAAAATTTTAGAGATCAGTTGTATATTTGTGACGAGAAGCCAATAAAATGTTGGTGATTGTAGCAGTACCCGAAATGGTACAAACAACGTGTGACTTAAGCTCTTGTCGTGGCTGGTTGATGTATTAAACCGACAAATACCCACAAAATACTATGTAGTATAATTTTAATGTTATGACTGTATAAAAAATAAATAGCTATATAGCCTTGATCAGCAAACAATTATTCATCCTTTTTGAAAGTATATTTTTTAAATTTAACATTTATTCAAATTATGAACGCGACACGAGTTGAAACAAAAACAAATTACGTTCAATTCTAGATTCTATAAACAATTTGGTATACAATCAACAACGAAGGAACAATGGCTTGTGATAAGGTAGACCTTGAGCCGTCATTGGATAGTTCACGGTGGAAAATTTAGGACACTTAAAAAGCAAAAATTGAAACGCGAGATACACGTATACATCAACACATCAGTACATATAAGAAAACGCTAGTCTAGATAAAAAATATAAACACAAAAACAATTTGGACAGGCGTATTCAGACATACACGTTTTCTTAATCATTCCAATATTTTAACAGCAGACTGTTTACTATGTATTGTATTTATGTTCAACTCTCTAAACACATTTGTTGATATTCAGTTTTTACATCAGCAATCAGTTTACGTTAAACTTGTCTGGAGTGAAGACCATAATAATAAAAAATTTCGTTCGAAAATTGAGAGTAAAAAATAGATATTATTTTTTCATCTAGTGTTTTGCAGTGTCAATGAACTACTTTTGAATGAAAACTACTACAGTATAAATTACGTTAGTTGTGCCAAACCTAAAAATATTTACGTTTAAGTGTTGATATAAATAAAATTAATCAAGAATTATGGACGTCTATACAATGTATATGGGTGGTGATATGTACAGTGCGATTCGAAATCCTGAATATCGGGACTACGAGAAATTCCCATACGGGACATTTGAAACGGCAGTGAATGTAACAAATAAATCAAACAGTAAATACTATCGCATGGCCCAAGGTAATGCAACTGCGTCTCTACTCTGTATTTTAATATCCCATAAATAAAAAGGTGTGGTGTGTGTGGTGCGAGTTTTGTGTTTTGTTTGCGATTTGTATTCAATATTTATATTTTTTTTTTTTTTCGTTGGTCGATTACCTTGACGGTTTTTATAGCGCGCGGCTATATATCGCGTTGTATATATTGAAAATAAATCGACCGTACACGATATAAAACCAGTTCGGACACTTCACAATATACTACGCGAACAAATCGCTATTTTTATAGTAAATGAACTCAATTTGTGTTTACATCCAGCCCATTTTCACTTGTAATGGAAATTCAAAATCTTTTCATTGCGTCGCATACATAATATGTGTATTAGTGTATGTATATTGTATAACGTATACAATTACTTCGACGATGTGTTTGTAAAAATGTTAGTGTTCATATGTACTACTTATTTATATTGATTGTTTAAGGTTTCATTTTTCTTTACAAATTTACGATAAAAATTTTGGGCGGAAAGGAAAATCAAAACACAAAACAAATAGAAAATAAAAATGATTGGAGGAATTCACGTGATTTTGGTCACGTAAATATGTACAAATTTTAGCTTGGCTTAAGCTATATAAATTAAACGACGTTTGATAAGATTAATTTTATATATGTATTTAGAAATATAAGTTGAACACCCCTCATTCGAAAAGTATTTTTTGTTTTAAATTAAAACCAACATGAAAAAAACTCGAACGATGATCTCATACCATAAAATATATTTCTTTATATTTTCAGAAAAGAAAGACCAACTAAAGAAAACAAAAGCAAAAGATAATTGTCCATTTTGTCGTGAACAGAAAAAACGTCCGCTCGGACAATACTTACGAAAACGTCAGATATCGAATCGCGATGAGAAAATTTGCGAAGAAGTCGAGGAGTGTGAAGAAGCAGAGGAAGAAAACGAGATAACCGATTCAGTTACAGCAGAACAACATAAACTACACCATGATCATAAGCATGAAGATACCGGCGAAGAACCAAAACAAAAATGAAATTTGGAAAAAATATACAGACAGATCGACTAAATATGTGACGGACGGACGCGTAGTGCGTACAGGCGAACCGATCGAGTACAAAATATAAAAATCGACGAATTCCTTAAATATACTTTGCGTGTATGTGTGTAGTATGCGTAACAATAAATGCCAATTTTACAAGTAGCATGTCCACAAACTCACACACACACACATAATATATATCTACCCTATTTTGATGTAATCAAACTTCTCAAGACTGAACAATTTATATTTTTTATTTTTATATTTAATCATTTGTTTTGCTTTCTGCGCTTTAAAATTAACATGGCCTTATAAAAGAACGAATAAAAAATACCGAGATAAAAAATTAATTTATTATTAAAAAAAAGTTAAAATCTTATATAGAATGTATATTTATTAGATAAGTTTTATTAATATTTAAAAAATAAAAAACTCTTAACGATTTATGTTTTAAATTTTGATGTGTTTTTAGCGAAAACCGAAACAAAACGTAAATCGCGACTGACAGCAATTACATACATTTAGGGGTTAGAAAAATACTTGAACTAGAAAAATTGAAAAGGTTAATTCTATTAAACATTATTAATCTACTGCAGTACAAATTAGGAAGTACACCATTAAGTAAATTTATTGAAATATTACGTTGTATATTATACAATTGCGGCATTACTTTATATGGTTGATATTAATTGCGAATATAATAAGTCAAGAGGGCCTCACATACAGATAGGAATCCTAACACAATTTAATACTAAAATATTTTTTATTTCATTCTATATATATTAAATATAAGTATGCTTTACTCCAAACACCAACATTAGCATTAATCAACAGTGAATTTTGAACTTTATTAGAAATGCTATCTAAATTATATATATTAAGCAATCATCCAACAAACTATTCTAAGATTTCCTAATTTGTAGCGTCGTCACTTTTTTGAATATGTAACTGACATTTGAACGAATAATATAATTATCATACAACTCAAATATAACGAATTACACTAGCGTACAATAATATGTGTATTATCGATACCTATGCTAAACCTCAAGATTCAATTAAGAAAACAAAAAATCATTTGGTGAAATTGCTGAAACTGTGAAACTCAGTCGTGCTACTGCCCAAACAATAATTAAAAAACTATGAAGAGCGATGATCTATACTAAATAGACCCAGATGTGGCCGCCTAAAGAAGCATCCAAAAGAGATGTGAGGTCAATTTTGAAAATAGTGGTACAAAATCACACAATACATCAGGAAAGGATGATAGTTCAAAAACTATTGGAAAAATACTCAAACGGTCTGGATATAATAGCAGGATTCCACGAAAAAAAAACCGCTAATTTCTACCAAGAACAAAGAATTGAGGTTAAACTTCGCTCGAAGACATCTTAAAAAAGGCATCAGATTCTGGAATTGTATTTTTATTTACAGATGAAAGTTCTCGTGGCGAGCTGCAGCTATCGGCAGGGGGGGTCACAGGTGGTGGATAGTGAACGGCCTATCGATAGGTAGGTTAGCGGTGAATTAAATAAGCCGTACCCAACCTCAGCTATGCTGGTAGGAGAGTCTCAAAGAATGGGGGAGTGGTTAACCTCTGTTCACCAAATTCTGAGTGCCTATGATACCCAGTAGGGAAAGGCGAACTGATGGCGCCATAAAACCATCGACCACAACCACGGTGAACTGAGCGTCACGTCTCCCTGCGCTCTCGGGCCTCCAGGTAGTGAGTGGGGAACCCTATAAACGGTAATCCCCTGAATGAAATGGGTTCCATTTGTTTGGGATACCCATATAGATGGGTGAATGAGTGAGTGAATGTGGGAAAGGGTGGGGGCGGGGAGGGCGGAGTACTCGGTGAGCCAATGGGCTAGATTAAGGTGTTATGCAACCCGTGCTGATGATCGGCTAGACTGGGGGCCCATTTAACAAAGGCCAATTGTGAACGGAGCTCTCTGGGTAGCTGGCGACCTCCAGTTGTATTTAGCCTTACCTGCGTATACGGATCTCTGCGCAGGTGGACCGTATTTCTCCGATACTCGTGGGAATAAATGGAAGATTTGAAAAAAAATAAATAAAAACAAGGGGACCGGTACCCACCAAAAACCGGAGAGTACTATAGAGGGGAGTAACTCTAACCAGAATGGTGGGGCTTCTTCATCTGAGGCAGGGGTAAGCAACATCATAGCATCGAAGCCAGGAGGAAGCAGAACCGCCAAACAGAAGAGCGGGGGATTGAGAGAGATCCCCCCAGCAAAGCGATGGTACAGAGAGAGACGGTCGGCGTTTAGAATTCTGGAGAAACTGGCTGCGACCGCTCAGGGGCAGCTTACAGTTGCGCAGAAGGAATCTGTAGCATGGGCTAAGAAAACTGTCGGTTGCAATAGCTCGGAGAGGGTCATTGTGTCTAAAAGACAGAGGTCCCAGGATGAGCTTGAAGCAGGCGGCAGTAAGCGGGCCAAGGTGCAAGCAAACATGACGTCGGGTGCAGGAGCAGAAACTGAAATTATTCAGTGAAATCCTGAAGGAGCACGTGCTGGTGCTAGCCGTCATTGACAAAGGTCAAGAAGATGGGAGCATCACGTCGGTTAAGTGGAGGGTAGTGTATAATGCACTAAATTCCATATTCTTGAGGATCCTGAGAGAAAATCCGGGATCCCCCCCGTCCTGCAGAGATGCGGGACGGCACCAAGGGCGCGTTAAGCTAACTGTGTGCTCGGGCCAGAGATCGATCGATCTCTATAAAAGGGCAGTGGCCGAGGTAAGCGAGGTGTGGCCGGGCACGAGGCTTGGCAGTCAGCAGAGGGGAAATCCCGAGCAGGCTGAAGGCACGCGTCTGGTTACCAACCGAGCCGGATAAGCCAGAGGAGATCATTGAGATTATCCGGGCCAGTAATCCCGATCTTCCAACGGAAGGATGGAGGATTGTTAAGCAGGAGGAGGCTAAGGGGGCTTTAGATTGGCAATTATGCTGATCAATAAGGAATCCTTGGCTTCCCTTGCTAGATCTAAGAGAGTGATCAACTTCGGTTTCGGGTCGATCACTCTTAAAGTTTATAGGAAAGACGAGGTCGATAAGGGCGCGGAAGACCAGCCTGGGGGCGACGGCGAACGGACCCAGCAGGAGACGGTCAAGTGGGCCGGGGACGACAAGGGTAGCCGTTCCGATATTTCGGACGAAGAGAAGTTGGTGATGAGAGGTAGCCTCCTCCCTCTGGAGTCCGATGGGGACAACCCGTCGAACACACGACGAGAGGGGGCTGGCAACCAAATCAACGAGACAGATAACACTATCCTGATGCAGGGAGTGCATGAAGTGGTGAATAAGGTAGATTACAATGGTTAGCATTGTACAAATAAACCTACATCACACGAAGGCTGCCTTGGCAGCTCTCGTGCTTAGACTGACTAAGTATGATGAGAACTTCTTGTTAATCTAAGAACGTTGGATTAACAATAACAGGATATGTGGCCTCAGAATGAAAGGGTATAAATTATTATACTCAAGCAACTCTGAAAAGATCAGATCGTGTATCTTAGCGAAAAATAATTTGAATATTTTTCTTCTTCCATAATTTAGTAGCGGGGACGTTACAGCGGTGAGCGCTGAGGTAGGCTGTGAAAAACTATGGCTAGCCTCAGCATATATGGATCGCGAGAAGGAGGTTCCACCGGATAACCTGGGGGAACTGACCCGGGAAGCAGATCAAAGAAGAGTAGGTGTTGTACTCGGATGTGATGTAAATGCGCATCATACAATCTGGGGAAGCACAGACATCAACGGGAGGGGTGAGTTATTTTTTGATTATTTATTAAATACTAACCTTGTAATTTACAATATTGGGTGTGAACCAACATTCATTGTTAAATCGACAGGAGATTCTAGAAGTGACCTTTGCGTCAGAAACAATTTTTAATATGATCAGTGGGTGGAGAGTGGCGAAGGAGCACTCATTCTCTGATCACCGATATATTACATATAACTTCAACATCAAACCTGTTGCCCGAAAAGCCTTCAGGAATCCCAGAAAGACAAAGTGGAACAAATATGGGGAAGTGTTGAAGGAACTATTGCCGCTGGAGGTTCCTGGACTTCCGGCGACAGTAGAGGAATTAGATGGCATGGTTGATATTGTCACAAAAGCATACAATCTTTCATTTAATGCTGCGTGTCCTCTGATAAAACCTAGGGGCAGGCAGAAACCGATATGGTGGACCACGGAGTTGGGAACCTATCGGCGAGCGTGTAGAACAGCCTTTAATAAGGCTAAGAACACAAGGGTAAATCGGGATTCCTATAAGGAATTCCTGAGAAAATACAAAAAAGAGTTGAGGAGGGCACAAAGGGGGTCTTGGAGACTCTTCTGTTGTAGAATGGAGGAGGTCTCTGAGACTTCTCGCCTTAGGAAAATTCTATCTACTAACCCAACCAGTCCTAGTTACTTAATTAGGCCGGGCGGGTTATGGACAGCTTCAAGTGCGGAATCATTGGAGTTTCTCATTGAGACCTATTTTCCGGGAAGAATGGATGGCTCGATGGAGCCTGGAGCTCATCGAGGAACACCTTTAACGGATTTGGATGGTATCCGGTACAGGGAACGAATTCTGTGGGCACTGAACGGTTTCAAGGCTTATAAATCGGCGGGCCCGGATCGGAATATACCAGCATAGATCCAAAGGAACTCTGCAGTTATCCTCCCCTGGCTGGAGGTTATCTTCAGGGGATGTGCATGCATACTGTAAGGGAAAGTCGGTGGACACAGCTCTGCACGATCTAGTACGCATGATTGAGAAGTCAACTTAAGGGCTAGTTATATAGACGGAAACGAAACGGACTGAAATGAAATGAAACGGAAAGACGAAGGAGGCATGGTTATATAGACAAATTAGTGAAAACGGTTTTGACATTTTCATATTTGTTTCTAATTTTATATTATTTGAAGTTTACTTCTCGTGTGTATGAAAACTATCTCGAAAAATCCATTTTATTTTTGGCAAACTAAATACACTGCGTTTGGAACCAATCAAAATACAAAATATTTTGACAATTTGACATGTGCTTGTAAGGATAACAAAAAATCATAACCGATAGTGTATAACCGCAAAGACGAAACGAAAGCAAATTGAATTGAATCAATTTCTCCGTCCGTTTTCGTTTCGTTTCTTCTATATAATTATTTAAGTATGTTTTCATGTATTCAATTCGATCGTTTCGTTTCGGTCCGTTTCGTTTTCGACTATATAGCTAGCCCTTTACTCGCAAGAGTATTGTGTGGTAGCATTTCTTGACATTGAGGGTGCCTTTAATAATGTAAAAACGGAGGCGATCATGGAAGGATTGTCATTTTTTGAAGGTGGATTATTCTATAAGTATGTAGGTTGATAAATCAGATGCTGGTAAGTAGGATTATTACCTCGGAACTGGGGGAGTCCACCATTAGAAGACGGGTGGTTAGAGGAACTCCGCAGGGAGAAGTAATGTCCCCCTTTCTTTGGAGTGCAGTGGTAAATGGATTGCTGTTGGAACTGGAGAAAGCGGAGATGGGTTATGCAGAATGCACTCCTGATCGTTACGAAATGGGCCGGCAAATACGGATTAGGGATCAACCCGTCCAAGACAGAGCTGGTACTATTTACTAATGGCCGGTTGCACAGAAAAATGACTAACGACCGGTTAGTTGTGCGCCAGATAAAGTTTTTGTATGAAGTCTGGTTTTGCAGTCACATAAAAAATCAACGCAAACTTGGTTAAATATATTTTATTCCGTGGAAATATTTAGCTTGCGTATAAATATTTGAAAGGCCAATTTTTATTGAATAACTTTTTAACTAATCGTTAAATATTTCCATGGAATAAAATATATTTAACCAAGCTTGCGTTGATTTTTTATGTGACTGCAAAACCAGACTTCATACAAAAACTTTATCTGGCGCACAACTAACCGGTCGTTAGTCATTTTTCTGTGCAACCGGCCATAAGAAATATAAAATTCCGGTAGTTAGCCCTCCTACCGTGAACGGCATTAGACTGGCTTTTGCTGACAGAGCGAGATTTTTGGGCATAATCTTGGACAGTAAGCTCAGCTGGAAGCCTAACATTGTAGAAAGGGTGAATAACACCCCGATTACGCTAGTCGTGTCGTTTGTCGTTTCAAGTGACTCTTTTAATATGAAACCATAGTCGCCTGCCTTGCCAACATATCTAATATGTTTATTATCGTAGTCACTTTAAACGACAATCGGCGTATTTTATGTTTTTTCTAGTCTCTTCAAAATTTCACACGAAATGACAGTTTTTAGTTGTTTTTTTCGTCTCAAGCCACTTATTGTCATAGCAACTGGCTAATTTTTCATACAAATAGCAAATTTTTAGTGTCACTTGAAACGACAATCGACTCGACTAGCGTAATCGGGGTGTAAGGCTAATGTAGCCATTTACTCGTGTAGGAACGCCATAGGTAAGAGATGGGGTTTGAAACCAGAGCTGGTACACTGGCTCTATACCGCAGTGGTAAGGCCTGTGCTGATGTACGGGGTGGGCGTGTTGTGGCCAGCTCTGGAAAAGGTAACTTAGATAAGGATGTTGGAGAAGGTGCAAAGAACGGCCTGTATGCTTATAAGCGGGGCGCTTAGGACAACACCTACACGCGCTTTAGAGATTATGCTCCACCTTATTCCAATCGAATTTTTTGGTAAGCAGATGGCAGCCAATGTGGCTACAAGGCTCTCGGCTGTCTCTCAGTGGAAGTGTCTTCAGGCGGTACATTCGACAATAGTTAGATCACTAAGGGAAGAACTGGTGAATCTAGATTATATTAAACCAACGTTGTGCTTCGATAAAGGTTTCCGGATCATCTGTCCTTCGAGGGAATCCTGGAGGAGCGGATCAATACTGGAAAACGAGGCACTGAAATTTTTCACGGACGGTTCTAAGCTAGACGGGAAAGTAGGAGCCGGAGTCTTCTGTGAGAAGCTCAATGTTAATATTTCTGTTCGTCTCCCTGACTACTGCAGCGTGTATCAGGCTGAAGTGGTGGCGACAGGGGAAGTCGTGGCATGGTTAAAGCATAAAGTGGTATCCGTTAGGGATATCGCGTTTTATGTGGACAGTCAAGCGGCACTCAGGTCACTAGAGGCGTTTTTTTCTGAAGTCACGGGTGGCGCTGGATTGCCGATCATCTCTTAATGAGATGAGCGAGTATTTTAGTATCCAGATAATCTGGGTCCCTGGACACTTGGACGTCACGGGAAACTGCAGGGCAGACGAACTAGCTAGGTACGGTACGACTTTCCAGATGCAACCGAAAAGGGCAGGTCTGGGAAGGCCTACAGCAGCGCTCAAATCGGCGCTCAGTAAAAAGGCAATCGCCTTGACAGATGAGAGGTGCACCAACACCCTTACGTGCAGGGTAGCAAAACAAGGTTGGCCAAAATTGGACCTGCGGCACTCCAAGGCACTACTATCCCTGGGAAAACGAGATTTAGGATTGGTCGTAGGGATAATGACAGGACACTGACTTTTTGGGGAACATGCGAGAAGGCTGGGTCTAGAGACGAATGACTTTTGTAGAAGTTGTATGGACGAAGAGGAAGAGACGTTAGATCACTTCCTATGCTCGTGTCCGGCACTATCATACAAAAGACGTAAGTACTTGGGTGTGTACGACATGGACAGCCTTCGCGAACTGTGGGGTGCGAGATATTTTACGCTATATCAGTAGCTCTGGTTGGTTTCAGCGGGAGTAAGGGCAGATTGGATACTGTGGTATCACAATGGGCCATTATTGGCCTAAGTGTGCGATAGCAGCCACTCTAACCTAACCTACAGATGAAAGTAAATTCAACATATTTGGGTCTAATGGTAGGCGGGAAATATGGAGTAAATCGTCAACTGCTTTGCAAAACAAAAATATAATACATACTACTAAACATGGAGGAAGTAGTGTTATGGTTTGGAAGAGAAGGGGGGGGGGGGAGCCGATGGGCGCGACTGGGGTTGGTAATTTAGTATTCATTGATACAATTGATTTCAGTATTTGACCATATTAAAAGAAAATTTGAAGACATCTACGAAAGGACATCTGTTCAATTAATAAAATTGAGTACTGTATGCAGAATTTTGTGCTATTAATTTTTATGTATTTTTTATTTATCAGAATATGTGACTATAAAATTGAAATGTGATTTATAACATTAATTTACATATCAAAAAATAAATATTTTTCAAAAAAAAAAAATTCGAAATCGAATGTAGTTTACGGAATATACTAGAAACAGCAAGTGTATGTAGACTTTTGTCTCTGAGTGTATTTCAAAGTCTAACAAACCCATTATCTTTATTTAAAAGTAGGTATAAAGTATACTCAAAGCGTAAATAATACTTACTAAATTTCTAAAATATTTTGTAATATTTTGAAAATTTTAAATTCTAATTACAAATAACATTTTACAGTGAAATATAATATTTATATTTGCTACTACTTTATTTTTAAATTTTTAAGCGACACATGAATTTTAGCATCAGTATTTTAAAGATTCCACTAACGGAATGCTTGACCTCACCGGTATGAACGATGAATTAGCAAAGAATTTTTCCCGCTTATCGTTGTTCAGCATGTAACGAAAACACGTTGTTGGTTGTTACGGTAGAACTAACATTATTATTTTATGACTAAGTTACTTACTAAGCTAATATCGATTGTACGAGTACATTATAATATTTACAACTATAACGAAGAAAATTGCAACAGCCAAATTCAACTTTATTGAAAATATAATTGTTACAAAGAAAGATTAATCAGGTAGATAATGAACGCTTTCGCGATAGAAACTTGGTGGTTTCGAAGCAAAATAGTTATCGAGCCATTTTTTTTTCGCTGGTCTTTCAAATATGATGACATCGACCTGAATAAGTGGTAATCAGAGGAAGCCAAGTCTGGAGAATACGCCGCATGCTGACAAACTTCCCAGCCTGAGGAGATGTGTTCGTGTGTTAATTTTGCTGTATGTGAACGAGTGTTGTCATGCAGCAATATCACCTTCTGCTTTCCTTGACCCGAAAATGGTCTTTTTTCCTCCATAACATCACTTAATTTGATCAATTGGGCCTGGTAACGCTCAGCTGTAACAGTTTGGCCAGGTTCCAGAAGCTCGTAGTAAATGAGTCTTTTCCAATCCCAGCAGACACCAGTAATATTTTCTGGGCAATAATATTCATTTTTCCATCTGATGTTGATGGTTGGCCTGAATCAAGCAATGGTTTTTGCGTTTAGGATTATGTATCGTACAAAATCAACTTTTTATACCATCTATAAATAAAATATTACTGCATTCTACAGGTCAAAAATAAAACCATTAGTGGGGCATATAGATGTATTTTCAATTATAAATCATTGAAACTATAACTGGTAGTGCCGCCATGTCCCAAATTAAATTTTTTTCGGTGGCTGTTAATGCCGTCATGACCCATAGATTGTAACGCGCACGGTTAATTGTCTGCGAACGTGTAAAGCTACATACATGTATCCCAAATGGCGGGCGATTTGGATGGGTTCACGTATATTTTAATGCAAAAAACTTCAGAGCCGAACGCTTCAAATATTTAACGTAATTAATAAGGACAATAGAAGTACGTACATCGCCTTGGCAAGTCTAACCATCTTGTGGCAGGCGTTTCTTGTTTTATTACCCATTTTGCCACCTTTATTTAGATGTTTTAAGTTAAAATTTGTTCAAGTTTTTCAAAGATGTATTAATAAATTGATTATTTTAATCCTAACAGTTTGCTAATTAATCAATAAACTAATAGGAACTTGATCGGCTTTAACTTCTCTAACATTAAAGTTTAAAGCTTTACGAAATTATCATGAGAAACGCAAATTTTTATACCAAGATTTTTAACTAGTAAAAGAGCTACAAAGAAATTACTTCTCGGCACTCGACATCCCCACTCATTAATTTTTATCAAAATCGTTACGAAACGAATATTCCCGAAATCAAGGCTCACTACAATCAATTCATGGCATCGAAAACCATTCTCGCTATTTGTTTCAAAACCGTTCATGACCAACCCATCGCTCTCTCAAACCATGTTCCATCAAAATTGGCTAAGAACAGGTTTAACGTCTAAGTTAATACAAATTGGCAATTTTTCGGAGGTATGCCACGAATTTATATTAGTTTCCCATTTTCATCATATAAACCATTTATTAGAGAAATGACTTAGTTCTATTCCTAGTTCTAATTTTCACAAATTCTAAATAATTGAAATCGCTTCCTGACGCTTAATAATTTTGTCGAAATTTAACCTCAATTGCAATACATCGATTCCTGGTACCGAAAACTCTATCAAAATTTTTTATCAGAATCGTTCGTATAAAAAAAACCAAGCCCCACCAAAGGTCCCCTCCTAAGCAAATAAAGGGTGATCAAATTAGTATTATATTATTATAGTGGCCATTTTCTCAGCTTCCCTGCAAAATTGATATTTGTGTTAAGTATTGGATGGCAAACCACCATGGAAAAATACACAGTTGCACAGCGTTTAGAAATTATTAAAATTTATTACAAAAAAAATTAATTATAGTCCAATCTGTCAAAACCGTAAACATACTGTTGAAAATGTCGATGCTGTGAACTAAAGTGTGGATGAAAATGGATGAGTATTCTTCAGAAAAGATTTGCTAATCAAGGAGTATAAAATTCAAATGACCATTGATTCCGTAGAAATTTTGCAGATTGGCCTTTAGAGCAACTTTTTTTTGAAATAGATTCGTTATTTCGTTTACATCCACAAAAATTTGGAGGTGTAAATTGTCAATTGAAATTATCGTCCATGGAGAACGCACACACACATGATTTTTTGTAGCATGAATTAGATGATTTCGACTTGAACGAATGTGGTTTCAACAAGATGATGCAACCTGCCATACATCCCATGACACAATTAATTTATTGAGAGATAAGTTTAATGACTGTGTAATCTCTAAAATTTCCAATGTGAACTGGCCACCAAGATCATGCGATATAACTTCATTGCACTTGTTTTTTGGGGTTATGTCAAATCATTGGATTACTCCAATAAACAATCAACCCCTTAAAACAAATATTATTCGTATTATTTGTGAAATAAGTGCAGGTTTATGTGGAAAAGTGTCCAAAAATTGATGTATAAATGATGTCTAAAATAAATAAAAAAATATATTGATATAGCGTTTTATTTTTATTTCAAATTAAAAATATGTAGCTCTTATTTGATCATCCTTTATTACCGAAATCTGCACTCACCATAATTAATGTTTGGCATCGAAAACCACCTTATTACTTTTTCCGTGTCGAAAAAATTAAAAAAAAACGTGGCCCCATCGGACCCTCGTACCAAGATTTTCCTAAAATTTGGAGTCATCGTAATCGAATCTTGGTAGTTACCGAAAACCCACTCGCCAATTTCCAAATCGTTCGAAATTTAAATTTAAAAAACTCATCGGAATTAATCCTGGCACTTGAAAACCTTATGCCAACAATTTTTATCAATTCGTTCAAGTCGATTGTTTTTTTAAAGATCTGGAGCTTTATTAGAAGATCCCAGAAACTTTGTTGTCCCTTTGTTTACGAATAAAATTGTTTTTTGTAGCTGTTTTTAATGCAGTTTCAGTCAGGTAGAAACAATATACATACGTACTATCATTGGATGGGTTTCAATGGCGTTCGCAAAGTACAAAGTACAACTAGCTACTCACAACTAACTAACAAATTTGTGTTCCATTTTACTCACAACTACTTGCAAGTAAATACTTAACTAACGCCAATAGAACCCGGCTATTTATTTACACAATTTGAATATGTATACTAGCAGGCTGTCATAAGTCATAAGACAGTAGCTGACATCTGGCGAAGAAAATGTGAATCGCAGTTTGGTATGAGGGGGGTTCAAACTGTCATAACAATGGATTTGACAATTCTAGTCCCCCTTGTAGAAGTAGAAACCAACGTTATCTACATTCGATGAAAATTGTCAATAGACCCAGGGGCTATTATGAAATTTTTTTACTTTCGTAAAATTCGAAAATCGTAAATCCGCCCTATTATGAACCAAAAACAAATCGAAATCGAATTTTACGAAAACCAAAATGTCAAAACTCGACTGCTCTTGTGACGAATATCGTATTTACGAAAACAATAGTGTATACCTACTTATTATTTTTTTATTAAAATAAAATACTTTAATTATTTTTTAAAATGTAAGTTACTCAATTATTTTATAAAAATGGACTAGTTTAATTTATTACAATTTGTTTGAAACTTTTTTAATGCCTTTTTTGTAGGTCATTTACCAATCATTTTGGTCGCCAATTTGACATTTTAATTTGTTTTATGGAAAAAAATGTTAGCATAGTCAAAAAAAATTTAAATGCGCGTCAATATAAAGAGACCACCCAACATTTGTGGAGTGAAATTACAAACGAATTAAATTCACTCGGCCCATCTGAAAAATCTGTTGATGGTTGGATTTTTTGCTAAAACAACACAAAAACAGCAAACTCACAGCAACTTCATGGTTTCGTAATAAGAATATTCGTGGCGGATCGAGCTTACGATTTCGTATTTTACGAAATCGAAAAAAAAATTCAATTCCCCCCCCCCCCCCGTTTTGATAACCCAGTTGAAATTTTGTCAACATACATGTGAATAATTTTTTACGAAGGTATCATTTCAATTTGTTACTCTTTTCGAAATGTGTATGAAAAAGAATAAAAATATGCTTTTGTCGATTTTTTTATGGTATGACTAAATGTCTAATTTATGACAAATTTCATTTGTTTTTTCAAATGACTCGTCCAATGATTATCCACGTTCGACGACAAGTCTGAGACATGGCATTTATATTTCGTATGACAGTGTCTTAAGCGAAACATGTTTTGAATGTTTCTCATCCTGTCATTTACTTTTTAAAATGGCATAAGTAAACAATCTAGAGAAATGCATTTTATTTGCAAAATAAATTTGCATTTTATTTCGAGTCTGTGACGCAACGCTACCAATTATTCTTATTTTATGGATGCCTTAACATTTTATTTTTCGAATAGGTAAGTGGTTTACTTGTTATTGTCTTAGGAAAATTTTTAACATAACTCAAATATTTTATTTTTTCCAGCAATTTTGAGAATCAACACATATGCCGGTTTGTTGGTTGTTCTTTAAGGAGATAGCAAAATTACTATCGCGCCAATATTATAGAAATCATTGTTTTTTTTTATAAATTAATAACTCATTAAATCATTCAAATAAAATATTTTTATTACATCCATATACAAACCCAAGATTTATTTCAGACGTACGAGATGCATTCAGATATATCACACACCATTAATCTCAGACATCTCACATCAAATTCGTTTATGACCTCACATACGATTCATCTCAGACTTTGCGATCGGCATACAGACAAATGATATTCTACATTTGTTTCTTACAGGCGCAATAATAAATTCCTAATATATAATTACACAATTGACGAAGTAGTCATTGTGGATATCAACTGTTTTTTTTTCTCTAAACGAAAAATTTAAAAAATTTAATTTAATTTTAATTGCGTATAATAATATTTACTAGTGTTTGTGTCAATAAAATTTAATATTTAATAATTAATTTAAGATTGTGTATAGTTTTAGTTCGATTAATGTATATATGTGAATAGCATGGTGGACATTTGTCTTTTGACAGACAACTGATCAGTGATTTGAATATTTATGTACATATACAGTTTTAGACTATTATATATAATTGTGTGATTTTCTTGTTACTTTTTTGTTAAGATTTTGACAAATATAAAATACAATAAACTTTTCGTAAAATGGAATGTGGAACATGCTGCTTGGCTGTTAGTGTCGATAAGATTAGATGTGAAGGATTTTGTGACAAAAATTTCTATTTAAGTTGTGCTGCTGTGGACCGTGCATGTCACCGGCAAAGTTTAAAATGTGGTAACATACTTTGGTTTTGCAATGATTGTAGAGAATTGATGAGTAACCGAACTTTTAAGAATATTTATATAAAAGCGAAATCGTGGGACAATTTAAATCAAGACTCCTTATATCAAAACTTGTTGGAGGAAATTAAATTAAATAGACTTCTCATTGAGAATGTGTTGGAGCTTCTTTATATTAAGAATACACGGATTCTTGATGCTACTTTACATGCTCTGCCGAGTGCTATTAGGCCATTGACAACAAATATTGGATCGTGTAATGATTTTAATCTAGTTACATCTACCTCTGATGTTGCATCCACTGTGTCAACTGATTTTATGGGGAACAATTTTTGTAACACATTTGGTGCCATTAATTCTATAGAAGCAATTACTACTCCAGCTATTCGGTTAGATGTTGATTCTATGAATGTAACAACATCTTTAACTTCAACATGCATGAAAGATGAACTTACTACTTTATCAGCAACAGACCCTGGAAGTTCACAGACATTTACAGATGTGGTAATGTGCAGAGGCTCTACTTCCGTTATACCTGAACCTGCAGCCTGTGAACAAACAATATTTAATTCTGTTTCTACGGACGGTATATGTTTAGATGTAGCTTATTCTAGTAATGCTCTTAATGTTCCTACTAATAGTACTAAAATCATGCATGTGGGTGGAACATACAAAGTTGATTCATGGAACTAATGAGTTAGTTGAGAGATTTTGTATTAAAACTATTCCTGTTCCTAAGATGTTTTGGATACATCTTTCTCGGTTTGATCCTACTACTAAGGAAGAAGATATCTTGGGTATGGCTAAATCCTGTTTACAAACTGAAGTTTGCAGTGTTCATAAGTTGATCCCGAAAAATTCTAACATACACAAATTGGAATACGTATGTTTTAAATTGGGGTGTAGAGATGATTTGAAAGTGAAAGCTCTGGATCCTGCTACCTGGCCCGTTGGTGTATATATTAAACCTTTCGAGTTGACAAATTTTTGGGCAACTCGACCTGCAAAAGTAAAACTTTGGACGTCGGCATCTATTTCCAATCCATCTTAAATAATACTTTAAATAATTCTTTTACGATAAGCAATAACACAACTATTCCATTTGATAATTTGTCTGTAAATAAAAAATTTTGTTTGACATTTGGTCATTTGAATGTTCGAAGTTTGGTTTGGTGAAACATTTTAATGATGTAACTATTCTTTTACATATGTATCAATTTGATTTTCTTGCTTTGTCTGAGACTTGGCTCACTAAGAAAAATAGCAACAAGTCATTCCAAATAAACAACTACAAATTGCTGCGAGCTGATCGTACTGATTCCCGTGGAGGCGGTGTTTGTATTTATTATCGTTCCTCCTTTAAAATTAACAAACTTTCTTCTAATTCTTTAGGTAAAGTTGAGTTCTTATCTTCTGAGCTTGTTGGAGCATTTGGAAAAGTCCTTATATTTTGATTATTTATAACCCTTCTCCTGTTTATTCAGGCGACATAGTTAATATACAAGATATTTTTGCTGAACAATTATGTGGATATGAAAGAATTATTTGTTGTGGTTATTTCAACTATAGCATGTTGGGCAATAATAGACTTAGTGATTGCTTAAAAATTAATAACCTATATTATTTACCGTTTAGTCCAACTAGAATTAACAACCTTTTAGATTTGATTATTGTTTATGAGCCTGATAAACATAATATTATTTCTTTTGGGCAAATTGAAGTTCCTGCTATTTCTGATCATAATTTAATATTTGTAAGCTATAAGTTTTGTAACACCAGGAGTAAGATATCGTATACTGTTGTTTCTGATTATAAGGCGATTAATCAACTACATTTTATTGAAAAATTCTTTTTGTTAGATTGGGAAACCATGTATTACTTTTCTGAGGTTGATGATATTGTTGCCAATTTCAACTTAAACTTTTTACATTTAGACCAGACTTGTGTGCCTCATAAAAGTGTTATAAATAAATGCTCTACTGCACCATGGCTGAATGCTAATATTATTAAATTAATGAAACGTAGAGATTTAGCTTTTAAAAACATAAAAGGTTTGGTTTATATAATGATTTACAATCTTTCAGATTTTTTAGAAATAAAACGAATATATACATCAACCAAGCCAAATAAAGATATTATTTTGGAAATTTGAAAAATTCCAAAATAACTTGGAATAATTTTAAAAAAAATGGGGGTTTCTTGCGTCACTAGTGATGCTAGAAATGACTTTTCTGCAGAAGAAATTTTGGTTGGAATCACTAAATTTCGTGATTCCTTGGGTGTTTTACCACTACCTGATGCTAAATCTGATCATTTTACAGGTGATGATTTTGTTTTTGATTGTGTTGATGATATTATATTGTTTTAAATGTTATTCGTGAAATTAAATCTGATTCATTGGCTTATGATATGGTAGATTTTAAAGTCTTAAAACTTTTAATCGATTTATTTCTCCCTCTTATAACTTTCGTTATTAACCAATGTCTGACAAAATCTGTCTTTCCTGATTTATGGAAGGTGGCGTCCATAATTTCGTTACTAAAGAAGGATGTAATTTCTAATATAGGAGATACACGTCCTATTAGTATTTTGCCTGCTCTGTCAAAAGTTCTAGAAAAATCATGCAACGTCAAATGCAGGAACATCTTCATAGGTTTAATTTCCTAAGTGAGTTTCAGTCGGGGTACAAATCAGGTTACAGCACCACTACTGCTCTTGTTAATATTATTGATGATTTGTCCGCTATCGTGGACAAGGAAAATTCGGTTGCTATTTTGGTCCTGCTAGATTTTTCTAAAGCATTTGATTGTGTTAATCATATTCATTTGCTTCAGAAGTTACATTTGTATTATAAATTTTCTAATTCAGCAATTAAACTAATATACTCATATTTGAGTAATCGTAAACAATTTGTGAAGTATGGTATTGACTATTCAAATATTAGTGAGATGGTAGTAGGTGTACATCAAGGGTCGGTCTTAGGTCCTTTACTTTTTTCATTGTACATAAATGATCTACCATGGAAAATTGTAAATCGCCGATTTCATCTTTATGCTGATGATTTACAACTTTATATTGGTGGTCATTTATCACAGCTGATGAGATAGTGATTAAACTTAACACGGATCTTAAAAATGTTTCTGTGTGGGCTAAAAATAATTCGTTATCATTAAATCCGATTAAAAGTAAGGCTCTATTACTCTCAAAAAATGATCGACATAATGTTACACCTACACTTTTCTTAGATGATAATGTTATATCCTTTGTTCCAGTGGTTAATGATTTAGGGTTGCTTTTGAATTCTAAACTAACTTGGAATGATCATATTAGCTCTCTTTGCCAGTGAGTTAATTATGCCTTGTATTCCCTTAAATTGATTAGATAGTTTTGTCCAGTTAACCTCCGTAAATATTTAATAAAAAGTTTGGTTTTGCCTATGTTCACATATTGTGATGTTATCTACAATCAATGTGACAGTTTTTCTAAATGTTTACTTGAAGTTACGTTTAATAATTGCACTAGATACGTTCATGACCTTAGGAAGTTCGACCATATCTCGGAGTTTAGGTGTTCAATTCTAGGATATGATTTGTTTCAATTATATGATTATAGAACATCTGTTTTTATTTTTCAACTGGTTAACTCAGGTTTACCGTTATATTTGTATGAAAAGTTAAATTTTTCCAGGTCTTTACGTACAAGAAACATTAATTTGCCTATTAATAAAAGAAATGTTTATAATAATTCTGTACTAATAAATGCAATTATCAAATGGAATAGTTTGTCTATAGAACTAAAAAACATCAGTTCTCTTAATATATTTAAGAAATCGTTATTTCAATTAATTATGCAAAATCGAAATGTAAATAATTAATGTACATATTTGTAGATATTTAATTTATTTTATTGCTTTGATAAATACTTTTTCTCTTTTTGTGTTAATGTTATAAGTTAGTAATATAATTATTGTAAATATTCATGTATAACTTTTGTAAATATTCATGTGTACAAAAGCATTAGCTTAAACACATTTAATAAATATAATTATTATTATTAATGCCGATTTGGCAGCATCTTGAGTGATTCCCCGAGGACAATAATCGAGCTTCTCCAGTTTACAGTCAGCTGTATTTTAAATTGTAACACATTCACGATATTCGTTTTACTATCACGTTCTGTAATTTTTATTTAATATCATTTAATTTGGCTATCTTTACCACATCGCAATCCAGCAAAAAATAGTTTAGTAAACGCCTGTTCAATATGTCCATTTGTCGGTAGAACGATGCACAATCACTCAATAACTTAAATATAATGATCTACTTCAATAGTGGTCCATATACATTTCTAATTCGTCATTCACGTATTCATTTATATTATTCACCAATAATAAAGATTAATAAAACAAATCGTGTGAACGGATATGCGCGTCGAGTAGAATGGGTCGAAACGAATACTTATTTGTGGAAACTTATTCAAATAAGTAAGCTAAAGTAAGGTGACTTTTTCCTGATACGCATTTCAGATACACAAAAGATTTACGTTAAGTCCGCTTACACAATTAACGCGTACATTGGAAATTGCAAACAGACGATTGGTGGATTGTATACTATATATAGTTTTATCTTAACACAAATATTAGCACTGACGATTACATTTTGAATAATAATTGTTCTATTAATTAATAGGTGCCCAAGTACGATCATCTTTACCTAAATAAAAATTTCCATCTATAAACATCGAATAATTTTCCATTGAAAACAATGAATGTTTTCAAGTTGCTGACAAAATAAGTATGCAAACTCAATTCGAACGATTTGGCTTACTTATTTAAGAAGGCGGCAATATGTAAATATACGTTGAAAATAGGTATCCGTTTCGAAAAGCGGGTTAGTACAGAATTACAGTAGCACATGATCTATGTTCCTTGTCTCTTATAACACTTTGTCTTGAAATTTTACATTCGACATGGAGGCGGAGTTGCACTCGCTGAATCGCTAAAAGCACATTTAGAAATTTTTTGAACAAATAGGATTAACGCAACAAGAGTTTCCATATCGTTAACAATGGCGCAGAGCCTTGCCCTTAATTATACTACTTTTGCTAAAACATTTTATCGGTTTATATTATAATCGGTAACCTGTTTGTAAACTAATTGACCATGACAGCTTTTTTAAAATAATTGCATTTACATATTTGAATTAATTTACCATATAAAGTCAGTATGTGTGCATCATACTATGTCCTCCAAAGTTTAAGTGATTCATACGATCTAATTAGACGAAATAATACGGAGTAAATAAGTACGACAGACATCATAATGACTACCCCCCTATAACAACGCAATTAGATAAATATTTCTGGATATAAATCAACGTAAGATAAGAAATTAGTATTTTGTATTCTATTAAAATTCCAAGCTCGTAAATGTACAATGATTATAATTAGTAAGATTTACTTTAGATACGAATATAGACATAAGTTTATATTTTTAATGTGCATTTGGTTTATCAGAGTGCAAATAAAATTTTATTTTTATAATACGAGTAAAATAGATATGAATACTCGTACACTATCATCTTATGTAACAAAAAAAAAAATATAATTTTAAAGTATAAATTTAGGCGTTTTAAATTACTTATTATTTTAAATCGAAAATTCGAAAGGCTAATTAATTATGCGATCAAGTTGATATTTATACTTAAGTCAATTGGAAAGGTTACAACGCCGACTTTGTAATTAAACGAATTCTCCGGAAATAGTTTCTTGTTTTTGTATTTTATAAAAACGATTGAAATCGTTTCTCTAAAACAGTGTTTCCCACAATCTTGTTACCGCAACACTAATAGCAGCAAAAATCTTGTCATATCATTGCTTATAGGATTCCATAATTTATTGCATTCATGACCCATTAATTTCGACATTACTTTTACAGTTACTTCAGGACAACCCTCCGTCAACCAGAATACAATTAAAGTGAACAGTTTTTGCAATACGTTACCAGTAAAGTAAGGGAGGGCACATCCCTTTCCTGTCGAGGGTTTATCAGACACATTATTCCGTATCCTGACTTGTAAAGCTGAAGTGCCCCAAAATTTTATTTTCCTCAGTTTGGTTTTTATGGGTGTTGCTAAGAAATTATCACGAGCCATAAGGTGAATAGATAATTCGTATGAAAATTTGAATTTCCATTATGTGACATACATACAGTTAGGTATCACGAAAATTTCACTTTGTCATTTAATTTAATTATACATCCTCCGGGATAATGGTTATCGGTCCAGTTAGTTTAGTTTTAGTTACGTTCAGGATACAATACAATTAGCTGTTTTTATCTCAGTGTCGAAATCGGACTTAGACTAAGTGCAACTATATCATATGTCTAGGAAATTCATAAATTGGCGAATTATCGACCCAATTGATAAAAATCGCGATTGGCGTGCGAGTGCCTATTAAAAGAGCTTCGTAACATAAAATGACTTAGACAGCGTTAGGCTTGTCACTCTCATGGTTGAGCTCTATAAAAGGTAAGAGTAAAACTGCCAAAATATTGTCATGATCAAGTGGGTACCATGTATTCTGTTTACTAACGTACCATAGCATTGAGGATCGCTCATGTCGAGTTAAGCAGCCCATTGCGAGATTGGAGATTAACAGACAGAATCATCAAATTTCAATTCATTTCCTTTCCTTGTTTGACCCATATAGTGGATCTAACTATTTTGGTTGAATAAATTTATATTTTGTTTTTTTAACTCATTTTTATCTTTACAATTTAGATTATTTCTGTTTAGGATAAACAATTTTGTTTTAAGTAATAATGGATCTGGAGCCATTATCTACAGACGAACTCATTGTAGGTAATAGCATTGTATAATCATTATATAGTAATGTAATGGTAGGTTCGTGAGTGAAATGTTAGATACCACTACTGGTATCGTTTTAAACTTTTTAAAGAATTTCTGCAATTACCTATCCGCCTAAATAGCATAACCTTCTCCTAAATGTAGCTAGAATATTTTATAATGCAACAAGCAGAAAACAAAAAAAAATTCTATACATATACTTACAATGCGATTCATTACTATTTATGATACGAAAAAAATTTAGTTCCCATTTCTGTTTCTTTTCATATCAAATTGATAAATAAAATAACATATATAATAATAATTAACAAATACATAATTAACAAATAAAATAGTAATAAAAATAATAATTTTATATGAAAACAAACAGAAATGGGAACTAAATTTTTTTCTTATCATAAATAGTAATGAATCGCATTGTATTACTCATATCCCTTTATCAACCAAGAAAACAAAAAAATTGACTCAGTTTTAGTCCAACCCACACAAATGTGTGAGTAAAAAACCATAGTATGTAATGGCGTTGTTGATAAAAAATTTCACTTTATTTGAAGTAAAACCAACACAATTGTGTGTATAGATATAGTGTTTTTTTTCGGACGAAAATATGTTAAAAAGGAATTCACAAATGTGTAAGTTGGTTCAAAAAACATACAAAACTAAATTTTTAGCATGGTACTTTTGCCCTACCCGCACAATTGTGTTAGTAAATCACTAAAGGGATATAATGACGCTCTCATTATACGTCAAAACAGTTTTTACGCTCAAAAGTAAATAGAAAATGTAACAAAGATGATGGAGAGAAAATACCGATCGCAACTAAGTTGGTTTTGTTTTGAATTGCAACAATGTTTTCTAAATTATAGACAAATAATTTTGAACGTTAAAATATTCGTTGAAAATTATAAAAAGCTAAAATAATTGAAGATTGTCCATAAAAACGATCTACATTTAAATCCAATTAAAGATTATTTTAAATGATTTTGTAGGTACAACCGTACAACACATACACATTATTTGATTTATTTGGTTTTCGTTTCGATAACTATATAGATAGACCACCGATGATATACATACTTATTTACACGCACACACTCAGCAATTCTATGTAAAAGGAAATCATACATCTACACACTACAAAGATTTAAAAATTGTTTGCAAGTTAATTTCGTAAATTGGTTCGTTTAAAATTTTATTGCTTGTCGTCTAATCGTAACGCATGTAGCTTTGTGTTTTCTTATTTTTAAACGTTATAAAAAGTTCATTTTGAAAATTTGTGTATTAAAACTTTTGTGAATTTGCGTGATAAAATGGTGTGTGCTTACAAAAACTGCTTAAATAAAAATGACTGTAAATCCACCAGAACATTTTTTACGGTGCTGCATGACCATCGTCGTGTGTTCGACAAGAATAAAGTTACTTCCAAACGCATAACTATTATGAAGAACTTTAATTTTAATGATTTCAAAATAAGTAGTTTTAGAACAAAAAATATTTAAAAAACGGTCTTTCCTCAGCCAATTAATAATCTTGTTTGTAAGTGTAAGGTCAATGACATAGATGCACGATGCAAGCGTTTTGTAAAATTCGAATTTTTTTTAAATCAAAAAAAATTGATTCCAAAAGTTTCGCGTACGATTTCCAACCAGACACACAACACTGAGAGTCAAACAACAAGAATATTGAAAACACATGATTTCCCACCTATAACATTGAAATATGAAAAAGGGCCTCCAAGAACTTATTAAAAGAATTATCAAGTTCCACAAATTCCTCATGAATGTCCCATCTCACCATCTCAATTTCCTAGTCCGCAACATCAAATTGAAGACGAAAATAAAGAACCCGTTCAACCTTTAAACAAAATTCTCAGGTTTATATTAAATACCCCTCAGAAAAGTAAAATGCAAACAGAAGAAAACACAATAAAAATATTAATTGATAATACACTTGACGATCGACCACCCACAAGTAAACACATTTTGTACTTGCACAAATATTTCATAAATTAAAATTATCTTGGACCCAAGTTGAACAAAAAATGTATTTGGAATTTGATTTTAAATCACCTTCATGTTACAAGCATTTATTAAAGAAAGGTTTTAATTTGCCAGATAAGGATAAAAAATTGTATTATTCAGTATAAAAAAACTAGTACATGTTTTAAAATTTTTGTATGGGTTAAATTTTAATTTTATTTTTATGTGACTTAGAAGGGTCTTAGAAGGGTATTATGAAAATTGTAAAGAGATTAAAACTCTAATAAGCAAGTTAAAAACTACCATTGGCGATTGCTTTCCTATTTAAAATACAATTTAGATAAAAATATTATTGTTTTATCTTATGAGAGATTAATTTGTTTTTTAAGATAAAATAAATTACAACAATTTAAGCTATTGTAGCAACAAGAACTTTCAAGAGCCCAACTGAAATCCCATTTAATTAACCTAATTAAGGTTAATTAAATGGGAGCTTTTATGAAAATAATGCTCCCATTTAATTAACCTTAATTTTTATTTAGCTCTTTGGTTCTGTTCAAAACGGCTACTTATTTCATTCTAACGCCCGTTGCACATTTCAGCTAAGCTAAGCAAGAAACGTAGTTTCTATTAGCATAGTTTAGCTCGCACAGCTCATTCCGCTGCACATTTGAGCTAATTATATCTCTCACTCATACATTTCAATACAAGTAAAATCCTATGTCTGTCAAAAATTAATTAACTAATTTTATTATATTATTTAAGAATTCAACCACTTTTTTGAATTTGATCCACAATACCAAACACAACAATACTCAAATGTCATCCAAATTTCAATATTTTATAAGTACACATAATAATAGCAATGTGAGCAATATAGCTGACTTTTGCAATCCAAAGACAACCCGAGCTAAGTTAGTTTGTATCGCTCAAAACAGAAAAACATAGCTCGCATAGTTTAGCTCAAATGTGCATCGTTCCATTAGGCCCGTTGCAGATTTGAGCTAAGCTAAGCTAAGCGATGTCAGCTAAGTTCATTGCTCTTGGTTGAAAATAAAGAGTTTTAATGAAACGATGCACGCTTGAGCTAAGCTATGCGAGCTATGTTTTTCTGTTTTGAGCGATACAAACTAACTTAGCTCGGGTTGTCTTTGGATTGCAAAAGTCAGCTATATCGTTCACACATACATTGCTATTATTGTGTACATATTCGCCTATGTGACTACTTATGTGATTCTAATAATATTTTGGCAGACATATAGCATTTTACTTGAATTGAAATGTATGTGAGAGCAATGTAATTAACTCAAATGTGCAGTGGAATGAGCTGTGGATGCCAAACTATGCTAATAGCTGCGTTTCTCGCTAAGGCCCCTTGCACACTTAAGCTATGTTCTTTTAGCAAAGTGAGCATGTTTTGAGATCACAGCTTTCGATTTACTTTGCAAAGCCTAAATAAGTGAAACCGAATTAGCGAAGCTTAACTCAACACACTCGTACGTCCCGATTTATTTAATTTCTTTATTTAAAGCTGTGGGATAGAAACATAGCTGATTGTGAGCTGATTAATTACGAGGGCAAATCAAAAAGTCTTGCAATTTTATATGGAAAAAAAGAGTGAGTGAGACAGCAATATTTTTATTTTTCGATATAATCTCCTTTAAGGTTTATACATTTGTCACATCGATCAATTAACTTGCCTAAACCCTCTAAAAAAAAGATTTCTTTTGCTCCATAAAATATTCATTTACAACAGACTGTACTTCATAGTTACTGGAAAATTTCGGGCCCCTTAGTGTTTTTTTTTCAAATTGGGAAACAGAAAGTAGTCACTGGGTGCCAAGTCTGGACTGTACGGTGGATGAGGAATTTCCACGAAGCCGCAGCCCTTTAATGCAGCTTGAGCAATATTAGCCTTGTGCACTGGTACATTGTCGTGAAGAAGCAAGATTTTTTAATAACTTTCCTTGGCCGTTTTTCCCGGATCGCTTTTTTCAATTTTCGCAAAACTTCTGCGTAATATATGCCTATGATTATGGTTTTCGGTGCAATATAATCGATTATCAAAATTCCTTCAGCATCCCAAAAAACTGTTGCCACAACCTTACCAGCAGACGGTTGAGTTTTGAATTTCTTTGGTGGTGGTTCACTACGTTTAATCCATTGCATCGATTCTTGTTTGGATTCCGGATCCCAATGATAAAGCCATGTTTCATCGCCTGTTATTATGTTATCCAAGAAATTTTCTGGATCTTCTTTGTACATATCTAAAATCGCCTTTGAAGTTTGAACACGCATTTTTTTTTTTGTTCTGCATTCAACAAACGGGGAACCCATCGCGCACTTACTTTCGACATGTGAAGGTGGTCATGTAATATAGTATATGTGGTACCGTATGAAAGAAAAAGTCTCCACGCTAACCGCGGAACAGAAATACGCCGGTCCTCCAATACAATAGATTCGGCCAAAATTACGTTTTCATGGCTAATAGCATCTGCTGGCCGATCCGAGCGGTTGTCGTCTTCAAATGACTCCCGACCACTTTTGAATAATTTTACCCACCTTGTTACTGTGGCATATGATGGTGCAGATTCACCGTAAACTTTTGATATATAGTTGAATATATAAATTGCATTTCGTCCAACTTTATAGAAAAATTTAATAAGGGCGCGATATTCAATTTCATTCATTTTAAGAAAAATTCAAAACACGTGTTACTAAATTGACAAAAACAAACGAACTGTAAAATTTACATCGAAATGTTCTTCTAGAAGTTTCATCGCGACAAAAAATGGTTTTGAAAAATATATTGTTGTCTCACTCACTCTTTTTTTTCATATGATATTGCAAGACTTTTTGATATACCCTCGTATCTCCAAGGTGAAAATAAAAATTTAAATACATTGCTTTACAGATTGGGTAGACTCTGAGATTTATCTACAATATTTCTCTTATTTGACTTTGGAAAAAAACCAAAACGTGAAGGAGTTAAATGAAAACATAGCTCATATCAGTCAAAATACTTAGTTCAAGTGGGAAACGGGGCTTATAAAAGTTTTTTATATACAACCAAGAACGATGAACATAGGTCAGTTCGCTTGTCTTAGTTCAGCTGAAACAGGTCTTATTGTCTTATTAGTAGCCATCGTTCATGAGTATGCAAAATCATCCGAATTGATTCAAAGCGATTCAAGATGGCTGACTTTTAACCAACAAGCGCGCATAATTTTTATGCCTTAAAGGGAAAATCTGTACATGTATCATCACCTTAACAGAGCTCTCACAATAGACAATTTTTTCTTTAAAGTAAATTTTTTTCTAAAGTTTGATTTTCAAACAAACTTCTAAGGCAAAATAAAAATTGTTTTATTGTGAAAGCTGTTTAAAGTCTCCACAAATAAATATTCGTTTCGGAAAGGTAATTAAGTATTAAAACGGTGTAAGACTAAATACAAATTAAGGTTAATTAATTAAATTAAGACATAAAAATAAAATTTTACAATTTAGAGGAAAATAAAAACTGATTTTTTTTATTCAAAATAAAATACACAACGCATTTTTTATTTAAAAAAAATAATTTGTATGGTACATCAAACTAAACAATTTAAAATTAGCGTTCGAATAAAGACGGAACTTAAAAGTAAGCCATTATTTATCCTGCCATAAAGAACTGAAACGTTTTCTTTCAGACAATGCTGACCAATCTCTAGCTTAACTACTATTTAAAAATAGTTTTAATTACAAAATAGTGAGCGGCAACCTAAACTCGTAAGCTATTCACTTGTATATTGAATTTATAAAAGATATCTTATATACTTTCTTATATCCCTTTTTCAACTAAGAAAAATAAAAAATCTTCTCAATTTTAGTCCAACCCACACAAATGTGTGAGTAAAAAATTAACGTATGTAACGGCGTTGTTCATTAAAAATTTCGCTTGATTTGAAGTAAAACCAACACAACTGTGTGTATAGATATAGTGTTTTTTCGGACGGAAAATAAGTTAAAAAGGAATTCACAAATGTGTACATTTGTTCAAAAAACATACAAAACTACATATACATGGTACTTTAGCCCTACCCGCACAATTGTGTTAGTAAAACACAAAAGGGATATGTAATTCATTTGAGATGGATTAATTCAGCCCCCAATTTAAACAATAAAATTTATTAGAGATTAACAGATTAGATTAACGAAAAATGAATTTAAGTTTTGTTAGCGAACCTTAAATGCTCATAATTAGATTATAATTATACGCTCTAGATTTGCACACTGTAAATACCACATGACTCTCATTGGATTCTGTGACAAAACAGATCAAGTCAGACATGCTTTGGTTGAAATTATAATCTTTATAATGACATCCTCGTTTTTTCTATTCCAATGAGGAACAATCCCTTAATAAATAGTTGATTGAAAGACAATAATGAAAAACGACATACTATTGTAGTATGTCCAAGTGACAATTTTCCTATTTTTACGTACTTCTCTTACGTAATATTTTTTATGATAAAATCGAATTAATAAATTTTATTTTAATTCTGAAACAAATATTGGGTTCAATGTCCCTGAACTTTCACACAGATTTGGATAAATAGAAAATCTGCCTTTCCATAACAATACATTGTTCTTACTGTATGCATATTATAAGAAAATTACTCGTTCATATTTTCACTTATAAATTACCATACTGTAACAGTGCAATCAACGGCATCCTTTTAAAAAATTGTATTTAGTTGTTCTATATAGATTTCTACATCGTTTTCATTTTTAATCTGTATTCGTTTGTGTTTGTGAGAACAGATGTATTTAAAATAAACAATAATAATACACAGCTAAGTATGTACTCAATATATTAATATACATATGTATATATCCTATCGTTCATTTCTCCTTTCCAATAATGGATTTATTTGATTGAACAATTCATATTCTTTTGCATTTCTATCATAGAAAAAAAATTATTTATGCTATTTTTTATAAAAAGAAAATTGAAGTAAGGTATTCATGATTTGTTTTATTGTTTATCACAAAAAATATTAAACACATTTTCTACATGACCTTGACAATTGTAAAACAATACGAGTTGAAATAAATATATTCTGTGTTAATATGTAGTATAATAAGTTAGAGTGAAGCAATACTATACTGGTTAATGGTATACAAAAATACGCCGTGTGTACTGTAAGTGTATTTAATCTTGCAAACATTTAGGCGAACTAGTAAAATTATTGCATAACTTAATTTCGATTAACGCGCTACCTGGATTTTCACCCTCTAAAGATTTTTTTCGAATGATGGTACTACTATATATGTATTGCTATGGTAATAGGTAAGAAGATGCGAGCTTAGATTTAAAAACACCCGTTAATTTGGCAGTATTCTCAAGCATTTAAATAATAATAATGGCCTAGGTGGAAAATGGGTTTAAACTTTAGGAATATTTTGAGTCCAGTATATATGATTTGAGGTACACTAAAACCTAGAGTTGCGTCGCTAATGCGTTCAAAGAAATTGCGACGCAACTTAAAATGACGAACTCGAATTTCTAATCAACAGAGTTCAAACATAATCGGAAAAGCGGTTATTATTATTAGCCTATGCATCCAATGATAAAGCGAGTGACCGCTTCCGAAAATTAATTAATGTTAGATAGTGTTGAAGGTAGTTAGATCAGAAAGAGTAAAAAATCGAATGTAACCAATAATGTAGAGGAAGCAAATTTTCAGTTCCTTTAAATTATAAATTTGGATTTGTTAAATTTCCTATAAATCTGACCTTATTACTTCATAAAATAATGTCTTCTTGATTTTAACGTAAATTTATTAAGCCTCACATATTCGTAGAACTTATAGAATTAATAACTTATCATCATATTTGTCGCGTCTGGAAGGGGCTACATTTTTTGCTGGATTCAGCACACATGATTTCTTGCTCTTTATAGATATTTAGGAAATATTAAAACATCAATACAATTATTTAGGTATTTAATTTACAAATTAAGAGACTAAGCAAGTTTTAATTAATACATTAACATTTTGTTTATTTTGCATATTGGGCGTCAACTACATTGGTTTAAGTTGCTTAAGGAAGCGTTTCGATTATCAGTAGCAGATTTTTTTTTATAAAAACGACAAATCTCTATTTACTTAGAATTTTGATTTACCTTAAAGAGAGCGATCAATTCACGGACATGTGCGTTCGTACCCTAGTTTTAAAATCGACAATTTACTGAGGATTATTTACTTAATAGTTCATAATCGATCTCGGTTTCTTGGTATTTTATTTAACCCCGTATTCTTTTTATATTTTGAACACAAAGGCCTGAAAACCAGGACTATGCACCTAAGTAATTTTAGGCCTTAGATGATTTGCAGTTATGCCATCTAAATACACATTTAAGTTGTAATTTATCGTAAAAAAATTGTTTTGACTCAACTCGAAACAACGCAAGTTCAATCAATGAAATCTCGAGGCTCGAGTGTAATTGTGTAATTGTAATTGGCACCAGTAATACGTTGTGACGTCGAAAACTCAATTTTGATTACTTAATTAAAAACGTCCAATATGATCGTATAATAATAAAACTGTAAAAGCTATTTAATTATTTCACTTTGACAATCAATGCGATCTATTTTAGGTTGTCTCTGAAACAATTGTAACAAATTTTTATTTATAATGCTGAGTGATATAATTTGATATGCGATTATAATGGTTTGTACTGATTTCGTTTTATGTTATTTAGCAGGGGTCATTTGCTGATATGCAAACATTGGAAATGTTTGATGAAGTTGACATGCGTAATCTTACACTTTAGATCAGACAATATAGTGTAGCAGTATAATCGTGTGACTCTAAATAATAAAAGCATTTAATGGGAGTTTAGAACTAATTACAAAATATTTAAAGCGATTGTTGAAATTAGAGCGCAAATATTTCCAGCTATATGATCAAATGTACCTAGAACATTATTAAATTCCAGTTATTTTAATTTAATTTAAGCTAAGAGATTTAAGAATTTTGGCCCATGCTATACTAACACATTGGTTTCATAACTCGATAAACTGGTAAATAGATTTAAATTGCAACAGATTGGGAAACATAATCAATAGTATGTATTAACTAAATATACGAGTATATACCTATTTTGGATAATACATAGTTGTAAATGGTGTGGTCGCACTAAGCTGCAATTGAATATCTACGATTGTAACGTTATGTTGTTTTGCAGGGAAATAAATCCTTTAATCAATACGTGCGGCAGCGAATTGCAAAAAGTGTATAAAACCATTTATTTGGAGGTTACGTAATTTAATAAGTAATTTTATAATTACAATTGCAAAAACAAAGTTTATACACTTGCGTGCAAAAAAATCGAACATTGCTCAATTTGCCACAAAAGTTCAAAAATATCAAAAAAAATCCAATATTTAATTTTTTTAAATGCAGATTCAAAGACTATTTCAATACCTATACAGTGGTATCTTTTTTGTATTTTTACATCCTATCAAACTGATTTTTGAGGGTAAACATCTGAGGTACACGTTTTTGTGAATTTGTTAGCATGAAAATTAGGGGTAAAAATCGAATTAAAACATGAAAATAAACAAAAAAAAAAACAGTTTTATTAATAAGCACTATTCGGCCCGAATTACAGCTTCAATTCGATGCTGCATTGATTTCACCAAAGCTTTCTCAAAATCTTGAGGTATCGCCTCCCATTCCTCTACGATCACCTGTTGCAGCTCCTGGAGACTCGTTGGAGCAACATATCTGGCTCGAACCCTTCTTTTCAACTCGTTCCATAAATGTTCGATGGAATTAAGGTCCGGGCTTCGAGCTGGCCACTCCATAACAGGCCTATCCACATCTTGAAGGTACTGGTATACTACACCAGCCGTATGCGGTCTCGCATTATCCTGCATAAACAGAAAATTTTCACCAATAAACCCGGCAATGTACCATTGAGAATTCATTCCTGTTAATCGGCAGCCAGTATTGGCTCGTGTGATGAATACAAGATCTGTCTTCGCCTCTAATGATATGCCTCCCCAGAACATGCACAATCCACCGCCATACGAGACGCGTTCTTCAATGCAACATTGTGAATATCGCTCACCTTGTCTTCTGTATACTCTTCCGCGTCCATCGGTGCCATATAAACACATCCTGCACTCGTCAGAGAACAGGACTTTTCTTCTGTCCAATTCAAATTCAAATCCAATTCAAATGCGTCGATATGCGAATGATCAAAATTCCGAGCGAGATATTTCATGGCATGCAATTGTATGATCTTGTTGAATTATTTTTATAATTTAATTCGAAAGCCTGCTATATGCATTTGACAAAAAATCACTTTGTTCGCATGGTAAAAGCACAAATAGGTACCACTTGATAGGTATTGAAATAGACTTTGAATCTGCATTTAAAAAAATTAAACAAATCATGGATTGTTTTGATATTTTTGAACTTTGTGGAAAATTGAGCAATGTGCGATTTTTTTGCACCTAAGTGTACTTGGGTTTGCCAAACAGTGTTCTGACGAATTTACTAATAACCTACTTACATAACTTAGCGGCATGCGAAAGATTTTAGTAGAATTTACAATTACTGTGGAGCCTCACAATCAAAATATTCCAATATTATGTAAGGGGCTATTTCCTTGTTCGAACTGATGCCTAAATTATTTTATGACATCTGCACGCTGGAAAACAGAGAAGTAAGCGTTTGGGTGCTGATTGAGATGATTTTTATTCTAGGTTTTTTAGCTCATTATTTTAAATATACTTTTTAATAAATGATTTTTTTTCCATGAAAGGTTAAGAAGCATAGCAGATGGGTTTTTGATAGTTTGATTATAAGTCGATTATGGTTTGATGCTAAATGCCCTTTTACATAAGGAACAATCTGTATTTGGAAACATTTATTTAAGGTTGAAGATTTGACGAAAAAGCACATTTTCTCTGC
The DNA here is from genome assembly GCA_947310385.1 of Nephrotoma appendiculata. Taxonomy (NCBI): domain Eukaryota; kingdom Metazoa; phylum Arthropoda; class Insecta; order Diptera; family Tipulidae; genus Nephrotoma; species Nephrotoma appendiculata. The sequence continues at coordinate 147,742,246 of OX371224.1, forward strand.
AATTCGGACACAAAAATGTAATAATTAGGCTGCGGGCCAATAGTCGGGTAAAAGTCAATTTTAAGTAAATTTTTCGGTAAATTCATTTATTTATCAACAACTCTATAGCAAACTGATCGAATAAGCTGTTCTAAATCCGATTTTTACCATAGTAAATGATTTACCCGACTATTGGTCCGCAGCCTATGAAGACTTATTTTCCGTTACTGGAAATTCACAAACAAATATTGCTGAAACCAAAATTTGCCTCTAATATTAAAGCTAAGCGGCTTTGTGAAAGCAAAACAGCTTTTGTTATTTGATCCGCTGGAAGAAAGCTAGGTTAGGTTTCAGTGGTTGACACTTAGGCCATTTGTTTGGCCCATTGTGATACCACGCATTCACGCCACATCATTAACCCATTCACCTATTCACCTACTCACACAACTACAGTATACCACCTGCACATTGCAAGCTCCATGTCAACCTGTACATTGACAAGGACGGTGGGTCGGCGCTGAATTCTGCACTCCATCAGAGGGTCGTCTTAGTTGTGTTTATTAACATCACCGATTGTAATTGATGATGAAAATTCGATTTGCATCTAGCCTCTGATGGGATTCGAACCCAGTACCTCCCGGTCCAAGTGCCGAAGCTTTAACCACTGCACCACTTGTCCGGTAAGAAAGCTAGGTTACTTTATAAGTCAATTCGAAATGCATGCATTATTCTTTTATTTTAACATTCACAGATTCACAGATTCTATCCTATTGGGGTAGATACTCGATCGACTAACAAGCAAGCAGTTTGCTGATTGAAATCCTGACTACTCGATCAATTTTAAAATTTTTGATTACTTTTGCAATTGCACAGTAAAACTCCACAAAAATATGCTGTTCATTTTTTTGAAGACGCGAATTTTACTGTGCAATCGCACAGGATTAGGGAAATAACCAGGATAGTAGCCAGGATTTCGGCCAGCAAATTGCTTGGTTGCTAACCTAATCGGGTATCTACCCCAATGTTATTGAGAAATGATTTTTTTGACTTGAAGATTACATAACCGGTGGTTAGATTGGAGTTCAGGCAGAGGGATTACCGCAAAGCTCACGCCCTCTACCGTATACTTTAAGCACTATTTGCCGTGGGCACTTGGCGAAATACACTAACACTAATAAACACGTTTCACTTAACACTTGTTTTTCTATTTCGCAAAAAATTATTGTTGACAAGTCGAAATCGATCGAGTGATTTTTTAAACATTTTGAACCAATTTTTTAATTAAAATATTCAAAAATAATTTTTTGCGAAATAGAAAAAGAAGTGGTAAGTGAAAAGTCCTCTACCGTATCTGTACTGTATGCAACTTCAGCAAATGCATACGTCGCCTTTTTGCGGCGGCCACCAGTGGCTATGCCACAACTACTAGCATCTCATTTGTGAACGTACATGCCCAACGAAAGTGAAATTAGAACATGCAAGCCACTTTCTACGATCACCCCGAAAGTGTTTTAAACAAAATTCCTCAACATGATATAAAGATTCGGACTCCCTAAATCTGGCATCAAATGGCAAACGGAAATCGCACCATTGCGCTAGCTCTCCTATATAATATGGTGGTAGCTAGCACATAGTTCCCACTTAAGCGAATGCAAAAGACATGTGGAAATCAAACGATAGAGTTACGGTCAATCCTTAGATTATACTATAATCTAAGGATAAATTAGTATAATCCTCAGGATCAATCAAATTGGCCTAATTATCGTGTCCAAAAGGCATTGATTTTGAGTAACAGCCCGCCAATCTACCGCGTATAATATAAAAACCTGGACCGCAACCACTAAGCCATTCTGTGAAAGAACTGTGGAATATAGTAAAATTGGCTACAACAAATGATTCAACGGCAAATCTAGGTAAAAATACATTGAAAATACCTAGTCACACATAATTGGATGACAACTATTTAGCTTAGACTGCGGGCCAATAGTCGGATAAATCGTTTACTATGGTAAAAATCGGATTTAGAACAGATTTTTCGATCAGTTTGTCATAGAGTTTTTGAAAAATAAATTAATTTACCGAAAAATTTACTTAAAATTGACTTTTACCCGACTATTGGCCCGCAGCCTTAATTAAAGAACAGGTTTGCACACGAAAACGGGTATTCATATTGATGCGAAAAAACACTACAACCGACTGTGTAGAAGGACGAAACATGAATGGCATAAGCATCAAGTGCTTAAAATAACTTATTACAAAGAGACTTCCCAAAGTAGTTTTGTAAAATACTAAAATCTTACATATCTAACCGAAACATTCGTGTTATGGAGAATACTCGGAAATAAGGAAATATCAACAGGAGTGCCTAAAACTATAAAACTTGAACCGGAACAGATCAAGCATCAAGAAACACAGCTATTAGTAAATTTCCAAAATAAGTTCTCCATTGATATAAAGGACAGATATAAAATAAAGCGTATTGACAATGAAAATATAGAAATTCTATTAAATGAGGACAAATTAAACGTGATGGGGGCTTTTATTCAACAGCAAACACCGAAGCCTAACAATTCACAAATGGAAAAAGCGGCCAACATAGGTACTCGTAACACAAATGGAACTTCAGAAACCAAAAGTGCTTTTTAGCAAAGTAATTATTTCAAAATGGAATATAATGATCACAAGCACAACAAATCGGATAAAACTTGTCATGTTAAAGAGTATAATTAAATGTTTAAATAACAAAAAATCACCAGCTCTTTGCTATATTATTGCTGATTATTGTATAAGGTGTAATAAAGCTTTAAATAACAATTATTTCCCATCTAACATCTAACTGGAAAGTACCAAAAATCATTCCTAGAACAGGAAAGTAACAGGAATCATAAATCACACAAAAACCACAGGCCAATAAATTTAGTACCGAACATTAGCAAAGTCCTCGAAATCATAATTTACAACAAAATTATACTACACACCGAAAACGAAAATCTTCTTTCAGATGTGCCATTCGGCTTTGGTATCGCCATTCCACCGTAGGATGTGATTAAAGGTTTTAATGATTTTAGCGTATCAGGAGCTGTTTTAATAGATATAGAACGAGCCCTAGGGTCAGTCTGGATTGAAGGATTAAACAGAAAAACAAAAAATTCGTTATGAAAGACGGAGAAACGATAAGTTCCGAATTCATATTAAACAAAGATCTTTCGCAATGTACAGTAACACCTCCAATTCTGTTTAAATTATATACAGCAGATCTATTGAAAAAGGGATGTTTAAATCCCAAAGATTGCGAAGCCATGGGCTTATGCTGATGAGATGACGCACTACATCCAAAAAATAATAATTACAGAAAACTGTTCAAAAGTACCTTTTACTATGAATGTTAAATAATTATTTTATTTTTCGACTTCCATTAAACAAAATGAACTCTAATACTAGGATTAAGTGGAATACAATTTGAATTAAACTAAAGAGAAATGTCGCAAAGCTTTCAGAATGCTAAACATATTTTTTTCAGAACATCTTAATACAAAGGTAAAATTGTTATTTTACCAATCGCTACAATAACTTACACAAATATTAACGTAGGGAGTATCTATTTATTTCAGCGGTAGAAATGGAGAAAATGCGGGTTTTTGAAAGAAAATTCTTTAGCGCTTGTTTATCAAAATTTAGAAAAAAAGAAAACAGGAACCATTATATATCTAATACAACGTTATAAAATTGTATAAAATTTGAAAGGATAGACATATTTATTATTGAGTAAATAAGAAAATTTGTAGGTCAATAACAAACACTGAAAACTCCTTACTTAACACGATTTTTGCAACTTATCTAATAGATATGTGCCTTCTCATATCTGTTAGACATTTATTTTCTATTTTATCTATATAAAATAGAAAATAAATGTCCTCCACCAGGCTTCATATATTTAGATCAGCAATCGCTAATATAAGATCACAACTTAGCTATACCCACATTACACCATACAAAACGAAGTAAAAATATCAAATCAGTAAAGCTAAGAAACTTTAGAGATCAAAGTCAGAAAAGATTTGATACAAATATAGCTACGACATATTAATTAATAATGTTAATAACGTATTTATTTACAATATTAACTCGTTCTTTCTTGTCGTTTGGTACTTTAAGTTTAACAATAACAAATAAGGATTCATTTTTAAAAGTCCCAGATTCTTTTTAACTTCAAAAATAATATAAATAAACTTTAATTTAAGCAAAACCAGTTGCAACTCTGTATATTGCCTAGAACGCGATTTCATTTTGGACATTGTAAAAAATGTAATATTGTAAGTTTTTAAAATTTTGACTTTGAATTTAAAAATTAATAATGTATTATCTGGAAAGTAAAAAATTAAATCTTCTGTAAATGTAAATACAAGCGTTGTCTCATTTGCCCAGTCTATAAGTGTCGTTTAATCATTTAGCAGAACATTAGTACATACCATTAAAGTCCGAGACCAAATTTAATTTAATAAAGAACACTCTTAAAGCATTTTGATTGGTTGAATCCGCGGATCAGTAATGCACGGCAGTATTCCTGAACGACCTTTAGGCCCGTTGCACACTTGAGATATCTTTTTAGATGGAAGGGAATGTGCTTTAATTTCAACTCCGAAATAAGTGAAACCGATTTCGCGAAGTTTACTCAACCCGCTCGTAGTGCATACGATTTAAATGATTTATTTAAATCTGTGAACATAACATGACATTAGCTGATTCTTTATCTCCAAGGTGAAAATATAACACTTAAGTATTTGCACATATGGAGTTGAATCGATAATGTATCTGATCTTATCTGAGTTTTGGAAAGCAAACCAGGAAGCTGTGAACAATTGAAAATATAGTTCACTTCAGTCGAGAAACTTAGCTGAAGAATGCAACGGGCCTTTTAGACAAATAGCCATTATTTCTGTGTTCTGCAAAAAAAATCAATGTGCCTCGATTGGCAATTCTGGAGGTCTACTATGGAAATCGACCGCCGTCGATTTTTGTTCGTTGTTTATATTCAGCAATAGTAATTACTATTGCTGAATATAAACAACGAACAAAAATCGATGGCGGTCGATTTCCATAGTAGACCCCCTGGTAAGCAACATGTTTTCAAACGCTTATTTAAGCCAATCATCTTGTTATCAAACTGCAAATAAATTTCTAAAATTGTATCTGCGATGCTGATGTATCACAATTAAAAAGACGAACATACTGATTCTAAAATGATACTTTGTAATTAAAGTAATTTCTTATCATCTCACATCAAAATGATTTTTATTCGTGCAAATGAACTTGAATAATATCTACGCCGCGAGTGCTGATACATTTTCATCGCGAAATGTAATATTTCGAGATTACGAGAAATATCCGTACGGGTCATTAAGTGACAGTAAACTTACGATAGAGCAACCATTATTTTATACCGTACCCGAGTCAGGTATTTTTATCCTTTGAATACGAGTATTATGGTACTAAACAGTTTTTTTCTTATTTCAAAAGAAAATGCAACGTATTACGATAGAAGATTATGCAAAATTTGTGCAAGGAAAATTAAAATTAAACCAGCATTCCAAATTGCGACCATTAGCCAAAAGGTATTTGAGGCGGAGAACGATGATTCGTGCTACGGACATACGACGGATGGAGGATTTTGGTATGTAAATAAAACGTTTGTGGGTGACGATAACGTTGAATGGCCAGCAACAAAATTTTAATAAATTGTTTATAATGTAAATTTAAATTGTGTTTTTATTGAATATTCTGGACACCTGATAAGACTTTCACCAAGCCGGAAACCTCAAAAAAAAAACGGAATTATTTTATTTCAAACCACATAATTCCAGCTATGTCTATATAAAAACTGTAATATTGAGACGGATTATTTTTAGTCTAGTAACAGCTTTAGATACATAACAGAGACATGGGTGCTAAAAAAATTTTAAAATCGATCTTAAGTGATCATAAAAAGTCTGGTGAGTTAAGTTAATGTTCTTTCCCGTGCCTCATTTTATTAATTTTTTTTTTTTATTAACAGAAACAACAAAAGTTATAAAGAAATTGTGTTGCAAATGTTTTACGCAGTGCAAATGTAAAGACAAGACCATAATCAAAACAGTGAAAAGGTTTAATTTAACTGATGTTTTGTATTAAATAAATATATTTTCATAATAAAAAAAAACAATCGTGATTACTTACCCGTAATAACCAGGTCAATACCGATTCTCGATAAGGAACAAATGATGCATTTCGTTTTGATTCCGCAAGGGCCGCTATAACTTTTCCTAGTGTTAACAAACTTTTATTAATACTGACCCCTTCACGCAATCGATCACTACTGGCACATGTATGGCTTGTATGTACCCGTTCACTGCCCGCCAGATCTACGAGACTTATTTTACTGCGTTTTGTTTGCGCAGGTGTATCAACATTAGCCGAATTTATTTCGGATAAATTTAAGACAATATTAAATATTGAATGCGATCGTGAACTTTTATCATTCATCCCGGTAGCTGCAGTAGCACGTTGGCTATTCCCTACTGCAAGCCAATTTCGAATTGCAATATGTGAATCAACTGGATGTGTAGATAAGTCGACTACGTACGGTCCCCAAATAGGGTGTTCACGAACCCTCAGCGCTGGACGTTTGTTTTGATGTAAAGCTGAATTAATAAGGCCGCCTTGTATTGAAACAGCAAGTAGATCATGAATTTTCTCATTATAAATCTCAAAATAACTAACTTCAACTTCGGCTTCGTATTTTCCTTTGAGTTCATCAATACGACGAAAGATTTCTTGGCAAAATCTTGGTGTTATGCCAGATTCGGAACCGGGACCTATTTGATCATGATCGTCCATATCGATGCCCATCATACTGTAACTTTTCCCAGATCCGGTTTGCCCGTATGCGAATAAACATGCATTATATCCCTCAAAGGCCTTCTCTACTAGAGGTTGGGCCGTACCTTGAAACACCGCTTCTTGATTTGAGTAATTATCATGTGTACTGTTACACGACCAATAGGCATTATCGTATTGGAATCGATGTATAACTCCACCTAGATTATCGGCAGTGCTTCCTGTTGAAACGATTACCTCATTTCCCTCAACTTGGACTACATTTGTAATGGCCGGCTTCATGAGCTCCTTAGAATTCATCGGTCGTACACGAACAGCTACAGTTAAATTACTTATTTCGCCGTCTTTAGATTTTACCGTATCGTCCATATTCAGTTCGTCCACAAAATTTTGTCGCGGCTTTACTCGTTTAGGTGTTTCTAATAAAACTTTCGAGAAACATTCGGGTGTCCTTTGAAGCTCGATGGAACTTGAAAATTGCCGTTGCTTTAAACTTGACTTAGGTGTTATCGCAGATGATTTACTGGCGCTGCCTATTGGAGTCGAGCATAACGATGGTATTGAACGGGTTGACGAGGATAGTGTTGTTGGCCGCGGCGTACTCATTCCACTTCTACTCGACGTCGCACTACTGTTCAGAGGTGAATTTACTGGGGCCGATTTTGATTTCATAAATATTGATATGGGAGTTTTCTTTGCCGATGTCGAATTTGCTGTAAACCCCATATTCAAAACACTTTCCGGAGTTGTACCACCACTCGACAGGGATGGTTTCCGTGACGTTCCAGCGATTACTCGATTCGATGCATTATTCACTTTTGTTTTAGGTGTTTGGTCGCGAGACTCGTCGTAAAATCTCACTTTTGTTTGCGGTGTACTTCTGTTCGACATTTTTTCTAAATTTTAATTAGCTTGTAACATTAAAATAGTAAATTTTAAAATTTATTCTTCTCAACATGTCACTAAAACCGTTGTCTTTTGACAATTTATTTATTGGTGTTTACACAATGGCGGCTTTACTGTTTTGTGTACTACTTTTGTGATTCTCAAACTTTTTTCATCTACCGGTTGCGCTTTAAAAAATATCGAAAATTGATTGCAAAAGCTCCAAAATTATAGTTTGTTTTTAGCCAAATTAAACGCCTTTGAGCAAAGTATTTTTATTTAAAATATCGGTAAATAAAAAAATAAATTCAATAAATAATATTCTGTGTATTCTCGAACAATTAAATCGGGAAACAAAACCGGTTAACTTTGTCAAAATCAAATGTCATTTTTGACGGATCACCATCAAAACATTGCGAGATGAACTTTTCACGTATGAAATGGATTGTTAATGCAGTAAAACGTATTAGTTGTCATAAGATTATAAATGAAAAATATTTGATTAAACATAAGAATGTGAAAACGTTTAAAGTTACGCCCGTAAATTTTTTATTGGCAGCTGGCCTATTTTCATGGAATCCGTTTAAGAGCACTGCTGATGAAGAGACTCCGGAGGACCAATTGATTATGACAATTAAACGATCCATTTTAATGATACAAAAGGAAGAATACAACAAAGCTGAACAAATGTTGCACTTAGCTTTGCGTATGGCGCAAGATTTAAATAGCAAAGATGGCATTACGTATGTTTATGATATAATGGCTAACTTGGCTATGGAAGTAAGGGATTTTACTAAGGCTGAAAAATTATTTGTTGATGTTATGAAACGATTGATGAATGAAGGTTTCGAACAAGATGATAACAAAATGTTACATATTAGTAGTAAAATTGCTCGTATGGCACATCTCCAAGAAAATTTCGAGAAAGCAAAACAAGGTTTCGAATGGACTCTAAGCAAAATCGAAGCGAAATTAAAAACTTTACAAGATGACGAAGATCTGAACGAATTATTGGGCTTGACGAAAAATTGGTACGCCCAATATCTAATGGATTCTAACATGCTTGAAGAGGCGAAAAAGTATTTATGCGAGGCTTACGACATTTATACAGGCATCCATGGACAAGTGAATCACGAAGCCGTTATGATGCTTAACAATCTAGGGGTTCTTTGCATTAAGTTGAATGACAACAAATCAGCTGAAGATTACTTAACGAAGGCAATTGAATTTTCTAAGGAAATCCCAGACATGATTGAATCTAATGTTCTCAAGGCCAATTTAGGCATTGTGTACTTAAAGAAAGGCCTTTTACAACAAAGCAAAGAATTGTGTTCGGTTGCGTGGCGTATAAGCAAGCAAAATGATTACAAAGATGGTTTGGAGCAAGCGAGCTATTGCTTGGAACAAATCGAGCAGTTGACCCAATAAGGAAATGATTGTGACATAGTAAAATATTTTAATTTGTTATTTATCACAAAATATACATTTTAATGAATAGTTGATATAATTTTGTGTCTCACTGGTTTTATTAGTAAGCAATTTATTACACTATATAATTAAGATCATTCGAATTTAGCAATCAAAATCATAAGAAAAACTCCTGTAAGTAATGCAGTGATTTCCTTAAGGGATTGCATTAATTTTGTGGAGCCTTCGAGCAACTCTGGAAGAACACTGACAGTAGCTATGTAGATGAAACCACCGGCTGTAAATGGGAGCACCCATGAAGAAGATGCATCTTCTCCGCTGCCTAATAAAGCTATAACTGTACCTGCAAGGGCACCGATAGCTGTGGTCAATTGTAACATCATTGCTTTCTTTTTCGAGCAACCTGATTTTATTAAAATAGCGAAGTCGCCAATTTCGTGTGGCACCTCATGTAATAATATAGTTAGTGTTGTCACAATACCAATACTTCGGCCGGCTAAATATGACGCCCCGATTGCTAAACCATCTGTGAAATTATGTGTAAAATCGGCGGCTAAATTTAAGTATCCTGCAATTAAAATATCGTCCTTCTTTTCTTGGGCTTTGGTTGGTTTGGATGATTTAATTTTTTCATCCTTTTTTTTAGATTTATCCTTGTCATCAGTCTTCTTCATTTCAATCGGTTTTGGTGCTGGTTTAGAGCCGCCATGACTATGACCATGCCCATCACTTTCCCCTTTCATGAAGCGTACTACTTTTTCAACTGTTAAAAACACGATGATACCAGCTAGTACCCATAATCCAACTAACATTTCACCGTCGTGATTGTGACCATGACCACTGGCATTATGCTCGTGATTATGACTGTGTGCGTGTTCATCGTCATGAGCGTGTGGTGCAATTGCATGAGGAATTAAATGAAGAAATGCATCTCCCAAGAGACCTCCGGATGCAAAAGCTAATAGTATTTTAAGACGTGGTTGCATTGCTTCCGTGTTATCTAGCGGTATGAAATAAAGAATAAAGTACGGTGCTGCACTTATTAGAAGTGTGGAGCTCAGTGATCGAATCCAAAGCCACAAGCGTTCTAAAACAAGAAATAGAAAATAGTCATAGATCATTTTGTGTTTATATAATAAGAACAAAAAAAATGCACCTTCATCTATCTCCTTTTGATCTTTGGGATGCTCCTGATGATGGTGATCGTGATCATGTTTATGGTGATCATGACCATGCCCATGATGACCTTGATCATGACCGTGATGATCTTGTTGTTGAAGCTGCTCGTCCATTAAATTCGCTTGTCTCGAATACTTAAAACTAGGGTTCTCATGGACATGACCATCATGATGGTCTTCGCCATGGTCGTGGTGATGATGTTGTCCACTACAGAAACCCGGTAAACTCATAAACACCACGAACAGTATTAATCCTACTGCTACATAATATCGAAATGAACTATCATCCCGTAAACGATTATCATTTACATTAACACTTCTCATATTAATTGTGATGTGGGTAATATAATTTTCTTTACTTTTTTAATTCTTACGATGGGCAGAGCCAACACTAAACCTTTTGTGTACACGTCACTAATGCTTATACTTTGTTGTTAATAAAAAACCGTGGTGTGCGTAAGGCACTTCACACGTTTTAATGATAATAAAATGATTTTATTCCTAATCTCTAAATATTCATCGTTTTATTGTATCACTCGCATTTACCTTAAATAAATATTTTCCGATAAAAGTTCGAATGGAAATGTGTTGTATAAAATTTCCATCAACAAAAGATATGATTTTGACAGACAAGAAAATGAGTACGTTTAACCGCCAACTCAAATGGTATAAAAATAGGTGTAAGGCGACTTCACGAAGCGGGATTATTTTTGATCCAACTCTTTGGCCCATTGCACAGTTGAGCTATTTCTTTTTTGACTGATGTGAGTTATGTTTTGATTTTATAGGTTTCCATTTTGGTGTCCAACATTGTAGATAAATCTCAGATCAACCCAACCTGTAAAGCAATATATTTAGATGTTTTATTTTCGTCTTGGAGATAAATAATTAGCTCACATCGCTCGAAAAATGAGCGATACGAGCTATGTTTCTACCCCGCAGATTTAAATAAAGAAATTAAATAAATCAGCACAGTGTTTAAACAAAAAATTAAATTAATTAAAAATTTACTTTTATTTTTACAAAAATAAGTAATTTTAAAATTATTTATTATTATTGTTTGCGTGTGATGTAAACATATACAATTTTATCTTCTTTTTTGAATATTAATTATTTAAATAAAACTGTAATTATTGGAAAAAGGTATGTTTATGAAATTACAATATAAATTTTTAGTATTAGCATATTAAGAAATTTTAATTGACAGGTTTAGCTAAAAAATAAAATTCTAATTAAATTACGAGAAGATTCTACCGACAAAATTAAAACGGGAGGGCGGTCTCCTAGTGTCACTTGACCTTCGTTTGGAGAGCTGGCGGCAATTATAATAAATGTGAACTCCGTAGTTTTTGGTTTGCCGGGTTATCGTTGCCACCATTCCGAGCCGAGGAGGATACAATCTGTGAAGAAAATATGAAAGATCCGAATATCTCAGAACGCACTCCATCGTCATGTGGTATCAGCGTCAAGCAATGTCGGATGACAATACATTGAAATCAAAGCAGGAGTGACAATACAACGGAAAATCCTGGATGAGTTGAATACGCAAGGAGCAGGAAATAAAACTATCCAGAATAACCTCATAGAGTTAATGCGAGAGAGCAACAATATATATTCCCGACGAGTTAAGGTCGAAGTTGCTTGCAAGGCGCTTGAACAAACATTAAATCGAAGGCCTGTAAAAGATGTGATTTTGTGAAAAATGTGAATTTTTTTATTGAATTACAAATTAAAAATATTTTTTTGTGGAATTTATTATAATATAATTAAATATATTTAATACAATTTTGCGTTTATTGAAAACAAATATAATATAATTCTATGATATGCCTTGTCTTGACATGATAATTAGTTGGAGCATAATTTGAATTATCAGTGTAATATTACACAGTAAATATAAAATACGGACATAATTTGATCATTTTTAGTACAATTTAGTACTATAACTAACTATCGAAAACACCCATAATTAATTGGAACATACTTTTACTTCTCGGAAAATGCGGGTGCATTGCAGCAATCTATATAACAAATAAGTGAATACATGAATGTTTCTACGTGCAGACAGCAAAAATAGAAAGAGAAATATATAAAATATAAATAAAACTATACACAATAAAAAGAGGAAATTCAGTAGTTTACACTCACCGTCAAGACGAAAAATCCAATTTATGATCATAAAATTAATTTTTAGAACTATAATTAGTTTTATCGTCAAGACAAGGCTATAATTAAAATTTTAATTCTGAAAACATTCCGAAAAAGTGTTGCGAACGGTAAATAATTATAACAGAGAGCATAGGAAATATAAAAATCTAATTTATTGTCCATTTTCTTAAGAAAATAATTTGAATGATTTATCGTAATTTCGCTGAGTGTATCTATTCCGGAACACATAAATTATACCATTCCGATTTAATACGATTTGTAAACCCAGCCGATTTATTGCAAAATGAGTGCGTCCATTAAAATGTGGTAAATTTTGTTTACAAACGTTGTTTTATTTGTTTTGGGCGAATGACTTTCCTTCCAAATAAGTTTGCGTGCTTGGTAGAAATGATTATGCATATTTTTGTCATTTTTATTTTGAAAAATGATGATTACCCGTCGTAATTAATTAAATGGAAGGGGGAAATATAAAAAGACGCATTTTTATATTTTTTTATAAGTGTACTGATTTATTTATATATTATGTTCTCCTAATAGAATTAAGCGATATTTGGAATTCAGATTTGTTTCTGGTATGTGTGAATTGTGATGGAATTCGTCGTCTTCCGTCGTTCAAGAAAAAATCGAAATAAAAATATTTCCCCTGATTTTGCGCTAAATATCTTAAAAATATTTCGTTCCCCTCTGAGAAAGTCTTCATATTGAAATATATTATTTGTTATTTAATTTTGACGTCACGCGTTGAAAAAAAAAATCGGAATATGTATTTGTAGGTTTTTCTGTGCGCCTGTTAAATAAAGTTGAAATTGTAATACTTTAAAATGGAAAAACGACTTAACTCGCAAAACGTATGGAGTTGCGGCATACAAATTTAAAGACGTTTTTTTGTTTGTATGCCGAGCGGGCAACCGATAATTCTTCTTAGATGGTTTTCGGTTAGGTTAATGGTTTTCATCCCGTGTGTGGTTGGGCTTGTAGAGGTGCCGTTATAAACAAAAATGTCAAAGAATTTTGAGCGATGTGCTTTTTTATTTGATGGAAAACGACGAGATTTTACAGACTAGGTAGAATTTCGTTAACCGTACTCGTAAAAACGTCGACAACTTTTTCAAGGTTGAATAGGTTTTTGAATTGGGTCAGTCGCTGCACTTCACCAAACCACTGATAGCAGTGATAGCAATTTTCGAAGGTCAAACAATCGTCGTAAAACAACGTACAAACAACATACATGTTGGCGGAGCTGGAAGCGCCCAATGAGTGGGTATTGTTAACATTGCATAGCTGTAAAACCAACCAGTAAGAAATTGTCCAGAAATACCAAATCGAACGATTTCGTAAGTATATTTTTTCGTAATCAGGACTCGTAGGGGAAAGTAACTATGCCGGCTTGTTTTAACTTCTCGCTCTATTTGTGGATGCTCAGCTTGAAGAGACATCACTACAGTTTGCTCGCTGTGCGCAGTTCTCAAAAATTTGTCTACTTAGCTGATATTTGTTCCTTGTACCGTATACCTTCTTGATTCTATATTCATGATGTAGTTCGGCTGATGTGTGGCAGCTGTTCTTATTGCTTATTGAATTAGCGAATTCGATTTTGTCATTGGATTTCGTATAACATCAGTTTATTGTTTACGATTCCACTGTTTTCTTCCCTTCTGCGCAGTTTTCGAAGTTAAATGGTGTACATACTTTTCTTACCTTTGGATGCTCTCTATATTTGCTAACGGGAGGGTAGCGTGCGTTCCTCTCAAGAACGTGGGGTTTAACCCCGAAAATGATAATTTTAGTGGTCTGTGCTTAAATTGATTTTTTCTGTTACAAAACTTAATAGCCTACAGGGAATTGCTATTTTGCTCTACATATCGTTGTATTACTCCTGCTGTAATTTTTCAGTCTACGCAAGACATGTTCCTTTTCGGCAGAGATGCATCTCCGAGGCTTGGAACAAATGTAGGGTACGGGCAAAACTCATGCATATCAGAAATCGGAAAATCTATTTCGGTGACTTATCACTATTCAGGTTTCGCGGCTCTAGTGTTTTTCACTGATGGTTCTGTTTCGAGATCTGGTGCGGGATACGAAGTCTACTGTTACTGCTGTAATCTATAAGATCATCTGGTATGTTTAAATGTATATTATTGTACTGCGTTTCAGGGTGAATTGATAACGTTCACACTTTTAGCGATGCTCATATCTAATAGGCTCGTTGATTCAATTCTATTATTCTGTGTACAAATAGTAAAAACCCTTCAGATCACTTCCCAGTTGATCAGGGATTGTAAACACTTTATTTACTATTTTGGTTTACATTTGTATGGATTCCAGCTCTTTGTGATATTGAGGGTCTTTGTGATAATGAGATTTCTGACTTCCTGGCTAAAGCAAGTCAAAGTTGAAGTTTAGTGGCCCGATCCAGTGGCCCACTTGACCTATAATGAGAGATAAATACGCTACTAAAAACTCGTTCGTTTTCAGGTCCGTTGCACACTTCAGATAAGTTTTTTTTTTTTAGTAAAATGAGCTTTGTTTTGAGATCACGCAGCTTCTCGTTTTATTTAAACCTGTGGCTTAGAAACATAGCTCATATCGCTCCCAGACCCTTGTGAGCTATATTATTTATCTCCAGGGCAATAATAAAACATTTAAATATATCACTGCATCTATCTATTAGGTAAGTTTTTGAAACCAAAACAGGGGAGCTGTAGACTAAATTCTTTATTGCGGAAAACCTGAGATTAAGTAAGCTCAACTTAGAATAGAGCATTCACTTCGCGTCCACCGCCCAGTCTTCAATGATGTAAAGTTAGAAAATGTTCAACTTTAGATTTCTATTAGTAGGTCAGTTGCCGTGCCTGTCTTGGTTCAAACTAGCTGTTTAGCCAAGACAATGGGCGCTTTTAGGTCCCCTATCATGATTAGCAAAATCATCGTCAATTTTATTTGATAATTTCATAGAGCTAAACATTTTTATAGTATTCTACTCAACTACCGCGATTTTACTCAACATGTTCCCCACTGTTGGGTGCCTTCGCGCCCAATGTCTTTGTTACATTTTCCGCGATCATTTTATTTTCTTATCCGTTATTTATTTACATGTACCTTCATATTACCATCGATTTTCGCCATATGACAATGGAAGTGATGTAACTTTTGTTGACATCGTTCTCGATATTTTCCTGGATTCATATATAATCCGAGCTTTCCATCGATATTTCTGGCGTCTTGGTATAGCAGAGCACACACGCCACAGTTTTAACATGCCATATACTTTATTCCCATTTCTGAATAGCAGATTCTTCATTTAGGAGACCGCCAGTATTTCTCAGTCTCTCGATGAAACTTGTTATGATTAGTTGGTGATCGCTATGCACGATTGTTCTTCCCTTTCCTAGTCTTGTTAGGAGGATTGACATTTTTTAACTAGTATACGTGAACAATTTAATTAAACAAAATTTTCAAATAAAGTTGTTTTATTCTAGTGCGGGAAGTTGCTACTAACTATGAATAGTTCCTTTGTGACATGGTAGCCAATGAGTCTCTCTTCATTGCTAGGGATTTATTACATAATGTGACGCTTTTTATCCATTAAGAATACATATCTTATGGTGTTGTTTTTGATTCCAATTTTTCGTTTACAATGTTGATGTTCGGTGTGATAATGTGGAATTTTGATTTCATAAACTTCATTTAAGAGCGACCCATCCATAGGGTGAATATTTTAAAGATGTTTCTGTAACGCTTAACCAAAGTAAAACAATTTTATGTATTCTTTTGGAGAATGCAGGGTTAAATCAACTTTTGTTGTACAATTTTAGAATCACTATTAATCGTTCATCATCGATCACCAATGCTATATTTTTAGACATTTCGATTTATTTACATAACCTTTTAATATTATGCTAAACTATTCAATTTTGTTTGGGCGATCCTTAAGATAAAGTTAACGCGCATCGAAAGCGTGATATTTTAGCGGTGACACCGATTATATATTTGTTGGTTAGTCTGTAGTTTCGCTTTTGTTACCCAATTGCTCAACTCAAATCGGTTGAACATAAGAAAAAATTATTATAATTTTTTTTAAATATTTCTTTATTCTTTCAATTTTTTGTAAGTTTTTAATTTTTTAATTTTTTTCTGTAATTTTTCATCTTTTTTTAAATTATTTTTGTTTTAATTTATAAATCATACTCAAGCAGTACACATTTTTCATTTTCTTAAAATCTACAAAAAGAACTCTTTTTTTAGTTATTTTTTTTAATTTAAAATTTAAATTAAATTATTATATTACTTAACACTTTTTTAATTTAATTAAATTTCTTCATTATGTATATATAATAAAATAAAAATAAAAAAATTATATGTATAAAAAAATTATGGCAAGAATAATTATTAATAATTATGAGGTAATTTGTTAAATTTCTAATACATAATAAAAGTAAACATAAAAAAAAAATATTAATTATATTTACATAAAAAAAATAATAATTGTTCACTTAATGTCTAAAGTTCAACTGGTTTCAAATGTGTCGCATATTTTTATTATTAATAATTAGTTTTTTTTTATTTTAGAAATAAAATTAAATTTATTGCACCTTAATGAGATTAAGAGGTCTGATTAAGTTTTTTTTAAAGGTAAATTATAATATAAGAAACATTTAGCATTTTATTACAAACATTAATTAATTATTGTTTAACATTTTAATTTATCTAAAATTATTTAATTTTGTAAAATATAAAATATCAAATTAGCAACAAATATATTTATTTTTATTTATTCATTTATTAAATAATTGATTTTATTTTATTAAGTTAAATGTAATTCAAATATTTTTTTTTTGTAATTTTTATTATTTTAGGAACTTTTTTGCCATAAGCAGGCATTTTTATTTATTTATTCAAATATATTATTATTATTATGTTTTTTTTTGAAAGGCACCCGAACCAATAACAAAAAATGATATATTTTTTTAAAAATATTTCGGCTAGCAATTTAATATAAAACAATAATAAAATTATAAAAAAATGTTAGAGGTTCGTTTTACAAATATATTTATTTCTATATATCTATATTTTTTTTCCTAAGAACAATTTCCAAAATAAATAAATATAAAATGTAACCTAACGTAATTAGCGGATTAAATCAATAAAAAGGTTACCGTAAAACAAAAAAAAAATGAATTATAAAATTTAATTTATGAAATAAGCTCGCACATAACTTTATATTTTAATTTTTAATACGCTAAATTCTATTTAAATATTTATTTAATTTTATTTCACTAAATTTTGGCAAAATAAAATTAAAAATTTTCCAAGCAAACTTAAAATTAAAAAATAAAAGTTCTATCACACATTTAATATGTTTTTTAAAATATAATTATACATTTAAATCTAAATTAATTTATATTTATGTAAGTACAACGCGACAAAATAATAAATATTTATAATTTTATATATGCTTAAAAATTAATAAGGCCTAATATATAATTTTTTTAAAATATATAAAAAAAACATAAAATAAAAATGTGTTGGCAAATTTGTATATATATATATATATAAATATATATATAGTTATATATATATAAATTAAAAAATAAACCCGTTATTTATATATAAATTCTATTTACATTTATTTGGAAGCTTATTATATTTTCTGGAGGAGGAAGTTATTTTGTGACTGTTTTTTGGAATAAAATATAAATATGTTATAATAAATATTATACATTGGAATTTTATTGGTATATTTGGCTCCGAGATATAAAAAACAACAAAAAAAAAGACGTGAACGCGGAATGTCGATAAATCGGGGGCATATTTTTCATTTTATTTAAAATACAAAGCCTTACTTTAGATAAAATATGATTTATATATAATATGGAACGATTTAATATCTAGTTTTATATATAATAGAATAATAAAGTTATTATTTTTTAAATATAGTTTTTACCCGTGTGAATATGTTTTGTGATTTTTTTTTATTGCATTTCTTTACTAATTATTTATATAATAAATATTTATTAAGGGCCCCTGAGATATTAACGGAATTAAATTTGTTTATGTTTATTAAAAATTGTACTAAAAATATTTATATTTTGAATGTGAAAATTCTGTGTGGTGTATGGAAGCACAAAAAATTATATATAAAATTTTGGAAGCGAATTAATAATTTTTTTTTTTTGTTTTATTTAAATATCGTATACATTTTTATTACTCTCTGATATAAATGTTAACATTTTCTTTTATATATTTTTTTTTATTATAATATTTAAATATTCAAAGCCAGAAATATATTTTGTGCTTTTATAAAATCACTGAGGTAAATATTTTATTTATTTGAGGTAGATTGACGGATTTTATTATTTTGTTTATAAATATAATTATTATACTAACATTTCTAAATTAATTTTATATATGGTATATATATTTTTATTTTATTTATATATTAATTAAATACGTATTATTTTAAAATTTATCTGAGGTTTTTTATTTATGTTTTTTTATAAATGAGGTATATAAATTTCATTAATTGAGGAATTTTATTTATTTATTTCTTTTAAATATATATTTTTTTTACCTGTATACTAATTACCTGACTTTCATTTTTTTTATTTAATTAACCAAAAAGCTTGCGTATACATTTTGTAATGATAAAATTAATTTATTAAACAAGAATTTTTATGGATGGAATTACTCGGTTGCATTTGATTTAGTTTGGCAAGATTTGGTTTTATTTTTCGGTATATTGGACGTTGATGTGATGGCACCGGAATTCATTTAATAGTGTTTACTGTAATTTTAGACTTCTTGATTAACAAAAATTATAATAAAAATATAAATCTTCTTCCACTAGTAAATCGTATATATGCGTATACTACAGTTATATTATATATGATAATTTTCTAAAAAATATTTTCATTTCAATTTTCTTAAAGAAATATTGGTATACCGCTTAAGGCTTTTTCATTTTTGTTTGAGTATTATAATATTTACCGTATAACAATTTTTTTTATGTTGATATTTTTTAATATAAATGAACTATTTTTGTACTTAATTTTGTTTTACACACGAAACTTACAGATTACTACTTATATATTTAAGAACTGCCAACCCGATCGTCATCTGAATAATTTGCTTCATCTCCCGAACTCGTTATTGTATCACTTGCATTATTGTTATTACTACTACCGCCACTAATTGTTCGACTCATCATTTTATTATTATCATCACGTAAATTATTATTCGATTGTAATGATTCGTGGCCCAAGTCCATTGGTTCAGGTGAATCATTGCGACGTATATCGATACGATCTGGTTGCTGCTGCTGCTGTTGTTGTTGTTGATGTTGCTGGTTGTTTAATTTTGGTTTTGGTTCAATCGTGACACTAGCGGATGACATTAAATTTTGTTTATCAAGTTGATGGTGTTGTTGGTGCGAATCCATTTTTGATAGATCGAACTGTGGTGGTAACATACCCGGTGTTAATTTATCGATGTTATGTCCCATTGCGCCTAATTGTGCTAATTTTGCTGCATGCATTGCGGCCGCTGCTTGTTCCTGTGACATTCCCATATCTATTTTTTTTTTGGGTTGGACAAGAATTTATAAAATATTTTTTGGATTTTAAAATTGCGAAATGGTTAAGAGAGACTCAGGGTATTTGGAGAGAATACAAAAACCGAATTTTTACATTAAACAATTTTAATAATTCTAAAGAAATTAGTATAGCGCTATTCGGGACAACTATAAAAGTATAAATTACTGATCCGATGATGTTATAAGCACGCCTACCCCAAATACAAAAATACGGGTTTTAAAATAAAACCGCGATGTGGATTATCGTTATGTTAAATTTTAAGATGGAAGGGGGTACATCAAAACAAATGTAAAATTAAACAAAACTCACTAAATGCATTTTCTGTAATAAACTGTAGATACGTGTCCAGTATTGCTGATCCAGTCGCGCCGCCACCCGAACCACCACCATCCTTATTCATATGTTCCATATTTTTCGGTGTCATGGCATTCGGCCGAATCCGTGATATTGTTGTACCCGGATGATTAAATGCTGAAATTGGCATAAATTCTTCAATTAAAATTTTGCATTATCTCTTTCCAACTAGAATATTTTTTATAACATACGTGATGTAAGTCCCATTAGTCCGTCATGATATCGTCCACTACCATTATTATTTGTTCCGCCCGCCATTGTCAAATCCTCTGGATCGTTATCCTCCAAATCGTCTAAATTATCATCGTCGCCCGGTTGTCGCATTTCTAATTTTATATCACTTCGTCGTGTCCCACTTGTTGGTGACGCACGCGCTCTCAATTCAGCCGGTGATATTTTAACGCCCGCTTTTGCCAATAAACGTGATGCTAAGTCTGGGTCAAAAGGACTGGGCATCGGTAGCACGGGTAAATCTTTTGTTGAAATGCCACGATGCTGTCGCGACATATGCGAATGCAGTGAATTTCGTGATTTTGCAACTGTACCGCAGAGTACACAACGATAACCAGGACAAACCGTATGCTTGTCCTCTAAATGGGTGCGCAATGTATGTGCCGAACGATATATTTTACCACATTTGGGGCATGGCCGTGGATCAGTTGCCCGAACACGCATTTCTAATGATCGTCTTGATACTAAAACGAAAAAAATAAAAACACAAAAAAAATAAAATAAAAATAAGAAACAAAAATAATTTGGTTTGTTTGTTCTTTGTATAGTTTTATGGTTTATTGGTTTGACAACATTTAAACTGTTGTTTAAGAAAAATAACGTTTTATTTTAAAAAATAGAATTAATTATTTTTTTGAGATTTTATTTCTCATTTTTATTTTAATTTTTAAAAACATAAAAATAAAAATAAAATAAAATTACAGTTTGTTTTTCCAAGTTTTTTCATTTGTAGAATTTTCTTGTATTATATTTTGTTTTTATTCTAATATAAAATTACATTGGTACTGAGAAATAAGCCTTACTAAATTATAATTATATAAATTAGAATTTTTTTTTTTTAATTAAAATCAAAAGTTATTAATTGTAAACAAAGACAGTGCGCGAGTGCGCGCGTGTACTCTCGAGCTGTGAACAAAATATTCAAAAATTCGTTGTTGCTGGCCTGTCTTTGAATATTATAATTTATTATAATATATTGATAGTAGTAGTAGGATAGTACAATATTTTTAGAAATATTAAAAATTAATAATCATATAGTAATTTTATTTACACACAGCGCCTTTTAATTTATTTACTCAAGATCACAAATAATAGAAAACAATATTGTAGTACCTTCTGTTTAAATTTTCAATAGTTTTCTAAATATTTTATTTTATTATTTCACTTTTACAAAAATAATAATATATTTTGTATACATTTTTAACTCTTTAATTTTTTTTTTTAAATTAATTCATTTCTTTTTTATACAAATTTATTTTTTTAGTAAACATTAATAGGAACCTGATAATACAGTTTAATTTTTCTTTATTTATATTTTATTAATTAAGATATAATTTATATTACAAAATAATTTTGCAAAAGTCCTTGTTTTAAACAAATTTTTTTGGTAAAATTAGATTAATTTTTATAATGTTTGTTTTTTTTATATAATTTCTTTGGTTAAAGCCGAAAAATATCTTTATTTTATATAAATGCGAGGTCAATTTAAATAATAATATTAAAAATTAAAACTTTTAAAATTAATAAAATAACGATGGGAATTTCGACAATTAAAACAATTAGGAGTTTTTTTCTTTAAATAATATGTATGGCAAAAAATTAAAAAGCGTATTTAATTTATAAATTTTTAATAAGTGCTATTCATTCCGGCAAATGGTCCGCCTGACGAGCGCATCGCTTTCATTTTAGCCCATTGCACAGTGTGCTTTAATCTCATATGATTTCGTACTGAATTCGGATGGGCAAACCTGCGACCACATTGTAGCACCGGACAAACGGGACTATCGCGCGGATAATGCCGATCCAAATGTTGACGAAAGATGCGCGGTTCAAGCGGAACGTCACACAATGGACACGGTAATAAATAGGTTCCAGATGAGGACGATGATGTACCACAATTACCGCCCACATCATTTATATCTATATCATTATTATTATTATTGTTATTATTATTATGTGTATGATGTTTTGGCGTTGATGCAACTAGAGTGGAAATTTTATTATGATTATTATTATTACTACCACATCCCAAGTCACCAATTCCGTAACTCATACCAACATTATTTTTACTACTGTTACCGCCACCGCTGCCACCTTGTGTCACAAACGAATTTGTATGTTGTGATGTAAGGAACAATCGTGCCGTTAATTGTTGCTGCGTTTGTTGTTGCTGATTTAGTTGTAATAAAGCTGCAGGGCCGGACTGTGGGGTTGCCGATAGGCATGATGATATTGATAGAGATGACGCCGGTGAATATCGATCTTCAATTTCCTTCTTGATGCTCGTGGCTGGTATCAAATCATGTTGAACATCTGCAACCGTTATAGATTGCAGTTGTTAGAGTTTATTTATATTTATAATTTTATTTGTTTTATAATCGACGGTTGACATTTTTCATATGAATATTTTTATAAATTTATAATTTGTCCGACCCTGATCTCATTTTTACTTTAGTAATTTTTTCATTTATAATAAAATTTTGTTTTCTTATGTACAAAAAAAAAAGCTTTTCATTTTTATAAAATTTAACTAACTAAAAACATATGTAACTAAAAAAAAAAAATTTACAGTCAAATTTTGAAAATAAAAAAATAAAATCTCAAATTTTTGCGTTAATTTTTCATAAAACATGAAAAATTAATTTTTAATATACAAAATAATTTTGGTTGATGTGTTCAGTCAATTTTGATTAAGTTTTAGTAAATTTTGGATTAGTTTTTTGTTTTCTTTTTTGGATCATGGTCGTATTTTAATTAACTTGGGGTGTTAATTATTTTATGGGAACACAATAAAAATATAGTGAATTGACAAATATCGATAAAACAATAAATATAATATGTAATAATAAAACTAATCAGATATAATTTTTTATGTAATTTTGAAATAACACAGACATAAATTCGTAGCCCGAATCATAAAAGGCAAATAATAATATCTCGTTGTACAAATAATAAACTATTAAATATAATTAAAAATTTTACATTTCCCAATCTCTAGTTTTTCCAGAGAAAATATAATAAACATTCATTTTCGTTAAAAAAAAAATAATTAAAATATGTACCGAAAACAGTATGTACATTTCAGATAAAATTATTTTAATTAAATTTAATTTATGATATTTTTTGTCCCATGTTTCATATATTATACATCGTGAATATTTGTGTTATTTCAAAACATAATAAAAAAAAATTTATTTTGGTTTTTAAATATTTGTCAATTATGTATATTCAGACCTTCTAACCAATTTCTTGATTTAGAAACAATGAATATTATTTATAAAAACATTTTTAATTTGCAATTTGTGATTTTCTATTTAATTTGTTTTAGAGGAGAAATATTATTATATTTATTTATTTTTTTGTAGTGGTATTTAATTTGGAATAGTAATATACATACAAATATATTTTTTTAAATGTATTAAAAATATTTCAATCATAAAAACTTATATATATATAAATAATAATAAAACAAAAATAATATAAAAATCAGAATGTATTCAGGAGTTTGTACGTTGATGAATTCCGTGCGCTTGCAATTGATGATTGATTAGATAGTGTTTCGTTTTTAGACGTTTTCCGCACGTCGTACACCCATGCCATAGTGATTTATCGATGGCGACATGCACGTTACGAACATGCTGTCGCAAATTACTTGCGTTTGAATACACTTTACCACAATGTGGACATTGTGGTCCCGTATGTATAAAATTTCCGTATTGCACCGAAACATCATTGAATTCTTGTGCATTTGTCGCCGCATTTGATGATTCAGGCGATGGTGATTTGATGGGTGCAATTTCTGATGAGGTGTGTTGTTGCTGGTGATGAATATGTGCGCCCAGCATGCGAATCATTTCATATGTTGGTGAATTTTTTGCATCAGCCGCCCCTGCAAATTAAACAGAGGCGGCTAAGAAAAAATTTATATATTTATATATTGCATTCATTTTATAGTGCGCCCCAGTAAATAAATATTTAATTTAATTATTGAAAATATAATTTGCAGTAAGAAATATTTCCATAGAATAAAATCTATTTAATAAAATTTGGAAATAATTGAAAGCGACTTAAGAAAATATTAGTACTTAATTCGAAAAAGGGGAAAATAATATAACTTAATATCTTAGCACTTAAAATGTTCAAGAATTGAGAAAATAAAGGTTTCATTTTAAAGAAAACCAAAATGGAAAAGTTGGGATACAACCTAAAAAGATGATCACAACTTCGGTGAGTATTTAACATACTCTGACTCAATTAATACGTTTGAATATCTCTTATAATATGTTGAATTATTCTATATATTGGGTTATCAAACTTATACGAATTGTCAATTGTAAAAGTGCAATAAGCGCCACTCGCGCAACAAATATGAAATGAAGTAGTTTACACATAAATGTTGTAAAATTTAAATATTTTTAATATTTATAAAACTAATAAAATCTATTAACAATTATTTACTATTCGATTTATTATTATTTCATTTTCAGTTTGCAAAAATCTTTAACAGTTGAATAACAATGATTAAAAATTACAATTTCATATCTCTATGTCAGTTCAAAAAAGTTCTAGGAACTGAAACCTCTCTAGGTAATCAGAACTTCGGACTGGACAAACCCGAAAAATTCATTCAAAATCGGGAGACATGAATCGACAAAAACTTTTCTAAGACTGTGTCCGAATTTTGTGATAAATATTTTTTAGTACTAATTTTGTGAAAATACCGAAAGCACCGAATTATCGCAGTCTTTAGGCATAATGATATTTGACAGATAAGTGATAATTTAATTGGATGAAAATTATCGTTTGTACTTGTTTTGGCTTTGATTATGACTATAGAACTTAATCATCAATACAAAGTTAAAATTAAATAAATATAACTGGATTTATGATTTCAAGTGTTTTTCTTAATTTCTAAGTTAATCTTAATCTTATAATTATCAAAATCCATATTTTCAAACTAAAATTAATACTGAGGGGCAGGTGAAATTTATCAGAAAAATTAGTACAGAATTCGGGCATCAATTTGAATATAATTAACGAAGGGGAAAATTTTTCAAGTTAGTGTCAAATATTTGTGTCACAAAATGTTTATCGGAAAATTCACAAAAAATTAAAATAGAAAATTTCTACGACTCAGAAAAATTTTCTGATTCTTCATTGATTTTGTAAAAAATTGTTTTTAAAACTATCATGTTACATTATGAGAAAATACAAATCAGCTGCAATCAGCGTCACAATGGTAATTTTGAGTGCTGCGTTATATATATATATTCTATAATAAATTAATAATTAACTACAGCCAAGACGGTGGATTTGTGAACTAAAGCACGATTACAAAATTGTTGCTCAAAATAATATGCAACATAATTAATTACATTGGCAATAATAAAAGTTGAAACTGTTTCCAGCGCCACAATGGTAGTTTTGAGTACAAAGGTGTTCAGAAAAATTTACGAAATTTATCAAGTCCTTTTCAACGATATACGACAAGTATAGATTCTATAATAAACGAAAAATTAGCTACCAGCGCCAGAAACGTTGTATTATGAACTAAAGTTGTATCGAAGTTATTGTTTGATTCAAGACCTTTTACCCGAGTATATGAGAAAAATATAAACCAATATCGTGGTATTGGGTGGTTTCTTGTGGCAGGTACCCGACCTAATTCAATTTAATTCTCCGAATTAAAAATAAAAGACGATTGGTGAAAAAACTACAGATATCCAGACGAACGCAGAAATATTTTTTTTGTTGCATTTTTTGGATCAGAGACCTTCAAAACGTCGAGAAAGGTGGTTTTGGACCAGGGTCATTTTTCTTCATTTTTATCAGGATTTCAATAACTTGATCTTACAGGCGGAAGTTAATATCCATTACGTGGAACCGTGTTGCTCTAAGCGTCAATAGTAAAATTTTTATGGTTCCCTCCAAAATTAATATAACGTTAGGTTTCAGGTCAATCTAATCGACCTTCTGAATAAAAGACCCCAAGTGCTGACTGGAATGAAATTTGATAATTTTTCCTTTTGATAATGAACCGAGGTTTTGGAATTTTTTAATTCTCCACGTACCGTACCTACAGCGATTTTTATTATTGTTTTGAATGAACTTTCATTCGGGAGGTACCCATAGGCTTTCATGGTTCATGATTGACTGGTCCAAATATGATACAAATCGGCTAAAATTTGTTCAAGTTTATGAAAAATCCGAAAATTTGTGCATTGCCTAAGCTAAAAGATTTGTCAAGTAAAGTCCGCCGACTCGACCGGCGATTTGGATAGCCAATTTTGGGAGAAAAGTAAGTCATCGAATTCTCGTTCGAAAAATTATATTATTTTATTTTACAAATTCAAGATCAATGAACCAAACCATTTTATCAATAGTTAATCGAAAATCACATCGTAATCGTAAGACCAGTTAATCTTAAGATCAGAAAATCGTAAAACTACTTAATCGTAAGACCAGTTATTCGGTAGACCAGTTAAAGGTAAGAACAGTTAATTGTATACCACACCATAGCATCGACGTTTTTATTGGTGCCGAAACGATTTTCCTATGAAGGTTTTGCAGTTCATCGAGATATAAGGTTATATCGTTATTAAGCAGATTTTGAAACGGACTATTATCCTGAGGTACACAGTTTATTTGAACCAAATTGAATTGGTGTAATATTTCATATACATATATGAAAACATGCATATTATTTTAGAAAATTAGATGATAAGGGATCATCTAATACCATTCCTTCGCCAAAAATAATTTAAAATCATTATTTCGTGGTTACGTGAGTTTTGATGTCAAATTCCACTAAAATTTAAAAAAATGTCAAAACACAAAAAAGTTTTCTAAAATTGGCTGATTATGGCCAATATACCATTTCGTCAGGTGTAATTTGTTAAAAATATTCTGGCTTTTTTCACCAATCTTCTGTTATTTTTAATTCGTTTAATAATTGTACGTTAAGATGATATGGTCTGAAACCGGAGACAATAGGATACAACACAGTCCCCATTCTTCTTTTCACATTCGAAAATGGTAAACTCTGACTCAAACTGGTTCAAAATAGACGAAATATCTACCTAATGCCATTTTACGATAAATCATAGATTCAGATCGCAGTTTAAAACATTTTTCTCGATTTGGACGGTGCGATATGGTTTCAGTTAAATAACTTGGGAATCGCGATTTGATGTGATTTACAAGAACTTATTTCTCGATTTTCTGTTAATTGTCTTTTTAAAGGTTCTGATACCTTTGTGAAGATAGCCCAAATTTCTATCCCCAAAAATTTAGATAGTTGCATCAGGCAATAGTATATAACTGTAGATATACTATCAAGAAAGCATTTTGTTTTAATTCGAGCATTTGAGTACCATATATTTCCAAAAGACAAAAAAAAAATAAATAAAATAATTAAAATAAATTGGTTAATAATATTAATAAAAATAACTATTTTAAAATGCGCACTATATCTATTTTATATCACGTTATATTAATGAATATTTAGCTACCACACCGATAAAAACGTTTTTGTTATGACTTTGTTTACCCTCAGCCCAAAAAATCGCAAAAATCGTATTTTTACAACAATCCCGAAAATATATTCTATCAAGATAGTTAAAAACTATCATGACAGTCGAAATTTTCAGGGCTGACAGTAAAATAACACTTCTACAGGGTTGGTTTGTTTTAAAATTATAGGCTATGACAGCCTTTTTTTGAACGATTTGCTTGAAATTTTGACAGCTCGTCAATCTGATATTCCGCATCATGAAACAATCATGTTTTCGCTTGATGTGGTTATGCGGAGTAGCCGAAACCGTGTGAATTTTGAAAAGAAAGGACGTGAAAGAACGCCCAGCGGATCCGCTGGTCCCAGTGGTCCTTGAGTTCGGACAGGGGGCACGCCCGAGAATATTGCGGCTGTGGTCCATAGTGTAGGACAGATTCCATCAACCTCAAAACTCGACGCCGATATAATTTCTCACTTCTTATCAAACTTTTAAATTGCCCACCCTTTAAAAACACCTTGTTTTAAATGTGTCTCTCGCAAACACTATCACCGAAAAAATATGCGAAAAAGAAGTATAAATAAAATTATTATCCAATTCAATAAAAAGATTACAAAATTTATACTATAAGAATTTGTATGTTTGAGATATGGTCCATTGCGGATCCGCTCAAAACGCGATATTTCAAAACGCGATATTTCGAAATGAGATATGACAAAACGGGATAGGTACAAAACGCAATATTTCAAAATGCGATATTTCAAAACGCGATATGGTACAAAACGCGATATTTCAAAACGCGATATTTCAAAACACGATATTTCAAAACGCGTTATGGTATAGAATATGCATTGCGAAGCGACGGGAGTACAGCGACCCAATTGATATCGATCCTTTATACTCTCGCTCCTATCGATTTTTAAATTCCTATAAACTGAAATTAAATTTCCCCTTCACCCGCCTGATATAACCCGATCCGAAACTCCAGTTTTGTACCATATCGCGTTTTGTACCACATCGTGTTTTGGAATATCGCATTTTGAAATATCGCGTTTTGTACTCTATCGCGTTTTGAATTATCGCGTTTTGAAATATCGCGTTTTGACAATTCGCGTTTTAAAATATCGCGTTTCAAATGGGACCCGGTCCATTGAACTCAGAGACTATTCGTGGGTTACATCAGATCAATTGATAGTATTTTAACCTCTATATATTTATAAAATTTTCTTTTTATTCGATAATTTTATTTATACTCTAAATTCGCATATTTTTCGGTGATAGTGTTTGCGACAGACACAATTAACACAATATTCTTTTAGGTGTTATTTTTACTGTCAGCCCCAAAAATTTCGACTGTCATGATAGTTTTTAATTATCGTGATAGATAGTGTTTTTGAGGCTGGGAGTAAAAAATGTAATGATAGTAATAATTAGTGTTGCCATCGCATTTTCGGGGATAGTGTATAATTAAGAACAGGTCCGCAAGGTTGTAGTGTTGTGAAATCTAATGCATACACATATATTTTAAAATCCCGTTATATTTCTTTTAATGCAAATATATCTATTAGAAAACTGAACACGCAGCAATCATTTTAGGGTTTCGAACTGTTGAAACTGTTACAAAATTGGAAATATTGATTTAATTAAAAAGGTAATAATATATTGTATTACCCCCTCTTCTATTTTTAATACACATGTTTAGAGATAATAAACCAATCCCTAAATATTACATATGGTTAGCAGAACAAAAGTATTTTATAAAATTCAACCATTTGACTATTTAAATTGGATAGGTTTGAATAATTATAAACGAGATGAATAAATAAATTTTCTTATGAAATTTATTTTCTTACATGATATTAAAAATAAAATAAGAAAATGTGATTTATCTAAATAAATAAAATAGAAAGTCCTTTTTTAATGATCTCTTATTAGACAAAAAAGGACATACACTATGTGTGTGTACACGTTTATCTAGATATACACGTTACACGTCTGTATGTTTATGACGTGTTTCAATTTTGTTGGTGGGGGGGTCGATTAGTTTCTAAGAGTTAATTTTAGGAAATTGTTTTTGCCTTTCTCCTAATATTTATCATTTATGCCGTGTGTATGTTATTTAATTTAATTTTCCTACATCTATCAAAATACTCGTATATGTATATAAAATAAAAAGCATAAAATGTATAAACCTGAGCGATGTACGAAAGACACGAATAGATTTTGGTTTTGTTTTCTAACTTTATATAGTTATGTTGTTTTTAGGTGGAGTTAATATGTTGTACAAATATAAAATATATAAACCACCTCAATTTTAATGATAGATTTTATATTGTCTTAATTATTATTTATTTTCAACGAAATGATTTATGTTTAATGAAACGTAAACGAAACTAGTTGTTGGGTTATATACCCAGGCGCAACCATTAAAATAAGTTCCCTAATCTTAATTGTAATAATCACCTTATATAGATTTTCATTTTCCAAATAATTAAAGTCAATTCTATTAAAAGCTAAAACCATTTTAGTTTGTATGTATACCGATTTTTTTCCTAACCAATATAATAATGAATTATAAGAATTGCGTGATATACAATTGCTCAAAGCTCTAATCAAGTCCAAAATAAAAAACAAAAAATAAAAATAATAAGGATAAATCGTAATAAAAGAGGTTTTTTAAGGTTGAACCATCATTTTCTTGAATTAGAATAAGAAATTGCGGTAAAAACATATAAAATAAAATCACCGACGAAAAAAAAAAATATTCGACGTGTAATGGGGTATGGGCGGGGTGGTACTGGTGTTACTCATTTTTAATAGTTTTTTTCGATAAACTTTTTTTTTTGCTAAATAAATCGAAAATCTACGTGATTCATGGCCGTTAAAAATTATAAGAAAACAAATTGTGTGTTTTTTTTTATTATTATTATTTTAATATACCAAAATTGATGAGGTGGTAGAACAAGTTAGTATATAGATATAAGGGATGGGTGGCACAAAATATAACTTAGAGGTTTGGTCTTCGGCAAAAAAATGGGAAATATTTATATTTAAAGCAGACTAGAAAAGACTAAGAAAAATTAGATTATTATTAGTATTGCTATTATTATTGTATTATTATTGGGGTGTGGATGTACTATAAAATTATACGATTAATCGCACACGGTTGACGGCATATACGTTTTCCAATTTTTCGTATTTTTAGTTTTAGCCGGACGATTTTTAAACATATCCGAAATTCTGGATTATAACTTTACAAATAGTTATGGGCAATGCGGATTTTTAAATTGCAGGATCCGATAAAAAGTAATTTTGTAATAGCTTAAGTTTCCCTAGCCCCCTTGCGAGATTTTTTAGAGGTCATGTCATATGCATTACGCCTGTTACGACTATTGAAAGATGAAGTAGTAGTAAAGTTTGTGGATCTCTGCCACATTGGATACACAGAAAGACGCCAGAAACAAAGAATACAGGATCAGAAAAATTACTACCATCTTAGACTGAGTAATAGATCAGAAAAAACGCTGTCATCATTCATTATAATTTTAGCACAACTTTCGATTTTGGCAATCCTTAAATTTTAGACTCCAAACTAACGCGTCAAGAAGAGAATGCAGGTCCTGCATAACAGAGAGCACTCCAACTTTGTATTTGTTTATAACTGTTTGTTTATAATGATAATCCAGATAGCAGAAAATTTCCAGCACTAAAAATGTTTTTTGCTATTCACCGCTAGATGCAGCGCTACCACAAAAACGTAATTTATTTCTGCTGATATTTTTAGAAACCAGCAGAATATTTATGAAATTTTTAAGCAAATCAATATTTAAAAAAATTTTATTCGGGCTTTATTTATTATTAGATCAAATGATTTTCTAGTATATAGCCGTTATTTATTTATTTTTATATTTCTGACGTTTTGAACACAATTTGTATTCATCATTAAAGAATAAATTAACTAAAAACTACAAGAATAATTAATAAATACATAAAATAGTTAGCAAAACGCAGAAACCTTACGTTCATGTGCCGAAGCTAAATAGACAGAAACTGAGTCTAATGAGTGAAGTGAAATCAGTGATGTATCTTCAGACAATACAATCATTTTAAGTTTTATAGAAGAGGCATATCAACATGGATTTATAACATAAACCGAAACAAATGAAGATTTTCACCACAGTGAATTATATGACTCAACAACTATCGAAAAAGCTTGGGAACTCGAAGGTCGGCCATTAAACAAAAAACCTATGAAATTTACATCATTCAATTCGAGAAGGGAAGAACTTGGACTATTACTACCTAAAGTTAATTCATGCATACACTACAAAATAGAAAGGAACAATATAAACAAAAAAAAAAAAAAAAAAAAAAAAAAAAAAAAAAAAAAAAATATACTATTTCTTCGGTGTATGTCGCCAATTTCTTACTATTTTTAAATTACCAACAACACAAGTCTTAAGTTTCTCGACATTAACTATGCAGCTAGAAGTATCTGAGTTGGTTGGTAGTGAAGATAATTTTGCGGTATTTAGAGGGAATTGTTAGCGCAAAATTAGAGTTCTGTAAATTAACACTTCAAATAACACTGGTTATTGCGATGCTGATTGGGGCAGCGATGAAGACGAAATTCATCACCGGTTATGTTTTCATGCATCAAAATGGAGCGATATGTTGGCATTCTAAAAAACAATCAACAGTCGCTTTATCTATAATGGAAGGTTTTATCTACTCAAACTTATTTTATCACCATTGAACCCCAACGCCAAAAAAATCATTATATAGTATTTCACATATACGTGATTAATATTTTGAAATTTATATTTATTGAATATTAACGATTATTAACGATAAATAAATAAAACGGGTTTTAAGCACAAAATATCGAATGAAGAGTTGGATCAACTTTGTATAGCTTACCGATTTCGTAAAGAGCAGAAAAATATCTAAGTTAGTTCATCATTTCATTATGGACAAAAGGAAAACGTACAAAAAGTCTAAAACTACCGCATCTTTATTTTGCATGAGGGTTGGGTATCTGGGATTATGTCTTTTAATTTTGATAATTTTGATTACTTAGGGTTTATAAAAATTGATTTATTCGAAAAAGCTGTTTAAGAAATTTGAGCCATTTGAAACTGACATTTTGTTGCTTATAAATATCTGAAATTCGACGTTTAAAATTTTTAATATGCAGGTATCTAAAAAATAAGTGGATTAAAATTCCCATATTAAATTTTTTTAATACATATTTAAAAAAATAGTAGAAGGCAAGGCTGCTAAAAAAATTTGTGCAGTTTTTGGCGATGAAGACCGAAGTAAACTTTTTAACGAAAAGTGTGGCTAGCTACACAAATTAATAAAAAGTGTGCTACACAAGTTAACGAAAAATGTAAATATTAAAAAGTGTAGCAAGCAAAGAAGAACTTTAAATAACAAATAGCTAAAAAGTTCATCAAAAATATGAATTACGTGCATGTATTGGGTTTAAATATGACCAAAACAATTTTACTTTATGCTACACTATGGTCAAAATTAAAAAAAAATGTTATCAAGTAACGAGGTACTCGTATGTCCTCTAAAAGTGGACGAACTATTAAAATAAAAAGGAATTATTCCCACACTTGGTAACATCTCTGAGGTTCTTCGTATTGGCCATAGTGTAGCAAGTATTTATGTGGAGTAACCCCAAATCGTATTATTTCAGTGTGGATAACTGTTTTGAATAGCTGAATTCGTTCACTATTCGATGACTTATACATTCACAATTGATAACATTTTTAAAAAATGTGTAAATCAGAACAGAAGTTGAATTGCTTTAGTAACAAATGTTAGCTTGACAAGCTTGTTAGTTAACACAATCTAATGAGTCAAGATCCATTTCCAAAAGAAAAGGAAGAGTAACCTATTCCGTTTTCGAAACTCAATTATCTTTAGGTCGACACAATCAAATGGGTGAACGGTCATTTCCAAGAGAAGGAACCTGTCCCCCGTTTTCGTTTAGCAAATTAAATCGGTTTTATTGGTTTTAATAGGTTTAGTTTAGATAAATTTTGAATATCGTGAAGTGGTCGGAAAATTTCACTATGTGAAAATTTCTAAAAGGAGGGGACAGGTATCCTTTTTCGCTCTTGTACATCAAATCGATTTTGTATTTTTGAGTAATTAGTAGTATGATAAATTAGTACGATAAATTCTGGATATGGTAAAGTTTATCGGAATATTCCACTATGTCGAAATTTTAGCGTTAGGTTGACACAAGCAAATGAGCTAAGTTCCATTTCCAATGGGCATTCTTTTTCGAGAATTTATGTAAATTAAAACTACTCAAATCAATAAAATTTATTTGATGTACTAGAACAAGAAGGGATACCTTTCCCTTCCTTTAGCATCAAAAGACTCATTTGATTGTGTCAGCTTAGGCTAACATTTCAATATAGGAATTTTCCGACAAACTGTAGCATATCTGGAATTTTACAAAACTAAAGCTACTCAAACCATTATAATAGATTTGATTTATGAGAACGAAAAAGGATACCTGTTCGCTCCTTCTGGAATTGGTTCATGAATCATTTGAATGTGTTAACAAAGGCCAAAGAACTACAAGCCTGATTGTGGCCATTTCAATATGGATACCAACCAAAAACTAATGTTTTCATCAATTAAAGACAATTTTAGCACCTAGTTTAAATTGCAGTTCGTAAATTTACCGATTAAATAAAAAAACAATTAAATGAAAAGTAAATTTATTACAAATTTGCTGATTTGTTGAATTTTCGAGCTGCCAGATGTAATCAATTTTCAATACATCGTCTTTTTAACATCATTTTTTTTTCAAGAGCATTGAATTGGAACAGCAAGTTTGGAATCGACATTAAAATTAAATTTTAATTTTATTGAAGTTGTACTAATTATGAGATTAAATTTTTGGTTGTAGGTTTGATCAATTTCAATTACATTTCATTAGACGGAATAGGGATGCACTTTAAACAGTATGGTATGTATGAAAAAGTTCACAATGGCTTCAATTTGAAAGCCAACAAAGCATAGTTACATCTGGTACATTCGCTCGGTGTAAAGTAATGAGTAGGAATTTTAATCTTAACTGGGGAAATTGTGTTGTGCTAGGTATTAACAAATTATATGTGATAATATTTTTTCTGAAATGTCAAAAATTAGAATGATAGATTTCGTAAAAGTGATTCAGCATTCAGCAATTGAGGATTATTTTATGTAAATATACACCTGGCAGGTGGTACTATATAAATTATTATTTTATACCTTTTCTCGTTATTTTTATGAAGTGATTTTAAAATGAGATGCACTTGAATATAGTTACAATGTCAAATCATTTACATTTTGCCTTATATATTTATTTGTCTAAAATCGCCTGTTTCAATACAAAATAATCATGTGGGGACCCACATTAAAAGTTTTACTTTTTGTATAAACAGGCCCATAAAAATTTATCAGGCCCTGTCTAAACTCAGATTCATCATTTGCACATAGTAATGTTTTACGACAAACTTTACGATATTGAGAATTTATTAAACATGAACTATTCAAACAAAGCAAATTGATTTGATATACAAGAACGAAAGAGAATACCTCTCCCTCCGTTAATATTTATACATATAGTAGAATTTTTCTACAAACCCTGCGATATTCAAAATTTATCAAAACACATTTTAATCAAACCAATGAAACCGTCTTGATTTACCAGAACTAAAAAGGATATCCCAACTCTCTGTTTGGAAATTGGCAATTAACTCATTTGATTGTGTCAACCTAAGGCTATTATTCCGACAAACTTTACAATTTCTAGAATATATTTGAACAAGAATTAGGCAAATCAATAAATCGACTTGCTTAGCAGAGATTGATACCTCTACTCTCAACTTGGAAATTGCACTTTATTTCCGGAATTAGTTAGTTAGTTTAAATAAAACTACTCATATCGGTGGAATTGACTTAATTCAGAACAAAATTCAGAATTATCACATTTTTATGGAAGTGTCTAAGTGTCCAGACAAACAAATGAGCTTGTCTTATTCAAATTTTCTTTACCCGGCATTTAGAAATATTAAACTGTACCACTCAAAATTCATCAAGAATTTTTTTAACAGTGTATTTACTAACACTTAGTTATTTTTGTTATTTTGGATATACTTCACTGCCATGCACCCAATATATATTTCTGATGAACTGTTTTAGCGTTTTTTCGATTACTTGCGCAGCTACACTTCGTTAATTTGTGTAGCTACAGTTTTCGTTAAAAAGTTAACTTCGGTGCGAAAATGCCATATCAGAAAGAACAGCCGAGTGGATAATTCGCTTGATTCTTCAAACAGATTTAAATAAATTGAAGAGAGACATAATTTCAAAACGATGCTGAATATTTGGATACAACTTAGCCGGACCGGGAAAAATGGCTTATGTACCACAATAATGAGTGAAATAATCTTTGCCAAATCGTAGTGAGACTATACCAAATGATGGCATAAAGGATGGTCATACTTTGTTTTTCGGCGGGATTGGAAACTTCTACTCTTAGAAAGAAACGTTTTGGGGCATTCACAAAATGACTTTAAATGAGACCTTTGAACATACTTGCCTGCTTACGTATTTCATTCAAATTTACAGAAATTGTGCAATGTCAAGTCGTTTTATTAAAAAAATGACAACAAGTCATAATATGTTTAATCAGAAATTAAATAACTAATTTATTCAGAAAACATATTTATATATAATATTTAATAGATATGCAAATATCTACCTGTTTTTTTTACTTTAAAATGAAAGTATTTTACTTCAATTTTCCTAAAACATACAAGTTTATATAAAGGAAAACATGGCAGTGACGTCGCCTAATTTTCTTCTATCTTATAGTTTCATTTTATAATAATATTAAAAAGGGTTGCAAAATGAGTTTGATGAGTTAATTAATAACAATAGTATACGAATATAATATGTGCTTTGAAACTAGCACAAAACTAACGAAATTTAGTTTTTATTAGTTGGTGTGTAGACATAAGTAGAAAGGGGATCGAAATATTGTTGGCAACAAATTTTATTGATCAAATTTATATATATATATATATATATATATATATATATATATATATATATATATATATATATATATATATATATATATATATATATATATATATATATATATAAAATCAACAAATTTGTTATATATATATATATATATATATATATATATATATATATATATATATATATATATATATATATATATATATACAAAATTCGTACATATGTATATAGAAAATACAATTGAATTATTATTTTACAGTAGCAAAAAGGTAGAAAATTTTTCTATAATAAATTAGTTTATATTAAAATAAATAAAGACAAATGACTAATCTCGTTCCTATTTTGTTGGTCACATAATAATTTAAAAGTTAGTTCTTGTTAGTTTGGGGGAGAACCAAATTTAATACACAGATCTATCTATCTAGCTAGCTAGCTACATATATTATACAAATTTAAAACTTTTAATAAAATTAAAATATTAAAAACTTGGATTTTTAAGAAAAATTTCTAATTCATTAAAATAAGTTTTATTTTTTGTAATTAAAATTCTAAACCCTAAATTATGTATATTATATACATACATATACATATACATATATAAAGCGATACGATATAACATGGTTGTACATACTTAAATAAAATATTACAAAGCTCAGACCTAAAAATCCTCTATGCATATTTATGGTACTCATATATGTATGTAATAGACAAGAACATGTACTTAAAACCGCATTATAAAAAATGCATTTTTAATAAAATCCGTCATTCAAATTTTCTAATTATAATTCTGTCTATGTATGTATATACATTATGTCTTATATAAATACCATACATATGCACGTTTTTATTCGTTTCCAACCCTTATACATAATAATTTATTACGATACATTTTTAATATCACAAAAAATATGTTCATCGTAATCGTAAATATTATATGTAAAAATATACGTATAGTTTTCAGATAGTTACATTGTGTGATTTATATAATAATTTATTTAAAATTAAATAAAGGTAAAGAGCTTTTTTTATATTTAGGTATGTGCAGCATTAGTTTTATTTTTAAAATTAAAATATTTTAAATAATAAATTTAGATTTTTGCCTATAATATATTGAAAT
Source organism: Nephrotoma appendiculata (assembly GCA_947310385.1). Classification (NCBI taxonomy): domain Eukaryota; kingdom Metazoa; phylum Arthropoda; class Insecta; order Diptera; family Tipulidae; genus Nephrotoma; species Nephrotoma appendiculata. The sequence continues at coordinate 147,780,626 of OX371224.1, forward strand.
TGATTGGTTTTAAATATTCATAAAATTTAGAAATAAATTCAGTGGTGTTATATATTGTACGTAATATACCATATATATTATATAGATCTAGGTATTTCTTATTCATGTATATTATATTGTAAAATGAACAATTATTATTGATATAATAATTATCTCTATCATATATAGAAAAAATAATTATATTATTAACACATGAATTGTTAAATATTATTATTTAGTATAAATTTGCAAGAATTATTCATATTTTTATTTTTGGGCTTATGCTGAACTACACTCTAACAAAAAACAATAAACAAATCGTTAAATCGATTTAAGAATAATTTATACCTTTCTAATAATATATTATAATGGAAAATATAACATACTCGTACTTATGAATTTTCTATATTTCCAATATAACTTTTCCTAGATACAAGAAAAAAAAACGTATAGAATTTTAATCAATTCCACATCTATGACTACGGTTCATTTATTAATTATAATTAAATTTAATTATAAAATTTTAAATAAAATACACACACACAGTAGATTATCTCTCTCCTTCTAATTCTTTTTCTTAACAAAGACATTATTACCATCATTATTGATACGAGAGATATGATCGATTTGGTTGAATAATTTTTTCCTTTTATTAATATCTGTACATGTATATTAGAGAGTTCCTTAACATATTGATAAACCAATTAGAAATTTATTAATGTTAATGAGCACAAGAGTTTATTGAATTTATTCTAGGGATGTACAATGTACATGTAAATTATAAGTCCTTTTTGAAAATAAATTTCTAATACTTTATAATTTAATAAATATTAAATTTTTTTTCTTCGTAACTCATCCTTTCAGTATTAATCCATATTTTACTGTAGAGAGAGAAAGCTAATACTGAAAAAGCTAATGCTCAGTTATAAAAATTTCCATCCTAATCTTTTAGTAGTCTTTCAATTTTTAGTACAACCCTGCAAAAAATCCAGTAATGCTCATGGAAATACTTGCCAATTGAAGTAACGATAAATTCTTAATATTTCAATATTTTAATAAAACGAAAATTGTATAAATTAATTTGGTGGCATGTTGCAGAATGTGCATACTAATTACGGTTACCATGAAAATTGTGTTAAATTTCCATATTTGACGGTAATGTACATGTGGTGCCCTCATCATTTACAAAATAAAAAATTTAATTTTGTTATGGTGGCACTACAAATAGTTAAGGATTATATCAACGTTGAAGTTCATTTTATTATTTATGTTATGATTTTTTGCCATCAAAGTTTAATTTCGTTTATATTTCCTTAAATACTTATGTTTTTCTTATGATTTTTCAATGAAATATACATAATTTATCGAAATACAGTTTTAGACTATTTTTAGCCCAAATTTAAAAAAAATTATTTCATAATTTCATTTTTTCTAAAACTATTTATCTGAAATTTTTTATAATGTTTTTCAGTTTTTTTTTTGTTACGTTTTTGTTTGCACAGCGCTAGTCACGTGAACCAATTAGATCTTTGTTTACGTTTTTTATGGAAATAAAATAAAAGCAAAAAACGTAAACATAGGCAAGAAGTACTGTACAATTATATAGTATGCGAGGCAAAACGCATACTATCTATGTATGTGTGAAAAAGTGATGACGGCCATATTTATACGTACTGGTTCATCCATTGAATTAACACGTCAGATTTTGTTGAAAACTAGAGAAAAAACGTGAATTACGATCGCAATTTTTTTTATTTTATTAAATTCACATGGTAATTAATTATTCGTTTTTAATATTTAATTTAATTTATCAAATATATGATAGCAAAGGCTAAAAATGGTGACCCCGGTGATTACATTTAATTAGAAGCACAACTTGGAAATACGAAAGGGGATTCGAAAAGTAAATTGGTACAGGGCAAACTACACGCGAACGGAATTTCAACATTATTTGCGAAATTACCGTTACCACAACTGAATAGCAACGATGTAGAAAGTTGCATCTGACATCGTGGCCGACAAACAATAATAAAATATGGTTTTAGCAGCTGTCGCTCACCTATCAACGCTAATACAACGCTACTCCAGATTTACGAAAATACGAATATATCAAGGGGGAACTAATTGGGTATAGTGCTGAAAGAAGCGACGACTCAGCCGATTTTTATCCGAAATGCGATTGGGTGTCATGAAACCTAGCCAGATTTTATCACGAATAGCGCGGAAGTAAATCAATTACTCAGCCCTTAAGGGATTATGTGCTCAACGTTTACCCGATTATGCACGAGTGGCCGTAGCTACGTCATCCGAAACATTAGAACAATTTACTAAGATAGCCGATGGTATTGTCGAGGTTATGCAAATGCATACTATCAATTCAATCGAGCCTGACAACGAAACGATTCGCTATAACCGACGAGTTATCAGGAATTACGACATGAAATAGCTCAATTATCGAGGAAATTTGAGAAATTATGGCTCAGAACGGAACGACCTCACAGTATATCTAGCTCTCCATCAGAAACAGACTACGATGAGAAGAAATAATCTGAACCGAGTCGACTGTTGACGCGAGATTATCCGAAACTTAAAATTCTCGTGTCAATTTATACCGTCTGTTCATTAGAAAAAAACGTCAAGTGAAAAAAGAAACCAATCGAGTATAAACTCTTTACAGCAGATGGAACGATGATAAATGTTTATGGCAAAAAACGAATTAAAGTAAATCTAAGTTTATGACCACATTTCGAATGAGCATTTTTTATTGCTAACGTCAAAACACCGACCATTGAATGACCAGATTTTTCCACATCGTTTTCAAATAGCGGAAATTAAAACCTTCAATCCACAATCACGTTGTGCCGCACTTACCTCCAAGATTAGATTCAGAAAAATTAGTTGCTGCACGAGACGAATTCGAATATTTAATGAAAATGGGTATTTGTCGACCAGTAACTGGAAATCCGATAGAACAAATTTAAATGCTCAAACGGTGCCTGATGATAGGTATTCATTACCTTATATTCACGATTGCACGAGTATTCTTCATCAGGTTCCAATTTATTAGAAAGACATTCCAAAAACAGCCACCACTACTCTATTTGGTTTGTACGAGTTTATGTTTATGACATTTGGTCTGCGCAATGCACCCCAAACGTTTCAACAATTAATATATACATGAAGCATCCGAAAACACGGCTGAGCTCGAGAGACAGCTACTAAGTGTGAAATAGCCGGAGAAGAGCTACAATATTTGTGACGAAACATTTCGAAAAACGGTATTTCATCTCTTCCCAGCAAGGTGGACGCCATTAAACATTTTCCAAACCTGTTTTGGCAAAGGAGCTTAACACCTTCTTGGCGATGATAATTTACCATCGGAAATTTATACAGAACTAACGACAAAGCAATATTGACCTGGGCCGATGAAGCAAACTATGCCTTCTAAAGATGTAAAAATCAACTTGCATCAGCCACATTGCTTGCTTTTCCGAGAAAGAACTCAGAACACGGTTTACATGTAAATGCATCGAACTTTGCTGTAGGTGCAACATTGCATCAAAACGTCAATGGAAATTTTGAAGTTGACCCATACCCAACAAAAATACAGGTAGCCCTCCAAGAACACGGTATTCAAAGAACACGGTTACGAAGAACACGGTAACTTCTTCACTCGAATTACACGGTTTCAAACAACACGATTTTCGTTATTCTCTTTTATTTTGTTTTTGTATACCATAACCAAAAAAAAAATAAAGCATACCTATTTTTTTTTTTTTATTTAAGTATCAAACATTTTCGATTCATGTTGGAAGGAAGAGTAAGCCGAATTTATAGGGGATCATAAACCACTTCTATTCGCATATCAACAGGAGTTAGACAGTTAGGGAAAGCTAGGCTAAGGCAAATCCTTCCTTTGGACTTTGTGATGTTCATGAGACATTTGTTCATGAGAGAGCTGTGTTCAAAGTGGGTGCCGCACTTGCTCACATTGGAGCAAATACAGCAACGTGTCGATAACTCATATGCAAAAGAAAAAAGTGCTGTTTCACCAAGGCTGTGCACGGAGCCCACAAGTTCTTGGCTATGATGGTAAAATTAAAGAATTGGACTTCGAATTGCGTTCTCATTCACCGTATTCTCCAGACTTGCGACGGATATTCATATTATGAAACTAAAAAAATCCGATCCGCGCGGATATTATACTATTATGAAATAAAAATCCGAGTTAGCGGATTTTACGACAAAATTCAATTGTCAAATCCGACAGCTCGTTAGGTGACGGATATTGTAGTATATTCACGGAAAATAGATCATAATTCATACTTTTTATATGTTATTGAATCATTTAAAAATTTAATAATTTTTTAAATGTAAGTACATATCTCTATTAAGTTATTTTAATCAAATTTAAATGTGACAAGTATATACTGAACATTTCGAGCTTGACTGTAAAAATACATGTTTCATAATACGAATATCCGCCGCGGATCGGATTTTACGACAACGTATTTTCCGACGGTGTCGTATTTTCCGACCAATTTCATAATAGGCCCCCTGGCTCCCAGCGACTATTACCTATTCGCAGCCCTCAGAAAATTGATCCAGAGAAAAAAATTTGCGTCGAATGCTGATCGATGTACAAAAAAGGCTTCAAAATGTTAGAGAAGCGTTGGAATGATTGTATCACTCTTGAACTGTGTTGATGAATAATGTCAAATTTTGCAAACAAAAAATGTTTTTTAGTAGCCTCGGGACCTATTGAGTGATGGATACTATCGTATGGTTAGCCGTACGATGAATCGCAGATTTAGAACCTTATAATAGTCTGAATATTATTTTAATTTACAGCTAAACAAAAAATCAATCAGATTTTTTTCGTTCAATTTTATACATCGTGTGGAACCGCGAGTCTCGTGTTACCATCGGTCGATATTGCATTTCGAACAGAAGAAAAATATAGTGAATTGTGGATGAAATCTCCGTGTTTTACACGTGACAACTTTTTTCTCAAACGGGTTTTTTGTAAATTTACTCGAATATGCTCAAAATAAATGTTTGTTGAAAAAGTGTACTAACCATGTTAATTGAACAATTCAAATATGCGATTTTAGAGTTTCCGAATAGGCAATACCGGGTATACAATTTTGAAAACTCTAAGTCCAAGTGAAAAATATATAAATGGCTAAATGATTAAACATTAAACTAACAATTGAAAATAAATTAATTCTAGTTCTTTTCATTGATGTCTGTAAGGGTCTTCGACCTTGTGAGCGTCGCTTATCAGAGTGACCGTGTATGTAATGCTTATGAAATTGAACGTGTTATCAAAGGGTAGGTTTAATGTTATATTGACAGAAGTCTTAATATGGAGTTCGACTGCCACAAGAGGCCGATGACTTTTATATATATTTTTTTTAAGTGTGTGTTTGATCATCTGCTTATATTTTGTTGTATAGTAAAAAGTGGCATCTAACGGAAATATGTAATTTTTCTATCAATTTCATTTTGACTTGTTTTTCCATTATCAATCAAAAATTATTGTTGAGAAAAAATTAATAGACATAATGCAATGAATTAGCATCTTATGGAATAAATTCTCGAAACACTAGAGAACTGTGCAATGAAAAGATGTGGATGGTAAAATATAAATTTAAAGTTTATAATAATAAGAAATGTCCAAAGCAAAACGTGTCGAAATAAATCGACTGATCTTGCGTGCTAGCAAAATATATTTTTGACATAACACAACGTCTGAGTAACGCCGAGTATATCTCCAGGGTTAATATTTTGCTGTGAATGTCATTTTCATATAAATCTGAAATTAGTTGACTGAAAACGTCGCTTACTACATTTGTCATTTTGGATATAGCATTGCCGGATTTTTTATCCATGGATTAAACGCAATGATTTGGCAGTCAAATTATAATAATTGTGTTTTATAACAGAAAAAAATTAAAATAATACTAAACTAATTTGGGAATCTAACCACAATTCGATTTTTTAGAGAATGTTATATACCGAAAGGAATATTTTGGTGTTACGACGTAAAACTATAGTTCAGTTGGCAATAAAATATGCAAAATTTTATTTCAATTTGTTTATTCTATAAAAACTTTTACAAACCCCCTTTTGGCAGTAGGTCGGTCGCAATCGTAACCCATCTAATTATAATTTTTATTTTTATTACCTGTACACGAAAAATCTAGAGTACTAAACATTGCATGTCACAAATCCGTTAATTTTGTGTACTCTGTGCTTTCATTTTAAGTTGGACATATTTTTATTTTTTATTTTTAAGGAGCTTTTTTAATATTTATCGTCGATTTTTTTTGCGTAATTTTTTTAATTTCCAAAAGCAGAGCTGGTTTCTTTAAAAATAAAATAAAAAAATGCTAGCGGGTTGAAATAATGTGTAAAATAGCGTGTGGGGTGCATGGGAGGTTAATGTAAATCAAATTAGGGTAAATTTTTACATGTTTTGTATTATAAAATAATATATTTTAAGTAGATTATTTTCCATTTTTTTTAAAGTTAAAGGAAAATTATTCTAATTGCATGTTCGATTATGAAGAAAGAAATTAAACGAAAACGATTTGCTTTGTTTTAATTTTTTTTTTTTGTAATTTTTTGTATTTTCGTTGAGGGTTAAAAGTTTATTTTATTTATTTGGTTTTGTGTGCTGTTTAATTATCTAAATTGGTTTTATTTTCTTCTATTTTAGGTTCTATTTGTTGTTGTGTATATGAATAATATACTCTGTGTGTGTAGGTAATATGTACGTTGTGTAATATGTATAATGAATGGTTGGGAAAAATCCATTTCTTGTTTTCCTTTTTTTATATACTTTACTTTATCAGTAATTATTTGATTTAATTAAAGTTTTAGCAATAATTTTTTAGCGCAGGTATATTGGATGTTAGATATACGTAGCAAAAGCAATATATATTAGGTACGGTGTTCTTCTACATCCCCTATCTTAATTTTGCATAATGGAGACGTCTGGTTAATATACATATAAAATTATATTTTATTTTGCCATGTTGTCTAGTAGCAGCATAAAGATGTACATAAAATAATTGTTATAGATTAAGATATAAAAAATAAAACATTAACTCTAACCAGGGGCCAACAATTAATTTCAATTCAAATAAAATACGATTAATAACAAATAATAACGATAGTAATAATGGAGACGCCTAGTTTTATTTACAATTGGTCAAAAATTTTCAGTTTAAAATGTGTATAGTTATAACTTTTATCTCTTTCTCGTATGTATTTTTATATCGACTTGTATCAAATAGAAAAATTCTTATATAACCGGAAAAAAATATAAATAAAAATGTTGAATACATAAATTTATCAATTGTATACACATATTATAGTGTAACTGTACATGTAAAAATAAAAAAACCTACTCAAATATATGACTGGTACACAAACAGCAAAAAAAAAAATCACCCAAAACATTTTCCGACCACCCCAAACCATACACATCTCTGATATTTTTTGTATTTTATCTTTCACAATATTCAATCCAAATCAAATTCACCATTCCCCAAAACTTTCGGATATGTACGAGAATACATATATCTCATTTTTTTGCTTGCCACATTTCCCCATTTCCACTAGCTTTTCATTTTTATTTTATTTTATTTTTATCTTCTTCACGGACACACAACAAACAGCATGAAAAATACAAAAAGATATATATAAAAACCATCTAAATAACAACAGCAACAACAACAAAACTAAAAATGGGAAAAAGCTTTTGGATTTTTATTTTCATTTTTCACATCACATCCACAAACACATATCATCATCATCATCATCATCGTCGTCGTCGTCATCATCAGGCGAGGAAAATTTTCTATATTCTCGGTACTAGATACATACACATACATATATATGTATGTGGAAAACTATACACAAAAATAAATTCTCAAGACCGATGTGATCAGTTATGTACCCTCTACCCGAATTACAAAAAAAAAAAAAAAAAAAAAAAAAAACAAGACTAGACGAAACGAAATGCGACGAGACGGAAGAGAATCCTGAACATTTTATACATACAGAGAAAATATTATTTTATTGATGATGATAGTGTGATAGTGGGTGACTGGGAGTATGTAGTGTTCGATGGTGGGTTGGAAAAATAAAAATTGTAACATGTTTTTCCCAACACACAAAAAAAAGTAAAATAAAATAAAAAGTTTTTCTCGTATTTTCTATCTCTGTTATTTTTTATCGTACAAAACTAGCACAAAAATAGAATTGTACTTTTTATTTTGCTATAATATTTCTTTTTTCGTACTCTGGTCCTCTGATGATGGTTTGGGTGGCGGTTATGGTATGGGGGATGATACTCGTAAGGGTGTTGATGATGATATAGAGAGATAGTGAAGTAGTTGTTTGATTTTAGCTGAGAGTAGGAAGGGGGTTAAATTGAGACAAATATCCTCTTTTCACAACTATAATCTTTTTGTTTTCCACTTTAATACGAGGATATTATATAACATGTACAATGAACATATACTATACATATACAAGCAGGGTGTAAATTTGAAAATTTGCTTAGAAAAGCACACATAAATAGATATAAGAAAATGTCTAGGTTGTTCGTGGAATATTTCATAAATTAAAATCACATTAATACCAACACATAGTCCTGCAGCTACATATACATATTTTATTATAGTGACCGCAGCGGTACTTTACTGTAGGCAGTGCAAATAATTTTTTTCTTCGTCACATGTCCATAACATATTGATTTTATATATTTTATTCGGGAGAGAATGTTAGAAAATTTTTTAACAATTCGTGTGTGTGTGTGTGTGTGTGGTGCAAAACTAGATATTCACCACCTAGAACAAACGAGAGATAAAATATTCTACCAGAAAAACTTTATAATAAGTTTTTTATTATAATAAATGTATTTTACATATGTGGCATTTCCCTTATTTTCCATATCTTCTTATCTAGTGTGTATTATAATGTACATATATATTCGGGTAAGGAAAATCACCCTTTTTATCATATTTTCTTTAAAACTAGAAAAATAAAAATATAAAATCGCCTTAGACTGGACTTATTTTATATCCTTTTTCATATCATCCCTTTTGTATATAAATACGTATATTTATCTAAAAAAAACATAAAAAAGGAAAATCTTACCTAACCTTAGAAAATATAACCATTCAAATATCAACATCTTTTACTTATATATACAAACACATAAAGCACACATATATAAAAAATATATATACATATATATGTTCGGTCCGAATTTTTCCGTATTGATTTATTGCTTTTGAATTTCAGTTTTTAGTTTTTCCTCTTATTTGGTTTTTCTCGTTTTCCCATTTTTATTTATTTATTTTTTTGCTATGCTATGTGTATAAATACGATACGGTCGTTGTTGGTGGAAAATGTTTATTCTGTTTATTTTTTATTTTTCTTCATGTTGAATCAAATGTGGAAAATGGAAAATTATATACATAAGAGTTCCATATACAATTATATTTTTTTTTATTATTTTCCGAATAAATAATGTCCGAATAATAATAATAATACTACATACATGTATATACGGGGTAATATACGTGTATGTAGAAGAATAGGAAAATTATATAAATGTACGAAAATATATATAATATGAAAAGCTGTATTGGGAGGAAGGAAAGTGGCAAAAAAAATAAAATCAGAAAACTCAAGAAAATAAAAATTATAGGAAAAATTAGAACAAACTTTTTGAAAATTTCAAGTATTAGAGATATATAGAATAGATTTATTAATACCAAATACACATATTTGGGATAGCTGCTGGAAAAGAGAGTAAGAAAATGTACACAACACTAAATGCCGACACCGGAAAATCGAAAATTGGTGAAATTATTATATATGGTGTGTTATGTTTATAAGCACATATATAGCACATCATATACATATTATAAGAAGTACTTATATAATATATATTTAGGGATACTATTGGAAAAATATATATTTTTATTTATATATAATGGGGGCATTTTTTTGCCGAGAGATAGATAATAACCATTTTTGGAAAATTTGATTGAGATTTAAAAGGTGAATAAAATTTTATTGCGAATTCTATCAGTGAGAGCATTTTATCGGCATACTTAAATATTTGATTAGAATAAAGGTTTATTTTTCTAATTTAAATATTAATCGAATTATGATCCAACTAAATTTTTTTATGAATCAAGTAAACATTTTATTTAATCCTAATATAGCCGAATTACTTTTAGTGACATCAGTATCTAGGGAAAATTTTGCAATAATTTGAACATAAACCAAATTTTGGTGAATTCTACTTCTTTTCTTTGTACCATGGAAACAAATTATTTGTTTAAATGGAGATCATATCATTCTTCTTCAATTCTAAATTTTTTAATAAGAAATTTTTCAGTGTTAAGCTTAACATTCAATAAATTATGCATTTTGTAGAAGTTATTAAATTTTGTGTAATTTGAAATTTATATTTTTGTTAGAATATATTTTCAATTAGTTGCCAACAATAATATTAGGATATAGGATTAAAGCCTTCATCTTGGAAAAACGTACAGAGAAATTTTTTTCTGAAATTTCAAATCCCAAATAATCTAATAAAGCTCTACGTTTTGTTGAATCTAGGCAACTTTGAATTTATATATTTCAATAACAATTGAAAAGCTTTCTTGAATATTAAAAACATTAATATTATATGAAATTTAATTAACATTAATTAATCAAAGAATGAATCAATTTTTAAGCTACCTTTAAATTTCTTTAATATTTCTAGATTCTAAGTGGAAGTTTAGAGCTTTAACCAAATACATAAAATAACAACGTGGATACACCTGAGGTTCGAATTAAGTTTAAAACAAAATAATTATTTGATTATTTGATAATCAGTTTAAAACAACAATTGAACCTTATCAAAATAAATTAGAAAAAATTTCTCATTTTGAGTATCTTCAAATAAAAAATGAAAGCAGAAAGTTTACCCTATCCTGATTTGATAATTAGTATCAGTCTTTTAAATCTTTATTTTCTAAATATTATTTATTTCGAACTGCATTTTAAAATGCGCAACAGAACGTAAAGTTTTTTTACTTCATGTATTAGGTAATGTTTAAGTACACAATTATTATAAAACTAATAAGCTTTAAAATTATGACTATTTACTTCCAGCATATTAGAATAGTCTTTAATTTATATGTACTTCGGTTTGAAATTTAGATTTCAAGGTTAGGTTTGGTGTTGGAGAGCTTTTTATAATTATGGATTTAATAACAACTCTTACGGTACTGAGCTTTCATTAAGACAATATACAAAATATTGAACGAGAGGATGCTATTACTACAAACTATATGGTATATAATGGCGCATGCTTATAGTAAATATGCTTGCCACAAATTTTATGGCAGTATCTTCGTTTCAAGGATTGAATGAGAAATGAGAATGACGTTTATGTTTAGTATCGAAATATATGGTCAAAATTAATAACATATGAAACACTAATAACAATCAATACATAAATGTCTACTAAAAAAACATTTAGTTTCTTGAATTCAAATCTATATAATAGTTTAACTGCAAAATATAAAATCATTTATTGCTGTTTACTGTATAAAAAATAAAAACTTAAAAACTTGATCGCACAACATTAAAACAATTAGAAGTGATTAGAAGTAAAACCTTCTGGCAATAGGACAGTTGTATCGAACACAGGTGATTTGCTCATTTCAACCATTTACAGATACTAATGAGCAGTGATAAGAACCCGAAGGAAGATTACTATCTAAGGTATAAGTTCATGTTGTTTGACGATATTTGATGTTGAACGTTTCCCCAAAAAAGAGAAGGGATATTTAGTTCACCGATATTTCTTAAACTAGTCTAGTAAAAACCAGTATGTCTTAGATTAACGCCCAAACCTTCCTCAATGCACCACATCTCAATAATCTGTAGAACGCGCAGCACTAAGTCAATAGGATATTTAAATTCGCCAAGTGCTTACGGCAAATACTGTAAAAAGGATATTTAAATGTTTATCTTAAACTTAAACGCCCAGGCCTTCAGCGTAGTTGAAAAATTAAACGAATCGGCTAGTTTATTCTTTGATGTATTTTAAACCTAGCAAAATCTGAATCAACAAACGGGTTGAAAATCTACGGGATGTTGCGATTCAACAACTTATATTTGATTCTACTTTTTCGTTTCGAACCACCTAATATTTAGGAACCTTTTGTCAAAATGGATCGAAACTATTATAAAGTTCCGCTAAAATCAAAGATAACCCAATTGGTTTTACTGGGTCTTAATTTTTTTTCTCTGAATTTTACGAATCAAAATGTCAAATTTAAAGAGTTTTTCCGGTTTTAGAATTAATTACTAAAGTATATGGACACTCAACATTTGACTAGATTTTCAATTTTAAATTGGCATGAGATCAATGAGATCAAGTATCCCTTTAATGAACTGTCCAAAAGACAAAACATATTTTGTACCGACGATGGGGCTATTATCAAATGAAAAATAACAATTTTCAATACGACATAAAACCACAATTTTTTTTTTATATACTAAAGCTTTTTTGAAGATTTTATTATTTGATTTTTTTTACGTTATGATGACAAAAAAAAGTTTCTTCTTCATTTTTCTTTGTCATTATATCATTTGAACTTCTTGCGCTTTTTATTTTTCCAGTTTTTGTTTTATTTTAATGAAAAATAAAATAAAACTGAAAAAGATAACACAAAAAAGGACATTCAATTGTTTTATGAGCTTTTATTTTTCTTGACACAAAAAAAGTAAAACAAAAAATCACAGCAACAACAAAAATGGAAAAACTCGTTGGAATATGTGTGCTCTGTATGTGGATATAAAACGTACGTGTGAAGGAGATGCATAGCGATTGTCGAGATTATGTAATATAAAATTACTAGGGATTGTGAAAATACAATTAAAAAATTGTATGTATATAAGACAGTATCTTGATTGAGTGAGTGGTGAAATCCCTCGAACTTTAAACACAACCAAAAGTCTTTGACCTTATTAAATTTATGATGTTTGATTTAATTGTTTTTTGTGATTATTGTCCACCCCCCAGATGAAAGAATATTTTTTTTGGCCACCCTAAATATTTTTTTTTTGTTTTGTTCGAAAATAGTCGGTCGTTATTGTGTTACGCTTCGAGGATGAAAGTCAACCGCAAAATTTTAAACAACAACAAAAAATAGTTTATGTTTTTGAATACGCTAACCACCAAAAGAAGACGTCTCATTCCGAATTAAAATATCAACCCACCTCATAATTTTCATCTTCATCGCCTACATTTTATAATTTTTTTCCAATTTTTCATTTTTTTATTATTGTTGTTGTTGTGCTGAGGCTGTTTTTTGTTGTCCAACCAAACAGTAAGAAATAAAAAATTGTCATCTTGCCATTTTAGGGAGGGTTGGGGTTTATTATTGTACCAAAGAATCTTTTTCCATATAATTTTATTTATTTATTTATTTTATTCAGAAATTTATTTTTTATTTGGAAATAACCACCTATCCACCCCTATTTCAAGATAGTACAAAAAAATAAATAGCGGACAAGAATAAATTTTCTACTTTTGATAAAAAAAAATGAAAATATGTGTATTCCAGGGGTTGCACCAGATTCAAAACTATCCGGCATAATATGTACATACGTTGGAATAATTTTGTTTAGCGCTGTTTTCAGTGGCTATCCCTTTTACATTTTTGTATAAAAATATATACATATATGTATATATATATATACATTTTTTAAGAATTTAAAAGAAAAATTTATAATACATATATGTGAAGCCACCCACCCACCCCCATTTTCAACCCTATTAACTCTATATGTAGATATAAATACATACACATCCTATAAAATGAATTGACGAGGAAAGGAAAAACAAAATATAAAAAGAAAATATTTTTTTGGTACATTCTTAAAATCTCACACTAAGTTTTTATGCCCGTTGGTTATTGTATCCTTGTTTTTCGTTCAAAATATATGTTTTTACCATTTTCCTCTTTTTATATTCGATCTACATATTTTTTGTTTGTGTAATATGGAAGAAAATTTTACGTATGGACAACAATCATCAAAAAGTCAAATTATTAAGGACATTCTACTTGTGTTATATACATAAATGTATGTTGTTTAAAGGGTCTGGTTATTTTGTTCACATATATTTTTGTTACCAAGGGTATGTAATGTAATTAAAATGAGTTGCTTAACAATATAAAGGAATGATTCTTACTATTTGTCTAATCGATGGTACAAAGGTTGAAATCCCTGACACACATTGTTATACTATTTAATAAACGGAATCGTAAATCTAAAATAAGGAGTTCAATATTATTTTTATTTAATTTGGACCTCTATAAAATAGGCGAGTTTGTATACGAGTATTAAACAAATTTTTAAGAAGCGCGCTTTCACCTAGCTTTCTCTATAATCTTGTAAGATTATAAAATCATTATATCTGTGTTTTCATCATTATATACATACAAACTCGTCTTCATATACATCCTGATTTTTATATATGGTTTTTGAATTAAAATAATTTGGCGGTATTAAAATTATAAATAAAAAATAATAATAAAATGAAATCTTAACTTATATAGGATATTTAAATACGCATAAATAACTAAATAATAATATAGATAGTAATCTTACCAAAATTATCAGCACCATGCATCCCTGATGGTCCAGGGAGTAGTCCAGGTATTCCTTGTAATCCTAAGAAACCACCTGGAAATGTTGGTGTTCGCGGATGATCCATTGAACCATTCATGCCATCCATTGGACCATCGTCTAGATCGCCACGATCGGAGGCATCACTGCTATTTGAATCTTCACCAGTACTTTGGGCTTGTATTGACGCTAAATCTGGGTGTGACTAAGTCATAAACGTGTAGAATAAATGTCATAGAGATTATTTTCGTAAATAGATTAGGTGCGTTTAAATTACCTGTGCTGACGGTACTATCAGCGTTGGACCACCTTCTAATGCTTGCCCTAATAATGATTCTCTCAATTCTAAACTATGATCGCGTGATTCTCGCGATCTATCACGATTCCGGTGTAGTATGTCACGATCTATTTCACGATCGCGTGACCTATGCAACGGGTGCTGTGTTAATGGGGATAAATGCTCGCGTAAACGTTCCGGACTTAAACCATGCTGCACTCTATATAATTCAGCACTTTTAACACGTTTTTGTGGAGGTGGGTTTGGTGTATTTTGATTCGAACGGTCTTCAGAGGACGGTATGTCCCACGGTAATGACGTAGATGTCTGAAATATTTTGAGCTATTAGAAATTTTATTACTAGTTTTGGGGTTATAGATTTGATACTGAAGTATTGTCAAAAAATTATAAATTATAAAAATTGTTCAAAATAATAACAAAAAATGTGACATTACTTTTCTTACCGGTGATGCCTTAAGTTCTTGAACTCCAGGCGTAGACAGTGATGCACTTATTTGTGAATTTAGTTGTCGGCTTATATGGTTCCCTGGTATCAGTGTTGATGATGAATTTGATGTTGGTGTTATTGTTGACGTTGTCGATATAGGATTTCCATGGAGATTATTATTATTACTACTGCTATTATTATTATTACCTGTCGGTCCTGTAACATCAGCTAAACCTCTAACTTGTAATAATTGGGCGGTTTTTAAAAAATCACTTAATTGCTCGTGTCCTATGTGTACTTCACCATTATACATAAACCTGATAAATACATTAGTACTAAATTAATTTATCCACATTAAAATTACACAAAATAATTAACATACCTTAATAAACTTTCAACATCTTCGGCCCGGACATCCCGTAATATAACTATGGGATGCTCGCATGGATTTGCTTTTAATAATTTTCTAAAATAAGGACTACAAGCACTTAGTACTACTTTATGGGCCGTAAACGATTTTTGATCACAGGCCAATGTAACATCAACAAAATCCTCTTCGTCACGTAAATGACGAAACGACGACAATATCGACTGCTGGAAATCATTCCATTTGAGTGAATATTGCTGTTCCGATGGCGATGGCGATACTGCCGGCTCCATTTTAACACCACCCGTATTATTATTTTCAACTGTTGTATTATGCATTTGTGTTGTTTCAGTCATCTAGTCTCATCGAAAAAAATTTATATTTTTTTAATATACTTTTTTATTTCGTATTAGTTGTGTTTTTGAATTAATTAAATTTGTTTTATTTATTCTCTCTTTTTTTAGTAGTTGTAATTTTGTTTATCACATATTTTCTTATTTTCATTTTAAAATTTGTCGGGTGTTTAGTGTGTCGTCTTTGAAATAATATTAATTATAATTAACAATAATAAATTAAACAAAAAAAAAACAAAATAATAATTATAAAAAATAAATTTATATTATTTTATTATCGACGATGACATGTTGTGTTGCTTCGCGTGATACTGGTTAAGGACGGAATCTGAAATTGGCAAAAAATTAAAATTTGTAAGTAAAACAAAAATAATTTCTAAAATCGAAAAATTAAATTTTATAGTTTTATCTACTTTGCAATAATACCCGAAATTACGAATTAATCATTTACATTTGGAAATTATTAAATATTTAGAAACTACATATTTGGTGTCAAATTTACGTATGTGAAAGTCTACGTATTAAGGCGGAAGATAAAATTAATGATTTAATAACTTTGTCACCAATATATTTTTCTAATTAATTTCGTTGCGATCACTGTATAATACGATACAATATCATAAAAAAATACATGTGTACGTACAATAAATTTTAATTCTTTTGTATGACATTACACTACATAATTTTATGTTTCGCAACATACACAAAATAAAAATACCCATCACACACAAAAAAAAAAAACACAAAAAAATTATTCAACAATGGAAAGACTAATTAATTAATTTTTTTATTATTATTTATTTCTCTCTATGTGAAAATATTATCAATTGTTAAAGTAAAATAAAAACAAAACAAAAAAATATATTAAAACAATTAAAAATTAAATGAATGGTACAAAATGTACACAAAACAAAAATTGTAGCTTGATATAAGTGGATATGGTTTTAATTATACTTCTTGGTTTAACAAATAATTGTAAACTAAAATTGGGCTAAACATAATTTTGTTTGTCTCGGCGCATCATTAACATTCATTAGATGGATACGATTACGAAAATGCATAAGAATAAGGGATGAGTTAAATGTTCAATTAAATATCATGAACTAGGTTTAACATTCACATTATAATTTAAATGTTAAGAAAAATTACTATTTTCCTCACAATAAGTAATTTTATCTTAATCATACTCCAACTTAATTTATTCTTAAAAAATTTATTAATTAAATTAAAAAAATAACTGAATCACTATTACGCTTACTCTTTCAATCAAATTTTTTTAAATTTGAAATAAGTTAATTCGTAGGTGAAAAATGCCTGCAATTTTCTAAACGGTTTTGATCCACAATATGCCATTAAATTGAAGAAGTACTGTAACAGTAAAAACTTCCTAGATTAGGAGTGGGTCATGTGTTCAAATACCTACTAACAGGGAATCTAAGTACTAGATTTATCTCTAGCCGCCGGTAAAGAAAATTACATAAAACAGGTCAAGTGATAATACAAATGAACCATCGGATCCAATTTAGACAGTTCAATGTATCAGGAAACCGGTCAAGGTAAATATCCTTTAGGAAAATACCAGGATTACCAAAACCGGTAATTAGATATAATTGAAAAGTAAAGCAAATATATTCAGAATGCTTACTACGATCTAATACACATGTATTATTCGGTTACTTAAAAAAAGCTTAACCAGCCACCAAATGACGGCCTTATCTTTTATAAAAACATTTATTTTAAATAATAACCCGAGAAAGCTACACGACAAAAGAGACTAAAACTATAATAAATCATTTAAAAATTTCACATATCATTGGCATTCGGGATTGTTAATTGAAATCCCCGGATGTGACATTTATTGTATGTGTTTTAAAACGTGAAAGGGACACGGGTGACAGGCGCCTCCCGGCGCTTAAGTTAGCGGCCTGGAAAGAGGCAGAGGAGATATTTTATGAGATTCATTGCGTGGCTTTAGCATCTAATCGGGCATTAGCATATTTGACTTTCATAACACACGAACCACACGTGCCACTATGTACCTCCTCGCATCCTACAGAGGTTATCAACATTAATGAACCGGCAACTAATTTGGGTGTTTCATCATTACACGATTGTTCAATGTCGTTCGTCGTTAAATACATATACTTGAAATATTGAGCTGTGTATGACGCTCCTTGAGTTCCACCATTGCACTGCAAGAGTTCGTAATATATTTTTTGTATCTAAAATGTATTGTACATATTCATTTTTATTCAAATATTTTTCATCTTTACTTCTTCTTTATTTTTTTTTTTAAATTTTGTTATCAGTAATATAACGCTATTTTCTTATATTTTCGTAATTTATTTGGTTATTTTCAAATTTAATCCTAGCCGGGTCTAAAATTTTCCTGAATCCGGAACATTCTACATAAATATCACTTATTATTTTCTAGCTCTACACAAGCTTTTATTAGATCCTTCTCCATTGTCATTTGAGATGAATTAACAGTTGCAGATGTCGGCTCGGAGTGCATTTTTATCTTTTATTGTGCTAGTTCGAAGAGATTCTGTTCCTTCGGATTATTAAATTCCTTCTTATGAAATCGCTGTACAGCGTGCCACAACATTTAGTTAGTTTTAAAAATGTATATTAAATGAAAATGCAACAAATATTTTCAAATGATTAGTACTCTATTTTCGAGAGAACACCTTCCGATTAATAATGGAATATTATTTTATTCAAAAAATTAGACTGC
Organism: Nephrotoma appendiculata; assembly: GCA_947310385.1. Lineage (NCBI taxonomy): Eukaryota > Metazoa > Arthropoda > Insecta > Diptera > Tipulidae > Nephrotoma > Nephrotoma appendiculata. Next base: position 147,799,511 of record OX371224.1, read on the forward strand.
CTAGACTGAGCCTCCATTTCATCAATAACTACTTTAATTGTGTCTTTCAAAGCAACAATCGTCTCTGGATTAGCAAAACATTTGTACTTGACGGCTCCCCAAAAATAATAGTCTAACGGAATCATACCGCAGCTCTTAGGTGACAAGTTGACATCGCCATTTCGGCTGATAATGCGATTTTCCAAAAAAAAAATATCGGCCAAATCTTCTTCTTCAATCCTAGGAAATAAAATTTGGTAGCAAGACACGATAATGGTCGCCATTGGCTGTTAGTGCGGCTCCGTACTCATTTTTGAAAAATGGGCATATGATGCCTTTGGACCATATTCCCCATCAAAAAGTCACTTGTTTTGGGACTATTGATTTAACAATTGTCACATTTGTATTTTCTGTGCCCAAAATACATTAAGTTTGCTTGTACACATACCCCCGAGGTGAAAATGACCATCGACGGAAAAAAGAATTTTTTGTTATTAATGCATCATCTTTTTCCAACCGGGAATTGGCCGATTTATCGAAGTGAAAACGCAATGGATGATCAACTGCCTTCAATTGGCCTGACAGGTGTATAAAATTCTTCGCAAAGTCCTATCGCTCAATTCACTCAATTTTTGTGAACGATGGCGGGTTGAGGTGCTCGGATGTTGACGTACACTTTCAGCTACAGCAGCAATATTTTCCATCAAACGAGCTGGATGGCGATGCGGAACGTGTATATTTTCTATTAACATGCCAGTCGAACGAATTTTTACACAAATTTCCTCACCGAATTTTGATGCAATTTTCGGCAACCGTTGATCTAGCGTATATTGACTCATTTCATTCACAGGGAATATAATATTGGATTTATCACTTGACAGATAACCTTAAGAGCTATGATAAAAGATGCCGCACCTTTTATAAGCAAAATTATTCGGACAGAGAATTTATTTATATAGGCTGAAAGTTTATTAATTTACGAATTAGAATAGTACCGAATGAAGATGGAAAATATTAAGAAAAATATTTAGTTAATTACAATATTGATCCGTTTCATTGACTGAGAAAAACAGAAAAAATTGAAACCTCCACAATTATCAAATATTATAATAAATAAACGAAATGTCTACATTTAGTGGAGACTTGTAGGGACCGCGTAAAAGTATTACGTCAAAATGTATTTTTCAATTTACTGTGTCGCGCAGATAAATTTGCACCGTAAACTGTGGAAACATCACACTAATCTATAAGAGAATCCGCAAACTGATCAGCGAAATCGTGCGGCTAAATATTACGTCAAATTTCTATAGAAAATTTATAGTAAGTTGAGCACCGTACCGAGCTTTACCTAATTAGCTTTATTAAAATTTTCGAACTCGAAAGTTCTATTGGTTTATGGTTGTTCTGGAAACGTTAGATGTGTTAGTATAAATTGAGCGGTGTATCAGAACATTGTTTGGCTTTGAGAACATTGTTAAAAATTAGTATTAATTGGTGTAACTGCAAACTTTTTGGTGCGGAACCCTAACGAGATTAAGAACGAGTTGATTTTCAAAAAGTTCTGTACTGTACATTTGAGTCTGGTGGTGCTATGCATAAATATCTGTGTCTTATAATCAATAACAGCTTTCATAGGAGCTTTAATGTTTTGTAAAAATATTTTGAAAAAGAGAAAACCTACTACCTCTTAGTACAGGTTCTCAATTAATTTTAGTATTGGTCCACATCAGTTTTCTAAAATTCCAGCGGAAATGACGTTTTTTTTAACAAAAAAACGAGGTTTGTACAAAAATTCGGCCAAAATTCGGCGGAGCCCGGGATGAAACATACTAAAGCTTTTTCAGAAATTTGGATGTCCCAGTGCTATTTGGCTGAAATCGGTTTACTGGAAGTGGCAGTTTCCAAAATAGGTTTAGATCATAATTCTAAAATGTTTGCAGGATTGTGATTGGTTTAGCTAAAAACCCGTTTTCACCAAAATTCGGCTTCTCTACAGCCCAGCAGGATTGACTGAGCGGGGTAAAATTGTATACTGAAGTTTTCTATGCATTTTAAGGTACATTTTAAAGGCTTTTATGGCAGTTTCTACGTTATCTTGAAAAGTAGTTTAACCTCCTAATGAGACCACTCTCTAATCGGACCAATTCCAAATCGGACCACTCTTAGTGTTGTAAAAATGTTTTTTCTCAAAAATATCCCTCTGTAATCGAACCACCTCCAAATTGGACCTATGGACCACATTTTTCCTTTAATTTTGAGTTTCTTTACCTCTGAATGCGACCGTAATTTTTTTACAAATGTATCTGCGTTACATAATATATAATTACATATAGGTAATACAGGCATATGTATTTTGAAAATAACATACATTGATACATTTATTATTTAATTATTTTATTCAATATGCACGTGCAATATATGCATGCACAATATGCACGTGCACTTTATGTATGTGCATATGTATATGTATGATTAATAGAAAATATATAACGGTTTTATTGTTTTATGTAAAAATGTTGCGCACGTACCTAATATTGCGATAGTCTATTTTTCAGTTGTGATAAAAATTTGATTGAAACAGGTGGTAAATTTACAACGTAATTATAGTAAGTGATTTGTGAGGTAAGTAATAAAATTGGAACCGTTTCTTGACATGTACATATTAATTTGTAATCAATTTTAATAGCAAAATGAGTAAGCAAAAGAAGCAGTACAAGGAATTAAATTTGTCGGAAAAATTAAATCTTATTGTAACTGCAGAGAGGGAACATTTGTCGCAACGCCAATTAAGTGACAAATTTAATATTAGTAAAACCCAAGTACAAAGGATATTGGTAAACAAATTGAATATAAAAGAAACAATTGAAAGTTTCGGGTCGTTAAAAAGAAAGCGTGTTGCATCCTGTACAAAATTCGGAGTTTTAGACGAAAAACTATATCAATGGTTAATGATGGCACGTCATAAGAATTTACCGATTTCTGGAACGCTTTTACAGTCCAAAGCCCTAAAAATGGGTGAATTATTAGATTTACCAGATTTCACTGCATCAAATGGATGGCTACAAAAATTTAAGGATAGGCATAATCTCCATTTCGTTTCCTTAAGCGAAGAAGGTGCATCAGTAGATATGGATATTGTTGAAAATTACCGCGATACCTTAAAAGCATTGACTCAAAATTACGAATCAAAAAATATTTTTAATCTGGATGAAACTGGACTATTTTTCCGTGCAACGCCATCTGGAACATTAAAGTTAAAGAACGAGAAATGTGTTGGAGGTAAAATGTGCAAAGACCGGTTAGCTGTCGCTCTTTTATGCAACATGGTTGGAGAAAAGGAACCCCTTCTTATTATCGGGAAAGCCAAGAAACCACGCGCATTTAAAAATTTAAACATCGAGGATACTTTCGGCATTTTCTGGCGATTCAACAAAAAAGCATGGATGACGTCAATCATTTTTCAAGAGTGGATTAATTCTTTTAATAAGAAAATGGCGAAACAAAAACGTAAGGTTATTCTATTTTTGGATAATGCGCCTTGCCATCCAGATAAGGAGTACAGCAATGTCAAACTTCAATTTCCCCCCCCCCCCCCCCCCCCCCCCCAACACTACAGCTTCATTACAGCCTCTAGACCAGGGAATCATTAGAAGCTGTAAAATTCATTATCGTAACCTGTTAATGAATCGATTGGTCGTAGCTATTGATGAATCAAATGGAGTTGAAGATTTATCAAAAAAAATTAACGTCTTAGATGCTTGTTCGTGGTTAACCGAGGCTTGGACGAAGGTTACAATTGAAACAATTTCTAATTGTTTTAGGAAAGCGGGATTTCACGACGGAACGGAGGAGCCGGAATTAGAAGTTGTTGCTGAACCAAACGAATCAGAAATGGAGTTTCTCGGATTCGATGAAAATTTGCAAATTTTCGAAGAATTACCTGATAATTGGGAAGAAAGTTTGTTTTTGTCCGTCAGCGCGCCAGCACAAACTGTGTCTCCTTATGAGAGCTCATCATCCGATGGCGACGAACCAAATGTTGGGAACATAGCACCTACACAATTGCTATCTTTTATTGAAGTGCAAAAAAAACTTCAACAATTGAAAGATTATGCTAGCGCCAAAGGTTTGGACGAAATGTTCTTTCATTTGGAAAAATCCGAACAAAAGTTAATCGAAAAGGAAATTTCTATAAAAAGAACGCAAACAAAAATAACCTCCTATTTTACCCAACCTGCGGCAAATTAATACAAAATTTCGAAGTTACTCGTGATTTAACGTACTTATGATTTAAATGTTAATGTGATTGAATTGTGATAACTGTACTTACTACTCAATATGTATGTACATACAAATGTATGTACATAACATAACAATGAAATAAAAGAAGATGTTTTTTTGGTACCAATTCCATTATCGTTTTATTATCGTTCTAAATTTTTTTTCCCATTTTCTATAATCGGACCACCTCTAAATCGGACCATTTTCAAATGGTCCCAAAGGTGGTCCGATTAAAGAGGTTAAACTATATCATTTATGAAAAACGACTATCTATGAATAAAAAGATTCTAAATTAAATTTGCTACACTTTTGATTCCCACTAGTTTTCCAACATTTAAGCGGAACTGGCGATTTTAGACAAAAAACTGTTTTTCTACAAATAGTCAATACAGGTAACCCTCCAAGAACACGGTCTCAAACAACCGTTATTTTGTTTTTTGTATACCATAGCATAAAAAAATTAAAACGTAACCTTTTTCTTTTTTTTTGTAGTCTCGAACAACAGTTCTTGGAGGGTGGTTCCTGTCTTTCTAAAGCCCAGACGGATGGACTAATCGGCATGAAACTTCATACTTGGGCATCTCCATAATCCTCATTATTCATAATAAGATCGAAATTGGTCCACTGGAAGTGGAAGATTTCACAACAACTTTTTGCTTTTGGAAATATTTTGAAATGTATTTCGACTATGAACTAAAAGATTTTAAATTAATTTTGCAACAATATCGGTCCATACCAGTTTTCTAAAATTTTAGCGCAAATAACAATTTTTGGCAAAAAAAAAACTATTTTTCCACAAAAATTCGGCCGAAACCCATCGGGGCCATCTGGATGAAACATACGCTAAGCTTTTCCAGAAATTTGGATGTCCCAATGATATTTAGTTGATATTGGTGAGTTTCCACAGGGGCTTTATTGTTAAATATTGGATACAGATAATAGTTCAAAGTTTTCACGAAAATTCGGCTTATCTACCCAGGCGTATTGACTGAGTGAGATAAAACTTCATACTGAAGCTTTTCCTATAAATTTGAAGGTACCACGGATTTTTGGTCGAAATCGGTACACTGGAAGTGGCAGCTTCTATAGGAACCTTTATGTTTTGTGCAAAGATCTTGAAAAGTATATCATTTATGAAAAACGAGTAGGAACAAAAAAAAATCTAAATTAAATTTACTACGAAATTGGGGCACACTAGTTTTCCAAAATGTAATCGGCATGAAACTTCATCCTTAAAGTTTTTCCACAAATAAGGCGGTTTCAGAGAAAACGATTAAGAACAAAAACATTCTAAACTACATTTGCAACAAAATTTGTTTAGATCATTATTTTAAAATTGGAGCTGCAAAGAATCAAAGTTTTGATTAAAACCGGTTTTCACCAAAGTTCGACATCTCTACAGTCCAGACGGATTGTGATGAAACTTCATACTTATTTTTTTCCATACATTAAAATTTCCTATTTCACTAGGAGGAAATCTATGTACCGGAAATGCCAGCTCCTATGGAAAGCTTATTCGGTTTTATGATGATGTGCAAATATTTTGAAAAGTATAGCATTTACGAAAAACCAATTAAGTACAAAAATATTATAATTTGCTGCAAAATTGGCCCAAGTTTTACGAAAAAATGTTCAAGAATTGAAAGATTCGTATATACATTTAAAGATAAAATTGTTTTCAATAGTAGTCCTGACATTTAATGGAAATAAATAAATGTTGTTTAAACAAGATTGTTTTATCAAATTTCTTCTAAGGTTTACTATTCACTTTAAAAATTAAGTGGTGTGTTCGTAGTATATGTAAATTCGTGGTAAGTTGGGTGTTGATAACAACACATACACCCCGAAATTTTTATTATTATATAAACCTTCCGGTTTAAATTTTTCATTGAAAAGTTAAAACCTGAATATTATTGAACCATATTTTTAAAATATAATTCAATTAAAAGTTACTATGTTTACTCATTTTTAATTAATACGAAAATTTGGTACTTAAACATAAATACACTGGATAAATAATGGTCATTGAGTGCCGAATTTCATAAAAAGCCTGAGTTAAACTGTTAATGTTATCACTGACTGCGTTGCAAATGCCCATTACTTAATAACCGAAGTTTAAATTAAAACTCTGTTCAGGGCAATAAGGACTCCATAAAATTCTGACGGAGGTAAAATTATAGAAAAAAGAAAATTACTAATAAAGTAAAACTTGAAATTCTTCAAATACAAACGTGAGTTATATTTATTTAATAAAGCTTAAATAAAACCGAGGGAGGTAAAAATTATTTGATTTTTATTTTCGTGTCAAGTTGCATTCATTTGTCATGCAGTCGTTTACGGTAAACGCTAAAACCAAAAAACTTGACTATTTTAATATTTATGCTTTTAAATCATGAAACATAAATTCAAGCATTTCTTAGGTACGTTCTTATATACATATCTACATTTAGGAAATTAACATAATAAAAGTTGCAACCAATAACAACAGTGTAATTACATATATAATTTAAATCTGTTTAGGTGTAAGTTTACGTGTTACGTCATAAAATCTTACCCACAATTTTAGACTACATTACTAATTAATTTATTCGAAGCGAAAAGCTCAGTTTCCCTATTCATATTACGAGAAATGTAAATTTTATAAAAAAAAATTATTTTATTATGAAAATGTACGTTTATATTATATGTAATTACATTTCTAGCCCTAAATACATCGCATATTTCTACATAATTACGGATATACCACATACACATATAAAACATTATAAAATGTGCATTAGAAATACGATAATTTTTTTCTGTGCAATTCTAATACAAAATAGTAATACTTTGCCATTATATTTTCTATTGTAGCAGTTTTTTTCTGCACAACTATTTTCTATTATAATTATAATAATTTTTAGTAGTTACTGCGCCTGACATTTTACAAAATGCTGTTTTATATAAATAGCAAAAAAAAAAAAAAAAAAAATTATAACGAAACTTCCAACTTATAACAAAAAAATGAGGTTAAAAGAAAAAAGCTTTAGTAAATGAAAAACAATACAAAAAAATAATAAAATTACAGTAAATTTAGGGGATGATGATGATGATCATAAAAAAGCTTTGTACGAATAAAAGAGATAGAAAAATTGATTGGGTGTTTTTTTGGAGTATATTTTGTAGTTGATTTCATATACATCTACACTACTGTGTATAGTGTAAATCTATATATGTACATACATTTATACTGAGATAGTGTTTTGGTGTTTTCTATCCTATGTATATTTTCCGATATAGGAAAAGAAGTGTTGCCTAGCTGCCGGCGTTTGGCCAATATTTTAACTTTTTCGTTTTTTTTTCTCCTATTTTATTCTGTTCTCATGCCACTGATATGTTACATTATTGTCTATTTTATATTGTATGGATGTTATATGTTGGTTACTGCTGCTGAGTCTATATGGTGGCACAAAAACTATTATTATATATTTAAGAGACATTTATTTTCTATATTACATTGTGTTATGATTTTTATAGCGTACTAATTAGACTGTGTATAGGAAGTTAGATTTTAATTGGATGCTCTTCCCATAATGATGCATGCATATATATATATATATATATATATATATATATATATATATATATATATATATATATATATATATATATATATATATATATATATATATATATATATATATATATATATATATATATATAAATATATATATGTATACATATAAAACTGTTATTTGCCAAAAAAAAATTAAGATAAATTCATCTTTAATAATATTCACGATATAACAGTAAAACCCAGTAACAAAATTAAATTAATTGAAACTAAATAAGTTGGCGTCTTTTGTATATAATTTTATTTTTCGATTAAAACAATTAAGAATAATTGTATTTCTAATTCTCTTAAACAAAATAAAATATGTTTTCTACTTGTTCGGGGCACAAAAACAATGTCTATAATACACCACTCTAACCAAACCGTTAATTTGTTATGTAGTTTTTTTAAGTTTCAAGAAGCAATTACAATTGATGAATTATATTTCTGTAAATTTTTATTTTTTGTTAAGAGGACTTAAGTCATCTTTCATGATCAACCCGAAAATTCATCTGTCAAAATTTAATTATAAGTTTCTTATAAATATTCTTCATTATATACTTATTTTATATATTTCTTCTTTTCTTAGATTAAACAAAAATATTAACATTGAACCATAAAAAACAGAGAAAATCGGAAGCTCCATATTGAATTATGATAAATTAGTTTTTTCGGGGTTTGATTAATTTTTTGGATAATTTATTAAAATTATCTGTTGTTTAATAATAGGTGAAGAAGAAATGTTGCTTGCAACATAATTTGTGATGTTTTATAAAGCAGAATTAGTCTTCACTTGCCGTTATATTACTCTAAACTATAAACAAAATGGTTCGCACTTCGCGGAAAAACATATCTAAGAACCCGTTCGTAAAATAACTCAACCAAATTCATCATATACAATATATATAACATTCAGAGTATATATGAAAGACGTGGCCATTTTGCCTTAATTTGTTCATTAAAATTGCGAAACAATTTGCATATTTTTTGTTTGTTTATTCAGGCCATTAATATAAACGAATACAACTTTTTTATTTACAATATATGGATGTACATACGCAAATCGTTTTTCAGTTGAAACAAATAATAAAGGTAAAGCCAATAATTAAATTAGCGCCGCGATTATGACAGTCTATATTTATTAGCATATCAAGTAAATAGTTTTATTTAGTCAATTTATTGTGGTGCAAAATCAACCGCATTCTCCTACACTTGGGTATTTGGTAGTATTGTCAATCGTAACTGGGAAGCGTAAAAATTTTTATTGGTCTATTGTAAGGATAACCTTTTGCGTTGCATGCATTTATGGAATATTAAAAAAATTATTCACAGGGAGCTTTTTATTTTTTATCCTTTACTATTCGAATTTGAAGTCGTTCGATAGTCGTTTTGATATGAAAATTTGTTTTGTGGACATTAAGAAATGAAAACTGACATACAAGTGAACCGGTCATTATCGAAGCAGGGGCATACCATTCTGGGTAAGATACTACACTATGTCCAGCAGAAACAAATTGTTTTTACTACTCATGACCAGTGACAGAACCGCATAGTAAAATAATTTTTTTCTGATATTTTAAGATCAGCACAAAATTTCTAAATTGCCTAATACATTTTAACAATAATTAAAATTTTAAAACTCTCACATGTATAACCAATATGAACTATTATTTTGAGGTAGTTAAGATCATACGGGATTTGTATATGGAAGTTTTTAAAGTTTAGGTCAAGAAACTGCAATATCTTTATTTGTCCAAAATTCCCCATATGCAAGGGATTTCAAAGTTTTGGACAATAAATATAAACTGATTTTACCATTTCTTATTTGTGAAGTTCACACGAAATAACGGTACCCCTTAAAAACACTCATCGTACATTGAAATTTAAGAATAAATCAGCTGAAATTATTTATTGTAAAAGTTTAATTTGACATTAAACATTTAAACATTAGAAATTTTCTACTGGTTTTATATGGAAATTATCCGTATGTGTGAGGTTAAATCAAATAACTTACATTTCTATAAAGGAAATTCCTATAATTCTTCATAGTAAAATATTGCTCCAATATTATTGGAAGACACTACCAGATCGCAGCACATACGCTTTTAACGAAAACTTAATATGCCGTTTTATTTAAACGTACGCCCGATTTTATTATTTTGAAATATTTTCAGGTTTTTATATTCGGTCGAGTAGAAAAGTTTAAAATTATAACATCTCGTGATAAAATATAATTAATATCTTAAATAAATCTAGAAGTTTATAAGCAATAGCTTCATCAGTGCTATTTTATAGATTAAATCTTGTTACTAGTTACTTTGAATTGAAGGTATAATTTTAAAATGATGGAATGTAATTTTACGTCAAAACCAGCAGTTGCGGTTATACCTACAACAGCTTTGTAACCCATGTGGTGGACGTCCCTGTTTGAATGGTTGTCTGGCTACGGTACTTGGCGCCGATCGATTTGTGGGACGATACATTTGAAATAAATTAGGGAATATTACAACAGCGCTTATACTACTACATCATACCAATCATTGTGAAGCCATTTTTCTAAGGCTGTTGATGGTTTGGGTTAGGGTTGATTTACCCATATCATTTGTGTGATGCAGTCTATCCGTCAGGCCGTGAACTATTCTAATGATGTCATCAATTGGAAGATTGGTTGTGATTGGGAAACAAAAATGTTAAACTCCAAGATGTGTATGTTGATGGAGGAACCTAACATTTAAAATTTTAGTCCAATACGTTACTCACCGAATTGGCCGGCTGGTTTTACAGGGTTAAGCGTAAAGACGAAAAATGTTGATAACGTAGACGATTTAATAATTATTTTAACATTGACGGAAATGTCACCGGACAAGTGGTGCAGTGGTTAAAGCTTCGGCACTTGGACCGGGAGGTACTGGGTTCGAATCCCATCAGAGGCTGGATGCAAAGCGAACTTGTCGTCATCGATTACGATCGGTAATGTTAATAAACACAACTAAGACCCTCTGTTGGAGTGGAGAATTCAGCGCCGAACCACCGTCCATGTCAGTGTACAGGTTGAAATGGAGCTTGCAATGTGCAGGTGGTATACTGTAATTGTGTGAATGGGTGGTCTGTGCGTGAATGAAAGGGGGTTATTAATTGACCTTCAAAGGACATTAAATCCACTGGACAATTAATACTTCCTTTTATAAAAAAAAAAAAAATGTTCAATCAAATTCCACGTGAATCGCGTCCTTATCGTGCAATGCACGAAAACTAGCTCCATCAAAATATATCGAAGTTGGTAAGGCTGCCGCATTATAGATCTCCGAATCAATCGGAAAATATTTATTTAGTTTTATTTAGTTTAAAAACCTTGTATATTAAGAGCAAATAAATAATTTATCTTTATTATATTTAATATTAAGACGGACTCAAATATTACATAACCTATTGGAATGAGTATTGCCGTAAATTCATGGTTTTTATTTATGATCAATTTGTTGATTAAGTATCTCATCTATAATTGTAGAATATGATCGACGGCTACTGGACTACCCTTTCGGGTGTAACATGTGGCTGGAAGGATGTTCGTAACATGCAAGAACTGGATTATTAGATATCTTGGCTGTCGGAAGAATAGTCATACGACGTATTGCCGTTGCTATGACCCTCAAGGCCACGATATGCTACAAGTTCAGGGGTGGCATTATGAAATCTTACCGGCAAAATCAATTGTTCCAAAATATTTCAATTGATAAAAACAAAAATTTCGTAAAATGGTAACAGTTGGCTTGGATATTTTGTATGACAACACAAATAAATAAAACTTTAAAGGCGAGATTGTATTCTACAACTATTTCATAATCGAGCAAATTTGAACGGACATGTTCTACCGGTAGAAATTGAATTTATTTTAAAATATTATAGAAATTGCATTTATGTAATTAGCCCACTATGGCATATTATAATACTTTTAATCGAGTATGTTAGAAAATATTGTTCAACTCGCTTAAATTTTCCGGTCATATTTAAATCGCGATAAATTACGAACTAGTGTAGGCTGTGTGGTTCGATGGTATTGCATCGAACACAATTCACTAGGACTATTAATTTTGGTAATAACTATATATTTTCGAAAATAGTGTTCGATACAAATCCAATTGATCCTGTAAAAAGCCGCATTAAAATTACGCCGCACAAAAATATTATTAGCTCGTTCATACATTTGGATGGAATATTCGTTAATAAATTAACTAAGTTCCTAACGAGATCCTTAAACTTTTGTTTCGAGCTTGCGACGAATTGTAATAAATTCTGAAGCACAATGGTCAACCCTCACCCGGGCAAGAATTTGTTCAGTTAAACTTAAAAAAAAGTATATTTTTACAAATATAAATAATTGACAGTCGATTTTATTGGCATCCCTTTCGTTAAATAAAAAGCCGACAAACCGTTTCGTTAAAATTGATGCTAATGATTTGCTAACGTCATTCAAAGTAACGACTCCTTTTTTGCGGGATTATTATAGAAGTTTAAGTTATTTCAGTCAAATCTGGAAGCCTCTAAGTGCTGCGATGTGGCCTTTTTGGCTGCTTCTATATAGTGTCCATGTATTTAGAACATTGTGAACCATACCCAAAATTAAAAACTTGAAAGGAAGGCAAAACTGTCATTCAGAAAAAATAACATTTCAAAAACGTAGCGGATCGAAACGGTTACAATCTGTTCAATCATTTAGATGTAATTATAAGGTATAAATGGAAAAAAAAACAAACCGGCTAATTCCTTTCTTTGACAAAATAACGTATAACCAAAAAAACTACAAAATTTCTCCAGGATCAATATTTACACGTTGATTTTACGTTGCAAAACTTTATTTGATTGGATTATATTCTTTCTGATCAGTCACGAAATCGCAAGGAATATTAAAGATAAAAAATGAATTCACAAAGGACGACTTAACTGCCAGCTTATTATACGTGGATCGGTTATATCGACTGCAAAGATGTCATTATTTCTAGAGCCTGTGTTTCATTTCTAGTTCAAAAAAATTCGCATGTTAAATAAACAAAAATGACTCTGAAATGGAAACGAAAACAGCTCAAACAATTCTTTTTACAAACCACAGCCTGGAGATCTTCTATGTTTGTTATTTGAGCTAATATAGGCTTTCAGCCGGAAGCTTTGATAAACATGTTATCTACGTTGCAGTGCAGTCGTTTTATTTCTGTTCTTGTATTAGTCTGCTGCTCTTTGGTATCTGTACTATGCAAAGAAAAATGTATTTCATTAAATTTTAAAACTTTAACAAAAACTAATGTTAAGAGACTTCCCATCGAACAAAATCAATTTCACCAATCAGTTAAAATCCAAAAAGTTAAGTCTAATGCCCATAATATACTTATTTTTAAATCCAATTTACATAGAACATATACCGAATTTGACTAAAAACATTTTTAGTCGATTTTACATTTGTTCCACTCCAGACATATTACAAAACTTTTTCAACATTTAAGCATAAAATAGATATATCCAGCTAAAAAACATTTAGATTTTATTTTTCAGATGGCTATAACCTAGAAATTATTTACATTTTTCGAATGCCAAGATGTTTAATAAAAATGACGAATGTCACCACATCCAACTAAACCAGCCGATTCAGTGGATTATAGTTGCCAGTACTTCGCCTAAAACCTAGTAAACGAATTTAAAAAAGACCAACATTTTCTTCAGGCTGAAAGGCTTAGTCTCCAAAGTTAGCCAAATTCCACAACTTAGCCCAGAAATAATAAAATCCCATATTCATCAAATTTTATCAAGTTAAGGGTTAGTTTTGATCTTATCTATCTTCTTTCTTCTAAAATCTCCTTTTATTTATTTGCAGAAATTTCCTAAAGCGCATATCATATTTTAAATTATATAAGCTTATTTCTAAGTATAAGTCAATGTGTGACCCATAGAAAAAATATATAACGTCGATTTGTTTTATTGGGTTCACTACTTCCAAATTTGTAATATTTCACAACTTCGATAATTTATGCTATAGATCCTCTTTCGCTAGAACTAGATAGTGAAATTTCAAAAAATATTGTCAGGATCCCAATATGCAATGCCGACGGAATTCCATTTACATTCGCGTTCTAAAACCACACTGCTTCTATGGAAAGAACCATGTGTATCACGCGGAAATTCGTACTCCCCGCCAAAGAAAATTGTCACAAAAATTCCGGTGTCGGTGTGAATCCCAACTAAAAAGAGAAAAAAAACACAGAAACAAAAAGCACGTGTTTGTATATATTTCCCAATTGGAATAAATAATAATTCTTATTTGAAATAAAACAAAATTTTCCATTTATAATAAAATAAATATTAATTTTTTATTCACATTATTTTTTATTTGTGTACAAAAAAACATAGAAAATTTATTTACATATTTAAATTTCATAAATTGAGTTTTGTATTGCATCCGCCACGTTGTATTGCATCTGCCAGCATAATGAGATCTTGAAAAAAAAATCATTGAAAATTTACCACGTAAATGTATTTCGCGACGACGCCATTGTGAGACAGATCTCTATTACCTTTTTAGTCCAAATTTGCACATCGCGATCACTAAATAAGTTAATAATTATTATTATATATTTAAATTTAAAATTATTTACTTTAACAAATCGAAAAACATTATAATGAAACACAACACTTTAAAGTAAAAAAAACTAATTATGTAGTGCAACCGTGCACGTCGACTTGTCAGAAGAAACTGAAAATAAAAGATACAATCGAAACTTATGTCGATTTTCATTGAAGAAAAAATAGTACCCTATGGTACTCCAACTGCTGTCAAAATGTTTCATTGAAAAAAAATATTACCACGAGGGTAATATTTTGTTACTCCCGGGGTAATTTTCTATACTCTAGGTTTTTTGATGGAGTATACGATTTTGTTTTTGTTATAAATCTATTCGCCAATTTCTTTTCTGTCATTTGTCAAAATATGCGACGCGTTGGTAATTTGATTAGTGAAATTATAAAAATCAAATATAAATAATAAAATAAAAATTAGAGAGTAGTAGAGTAGTACATTTTTGTTCCATTGAAACAAAATGGGAGTAAAAAATGAGGGTAACATTTTGGGAGTAAGAAAAAATCAATGAAAATCGACATTATAAAACGAAAATAATATTACCGCGAAATAGAAAGAGAAAGACAATTATTTTTCTCCAAAATCGATATTTTTGTGTCTTTGATATTTTGTAGTACGGAATTTAGAATGGAATTAAAACAGTTTTTTCCACACAGTGGAAAAATTGCATACTGGGATTATTCTTACATATTCTATTTGACTTTCGATTCAAAATTTTTATACAGTCAAACCTAATTTAGTGCGGCCTTTTTTGTGCACTTTTTTTATGTGGTATGAAAATATTTCATTCCGTACAATCTTAAATTTCTTTCAAAATTTCAATAAAAATTAGAACATAATGAATGTGATTAATCTAATTAGTTAATTGACGTTGGCCATTTTGTTTTTTCGATTTTTGATATTTGATCACATTGCGTATGTATTGCGTCAGGTTGCGTAATGTTTTGAGTTTTTTTTACATGCATTTTTTTTATGCGGTTTCTATTCACCGCATAAAAAAAACTTTTTAAATGTGTTGCGAAAACTATTTTTTATACCTACTCGTGAAGTTTCGGAAGATTTTTTTATGCGTTTTTTTATGCGGTAATAGGGCCACATAAAAACAGGTTTGACTGTATTCCAAATTGTTGTTTCCAAATCTAATCTACACAACTAAGACCCTCTGTAGAGTGCAGAATTCAGCGCCGACCCACCGGTTATGTCAATGTACAGGTTGACATGGAGCTTGCAATGTGCAGATGGTATATTGTAAAGGTGTGAATGGGTGGTGAGTGCGTGAATGAAAAGGGGAGTATTAATTGACCTACAAGGGACATTAAATCCACTGGATAATTAATACATTCTTTTTTTAAGAAAAAAAAAATTCAGGGGGTGATGTTGTATACCATCACAATTTTCGACTTCCAAGTTAGTTTAGGTCTCATTTTTCGAGAATAAAGTCGAGAATTTCATCTCTCCAATAATAATTTTTCTATTGTGCTCTTAGCATGCTCGAATAAAACATTATTATATTTCTATTTTCTGATTTCTAAGCAGCGCACGGAGCCGAAGTTTAAAAATTAGCTGCAACCCAAGCTCCATCCATTAAAATTTCCGGCTCTGGCTCCGAATAAAACAAATTAAAATAAATGTACTTATAACATAATAAAACATTTTTTTTTAAAAATTTTTTTATTTAAAGGAAAATAACTTAATTAGCTATAACAATGCTGGTATAATACTTTATTAATCAGCAAAATCTTAATTCATCCTTAAAAATTTTCCAAAATATCTGGTTTAAGTGTAGTGAAATTAATTTTGTCGTTGATCATACACATTCCCTTTTTCTCTTCAAAGGTTGAAATGATGATACTTTTTGGATAATTGTTTGAATGAAAGAGCATATAAATTTACTTAAGAAAAATCGGGCATAAAATGAGCCGAAAGTCGAAAATTGTGATGGTAGGAGAACATTAAAATAAAAACTTTAAATTTTCTATTTCAGTAAGGGAGAGGGGTAGTGATTTAACTTTTGAATAAACACATTTTTATAACTACAAGCGGTGGCCAACCAAACTACTACTCTCTAGATTGATGTTTGATTAAATTGAAATCGAGTAGTTTGGATTAAGTTGAAAGAGTGATTTTCTATAAATTCTTACATACGATTTTTAATAATAAGTTCTCTTAAATACATGGTACTCATTTGAATTTTTGGCATGTAGGTTTACAAAAGTAACAAGAGGGAAAGTTCGTTACTCAGCCCTATCGGATATTGAGGCCAAAAGTCTTACCATTCGGTCGTAACATCATACACTAAAATATCGTCATGAAAACGGTTCAATGCCGAATACCAAAATGTTTCACCCCAACTTGCCGAGTGAAAAATATACTTGGGCTTGTCAGAATGAAACAGCTTTATCGTTTAATTTATTTTAGCGGGGTAAATTTACGTGAAGAAAAAATTAATAATGTTGGGCCTTCGTGATTCTTCCAAAAAATTGTATGCCATTAAAAGTGAGAAAACCAGCAGTTTTGAATGAAATGTTGCATGCAACAAAATAAGTTGGGTGCTGCATAGCAAATATCTAATAATAAAACTGACACCTTCTTTTGTTATTTAACAAAGGAATTTAAATTAAGATAATAAAATTTTTTGTTACGGCCTTTACAACTGTCGCCTGTATTTTTTTTTTTTGTTATTCGAAAAAGAAAAGAATTTTATAGTTTATCATCGCGATTATATACCATATCTATATAAATTAATATTTTATGGCACTTTTTATAGATTTTCCAAAACAAAATAATGTTTGAGCAGGAAAAACAACAGAAATATAAGTTTTATATGGTTATTGCTTGTAAAATATAAATTACATTACATTTTTCTGGATTGGGGCTTAAGATCTGGTCACCTATATACAGATACGACCAGAACTATAATTAATTTGTCGCTAAAATGATGAACGTTAATTTAATAATGCATATAGTTCAATTGTATAATTGAATATTTTTCTCTGTACAGTACAATTATTGTTTTATGTTCAGTTTTAATTAATTGTAATTTATGTCTTTTTAGTTTTCACGTTGCAATTACTATTGATTAATACTAATTAGAAATTGATATTTTTATCATCCTGTTTTGTGACCGTTGACGCATAATAAAATACATCCTCTGAATTATGTATATAACGGTACATTGTGAATAAAGATGACAAATCTTATTACTATATATCACGCCTAATGATACACACAAGGAGATGAAAAAACATTTAAAAAAACATCAATCACGTGTTCTAATCACAGAAAAATTCCAAGAGAAAATTATAACGCACACAGAAACTAAATATTTATCACAATTATATTGATCAAGGTCAGCAAGTCGAGCATAAGAAAATCTATATGGTATCTAACCAAGGAAAAAGGATGTTAGATAAAAATAAAAAAAATACTAAAAATAAAAAATGTTACACGTGCTGTGAAATTGTAATCATCGTCCATCAACAACATCACCTTTTTCAAGCTTTTTTATTTTAGAAAATTTGTTTTTCTTCGATTTTTCGACTATATCCTTGCCGAATCACACACATTATACAAAATACACACAAGATATGTGAAATTTTATTTATTATACTTATATATATATATATAGGGTTTAAAGGAAAGCATTTTTGGTATTTAGGAGGGTGTAATTGATGAAATTAGGTTTGGATCGATTTAGTTTAAAATTCAGTTGGCCTAACCAATGTTGATTGATGCGTCGTGCGATAACTTCAGATGCGAGTCCAATATTTAATTACCGTGCGTAACTGTTAATTTAATATTAACGGTGGTAGGTGGAAAACTTATTTTGTTATACTCACCCACCACCCCCATTTTCAATCATCATTATATTTGATATTTTTATATTTTCAATTCGTATGGTTTATAGTATGTAAAATACATCTACATATAATATATTATTGTATTGTATAATGATTCTTCATCCCTTCGACGTAAACAACAACAAATAATTTATAAAATAAAAAATCCGCATTGAATTTTTATCAAAATTGTGAAATATTTTCTGTTATCAATTTGGATAGTTTGGGGATAAATATATATGTATACATATTTTCTAGCGTAAAGGTTGTATGTCCACCCTTGAATACATATAAAATATACAATGAATAATTTTTTTTTTGGAATTGGGTGGCGCCATACAATAGCACACATAAATACAAAAGGTGGTGATTATTTTTTTGTGGATAAATTTCAAATTTTTTGGATAGTTCAGTATGATCCATATTTATATGTGTGGGTATTATTATTATTTTCGATTATAAATTTTTTCGTATTTCTCGTATATTATTATAATTCATATAGCCCACCACTAGTGCTCGTTCGTATAGGGTTGAGTCCGAAATTTGGTAGATATCGAAAAAATGAAAATAAAGGTAGTTTTATGTTTCTTGATATATTTGAGGTGTGTCAATTTCATATATAAATTATTATTATCAATTTATTATTATTTTTTTGTTTTGTTTTTAATTTACTTAATAATATTTTATATAATATGAAAATGAGCTTCGACCACCCTCTTTAAATACGAAATTTTGCGAACAATTTTACGCACCCGAGAATTATATTGTATAAAAGCTCGTATTTCAGAAAAATCGGCCGTATTATTAAATTATAATATTAAACCCAAATTGAAAAATTTAATAATACAAGATTGACCCAAAAATAATAAAAAGAAATATTGTTTATTCATACTTAATCAAAAATAAAAATAGATAAACAACCTTACATTTTTCCTAAATCGTTAAAAATAAGATTTTATTGGTACGAATATATTATTGTCATATACATAAATG
Organism: Nephrotoma appendiculata; assembly: GCA_947310385.1. Classification (NCBI taxonomy): domain Eukaryota; kingdom Metazoa; phylum Arthropoda; class Insecta; order Diptera; family Tipulidae; genus Nephrotoma; species Nephrotoma appendiculata. Next base: position 147,818,817 of record OX371224.1, read on the forward strand.
TTTTATATTTTAGGTAGTAATCGTCGACCAAATTTCATCCCTTAACGATATAATTATCTTTTGGGCGTCTGATTTTATGGAAAATTTGGTGCGCGCCGGATGAAAGTTATAAAATCATAAAATTCTATTGCGTTTTAGGTAACCTCAAGAAATTTTACTCCACATTCTAACAAAATTCATTCAAAATGTTTGTTTATTGGTTTGTGGACTAAAAAAATTGTAAAAATATTTCTCATAAATATAATTATGCCTTTTCAAATTTTATACATTTTTATTCTGAGTACTTAGTTAATTTCTTTGTTGAGTTTTAAAGAATTATTGTGAAAAAAATACTGCGACAAGAATAAAAATTGTAAATACTTCTGGCAAAGAAAGAACATGTAACCTACCTACACGGAATTTGATTGAAATTTCACAATAATTATAAAATATAATAATAATAAGTTAGTGGACTATATAGCGAGTTTCGCTCCAATACTGGGTTAGGGGAGCGGCAAAGAACACCTTCATGTAGATATATTGCATTATGATATTGAATTTTTAAGGCTACCTAGCAGCCATACTCTAAGGTCCTTTAAATTTATTTTCACAAAATCTTTCCATTTAAACCACAAACTAAGTTTAGAATTTGAAATTTGTCAGTGGCATCTGTTAATAACTAGTATGGTCGGTTTAGTCAGTATGACATACATAAGTTAGTCAAAAATAGCACATAATGAGAAGAATAATTGCAAAAGTTAAAATAATTGGCCCTAACTTTTGAACTGCTTTTAATGCTAATGACTTTTTATAGCAAAAATGGCGGGTTTGCGAAAAATAAATATTTACAATTTTAAATCTAATAATTTAGTTTTCACTTAATGGCCTTACCGGAACATGCTGAGATTTTTTATAATTTTACAGTAAGTATCCTTTAGGAATCACCAGCCTAACTCTGTGTTTGCTAAACAAACAAAAGCTGAAAGACAATGTTTTTAATAATGTTTGGGGAAGAATTTTGCTTTTCAATTGACGAATGCCATCGTTCACTTTGAGACATCTACCGGAATTTAATTATTTAATTAATTAGCAAACGCTATAAGTTTATTTTGATTTGATTCAAAAAGAAAATTATAGTATAATTAATTAAAATAACTGTTTAATTTTATTTAGAGATACCTTATTTTTCATCAGATAAGTATTTTGCATAATCATATTCTGCAATTTTTTTTTATGGAAAATTTAATTTTTCCAATTATTTTTAATAACTCACTGTTAGTTTTGAAAATTTAAATTTTATAGTTGAACCCATTGTTTATAAAATTATGAAAACTACGAACAAATTCAATAAAATATACAAATTATAGCATTTAGTTAATTAAGATTTACCTGCCAGAGCAGAACGTACCTTTCGTCAATAATAAAAGTTTAATGGCGAATTCTTTTCATAATAAAATTTGCTCTTAGGTCAAAATTCAGTGCAATTGTGATGAATTTGATTGAAACTTCTTGGACATTTATCACATTAGCAGTTATTTTTGTAGAGAGCATAATTTAGTATAAAAATAATTCGACATAAAAAAGAAATTGTTTTCTCTTGGAGTTTAAAATTTTCCACTTTTTAAGCAAAAAAAAAAAAAAAAGAATTGACATTTTTAAAATATTTTAATGAAATAAATATAACCTCAATAAAGTGCCTAGGTGTTATAATCGAATAGTACGTCTAGTATTCGTACTCTTCACTTATAACGCCTAGGCTTTATGTAGGGGGGAAAACTGTAGTCCTATTATCAAAGTTTTCAAATGTTCCCAATATCGAAAAAAATCGATACATCGTAGATCTACCGTAATTTGAAGTAGTTGTGACTAACAACAAACTCTTCGTGTTCAATCGATTTTAAATATCCGAATAATTCGAAAATCAATTTTAATATCCAATATTATTGGACAACACAAAACTTATTCGACAGCTTTTTCTGCAATAATTGCGGTTTATTTTTTAACACTTTAGTTGCTCCGGGTACAACACATTTTAAAAGGAATTGTGATACATTTTGAGATTCGTGTTAGCATTGCGAGGTATTCTGACGTAAATAAAATAAAAATTCATTTCAAAAGAATTTGTTACGACGAATCTAATCAAAGCAACACTAAAATGAGACGAGATTTTAAATGGAAAAATAAAACTTTATCGGCGGCAGAATTTATTTTTGAATTTCATTGTAGTATTTCTCAGCTGCATTAGAATTGGAGGCCGTAGCTGTTACTAGGGCCGGAGAAGGACATTTAGATGCAAATTATATAGAGACTTTTGCATTACTAGTAAGTAATCGATTTTGGTAATAGTGTTAATTTTAAACGTTAACTTTATTTTGGTATAAAGTGAAAAAGTTCTTAACCAAAAATGCGTTCAATTATAAAAATAAATCTAAATCAATTTCTCAATCAGAAAAACCAAAAAGCAGTCTTTAGAAAACTAAGGAAGCTTCCGCTAATTTTATAAATAAATATTGAGATTCATAAGAAAAATGATTTGTGTACCTTTCCATCTTCCACTGTTTTTGAGCGGAACTCGCTAATTGATGTTTTCTGTAAAATTTTCAGAAATCTATTTTTTCTTTTTAGAACGGTCAAATCGATTTTGTTTTAGATTTTAAATTCTGCTGCATCTAATTGAAAAGGAGAATGCAGGTTATACATTTAAAGCTTTGTCATCAGTGGTTTGAGTAAAGAATGATTCGTTAACCCTTTATTGCACGATAGCTCATTTTACGGAACAAAAATTATTTTGATATGTATTTTTAATCACTGATAACGAGAATCAACCATCAAAAATGGGCGAACAATTTATTTTTCATGGAAATAACGGTTTTTCATATATATCACATATGATATTTCACGCAGTAAGGACAGACAAATTTTTATGTCGCAGAAATAAATAAAAATAGCTAACACTGTAAATAAATCAATTTAGTTCAAAAGAATTCAATAAAACTTAAAATATTAATAAATAATATAATGTTACATATAATAAAATAAATATTTGAATTATTTAAAAAAGTAAATAATTTATAATTAAAAATCACAAAATTTTAAAATTTTTCAGTCTTTAGGTTATCGTGTTTTCTTTATGAATGGAACATTGCATAGCAATTTCTATCCTAATTTAGACATAGCGACACGTTGCATTTGGAACAATTTATAAATCCAAGCTTATTGCAACCTGTGGCCTAAGTATAAAATACAATAAAGTTTCGTTCAATTCTATTCCCAGTTAATTCTTTTCTAAAATAGGTATGGAAAAATAAGCGTCAAAACTGCTATAATTCCAAAAAAAATTTTCCCCAAAAGCCAGAATACACTTTTGGGGAAAAGGGAATAAAACTGCTACAAAATTTAAAATTTCCATTCCCCGGGAATTACCAGAATAGGGCCACTGGAAGCTTGCATGATAATCTACTACCATTCGAAGTGAGCAAGTGTCCTATATTATCTACCCGAATTTCTTTTGGAGGTACCTGAGTTACTGAAGCTTTCTTTCTTTTTAAGTCTATTCGGTTCATAATATCACGAGATGGTCTTCCAATTCTTACTGGATCTGCATATTTCATTAAAGTTTCTGAAATTTCTGCTTTAAAATCTGCCAAACCTAACAGTTACTTCTCGGTACTGCCACGTTGTTTTTCTACTTGTTTGTAAAGTATCCAAGCATTTGCTACTTGGGATCAAGCATATGGTATAAAACTCTCATATACTATTTTTTGGATCATATTTTAATTTTATAACGTCCTAAATTGGCGTCTAGCAGGTCTACACCTCCTTAAATTTATTATATTCCTTCACTATTGACGTACACTCAACGTTGATAGAGCTAGAATTTGTTTTCCCCTCTCGTCGATAAATACAGTGGAATTCTACCAACAAATGTAAACATCAGAGTGACAATCGTTGTCTTTCCACTGAACTACAGTTATTTGGTTTCCCTCGATATTAGATTCCATCTCAAACGAACAGCCTCTTTGTTGCGTTTTCCAAGGCACTTTTGCCAATTTTGAATTAAATTGTTGAGCAGTGGCCTTATTTTGTACAATCGATCGTGGTCTGAGTTAGTTCTAGGTATGTTTTTTTCTAATTGCCTCAAATTTTCTTAATGGCATCGTTTCTTGGACCATGGCATGATCCAATTTCGGACGCCGATATCTGCTGTAAGTATTGCTGATTTGTGTAATTGAAGTAAACAGACATAACCTTATAAAATTCTTCACATCTTTGGTGGTAAATAATTGGGTATTATTCGGATTTTTCTGAAATCCGTATAAATTTGTCTCTTCAACAATATTTGCCACTATACTATCGTCGAAGAAATAATTTAAAAATGATAATGGTGTACTTAAATTTATTTGATCTTCCGTAAGATCAGAGGTCCCTAAAAATTTATGGTTGCTCTGAAGATATGTCAAAATATTTTTTTTCCACACAATTCGTGATTCCTTTCAATTCCTTTAGTTCGTTCAAAGCAGTCACTGTATTGCTAAATTCAGGCACACTAAGCAAACCAGCTATTAAAAATTACTTCCGCGACCTCTTCTACAGTATAATAACGACGTCTTGGACTCATTATGTTTCTATAAAAATGAAATAAAATATTTCCCAAAAATTAATTCATTAATGCACAATATATCATATTTGATATGATATCATATATGATATTGGGTAAAAATAGGTACCTTCTGCATAAAATATCATATATGATATAGTTTTCTAAAATGTATAATTTCTATAAAATTAGTTTGATTTCACTTTCCAAACTAATAAATTAAGATCGTAAAACATATGTTATGTTTGATTTACTACTTACATTGAATAATTTCTGCCTAATTCTTAAATAAATCGAAGTAAATCTGGAGCAACTTTTCACTACGTCACTAAACACAGTACATTGATAGAATTAAACGTTCCCGCCAATTCTTTGACAATTATTTTGCCCTAAAAACAGAGTTTTCATAAGGTAATACAATGAACAAATGGATTTGTTGAGCAGTGATGAAAAAGAGAATTTTTTACGAAATACAATTAATTGAAATTAACATATCATATATGATATACTGTGCAATAAAGGGTTAACATATTAAATGGTTAAGGGTCATATAAATTTTGTGAAATTTTATTTTTCTATTCTTATTTGAAGCAGCCTGCAAAAAAAAATTGAGCATTAATTTTTAAAAGAAACACATACTTGTGTAGAAAAAATGTGTGTAAAATCCAAATAGTTGGAGAAGAAAAATAAAGTAAGATCTTAAGTTCTAGCCTAATACACAATTAAAATCAGAAAATTATATTAAATATTTAATTTTGACTTTGACTTCGTATTTGTTCGGCATTTTCAAAATGTATTTAAAATATTATGAATATGGAGCGAACTTTTTGGTGTTATATTTTACCCAAACTTTCAATTGAACTAATCACTTACTTAATCGATGATGGCGTTGTGTTTTCAGGTACCACATAATATATTGGAACGCGGAACAATTATTGGTGCAAGGTCTCCCACAAGTGTGACATTTCTATTTTTTAACTAAATTTCTAAGTTACTGTATAATTTAGGTCCTTTCAAATTTTTAGTTGTACGATTGAACCTTTAAAAATAAAATGATTATACCTAATTAAATTAAATGTGCGACTGAATAATTCATAGGAATTTATTTGCTTGAACTCGACCGCATGTCGATTGATTTTGGATAGCAATATGATGAGCCTGGCTTCATAAAATACTCAATTTTCAAAAAAACTACTAACTTTCTAAGTTATTCTACCGTTTTGGATGTGACACGAGCTAGGTTAGTTTTTGATTAGATATGATGTAAAGTTCATATTCAATTTGAATTTATGAGTTCTTGAAGACCAAACGCGAAATAACCTTTAACTCTTCCATTTCAATGGTTGCGTATTCTTTCTGTTCTTCGTAGTCTAAATTTTAGAGATTCTGTTGTACAATTTAATGTGTGTGGGCCACTTACATTTTATTGTAGTATAAGTCGAGGATTTATGTGTTCAAAAGATGCAAAATTTCTTGATTGGTAACTGCTACCAACAATTTGCACAACGGACTCTACAAAAAAACTGAACCACCTACTATTAAACATCACGATTCCAGTTCATGGACATTTACCATTAAAAAATTAAAACGCCTCACAACTTATTTTGAGCTTATCAGTTACTACCACGTTAAAATTTTAAATAATTTTTAAATAGCTAGCGGGCCTCTGCATCCGGTCCATCCAATTTCAATTTTATATCATCCGAAAAATCACTACACTAGAGCAACGTGCTGTTTTATTACAGACAATTTCAATATTGCTTAGATTTGATTGGCCGCTAACTTAGCAGGTTGATTTAGTTTTGAATTCGCGCTCTTTCAGTTTTAGATAGCTTAAGATTTGCATTGGTTTCCTTTTTAACATTATATGGTCATTGTATTAGGAAGTTGTGGATTACTGTTGAGAATTTATCAATTGTTGAACTCAATTTGACGAGAATACGTCTTATTTTTTATAAATCTTTGTAGAGATTTTTTAAACATCATCAGGAGTTTCCTTTCGCCATCGCTATAATAAATATAATTATTTTCCAATGGCATATTATAACATTGTAAAATACTTACTGAATAAAATTTAATACGAAATATTTAAAAAATTAATAAAAAATACGTTTCTCGCTGCTATCTTTATAATACGTATGTTTAACTAAATGATTCTAAATTTGATAAAATCGATATTTATTGTCACATCAAAACTCCATTATATCAAAATCGTTTTACGATTGGCTCAGGCATACAGTAACATTATTTGTATAATATATATCACTCTATAGCGATTTCATCAATACAGGGTACTGAGGTGGAAGGCGTCCTGTTAAACGCTTAGATCCTCCTCATTGGAAATGTAACAAGAAAAATCATATTCGCTTTGATCGAGGAATTCAACCGTACCATTTGTGTCAACCACACTTTTGCGGGGCACACTGTATACATACAAATCATGCTCTATATATTTTATACGACGTTCATCAAATTACAGACATCATAGCGGAAAATGTTAAAATTTTGAATGAAAACTAACTTAAAAATGAAGTAAACAAACATAGCTCACGCTCAGGAGACTGACAATTTATTTTTCTGCCGCGGCTATTTCTCAACAATCGAAGAAGTGAAGAAATAAACGCCAAGAAAATTTGCCGCAAATGAAGAGAAATGCCAGAAACCTAACCGACATAATAGTTAAGACACATTAAATGAATTAAAATTCAATATAAAAGACAAATCCGGGACTCAAACGATTCGTACTGAAAGGTTGTGTACTGTGAGTTGTGATATGATATTAAGGAACAGCACCTCGATATAGCACAAACATGTGATAATTTCTTATATACAATTAACAGTCAATCTTTTGTCTGATAATATTGAAAATTTAACGTATATACTGATCTACAGACAATGATGTTGGAGACGTACGGCGAGAAATATTTTAATATAGCCGAGAAACCAATGAAATATTCCGAAATTTTTAAATTGACTGGACAATTTGAGATGGAATTTTTATCTCGTTTCAGAAATTATCGTGTCCATGCTGTTCATATTATATTGCACGTAATGTCCAGGAACCATTATATAATTTAATTGATCCGTTATGTTTAAGTTCCGTGTGATTTAATCTAAAAAATATTATTCGAATGTACGATCTGGCCAAGAATTATATGCAAAAATTACACTGCACATTGTTCCCGCCATCGCAACTGACCATTAGTCCAATAAGAAAGGTTTAATACGCGAGAAATTACAACAAATAGCGAAGGAATTCAAAAATATAACGCTGCTCGATATCTTCAAGTATCACGATAAAAATTATCAGTCAGCGCTGGAAATTTTAATCGAAACAAACTTGTGTTCTGTTCAATATTTCTGAATTGGATATGTGTATATAGAATTTTAAACGCCTGGACAAAAAGGTCTCTGAAGTATATCTAGATTTACTAATTGTCGCGATGGACATTCTATACAATCTTTATAAAATGCTAAAATACGAGAATGTTATTGAGAAAGAACAACACTTATCATTTTTACGGGAACATGCCAAGGCAATTACCAATATGGCGCAAAACACTACCTTATTGAATGGCAGAAAATTTTAATACATTAATTATACAAAATAAATGTTTCATTTTTTTAAATAATTTATTTTTTCTAATTCCTATTCCTACATTGGATGTGCTTTTTTCTCATCATCATCATATAATAATCACAACTATTATAGATGATGTATATACATACTAAGTATTTCTATGGTTAGCAGTTAGCACTTTGACAAACAAAAAATTGTGAAGTTTTTAGCAGTTTGATTTACTTCGAATATTTTTTCGAAGTTCGAAAAAAACGACCAAAAGGACACCTGTGCCAGAAAATATAATTACGGAAAATGAAATAGGGTAAGATAGTATAATATTACAGGAAACCCTCCAAGAACACGATTAATTCGTTCCGTGTTCTTTGAAACCGTGTTGTTTGAGGGAAGGTGTATCCGTGTTCTTCGAATACCGTGTTCTTGGAGGGTTACCTGTATATTTATAACAATTAAGTCTTATCAGGGTGTTCAGCCCGACCAACATGATAAAAATTATCATGATATTTTTTGTGACCCTAACTTCATTCTGTTTAATTTTATGTCAAAACAGAGTTAACAACCCAAAATCCAAGCAAAATTTAATTTTCATAACAAAAAATTTAATAACAATTCTAATGATAGTCATCATGTACATTAATCTGTTTTACTCATCTCGGACAACAGGAGCAACGCAAACTCCAACTATATGAAAGTCACTTAGTGGTTCTGCCTTCTAACAATATGTTAAGATTTTCTAGCACTATTATTTGGCAAGGAGGAACCTTTGGTACACCAAATTAATTATAATTGTATGTAATAAAACACAAAAAAATTACGAAAATATTTTTATTTGCGCTATCCAAAGGCAAAACACAGCTTCGAAATATTTCGTTATAAATATGAAAACAATTTTAATGGCTTAACTAATTAAAATTAAAAAATTTTGGCAGCTAGAATCAAACAATTTCTTGCTTTTTTGTGAAAAATGAGTGCGTTTTATGGCAAAATGTTGTAATGCTCATTTTTAACCGACTGATCACTAGAAACGGCTATCAAATTTTATTTTTTGACAATGCAGTGCGTATTATTTGTTGCATTTTGACAATTGGAATTGCATTGTTATTTTATTTCTGCGATGTGATAAATACAATAATATTAATTAATTATTCTACAAAAAAAACTCCGTACTATTCAACTCCAAAACTCCTTATATTTACTGTGGCCCGTTCCATACACGGCTTCAAAAGGCCGGCTTCGCCTGCGCATTTTACCAGTAAAATCGATATTAACTGCGACATAAAATTTTTCGGTGAAACCGAACTAACACAAATAGAAATGAAAATAAAAAAAATTTAAGGCCATTTTTGAGATGTAGATTTTTGTTTAAATTTTATTTTTGAGAGAGCAGAATAAAACAATACAAAAAAAATTTGGTGTTTTAATATAAAATAAGGGTTTAAATTAACAATAAAAAAAACTATTATGACTTAGTTTGAAGCCAGAAGCTGAAGCCGTGTATGGAACGGGCTTTTTAAAATGTTTATGAATTTTAATTTATTATTTATTGAAAAGCGATGGAAGAAATCAACAGACTATATATTTTCATTTCTATTGGACCTTATTCTACGCAAATCTTCTTCGGTTTTAAAGAACACGGAACTAATTAATCGTGTTCTTGGAGGGTTTCCTGTATTATTTAAACATAGCGGCTACAAAATAAAATTACAAAGCACGTGCTAAAATATTCAAGTAAAAGTTTGCTCTGAGAATTACATATTTACGAGATGATCAGGAATTGGGCTTGTTAAGATATAAAGGCTGAACTAAAGCACCAAAGCAAAGAGAAATGAAGCAAAATATATCAATAAATATTCACAAAATTGTAAACGAATTTTTTATTTTTATTTTATGAAAATCTTAAACGTGGGGGCATCAATCGTATATGACCTTGTAAATAAATTGCCTTATTCGTTGTTGATTTAGAGAGAGAGAAAAAGTATTATCAAGGCACTTCTTTATGTTATAACTCTCTGGATCTAATAAGCACTTTTTTAAGTATTGAATTTAAATGTTTGAAAATGAAAGGTACGCCAAAATTTGAGGCAAACACATTGTCTTAATTTACGATTGTTGTTCAGCCGATGGATTTTAATAGTATTTTATTTTAAGTGATTTTATTAAGATTAGCGCCCTAAGCCAAAACGAAACGTTTAGTTAAAATACTTTTGTTCAGAATTCGGCTGTGATTGAGTGTAATACTATACGAATTAAAACGAAATAGATATTCTGTTCTTTATTGTAAATGGCAACTAATTTGATTAAAACTTTCGAAAAATAAACGTCGATGTCAAAGTTTATACCAAATTTCACATGTGTAGTTCTTCCAATCAAATCAACAAAATTCAATTTCTTATAATAAAAATGATAACTATACTAAAACATGATCTTACATCATTTGAAATTAAAAAAAAAAGCTGGTCTTACATTGACATCTTATGTTTTTTGTTGTCGATAAATTACCATCGTCTCATTATAAACTGAACCAAATTAAAAGTAACTCGTGATACAATAATTTAAACCTTTTTGGTTATTTAAGTTTTGTACGGACAATTCACATTTTAACATTAAGATAATACATTTTATTTTAATTTCTTTCCTAATTGCACACTCATGTAAATCAAGTATAATAGTTCGAAGCTGATGTATTGTCCAAATATTTATACATACGACATCTATTACAAGAAATAGCATTCATACATCTTTTTTCTTTGAAATTGGAGAAGATTTTGTTATTTTAGCAGCAGATTAAAAACTATACTCGATGAATCAATTCGAACCATTATATTTACCGTAATTAATGATATTATGTGACATGTTGTATGGAATGGTGGAATAATGTACATACAATACATTCATGCTGATAGTGTTAAACAAGCGCAAATTGAAATAAAATAAATTTGTTTATATCACAAAAAAATTCTACATATTCTAAAGGATGTTTATAATTTTAATTGTTGAATCATTAAAAAATATTAGCTTACACTCTACATACAATATAATTATTATTAAACAAGTTATGATTAATAAAAAAAATTATATATATATATTTTAGTGATTTTCAATTGCGTAAAAAATTATGGATTCTGATTCATTTATGTATATACAGAAATCTCATATATTTTCATTAACCCTATCACCTAAGCAAATATGTTTCTTGTAAGCATATAGAGTTCGATCGGGTTAATCGGGTTGTGTAACCAACAAATTCTTTGTGCAAATAAATATTTTATTAGTACATTCTAAATTAAAGATCGCGGAACATTTTGTAATCCCTTAGACTGATATCTTTATATTATAAATACATTATTGATGGATTATTATTATGTCATAACTTCCACTTGGGATTAAATGTAATCTTTTATTATATATCCAGTCAAATAATGATTTTATGTTTTTTTATTGTTTATCGTCGTTGTTGTATCTCCTCTGTATTGTATATAAATATTATATACAACTTATAATAGTAGTATAAAATTTCGCGAGTCAGCATAAAAAATGTTCGATTGAATAAAAAAAAAAAAAAAAATTTCATAATATTTATGATAAATGTTTGGCGCGCATATTGAATGAAACTGTTCAATGTGTATACACACAGCATTCATTATAAAATACACAACAAAAAATTCTAAATCACGTTTTGATGTTTATTTTGACAATTCGGGATGTCTTGTACGTATGTGTGTGCGACAAAACAAATCTTTCTACCCCTCGATTTAAAGCATATTTTTTTAACCATTTACCATAACATACATTTATATATGTCAATGTCGATGAATCATCACCTTTTTTTTAATCAGTAAATAAAAATTTTATCCCACCCGCGATTTTATTTTTATTTTATTTTCACTTTTTCTGTACGCAAAATTAGTTGCTTCTCCTATATCATATACGTTTGAAAACGCGGCGTTTGATGATCAAGATTAATGCGACAAACAGAATTTTAATGTGTATGTGTACATACTTTTCACAAACAACCAACAACACCAAGAAAATAAAAAAATATTAAAATTAAAATCTGAGAAATGATCATCATTCATAACTTAATGATGATCATTCAGTACCAACAATTTTTGTTTTACGATGATTTTTAATTTGAAACAGATGGGTACTTATTGTATCTCACTCATATACTCAAAAAGTCACAGAAGTGTATGTGATTCAAAATATCGATCGCGTAATTGATTTAAATATTTGAGTTTTTCTTATATTGGTTTAACGAAGGACTTATGCTACTTATCACAATGGACGTGATTAACAACTTTCTTGCCTGACAAGATAAAGAAAACTTTATCACAATCTGTAAATAACTTAAGGCGCCTTTATGGTTGCGTTCATTCGATCGTTCACTCAATTAATTTTTTTCGACCAATCATATTGCTCCAAAATGACGATTCTTCTGCATTTTTTCACAAGAGATGTGATTGGTTGAAGAAAAGTTTGAATGAACGAACGAATGCAACCATAAAGGCGCCTTTAAGGTCTATTCACTATAATAAATATTATGAGCATAAATCATAGTTTCGAAATTTCCAATCAACTTTCTGAATTACAGACTCGTGCTAAACTATTGGGTTATTTTGGAAAGACAGTGTTCTTTTTTGCGACGCGGCGAGGTTACCCTAGTTGGTGGAGCTTTTAATATGCCAAAATTTTAATATTTTTTATGTTAATATTTAGCAAATTATTCAAAATTGCACGTTTAATTTTTTATTGTATCAACGAATGTTCTAATATTTAAAAACAGATGGACTGGCTGCTATTCTCTGAAATAACTACGCGACCATCACATTACGGAAGCTAAGTTGATTAGAAGACGAAAGTAGGGAAGACTGGACCCTAGGGTTCCCAACATCCCTTTAGTCAAAAGAAGGCAGGACATTTTAAACAAAAAAAACCGGAAAATTTGAATTCTATCTGTATTACAAAAAAGTTCATCATACCAAATGCAACAATTTTGCTTATTAACGTACCCATTCTTTCGATAAAAAAAACAGATTTTTCTCAAGATGTTCTACGCCCCACTCACCAAAACTTCGACGCTGTGGCAAGTTGTTCAGCTTCAGTTGTAGCGCGAGCTATATTTTAGACACGTTTAGACAAAGATTCTTGCGTAAAACCTTACATGTAGAGAACACTAGCTGCTATATAGCAGCAATATTTTCCTCTGTACGCACTCCACGCATACGATTTGATGGAATGATATTCCATCAGTGAAATTGGTGCAACATTTTGTCACAATGGCTTGAATTGCTTGCTCAGTAAGTCGATTATGACGATCATAAAATGGACGAAGTGCGCGAAACACATTTCACTCAACACAAATTTTGATAATAAAATTCACTAGTTTATAAACGTTGTTATGTGAGAACAATTGTGTCAAAAGCTTATACATGACTAACCTGGTTGATGGTTTACAGGAAAATTCTGTTTTTCCTAAAGATGTAAGTTCAACATCAATTTTAAACGGTCTAACAAAATGGGTAAAATTTACATGCGTTAAACCATTAAAAATCGATGTGAATACTTTTTTAGATGTTAGTATCAAATATTTAGAGAAATGGGTTAATTTTGAAATTAAAATTTTTAACCCGATACCACTAAAGCATGGAATGAATTTTAAACACTTTTAGTTATCGGTGGAATTTTTTTTATTTTATTAATTGAGAAAATAGTAGCGAGCGAGAAATAGTAAGAAACAAGTCATCTCTTAAAAAGTTTTTCGTCCCGACTTAAAATTTCCAAAGGCTGCCAAGAATATTATGTATGTATATGAATGTATTTAGGTTATATTTGATTTAGGTTATGACAGTTACTTATATGTTTGTACTTCATCGCCATATCCAGATATAAGCTACTCAAAAACTATTCAATGGATTGGCTATCCATAATTCACTTTACCTATCGTCAAACAAATCAAGGCCAGTTTACGAGTTGGACATTTTCATGTCCCCGTGAATTAGTATTGCACGCCATGAACAGGTCTTAAATCTATTCGTTTGCCTCAATTTTCATGCACGTAGTTTACCTTTAAACTTAACATTTTATGGTTTGAAATTCATTTTGTCATTTGAGATTTGGAATCAGAATATTTGTTCGTCAAATGAGATAAAACGACAACATAGCTTTACATCTGATACGGCTACAACAAAAAAAAAATGAAACTGTTTACTCTAAAACGATGAAACCCATCATAACACTCGAACATTTGGAGTTATAAAGTTTCTCAACTCTTCCCTTCTAGTCGAAAAAATCTCAACCTAAGAAAACTTGAAGGGGGCAAAATTTAAAAAAGGACTGCACACTGTGTACACTGTTTATACGGACTTTAGTAAAGCATTTGACTCCATCAGATATAGGAAAGCGTTGACCGGTCTCAGCTACTTTGGCTTTTCTACGAATTTTGACAATTGGTTTTTCTTATACCTGTCGGGTGATTATAATATATTGAAATTGGAGAAGAAAGAAGGAATACAATAAGTCTCCTCTGGTGTTCCACAAGGCTCGCATGTGGGCTCATGGATATTTCTCATAGTTATCGATGGAATTAATGTCATTTTTAAGTCATCTGTACTTCCATTTGCGGATGATTTAGAAATCTTCAGAAGCATTGTAAACTCACAAGATACGAAATTACTACAAGAAGAATAATCCAGTGAGTGATGTGAAGTCAACCAATTACATGTCAACATCGAAAAATGTAAAATGTTACAAATTCTCCACGTATAAGTCAAAAATTCAAATTTAGCCGCGATCCAGCGTTAATGGAAAGGAAAAGTATGGGTGGTTGGGAAGTGTATAATAAGTAAGTGTCGATTATCATGTATCACAATAAAACCATTACAATAAAACAACAAAGTAAAATTACGTCTTTCCACCGGAAAAAAAACTCGAGCAATTAGTGACTAGAACATTAATGGCATAAAATCAAAAGATTAAATGAGACAAAAGATTTGTGCGTGATGTTTGTTGGAAATATGTCCTTTAACAAACACATTGATCTAATTACTGCCAAGGCAATTTTATGTTTAGTTTTATCAGGAGATGGAGAAAACACTTAACCTTGTTCATATTAGGCTTCAGCTACATATATCAGATCTCAGCTGGAATATACAGTCCCAGTATGGTGCCCTTTCTATCAATCTCACATCGATAGAAGTGAAAGTATTCAGAAACAAGTGTTATTGTTTATAATGAAAATAACCGATTAGGACTACAAACATGATCTTCCATACCACGTAAACGTAGCTCACCTTAGTGCATACACGAAAATTACTTGGGGCAACGGTAATTGCAAATGTACTCCTGGAAAAAACGCACTCATATTACATTCTTGGAAGCCTAAATATTTATTCTCCTAGCGCGAATCTTCGAAAATACGAGTTTTTAAAACTAGACCTTCTCAGAACTAATTATGGTGAACATGAACCAATTAATGAAATGACAAAAATGTTTAATGAAGTAAGTACCAGCCTTATTTGACTTCTCTAGATCTAGTGACGAGTACAAAAGTAAACTGAAGACTTTTTTGATAATTCGTTTTCGAAATAATTTCTAAACATTCATTGACAGGTGGCAATATGCTCTCGCCGCATTCCATAGAGTCCTTATTGTTTACCGGTAAGCTGACGAAAGCCAACGACGAAGAATTTTATTAACGACTTAATTATGTGTTGGAAATAAAATTAAAGAGTGATGCAAAACAAATTGTTGCCCAGTTTGTCGTGTGATCGCACACCCTAAGGAAATTTTCTAGATCATATAGCTGGATCATTTGTGTTTTATGCACCATTTACAAACTTCGAATCAAATAAAAGCAAAATTCTGAACTATCAAGAACTCGTAACCCACACGAAATAAATACTTTCATTTTTGCATCGTAAGATTGAAGATAAATTACAACAGTGCAAGGACTTCATTGTTTCCACAACCAATTTATCTGCACAGTACTTTAAATTGAGAGTATTTACATTTTAGCAAATAGTAATTGTTAGGCCACTTCCCCAGGGATGGGATATTAGTACTAATGTTGGCTCACATTCAACTATTTGTCGAATGTGAGTCAACGATGACGTTCACTACGTGAACATCGGTTGCACATTAACCAATGTTGTATTCACACGATGCGACAAATGCTCCAACCAAATCGCCAATAACCGCAATCCAATTGAAATAGGTACACCAACATTTGTAATAATGTAAAATAATTTAGTGCATTGTAAAATTATTATTTTCTAGTATATTGACAAAATGGATTAAAATATTTTAAAACCACTTAATTTAGATTTTTATTTTGGAAAGAACAGTTCATAAGTCTTATTTAAATGATAAATCTAGATTTATTTCAATTTATCGTTATTTAAAAAAACAAAAGCAAACATTCAGAATCAAATTTATTGTATAAAAAAATGTAACCGAAAATGCACTAACATTTCAAACAAAATATGTCAAATCGTGTCTTTACCAACGTTGGTTATTACCTTTGCAGTGTTTTTATTTACCTACCATCTAGTATTTAGATACAATTCGTAATTTGTACCATTGCTGACCCACATTGACACAAATACGCAATCGTGTAGAGCCAGCTTTAGTAGTCATTTATACTTTTTAAATGCATAGCCTACCAATTTTATATAAATAAGTTAGGGTTTTCGCAAACAGTATAACAAAATCGGCAACCCTTGAAAAAAAAAATATAATTTTTCAAAAATTGTGGGAAACCCGTCATTACTACAATCGCACAATAAATATGGCGGTAAATATTTATTTTATAAATTTGTGATTGATGCAATTAGAGTTTTCTAAATAAATTTAAGGTTTAAGAAAAATATTTATATTCCCGAATTTCGAATCCCTTCTATAATCTCAACAGTACTTTAACGCAATATTTGTTCATGTCCACTGTTCACAAATAATTGAAAGTTCTTGTAACCAACGCAAAAATGTTGGCCATAAGTTGCTTAAAGCTTAAGTACACGAGAGTGTCAACCATTCTACTCGAATGCTACTTAAGTATATAATATTATTAATTAGCATTGATAAACAAAAACCCAAAACCAAAATTGCGAAATAATTGAGCTCGACTTAAGTCTTTGCAACGTGCAGATCGAATACTGCAATTGTGTGAGTGAGTCGGGAATGGGTGATGTGCGACCTTCCCAGTTTACATGTAAGTAGTAACGTTATTACAAAGAGCAAAATATTATTCGGGAAGTAAAATTTAAAAAAAAAAAACACACGAACGCAGTTTAAAATTTGCAGGTTTTATAGTTATTACCAAATGTACATGCTTTACTTTTCACCACTTCCTTAGGTTCCTTGACAACAAAACTTTAGATTATATTGAAGCCTAAAGCTGCAGTACGACTTTTAAGTATTCGCTTGTTCCGGGTTTTATGAACTGAATCCGCCCATTAATCGGCTAGCAATAAGTAAGGATGATAAATGCCAAAAATATTATTAAAATATTTATGACTTTTTCGGGCTTTTTGAACTACGTATGACTTTTGTTAAATTACGTATATAATTTAACAGTAATTTACCGGTTATGATAATTTAGGGGCGACTTTATTGATTGGGCAGAGTAGAATAAATAATTTAAAATGTCAAAGTTTATTTCTAAAATTTGAAAAGGTTATACATATTGGGATTATTAATTGAATTGTATAGATTATAATTTTTTTAGATTTAACTATTTGGTCCAGACACTTCAGAATGCGATTCAGTAAACATTTAAAATTTTGTAATTCGATTCCAATAATTAACTGTACACATTTTATGGGCAGATTTTTTTACGCTCCTTGAACAAGATTTTCTACATTAAAATTTTCAGTTAAGTTTTTAAAATTTCTCTGAAAATTGAGTTTGAATACCATCAATTATTTAAAAAAATAAATAAAATAAATAAATTTTAAAAAATTTATTTCATTTGAACAATTGTACAATTTTGAAACAATTCAAGATACGAACTATCTTATAACATAAACTTTGAAATAATAATTTAATTCTGAAATTTATCATCAGTAACAAAAACGTGAAACTGAAAAACGTTTGAAGAATTAATAAGATATATTACAGAGCAGCTCTGGCAATAACGCGGAAGGATAAATTAAATTAAATAGCACTAGACAGAACCCCACCCGCCTGCTCAATGACAGGTACAATTCAAAATATTTTATGAGATCGTTTATCTCGTGTGTGTGTGTATGCATCAAGTGTAGACACAAAATAAACAAACTAAATCACGAGACGACGACAAGATCAAAGCGCATGAAAAATTAAGAAGCACAAAAAAACGCAAAATATACATAATATGTCAATTTATAAATTGAAAGAATTCAATCATCGTGTCAAAATAGAATGATAATTTGGTATTAAAATATCATTTTATTTATTTTATATAACAACAACACTAAAAAATACACATATTTATTTTATTTAATAATAAAATTCTAGTCGCGCGACAATGCGCGCACGCAATTTTAATGGCTATAAGAATATAAAACGAGTAAAAGACAGAAAAATCAACTTTTCAACACACAAGTCATTCTAATGTATGATGAAAAATTTAATGGACAGGTCATTACATAAGGAGTAGGTATCAATTAAATCTTTAAAGAAGGCCCTCATCATCCCCGTGTACAACAAAAATGTATCCCCAATTTTATTACGTCACGTCACACAATTTTATTATGATTATTTTTATTATTGCGTTATACACGGTCACGTGGAATATTTTAGACAAGAAAATTTTCCCCAAAATACAAAAAAATGATTGATTGGTGTGTTATGTTGCATGCAACATTTTTGTTTGTTGCGCCATGTACTATGTATTATTGCATCGTAGTAAGTAAAAAAATCATAATATAAATTTGAAACTCACCGTTTTGAATTTATAAACAGCAACATTTAAATAATAACGTATAAATAAATAAATAGTAATTAATTAAATATTTTGATCAACATCCACATATAAATATATATATTGTATCGGGTAATATAATTCTTAATCCTTTATACAGTGTTTAATTAAATTCAAAATTTTTTTGTAGGTTTTCACTTTTTTTAATCACATCACAGTAAACATTGAAATAATAACAGATTTTCTTATAAATTTTTCATTTTTTTTGACATTTTCTATTTGTAATTAATAAATTAAGTTTTAATGTTTTGCACACACTATAATTTTTTATATATAAATATAAATAAAATATTAGAATAAAATAAAATTTTATTAAGATTTTTTACGTAAACACAAAAATTTATTATTCCTCAGGAATATTTATTATAAATAACAAAAAAAAATCGCGACGGCATTATCACGTGCTTGGAGGAAAATAAATAAAAAAAAAATATTTTTTGTTTATCGCGAATCTGTCAAACATTTATAGTACAAAAATATTTCCATTTTCTTATGAAGAAAAATCTTAATAAAATAAAATTTTAATCCTAAATATCATTTTATTTTATATTGGTAATTTCACACTAATTATTATTATTTATCACTGGTAAATATTGTTTTATAAAAATTATTTATCACTTGTATAATATAAATAAACTGGATATTATAAAACTAGATATTGTATTATAAAATAAAAAAAAAACAATTATGTATTATATAAATGCAACTAAAAACAATTATTTGTATATAAGGTATAATCAAACTAAATTGTAATTATTTTGTCTTATTTATAACCAAACAATTTAATTCTTCTTCTCTTTTATTCAATTTAACTTGTTACCCGCCTGATTGCCAAAGTATTACTGAGAATATTTGTTTGTGCAGAGTAAATGTGAACCTGCGCACAAAAAATATACAAAACAAAAAAAAATTGAAAAAAAAAATTAAAATAATAAGAAAATACAA
The DNA here is from genome assembly GCA_947310385.1 of Nephrotoma appendiculata. Lineage (NCBI taxonomy): Eukaryota > Metazoa > Arthropoda > Insecta > Diptera > Tipulidae > Nephrotoma > Nephrotoma appendiculata. The sequence continues at coordinate 147,838,875 of OX371224.1, forward strand.
AACTTAAACTAGAAAAAAAATATATAATACATACATACAATATATATATATATACATAAGCGCATCTTCCTTTATTATTTTTATTATAGTATTTACTTGCCTTCTTATTCATTTCTTACAACAATTTTCTTCTTCTTCTTCGTATAGTTTTATTTATGTTTTTATTTATTGTTTTCTTTCTTCTCATTCTCCACCTTCTTAAAATCTACTTCAATTCAATATACACCAACAACAACAAGAGCACACCGAATAAAATATAAAAAAAAAATAAAAATTCAAGAAAACCGAAAATAAAAAGTTTGTGTACAGAAAAAAAAAATAAAAATAATAAAATAATGTATGTAGGTATATGTATGAGTAAAAATAAGTAAAATAAAAAACTACTTACTATGAAATAGTATTAGTACATTTACTATTTTATAAATTTACTGTAAAATGCAGCCAATTTTAATTTTTTGTATATAAATGCAATATGGGAAGCGAACCACCTTTGCGTAGTGTTATTATATCGTGTACGAGTAAATTATCAACATATCATTGCATAAAGTACCGGTTTAATAATAATAAAGGTGGTTTCACCTCACTTGATATTATTTGTGGTTTATAATTTACACACTTCTGTATCGTATATTAAATATGCGATAAATTTTAATTATTTATAGATGTTAATTAGTAACACACATATTATACCGAGATCAATTATTGTGATAAGCGCGGCTGGCCCGATATGCAGAAACGCGATAAGACAATTTAATAATACATTTTGTAGAAAATAATTATGTTTAGTTATAATTAAGAATATTTCATGCTTAAAGGAAATATCATTGCAAATGACACTTTTTTGTCAAACATTTTTAAAAGTCCAAGGTAGCATATTATAAAATATAGGTACGTTCACAATGAAGTTGTACCTTTTCAAGGTCCGCGAAACAGCCATTTTTGTTGTCACGTCCACGTGGTCAGAATTTACCCTTTGAACGACTTAATTCATGTTAAATAACTTTCATATACCAATAAATTAATATTTGAAAATCGTCATCCCAAAATTCAAATTTTTTCAGTGGCGTCCCTGGACCGTAATGTGTTCCTAAAACAAATACATAAATATGTAATTTGGCTTAGGAATGTTAATAAATATCTTTTTTTTAATATTTTTAAATGTTAATATTGTTTTTTGTTTCTGGCTTGCGAATAGAATGCAATTTTCCTCTAAGCAGCTGCTTTCTTAAAGATTCAAGGACGAGACTCACCAAGCGTGGCGCGTCAAATTCCAAATAATTCATACAGCTCGACGCGCATATCTGTTCACACCAAGAGAGGTGCGATGATTATTTTGTTTTGGATAAGTTTTCGAATTTTGAACTTTAGTTTTATTAATCTTTAATATTGGCAAATAATATGAATGCATACGAGAATGACGAATAAAAAATGTATGGACTACAATTGAAGTATCATTAGTTTTAAACAACTAAACGGCGGCACGTTGGTTCAAGCGTTAAATCGGGGGGTCTATTATGAAATTTATCCGTCTCGGATTTTTCCGTTAACGGATATATCCGATTCGACACGGATTTACCCTATTATGAAACTTGTATTATCTGATTGGTAATAAACAAATTGATGTTAGTAACATTATTTTTTTTTTAAATTTTTTGAGGTTACAAAAACAAAATGACATCAATCGGATACAAATACGTCAACTAAATAGCAGTCGGATTTTTTGTAGTGTGATCGGAAAAATCCGATTCGATTTTACTTTTTAGTTTCATAATAGCACGGATATATCCGTTAACGGAAAAATCCGAGACGGATAAATTTCATAATAGACCCCCGGTGGTACCGGGTCGAATCCCGATAGGGGCAGGATGCACAAGGAAATTTTCATCAACAGATTCGGATCTGTGATGAAATGGAACACAACTATGACCCCCTGTCGGAGTGCAAAACTCATAGGCCGACCCCTCTTCCATGCCAGTATAGGCTGGCAATGTTGAGGAAAAAACAAACCGCAAAAGAGGTGAGAGAGCCTTGGCCTCAGTCTGTTAACCAGTTTGACCATCAGTTGACCATCAATTTGTTGGCATTGACATTATAGGATCGAGGGATGGCTCTTTTATCCTCTCCCGCTCTCGGGGAATCTAAACTGTCTGAACTATCTTGTTTGATATCAATGGGACATACTATCTAATATCTAAGCTAAAACTTCCAAGATCATACGTACATTTGAATTGGCGCAATGAAGTCGTTTGTGTAAATGACCAATTAATTAAATTGTTGATTCCTCCGCCAATCTCAACACATTGGTTTTACGATTTTTATTATACATAGTTGCTCATCATATTATATCGAAATCATGAGAGTTTGATAACTGCCTTTTAGCTTGCTAGGAACCCGTAACTTAATTCCATTATGTTGATACAAATGATTCGGCTGTTAATAGATCGTTCACGGCCCTATGGGTGTCATTAACTCTTAATTGTATAGTTAAATTAAATTCGTCCATCCCTATAGCGCTATGTTCAATATTCGGATGGTAATGAGAATTTTATTTTGAGTGGTGGACATCATGCCAGAAGAGATCGGTCACGATATCAGAAGAGATCGGTCACGATACTCGTGGTTTCTGGGATCCTTTCTAATGGAACATAATATCTAATTTCTAAGCTAAAACTCCCAATATCATACGTATGTTATGATTGGCGCTAAGGGGTCATTTGTGTAAATGATCAAGTCATTTGTATGAACAATAATCGAGTTTAAAATGTTGATTCTTCCGCCAATCTCAACATAAATTGACCTTGAGAATTTTTTTCAAGATAGTCGTTATCATATTGTATTAAAATCAGGAGAGATCGATAAGGACATTTTAAGCTTTTTTTAATTAAATTCATCATATTTCATATTACTTTATTTTCTGGGATGATTTTAAAAGCCTGAGATGAGACAAAATTAATATTGCCTGATGAAGATTTTTATCGTTTCTGGAATGAAATCCTGCGACAAACTTCAAAGACTTTCGTTAAAATTAGTATTAAAAAGGCTGGGTTGCTGTCACGGGTTGCTTTAACAAAAATTAAAGTTACATGCTTTCCGTGCTATTATAATATCCGTCTTTCATAGGAAAAATTATTTAAATTTTTGCATACAAATATTGCATACATATGTTTCACCATCCTTATCAGTTTTATTTGGATGATCTTTAAAAAATATACAAACTGATCATTTGAAGTTTATATGCACAACTTGAGAATCGGTCAACACTTTTATAATACCAAAGCAGTTTTACGAGTTAAGCTATAACCAGCGAATCTTTAAGAAATTTAAGTAACAAAGCGACATCTGAAATATGTATGTTTATTTACATTACTGACCAGCGAAACTCAAAGTACTTTTCGTTCAGTTTCGTTAAATTTGAATTGTCATTTAGCAATCTGTAACAAGATCGAAAATTATCGCCCAAACTGAAGGAAACGTCAAAATTGTATATTTGAAATGGCGGTATGTTGGTATGTTTACATTTTTATAATTTATGTGTACCAATATTTATTTATATTTTAGTAATTTATATAATATTTTATGTACATTTTTCATCATTTTTGACCAAAATTGTGGTGTGGTTAGTTTGTACTTTTGCAGATTGACATTTCATAATTCAATTGACAACAATAATTGTGTTACAGATTCGCTGGTGAAGTTGTCAAATATTCTGTAACAAAACGTCCTCGTTAAATTCTGTAAGGTTTCGTTACTGACTCTTACAGATTCGCTGGTTATAGCTTAAACCAGCTACGTTACACTCAAACAACTTATTTTTTATATTTTATTGGATCCTCCTTGAGTTTGTGCCCGCTCTTCTAATTTGTCCTAAGAACTAGCACTAATAGATGTTTGGATGAATGAAACTGAAGAACTGGAGAATAATATAAGCTTCTCCAATAGCTCTCTTTGATATAATCTATAATAACTTCGAAATTTCTTTTTTTCAAATTTGTATAGTTTTCTTTAATTCCCTTTGATGGGTTTAACTTGGTGTTGAGCCGAAAAGTTAGTTACCGTCATTTTAAATAATTAAAGAAGCATAATATATTATAAATAAGTAAATCAATCCTAATTCTTAATCTGTAAGAATCACTATAGAGTAATTAATAAATTACGTTTTCTTTTAAATTAATAATAGCTCCGGTCTATAGGTATTATTTCCAATAAATACGTAAATGGTTTGACGAAAATGGTTGATTGTAAAATGGTTGTTCTTTTTGTTAGAAAATTACGCTTGATCATATGAATTTATTCGAATTATTTTTTTTATTACAATATTTTTAGGGTGATTTCCTAAATAATATCATTATTTGAACACCACCTTCATATAAACTAAGTTATTGTTAATATGTTTTTATTATAAGTATTTTTAAATTTAAAAGTACCGTCTCCGTCAGTAACTGCTAAATCCGTAATTTAAGATATGCAATTTAAACATCTTAATTTTGGTGACTCTAAAATCTTTAAACGTTTTAAAAATAATGGCAAAGAGGACCTAATAAAATAGGTCGCCTTAGTAACCATTCCTCTGTTATTTATCCTTTAACCAGAATTTGAACGCCGATTTCTTGCAATTAATATTTCCGGTAGCCTTGATATCAAATTCAGATTTTATATTTATATTTGCATGAAACTTGTCAGTTATGCCAAATATAGATTCTAAACTATCATTATTTTAGAGTACGCTTCCGAGTTTGTTTAAACATAATATACTAGGAACATTAAAATTAGACTTTTGTCCGGGTTTTCCTTAATTTGAACAATCTGAATTAAAAAAAAATCAAAAAAAAAAATATCACAAATATTTAATAAATAAATTATAAATAAATATATTCCAAAATCTACAAATAATTATTCGAATATCAATTAGATAAAACAGGTAGATAGGTACATATATTTGAGTATGAAGTTTTTTGCAATAGCAGATTTGAATTATTAAACCTTTTGTTTCTGAGAACCAAGTACTTGGCAATGCACACCTTCCGATTTTAAAAGCTCCATTTCACGAACAATTTGTCCTTAAAACACATCGATTCCCAAAATGAGCACTGATTTAAAATATAATTTTGTCCATACTCCCAATATATACTAGATGAACTTTTTGAAACAACAACTCGGTCTGCTCTGTTCATAATTGTCTTCTGTTCTCGTCTTTGTTTTAGATGTAGATTTGAGCTTATCGGGCTCCCCGAATTAAAAAAGGCTGAAGTTAAAAAGGTGGAGTTAAAAAAGGTGTTTTTATATGAAAAAATGAGACCTTTTTTAAGTCATATTTTTAACAAATTTTCTGGCTGAACAAAGGTGTTTTACAAAAACAAATTTAATTTCAAAATGACACAAGAACGGCATATTTTATGTCATTTTACAAATATATTCTTTAATTCATTTTCAAAATGACTTGAAAAAGGCAGATTTTATTTCACATAATAAACATAAAATTTACATTTGTTTTTAATACACATAGAAATGCATGCGTTTCATTAATGAAAATATAAAACATAAATAAGTGGGTTTTTTGTACCATTTATAAACACACTTCTTAAATCATTTCCAAAATGAGTGATATGTATTAATAAAATCAACTTTTTTTATTTCAATTTCATTACAGATTGAAAGACAATTTTAAAATGAAATAAAAACCCTGGTTTTAAGTCAGAAAAACACCATTTTTAAGTCAGCCTTTTTTAATTCAGGGAGCCGGCTTTTCGTGATTCAACAACAACATTTGATAATTTTTCGATTGACTGTTTATTTAGTTTTATTGTTGTGAAATTACGTTAATTACTTATTGAAAATAATTTATTCATTATATTGCATCTTACATTTTGAGAATATGTATTTTTAATTACTTGGATTTTTTCCCCATGCTAACGATGCAGTTTTAGTGTGGAACTGGAGCGTTCCTTAACTAAATTTCGAAACAACAGAAAAACAACAAGAAAAATAAAAATCTGAAAAAAATCCGAAAACTATGTACTTATGCAGACTAACTCTTGCTCGAACTACCCATGTAGAATAATGTTTTAGGAGTTAATGGTAAAAATGAAAAATAATTTAAAGTATTAAAATTAATTAAAATAAATGTAAAAATAATAAATAATAATAATAAATTAATTGGGGATATTTGTGAGATTAAAAAATATGTATCAATAAATTGATAATTTTTGTTGCGCATATTGCATTGCCCCTTAACTAACCTATGCGGCTAGCCCTGTAAATTCATTTATTTTGACACTTGTTTCGATTTCCCGTTAGCTAGCCTCTAGTATATTTTATTTTGTGATTCAAGTGATTGTGATTTCAGTTTTCTTTTAAGTGATGTTTGATTTTGTGAAAATTTATTTTGTAGTGATGTGAATTTTTAGTGTTTTTATTCTTAAATATACGGTTAAAGTAAATACAGGTATTTATATGCGTTTTTATTAAATTTATTCATTTTATTTATAAAAAATGTGCAAAGTTTGAGATATTTGGGTACTTAGTGTCATCCATATTGGAAAATTAAATTGTAGAAAACTTTAACACTAACTGGATTACATTAGTCGTATCGCTTTTCGATCGAAATATTTAATATTCTTGTTACTGTTATTATTTCAAACGTCAAATGGCAGTTTTCTAGTCACCTCAAAATTTCACACTACTCAAAGTGACAGTTTTTAATTGTTTTTGATGGGTTTTAAGTCCTGGGGTATGGATAATACATGAATGAAATGTTATATAAGATTAAAGAAACATATGGAGAGTCATCGGCTGGTTCTTGCGATTTAAATTCTTTTTCCGTTTTATACTATCATTCGTATTATTTATTACAAAAATGATTACCGTTTGGTTTGGGTCCATAACATATTCCTATCTGCTAATCTACGCGAGGACGCATGAGTCCGGTCTCATTTTTCATATTTTTCCCCTTTACCTATAAACAGGTTTTCTGAAAACCAGTTTTATCGGTAAAGTGTGGATTAGCAGAATTGTATTTAGAATTAAGCGTACAAAATAAAACTAAGAGAAATTACTTTGATAATGCCTGTATTCTACGATGAAACATATTTTTTTAGTAAAATTGATGCGAGAGTAAAATATGTAGTTTCACCACATAACCAAATGAAATAAAATAAATTTCTGTAAAATTTGACTGATAAAATGTTAAATAGGTATAGAGAGGGCCATCTATTGGTTTGTTTTTAAATCATAGGCTATGGCAACACTTTTTTGAACGATTTGCTTGAAATTTTGACAGCTTTTTAGTCTAACATTCCGCGGCACGAAACAATCATGTTTTCGCTTGAGGAACTTTTCGAAATATTGAAAACTTATTTTCAAAATCAGTGTTGTGTAGCCGACACCGTGCAGATTTTGAAAAGAAATATTTTGTAATGAAAATGGTGAATGAGTGGTCCCCGACGTGGGCCAGTGCGCACGTCTGAGAATGTTGGACCTGTGGTCCATAGTGTAGGGCAGAATCCATCGACCCGGTCGCAGCATATGGCCATTAATCGCATCAGCCTGAGGAGAATACTGCACAGAGACCTTGGATTGTTCGCCTATAAGGTCCAGATGACTCAACAGTTGAAATCAAATGACCATCCGCTTCGATATCAGTTTTCTTCGTGGGCCAGAGACCAGCTTCATAATGAGGTCGATTTTGGTTGAAAAATCATCTTTTCAGACTAAGCGCATTTCCATCTCGGGGCTATGTAAACAAGTGGAACTGCTGGATTTGGGGTTCGGAACAGCCACACGTAATCGTAGAGAAGCCAATGCATGTTTTGTTTGGATTTCGGAGTGGTGGCATATTTGGCTCATTTTTTCGAAAACGCTGCTGGAAACGCCGTTACCGTCAATGGCGACCGTTACAGAGCCATGTTGACAACCTTTGGTTTCAATGAGATGGCGCCACACATTAAACAAACCGACGAACAACCGTCTCTTGCGATTTCAGCTTTAAAACATAACATTGCGACAGTTATTCGCGAAATAGGTGCCGCAATCATCGAAAAGTTCTTAAAAAGTGGACACGTCAGTAGAGGGAGCCACATGACTGAAATTGTTTTTGATTCTTAAGCCAGCTCAGCAGATACTTTCTGTCTACGCATTTTCGGAGCACTGCTTCAAGTTTGATCTAGAAATCCGTACCTCTTTGAAAATGGTACAGCCAGCTAACCGTTGCTTGAACCAATTTAATTTCCTTTCTTTATATAGTTGTCCAGACGTCCTTTTGATTTGTTAAATTTTTTTAACGCTTTGCATTTGATATTATTACCATCTGCTGTAGTTGTATCCTGGTAATTTCTTGGGATAAGGGAACTGGGGAAAAATTTTACTTACCTTTTATCTATAAATCAGTTTTTTCTGGCCTACTGAGAAAAACGGTTGTTGTAAATATTTGTAAATTGGTATTAATTTTTCCATAGCGAAATTACCAGGTAAAGTTATTCCCAATTTCATTTTGTTTTCAAGAAAATTACCACTAACTTTTTACCTTAGTATGCCAGAAAAAAATAATTTAAATAGAATTTATATGTAAATATCCAAAATATCCCTTTTAAGTTGTTATCCTCCACCCACTCACATGAGTATATTTTGAATAAGACATCGTAGAACACTCACTCAAATTTACAAAGCGGCAATTCGCACCCAGCGAGTCCTATTACTCACACAGAATTTCAGAAAGCAGTTTAGATCCTTAAGCGATTGATTACCAAATTTTCTTTATTTCTTCATATTACATACTTAATTTTACGTAGTAAAATAAAGTATAGTAATCATGAAAAGTTTTGACCTCAAGATTTTTGCAGATTTACCATTCACTATATTGCCCAAATAATTTAAAAAATCTGGGTGTGTGTGTTTTAATTTTGAGATCCTAGTGATTTTTAGCCGAATTTAGTCCACTGAAAGTGGTAGCTTCCATAGAAGCTTTCTCGTTTTTACGAATTATTTTAAAAAGTATATCATTGGGGGCAAAACGACTTTGCAACAATACCTGCTCAGATCAGTTTTCTAAAATTTAGCGGAAATGAAAATTTATGACAAAATACTGTTTTTCCACAAAATTTCGGTCTCGTTCAAAATCAAAGTGTATGAAGTTATCCCAACGATTTTATCCCGTAAAATAAAGAAATTTCATCAAGCAATACTAATCAATAAAAACCCGATTTACTTTTATGTGCAGTTTGCCCAGCCCGGAATTAATTAGAATTGACGTGAAATACAAATACTAAATTCGCTCCTTTTGAACGTGGCAAATTTAAATGTAATTTTATTTCAAATACGGGTTGTATGAATGTATCTGACCCACGGACTAATTTCGCAAAGTAACCAGATAAAAATTTTTCTCTAATTTTACTAAAAGTACGGCATGAATGTGCAAAACCGTAGCGTATTAAAGTATTAATTTTCCAGTGGATTTAATGTCCTTTGAGGTCAATTAATACCCCATAGACATGGGGCCAACCTGTACACTGATATGAACGGTGAGCCGGCACTGAATTCTGCACTCCAACTGTTTATTAACTTCATCGATCGTAATCGCTTTGCATCCAACCTTTGGTGGGATTCGAACCAAGTACCTCCCGGTCCAAGTGCCGAAGCTTTAACCACTGCATCACTTGTCGGCAAATGAGGTTAATTTGGAATGTAACCTTAATCCGTAAAATTTATACTTTTCACGTACCAAATTTAAATGTAATTGTAGTTCAAATATAAGTTGTATAGATATATCCGACTCAGAGCTGAATTTTGCAAAGTTACCAGGTAATACTTTTCCTTAATTTTACTAAAAGTAATGCATTAGTGTGACCATCTCAAAACCATATAACTTAACCTGCCAAATTTAAATGTAGTTTTAGTTCACATACGAGGATTATAGTTATAACGGTTTAAAATTTAAAAGGAACGAATTTAGTTTTTGTATTTAACGTTATTTCTAATATATTCCGGGCTTGGCTGACAACTTCCCAAACTACTATTTGATTTAGAATCAATTTAAACAAATTCTGGGCTGAGCTAATTACATAAGAGCAATGTTTTTTATTGATTAGTGTTGCCTAATGAATTATTTTTATTTTCTGGGATAGAATCGAGGGATAACTTCATATCCATTACAGCCCAGATGGATTGATTAATCGGGATGGTACTGCATACATAAGCTTTTTCCATAAATTAGGAGATCACTAGGGTTTTTGGTCGAAATCGGACCGCCGAAATTGGCAACTTCCTAGGAGCTTTTCATATTTTGCAGATATACTGAAGAGTATATAGCAAATTTCAAACAAAATAAGTTCAGATCATTTTTTAAATTTTACCGAAACAGACGTATTGTGATAAAAAACTATATTTCACCAAAATGCGGCATCGCTACGGTCCAGGCGGATTAACTATTCGGAACAAAGCTTCATCCCTAACCTTTTTCCATTAATTGAGAAATCCTTACGAAATTCTGTATAACGGAAGTGGCCGGTTCCATGGGAGCTTTAAAATCAAATTAAAAATAAAACTTTCCACCAAAAAGGGGTGATCTTATTCGTTTTATTGAGCAGGTTTATGTTTTTAATATATTTTTTAATTGCCAGATGATCTATCCTTTCTCGTCTTATGATGAACTCATTCTATTCTAAAACTTCGTTTTTTAGGAAAAATATAAGAATTACTTAAATCGAAATCATAATATGGGAAGGTCGATGATTAAATATCATTGTGACACATGAAAATGTAATTTCGAATAATGCCATATACACACCAAAGAACTAAGCTACTAACATTAAACGATTTCATTGCTTAAAAGCTCATTTTCTTTCTGTGTCTGAATTACGTAAATAAAAAAAAAGAAAAACCAAAAATTGATATTATTTGTATTTGTAATTACTTTAGTTTATTTTATCCGAGTACGATATATAAAATCTATAAAGTTCTCGATTTATTCCTTTCTCTTTTTAAATTACATGTAACTGAAAGAGTTTGTACATTTATACGAGTATCTATATGGTATTATTTTATCCGTCCACTTGTGATAAAAAAAGAGCTTTTTCTTCTTTCCATTTATTGTTGTTATACAATTTATGCACAACATGATATAAAACCGAAGTTATTACTATTTTATTCTGTATATAACAACATATTAATGTACATTGTACATGCTTGTACATATATTGAAAAGAGAGATTCAACCAAAACTATCACGACTGTAGTTTTGCTTTACTTACATGTACACATTTAAAGCTTTGTACCAACTTAATACATGTATTGTAAGTACAAACATCTATACACAATTAAACGTTGTGAGCACGCAAATAAAATGAATTTTTCGAAAAATAATAGAAAAGAAAATTTAAGTTGATAGTTTTTCCGAGTATTTTAGTTTTTGTTATCCCGAATGTAAAATAAAAGGGGTAAGAAGTGTTTTGATTGGATGTTAACGTTTTCATTCAAATTTGTTGTTGTGGGTACAATTAATTTAAACTAAATTACATTTTATTTTAGATTCGTATTAACTGTTATTTAGTGAAACTAGAATTTATGTAAAATTCTATTTAAGTTTTTACCAATGGTAAAGTCGTGTGACCTATGATTTTGTACTGAAAGAGTGTGGTCACTTGCTAATATAAACTCGTAACAACGAAGCATACAATAGTTTGAATGATATAAATTCTTGTATATAGTATACAGTTACGTACTGTTATAGTACTTTATACAGAAAGCCCATTTTAAAATATTTTAAAATACTTATCCTTAGATTCTTAAGAAAATGATTGAAACTCTGCCTGAATTACAACAAAAACAATACAATTTTCCGCTGTATTATAGTACGAGTAATGTGTGTACTGTGTAGCGAGAAAAGTAAAAAGAAAAATGCCATAAATTTACCATCACCATAAGTAAACAGTACAGCAGAACCAAAACATACATTTATATCCTTGTTGGTTAAAGTGAGATACAAGTTGAATTTCGATATAGCATTATATCCATACCAAATGGTTATGTATGTATTTAAGTAAAAATAAAAATTTCCACATACATAAAAACTTGCATAATTTTCTGCTATTTTGGTTTCTGTTGTCCGAGAATTTCTCTTGATGTTACGATTCAGTTGAAAATCCACAGTACATACACAGATAGAAAATTTATATTGGTGAATACCGAAGAGAATAATTTTTTTTTTGGATGGAAAACAGTAAAAATATATAGTTGGTGTATATTGAGAGATACATTTTTTGGTAAGATGCTGTAATGTTTGATTTTTTTGTTTTATCCAAAAAAAAGACAAATAATATTATGGTTTCTGTACTTTATATTGGTACAGAGAGAGATGTAAGCATTCTTTTTAATAAAAATAAGATAAAAATAGTGAGACAAGTGTGCTATTGAATAATTGAAGATTTTTATTGTTGTATTTCATTGCGGGACCAACACTCACCCCATTTTTAGGGTGATATGTTGTTATTATAATTTTGTGAGATTTTTATGCTTTATTCCTTTTGTTTTGGTCGGGATTTTTTTATATGCTGCTGCTTAATATTATATATCTATGTGTGCGCCGCACTCTCTGTTTAGGGTTTGGGGGTGCTGGGAAGCTTACAACCAAAAATTAATGAAATTATTTTAGATTGTGTCTGGTTTCTGTATATATTGAGATTTTTAATATTTTTATGTATTTTTGAATTAGAATTTTTTTATCTCATTTTGGTTTGTTGAATGAATTATTGCGAGAAGTTTGCACTTTTCGTAACTGTATTAGTGTGAAGAGGTAATACTATGTTGAGCTTTGTAATATGATACTGTCTTTTTGAATTTACATAAAGTATTATGTAGTTTTAATGATTAGAGTAGTGAGAGCTGTTTTACACGTATATGTATAGAAAGTGTCAAGCATAGATATATACCCACTGTGTCTAGGCGCCATTAAAGTTACTTAAAACCACACATTGTAATGGATAAAAGCGAATCGATAATTTATGTCCTTTTGGATTCACGTAAGAAATATATCTGTATATATTTTTCTTATATACGTAATTTATAAAGACGAATGTGGTTTTAGGATTTGAGGTCTTACACAAAATTTTAACTTTTTCGTCTAAACGATTTCGTATCGGGGATATAATAAACATTTCACATAATTTTCTTCTTTCTATACTCTAGGAAAACAATAGCCGTCGAATTCAATAGTAAGACCCCTGGAGAATTTACTGTAAATATTAATAAATAATATTATTTAATGCTAGTAAATATTGATACCAACATACTTGTGTCTAATAAAGAAAATACGAAATTTTAAATTTTTTAGATAACATAATATATCAAATAGTTAGCTTTTCTGAAAGCCTGAATTCTGTTTCCACCAAAAAATATTTACTGACGTAGAGTAATTGTTAAATGGTTAAATGGTACAGAAACAAAAAAATTTCTTAAAAAAAGGATTCTAAAAGTTTTGTTTAAATTTGAAATGCTTTTTAACTAAAGAGTCATAATTATTATACCTTTTTAAAAGAGAAAGTTATCAGCTTTTTAGTGAAATTAATACTCGAAAATAAACATTGTAATTTCTCAAGATATTGAAGTTTCTTTAATACAAGGTGCTGTGTTGGAAGGCTCCTCCTCAAACGTCTATAACTGGATAAGGGAGCTTCAACGTGCGAAGTGATAGAAGTAACCTCACAGGGAATTGGAACCGAAGTTTAAAAAGTGGCTCTGACTTCAAGCTCTGGCTCCAGCTCTGGTTCCGGAGTGGCTCCAAATAAAACACATCAAAATAAATGTACTCATAACATAGTAACACATTTGTTTATTATATTTAAAGGAAAATAGCTTAATTAAGATAATAATGCTGGTATAATACTTTATTAATCAGCAAAATCTTAATTCATCCTAAAAAATAAAATATTTTTCAAAATATCTGGTTTAAGTGAAGAACGCAAATCGCTTGCTACTTATTTGCAGAAAATAGCATATCTACACTTGCTTACGTCACTGGCAAACAAGTGAATATTCTGCACGCATCTTGTATATTTTTACTACCCAAAAAATTTCCTCGAAAGCTGATTTGATTTTTAGGTGTCCTTTTCCTTCCTTTACAGCTGTCTATGAATTCTTTATTAAAATAATCTGAAATTAATTTTATTGTGGGTCAAACATAACCTCGTTCTTTCTTTTTTATCAAGCTCCTTTTCAAAATCGCCATCTTCATCAGAATTAAATTCAGATAAAATTGAAAGTGTTGTAGATGTTTCAGTTGTATTTCTTTCTTTTATATTTTTAGCATCCCTTTAATATATTTTTTGTGTCACTCTTTTTAACCCTTGTTTTGCCTTTATGACCTGGGGCGGCATGCTGTATGTTCGAATCGATTCGAAATTCAAAAAAAGTCGAATGGCGGTATGTTGTATCATTTTCGAATCGCGATAATGATAAAATTTCATCATTTAAAACCAAAGTAATAATAAATGTAGCTGACATTTCATTCTCGAAAAAGTATTGCAATATTAAAAAAACGATAATAGTCGAAAATGATACGTCATGCCGACTATCACTTTTTTCGATTCGACTCTCAAATTCGATTCGATTTGAAGTGATGGTACAACATCACTTCAACACCTCTGATTTTCTTCTAGTTCTACATAACATCCATTTAAATTACAAAAATTGAAATTAAATTAAAGAGCACGCACAATCACATTCTTAGTAGAATAGACGATATCCTAGGGAGCTTGTGCCAAATATTTCAGCAAATATTTCGACTCCAGCTCCGGAGTCGATTCGAAAGCCCTGTAACCTCATCTTTGTTTTGTTCAAGGAACACAATGGTATCATTCGTATCATTCATTTTAGAGAATTGCTTGTGAACAGGCAATTGCTAAAACCAGTGAGGACCTATCGTATCCAACTTTGGGGTTGTGTGTAATGGTACATTAGAAATGACAATCTTCACAGGGACTTACGGAATACGTCACCGAGGAAATAGAGGAACAAGCAAGGAAACACGTACAACGATTATCTCGACATGAAAATGCATATATACGTCCTTTGTAGGACACCACCTATTAAGTGGGAAGACTCCAAAGACAGAAACCGCTGGAGCTGGGCAGTTCTAATTAGAATAAGATAATATTGTTACGATTTTGCCTTGTCAATCAAGGTTCGAATCACTGGATTGTGAATAAATACACTGCTTCAAATTTTTAGCTCACACAATTTATTTACACAACACAATTTATTATACAACACGAAATTCACAATTAATTATTACACTTATAACACACTTTTTAATTATCACTTTAATAATCGCTTTAATAATCACTTTAATAATCTTTCTATTTAACCTTCACTGTATCACGTTTAAAATAATACTCAACATTCCACGTCTACGCGCGCCCTTAGAATAATCCTAAATGCGCAGCAAATATGTTAGTATAGAAATGACGCCTAAATGCTGAGTATTTAATCATAAATGCAATTGAACAATAAATGAAATTAACTTATTCTATTCTAATCTAGGTGTCACCGTAACACTACCCCCCACCTAAGCCTGTTCGTCCCGAACAGGATCCAGATCACCTCCTCTATAGAGCGCCAAACGCTCTAAATGCACCACCTTTGGTTTACCTTTCCGTCCTTTCTGTATGCGATAAACCACGTCGTTCAACCTTTTAATGACAGTGTAAGGTCCTTCCCATGTGGGTTGCAACTTCGGTGATAATCCTTTCTGCCGTTGCGGGTTGTGAAGCCATACCAACTGCCCTTCCTCGAAGCCTTGATTATTTGTTCGTATGTCATATCGAGCTTTCATTCGATCACTTGATATTCGAATTTTCTCCCGTACAAATTGATGTATTTCATTAAGTTCCTCTTTCATCCGGTCGACGTAATCCTGTCCGCATAGAGCTGCCGAAGGAACAGCCCCAAACTTTAAATCTCCCGGCAATCGCAGATTGTTCCCAAATATGGTTTTCGCTGGTGTCACTCGTGTTGTGTCATGTACCGCTGATCGGTAGGCCATCAGGAACATCGGTATTCCGGCCATTTGCTGAAATAATCCATTATTACTAGCACATATTTATTTCCGCTCTCGGTGGTCGGAAATGGCCCCGCCACATCCATTGCAATTCTCTCAAATGGTGCCCCGACATTATATTGTTTCATGGTTCCACGGCTTTTTCGTGCTGGTCCCTTTACTGCCGCACATTGGTCACATCTTCGACACCATTCTACTACTGACTGTCTACATCCGGACCAGTAGAAACGTTGGCGAATTTTGGCCAATGTTTTATTAATCCCTAGGTGACCTCCACTTGCTCCTCCATGATACTCCTTGAGGATTTCCGCTATCCGATCTTTTGGCACTACTACCAACAATTGTTTTACTTTACCATCCGTGCTTTCCCACTTTCGTTTTAAACATCCATTTTCTATGTGGAGGCTATCCCATTGAGCCCAATATGCTTTTACAATGGGAGTTTTGTCAGCTATCTCACTCCATGTGGGCCGGTGTTCTTTTTCCTTATATTTCATGATGAATGATAGGTCAGCATCCCGTAATTGCTCCTTCTTGATCATTTCATCAGTCCATTCCTCTTCAGGTAGCACTTGCATAAGCCGAATATCGATGATGTTTCCTTACCCTCCACACGCCCACAATGCTTGCATTCCACGGGACATCGCCTTCTTGATAATGCGTCGGCATTTCCATGTGCGCTTTCCTTTCGATGTTCAATATTGGCTTCATCTTTCAAGCTGTCACCGCCTCTTTCTACTCTCGAAACTTGGATGGACGTTATGGGGCAATCGGTTGTGGGAGTCAGCTTTTGCTCCTTCAAGCTGTCTCTTTTTAACGACTCCAATGTCGTCCGACCCTCCTTTCTGGCCTCTCTCTGCTGCTCGTTTGGTCTACGCTTCATAGGAGATGGCGATCTCCCTCGTTTCTTCTTAATCTCCCAACAGTCCCGTGAGATGTGACCCATTCTATTACATACCCAGCATTTAATCCTGCTACTTCCATATCTGAACCTTGGCGTAGCCCGCGCGGTGTCTATTCTGGAATCAATCTCCACTCGACGAATTTTCATTGCTGGTTTGATGATGGTTTGCGCAGTTTCGTTTGTTAACGCACAAGCGATGGTTTCCGTGAAAGTTGCCTTAGGTGACAACATCACCGCTCTGCGCGTCTCAGGATCTCGAATACCGTCAATGAATGCATCTATTTTAATTCGCTCCATGTAATCGGCCGACATATTTGAATGGGCTAAATGCGCGAGCCGCTCAATTGCCGATGAAAATTCCTGTAGCGATTCTCCTCCTTTTTGGTATCGACCCTTCAATTCCATGCGATAGATTTCTCGTTTGTGGTCACTTCCGTATTTTCGATCTAACGCCTTCATAATTCCCATGTAAACGTTCCGTTCTTGCTCGGGAATGATTTGTAGTGTTTCTGCCGCTTCGCCTTTAAGAGCCACAATTAATGCTGCAACACATTGTTCTTCAGTCCACTGATTTTGCTTAATCGCAGTTTCGAATTGGAACTTAAAAATACTGAAGGAAGTTGTTCCATAAAATGTTGGTGGTTTTATCTTAACTGCGTTAACTGTCTGGATCACTTGACCTGTTGTTCCATTTGACTTGACATCTTGGAGCTCCTTCTCGAGACGTTTAACTTCCGTTTGTAGATCTTGTTTAACATTTTGAATTTCTGCGTGTACTTCCGTTTGCAGTTTTTCCACTTTACCGTGTAGTGTAGAAGATAACTCCAGAAACCTCTTGTCTATTTTCTTTTGGCCAACTTCGATTTGGTTTTTAATGTCCGCCCCTTGTTGCTCCATCTGCTGTTTCATTTCCTGGTTCGATTGTTTAATGTCCGCTCCTTGTTGCTCCACTTGTAACATCTGTTGTTTCATATCCTGGTTCGATTGTTTAATGTCCGCCCCTTGTTGCTTCAACTGTTGTCCCATCATATTCATAGCAGCCATCAACTGCGAAAAATCGAAACTTCCAGATGGGTTTTGCGTTGTTTCGACCACCGTTTGTACGTCCTTTTGTTTCTTATCCATACTGATCTCATCCGTTTTTTCCTCCTCGAAATCAAACACGTCTGGATCTAAACCTTCCTTCTCCATGGCCTCACGTAGTCGCTCCACCAAACTAGCTTTTGTGCCTTCACTGGCCAAACCTCGCCGTGTCAATTGCTCCTTTAATTGCGCAAGCTTTAATCCGTAGAGAATCATTTTCCTTATTATTCACAACCCCACCGCTGTCACCAATTGTTACGATTTTGCCTTGTCAATCAAGGTTCGAATCACTGGATTGTGAATAAATACACTGCTTCAAATTTTTAGCTCACACAATTTATTTACACAACACAATTTATAATCGCTTTAATAATCACTTTAATAATCTTTCTATTTAACCTTCACTGTATCACGTTTAAAATAATACTCAACATTCCACGTCTACGCGCGCCCTTATATACCAAAATATTTGTTTCTAGAATAATCCTAAATGCGCAGCAAATATGTTAGTATAGAAATGACGCCTAAATGCTGAGTATTTAATCATAAATGCAATTGAACAATAAATGAAATTAACTTATTCTATTCTAATCTAGGTGTCACCGTAACAATTATTAAAACGAGTAGGTTGTTGATCATCAACCGGGAAACTAATTTAAGGTAGAAAAATTACTAGATGACTTCTGAAACAGTTGGAACATTGAATAAATAAATATATTTATATCTGTGGGGGGTCCATTTCATAAAGTGTATTCCATATAGCGTTTCGATGTATTGAGACAAATGCACATTCGAAGTCTACGAAGAGTAGGTATATTGGTGAATCCCATTCGTTAGTCTGCTCAATGATGGGGCGTGGTTAGATGTTACGATCGGTGCAACTTCTTTCTGGTTAGAAGCCAGCTTGTTGTTTTATTAATTTCGAGTTAATTGTGGTGAAATTCTTGCCAGGATGATCAGTGCTAATATCATTTGGCTTGTGTTGTCTCAGGTGACTTTTTTTGGGAATCGTTATGGCCATGCCTTATTTCCATTTTCACAGTATTTTACCGGAATTTTGTTACTTCTGTTATTACTTGTGTTAAAGTTTGCATTTGTGGATATGTCTCGTTTGCATAATTAGCTGGTATATTGTCCGTTCCAGAGGCTTTGGTAGTCTTCATTTTTGCAATGACATTGTTAACTTCTCGCTCCCTTGTTGGATGAGTGTTGATAGTTTCTTTATAAGCGCAGGTTGTTAATTCGAAGGTTGTTGGTGCAGGTATTGGTGAGTTTTGTAGTTTTCCGTCGTACGCATTGATGTTTTAGTTTTGACTTATTATGTTGGCACATCAATTTTTTCCATGTATTATCACTGATCCAGGGTTTACCATGGTATGGTACCCGAGTGTGTTGGATATATACTTCTTTGATTTGTTTCCACTGTTGCTCAACACTGATGGCGTCTTCATTGATTTAGAGGCTGCGATTCAGCGTTTCGCAGAAAGTGTTTGATGTGTCGGCATTTTTTAATCTGTCGCTGTTAAATTTCTTTCAGTTTGTTTTGATGCGTTTTATACCATTGGGCTTAATTTAGAATTCTGATAGACCAATTGGCGATCACTGTGAATGTCTATAACTCTCATTGCCCTTATAATGACTGATAAATTTCCTGTTGATCATTGCGTGATCTATTTGGTTCCTTGTTCTGCCATCAGGTGATGGCCTTCCTGTTTTTATGTAGAAATCTACTGCCTTTTATGAATATCTGATTTGTGACGCTGAAGTCGATGAGTCATTTTCCATTATTATTCCGCACAGAGTTTAATCCTTGTTTATCAATGACGGTTGTCAGATCGGTGTAGTTTTTCATAGAACTCATCCTTGGTTGTTTTATATGCGTTTTCTTTTGCGTAACACTGAATTATGGTTGTGTATCGTATTTTTGAACGGACTTTTGCTACGATTATTCTGGTATTAACTAGGTTCCCTTCCATTAGCTGTTGGTAATATGCCAACGCCTTGTTTATGTGTGCCATCTTGTCGAGAAACACAAAATCAATTAATTTCATCAAGTAGTTTCATTTCTTTCTCTAATTGTGCCTTTGATGCTTCCTAGCTAGAGTTCTCCACGATTTGTGTTTGCCGGTTTGTATTATTTCTTCTATTATTGGTTTGGCATGCCGAGTGAGCCAGGGGGGGGGGGGTAGTTTTCGTCCCATTCCATTTCCACTAACGGTTACTCAAGTTTGTACTAACCCAAACACATTGTTACTCCACTTTGATGAAGTTGTTACCGTATCTCTAGCACTCGCCCCCTCCAAAAATGTCTAAAGATGATTATCTTATTTCTTTTAGGCTCAAATCTTAAATCTAATACAATTTTTAATTGCTGATTTTCTTTAAGGTCGAGGCAACATTAAATTAATTTTCTGTTGGTTGCAACAATAACTACAGATCGTATTTGTGGTCAACCACTTAGCACCAACTAATTTAGAAGGATTTCGTTAATTAATTTAAATAGCAGTTTTTATAAACAGCAAATACATCATTTTGGCATTAGATTAGCTGTAAAATTATAAATCAATAGGAGTTTCCATTAAAAAGACGTCATTAGTTTACATTAATATTTTAACCTTTTCAGAATCCTAAATTTATAAATTGTTCTGTACTAACCGGCTTAATATATTTTTTGCTAACTAATTGATCAGTCAGTGCAAGTTTATACATTTTACCCGCAGGAAAATTTTCAGCATGTGATACCTAAAGCCCAATTGTAAACAAATTTTCAAGGCGGATTCAGTGTTGCGTCCTTTCGTACCTTCCTTCATTCTGAATTTTTTTTAAATCATTTTCATAACCGACCAAATGGCGCAGTGGTTAAAGCTTTGGCATTTGAATCGGGAGGTACGGGGTTCGAATCCCGATAGGGGCAGGATGCAAAAGTGAAATTTCATCAACAGATTTCGATCTGTGATGAAATGTAACACATTGACCCTCTGTTGGAGTGTAAAACTCATGGGCCGGCCAATCTTCCATGTCAGTATAGGCTGACATAGAGCTTACAATGTGCAGATGATCTTAAAATCGGTCCTATAGCCGTACCTCCTCGAACTGGCCGACTAGCGTAAATTTAAGAACGTAAATAAGTAAACCGCGAGAGAGCAGGAAGAGCCTTAATAACAAACCCCAAAAAAGGTTGCAGGGTTAAAAAAAAAAAATTTCATTGGCTAAAAATGACGTTCTTTTCTTGTAAAATTTTTTCAGCAGTCTATTAACTCTGAATTTTCCTTTTGGTTTAAAAAAAAATTCGTTAGGTTCTGCTCTCCTTTTCTCAAGATAGAACCTGCAATTTTTTAATGATCAATTCAAATAGTTTGTTATTAGCCTTTAATTTTCCATATTGTCTTGTAATGTTCTGCTAGATTTAGAGACGTAGCATAATTTATTTGACTATTCACAATAGTCGTGTTTAAAATGTAACAGTGTGTAGTTTTGTACTTTCTTGCATTGGTATGGAATGAACACAGTAAAGTTCATGATTTTTTATGAAATATTTTGATGGAATTTTTAAAAGTTCTCGCATTAAACCTACATTGTGTATTTTTAAAACATATTGTAGACAAACCAAGGGCGTATTTCTTATCAGAAATAGGTAGTGTTGAATGTCTATGCATAATTTGGAATTGTAGACATCTTGTTGTCCAAAATAGCGGAGAAAATTCATTTTAAAGTAGACTGCTGATGTGTAGTAGACTGAAGATGGTGACAATTCAGAGAGTATATGTAGAATAAGTATACAATGTAGATTATTGCTTGCAGCTATTTCTCAATTGTTTTTAGTAAAAGGTTGCCATCTCACAGATTTCCAGGTCAAGTTGCGAATTTCTAATATTGTGAAAGTTAAAATTATTTTCTTTCAAACAAAATATGTGAGATTAGTATACGAGTATGTTTAAAAATTAAAATAATTTCAGATATTCTAATTCATTGTCAATTTTTTTATTTGCAGAACCATACGTTTTTTCATTAGCAAATTCTAGCGCCACATATTAAGTAATGAATTTACTGGCCTTATTGTAAGGTGAATTTTTTCTCTCCTCTAGACAAATTTAATTTTTACCACTTTTCATATGTCACCATTGGGCCACGTCCTTTCGAAAACATAATAATTTCGAAAGAAACACTCGAACTAAACTAAATTATTAAAAAGTTTATATTGGATAGTCAAAGTGTCAACTGCCACCTGAACAAAAAACAGAAATACTGGCAGACTTTAACTACTAGTTTCACCTGCCTTCGGCAATTCAAATCAAAATACTAGTTTAGAACAGATATGCCTAGAATTTACGGCATTTTCTTATTCACCTAATCTTCCAATTGTTTTGGTACATTATTATATGTGGCACCGCTTCCAACAATCATTTGATTTCAATACGGGCATCTGCAAGCAATTTTTTGAGAAATTTTCATAGACAACTGCGATACTAATTTTTTTTCTGTATATTAGTATTCTTCTCGCGAACCAGGATCAATATCTAATGATTTTAAAGTAGGAATTGTATTATGTTGACTCTTTGGTTAACCGATGCTTTTAATATTGGGATAACCATAAGCGATTCCATTCCCGTACGTAAATTAAATGTTTTTGTTTTATTACTTGTTATTATTAAATGTTTTGATTAACATAAGTTTGCACCTATTTGTTGGATTTGGTTTAAAAATTATTTTTCATAAATCACTCCGTAAAACTGTAAAATCATCAGGTTGCATGAGTTGCATATCGATAATTACAAGATAAGTACGCTACACTGGCAGGTCCCTTAACTTTAATCCCAAAGTGTCATATCAAATAAAATGTCGTTATACTTATCGACTTCATCGGTAATCATAACGCCATTTTGGAGGCTAAATTCATGGCTATAAAAGAAATTCTCTTCGCAATGCCGACTGTTATGTATTACATCGCCTGAAAATTTCCCGATCTGAGACATATGGTGGATCAAATTTAAAACCCATATGATTTTTAAATTTTACCAACCTTCAAATGATTCCTGTTAAAATTTTATGACATTTCGATCATTACGTTTACAAGTTACAGTCGTTTTAGTGACGCTACTTTTGTTAATTACAAAACAATCGAAAAAAAAGAGTTTCGTGTGTTGATTAAATACTGTTTATTGATGGGGAAAAATACCGTTCAAGCAAAGCAGTGGTTTGATAAGTATTATCCGGACGTTGCACCGGGCAAATCAACCACCATTGACTGGTATGCTGAATTTAAACGTGGTCGCACAACTACCGATGAATGAGGCTGTGGCTCCAGAAAACATAAATAAAATCCACGAAATTGTTGTGAAGTTGCGTGAGTTAGCTAACATTGTAAAGATACCAATGGAACGTGTTGGTTATATTTTGCACGAACATTTGTCCATGGGAAAGCCTTGTTCGAAGTGGGTGGGAAGAAGAATAAATTGCTCTTTCATCAAGATAATGCCCGAATTGTATATTGAATTGCTTCCGCACCCACCGTATTCGCCAGATTTAGCCCTAGCGATTATTATTTGTTTGCAGACTTAAAAAAAAGCGGCAGGGAAAGAGATTTGGCTCCAATGAAGAAATGATTGCCGAAACTGAAGCTTATTATGAAGACACAGATAAATCATTCTACAAAAATGGCATCGAAATGTTAGAGAGGCGTTGAGCTGATTGTATCGCTCTAGAAGGAAATTATATGTTAGACCGGAAACTTTTCAGGTGATGTGTTACATCTTCAAAATGAATACTGTATCTAACTACCTTCATTACCCAAGTTTACCATCCATTTCTTAAACAAAAGGCGGCATGCAGATGTGGCGGATAATCCATTTGTGTGGGCTGCTCCGTATAACGGGATTTTTCGCCCGATGGATTTACAACAGGGTTCGATGACTTGTACTTTAGCGTGTCAAAAAACATTTTTTTTTAATTACGTATTGCGCGTGCCAACCAATTTCATAATAACATAAAATAAAATAATTTTTTTAAATACCAATAGTAGAAAACCAATACATAGTTTTAATTTTAATTTAATTCATAAAAGTGTTATTTCATAACTGTCAAAATTGAGCGCCAAGAATAACTTAAAATAAAATTAATAGGAACCAAAATTTAAATCTATAAAATTATAAATGAAACACAGATAATAACGCTATTGCCAACTTTCTTAGAGATGTGAAAATGTTTAGAATGCTTTGCCACACTTTCAGTACCTCATCATCAATATAACACGATTTATTATCGTTCCTTATACCATTTTCAGTAATGGTTCTTAAATTTTTCGCCACCAAATTAGGCTACACTGAAAATCATGCAGCTCAGTATCCAACTCATCAAAATTCATCCAGACAAAATCGTGAAAATTACCATCTGAAGGAACTTGTCAGGGTAGCAAACAAATTTAATGAAGTTTTTAATTATTTACCAAGTTGCGAAAGATTCCTGTGTTTGTATTAAACACCTCGCTAAATTTTGCAAATAATTCTTTAATATCTGCCACAAACTTTTTTAAATACAGGGAATACATCTTTCCAATGATAAAGCTCGACTAAGCCAACGAACACGATTATACATCAGAGGGTTTCATATGGTGCTTTCATATCTTTCATTAACTTTTTAAATTGTCTTTTCGATAAACCACTAGTAACGACATTTCTTATAACTTTAGCAACCGTTTCCATTATGTATACATGATTTAATTGAAATAATCCATATTTTGCACATAATACATCCAAATGGATAAGACAATAGAACCCCATTACTGGATGACCTATTTATTTTCCCAACAAAGTTTTAAATCCAGCCTCTGTCGATCATGCTTGGACATCCATCAGTAGAAATTGAACAAATTTGTTCAATACTGATATTAGAATCAATTAAAGCTTTTTTGACAACTTCCAGAATATTAACACCTCTTGTTCGTTCTGGTAATATTTCCAGCAATATTACAGGCATAGGAGTTTAGGTCAATACTTTCATCAACGTCAATGCAAACATTTCACCTGCACGGAAATCAGATATTAACTGATCACTAACATTTTCGTTCATTTTTAAAATCCGAGCCTTTACCGTATTTGCAGTTAATTGAATGCCGTGTATGCGTGTAGTTAAGTATTTTATCCTTGTTATCAAAAATTTCATTTCTTTTAATTTTCATTTCATTTTTAAAATTTAATTAAAAAAATTTAGCTATAAATTGCACACATTTCGAGCAGCTTCAAAGCTCAGTTGTAATGCTACGTGCAATCTATGAAAAATCCAATAATTTTGTCTTTTCCTCTTGTGGTGGTGGTGATAACTATCGTACATCTTCTTCTGTTAAAATATGTGTTGTGTTTTGTTAGATTTACCTTTTATTTTATTTTTCGGCTTGGTAGTCCCTCTTTAATTTATCCAGCCATCCAAGCTTTACTAATATTTTGGCTTAGACGCCAAAGGGCTGGAATGTAAAATTTCCGACATAAATTTTGAATAAACGGATTCCTATTGCAAATTCGACGCTGATTCCGAATCTGTAATCAGTTTTACGCTATGTCCATTATTAAGCATTTTGGTCTTGCAACACTAATATCCATAGTACAATACAAAATATAAAAAATTAATGTTAACATACATGTTTCAAAAAATACAAAAAAAAAACAAACCCCGTTCGACACGAAAGTCAAAACCCTCGAAAGTTAGCGCAGTTTATTAGGGCGGTTTTAAAAAATTCTCCGTCACCAAATATCTTTCCACATTTAGCTATTTCACTGGTTATGCAAGCATCATAATTACAATAACAACACAATAGATATTTGGATATTTGAGTGGTTTGGAATACAATTGGTACTGCTTGATCGCTGTTATAAATTTTTCAATTATTGTGTGTTTAAACAATTTATTGCGTGGTATAAATTGTGTTCATTGAAGTACGTTCGAAAAGGGATACATTAAGATATTTAAATCAGTAAGCTCTCTCTCTATCTCTCTCTCGATATGTCGACAAGGCTCTTGTCTACAATTTTTGAAGTTTAACCAATCGTGTATTATAAGGTATAAACAGAACGAGAGCGACAACGAAGAGCGTCAACGAATAATTAAAAAATATCGCCACGATTTCGCTGTAGCAAACAGAACTAGAGCGCCAACAAAAATACACAAAAATAAGAAAAAACGACGTAGCCTAAAATATTTTATGAAGTGTCAAAATGAATACTTTAAATGAGCGAATAATAAAAATTGTGAAAATTATTAAAATTATGTATATTGTGTTGCTAGCACTGGAATTTTATAAAAGAAGAATGCCAAGAAGACGTTGGTGGGTTAGGCCAGTGAATTTAACTAGAAATGATTTCGGGTTTTTCCAACGTAGTTTTTTACCAATAAAAGAAAAAAGAACCCGGAACATTTTTATAAAGATACACGAATGAGTGTTAATCATTTTATACTTTTACTAAACCTATTAAACAATACTTTGAAAAAACACTCCCAACGAACTCCAATTAATGTAGAAACTCGACTGGCTGTTAGACTTATGTAAGGAAATATGGAACATAGATTTATATAAAGTATCTACAGATAATTTATATATGTACATACCTATATGTAATTTATCTTCTTCTAGATATCTTGCCCATGGTTGTTCCATACAAATGCTTGCTTGGAGCTTTAAGTTGGGTATATCTACCGTACGAGAAATAATCTTAGAAATATGTGACGCATTGTGGAAGCTTAGCGGTGTCTACGTTTCAAAGCCGATCTTTGCTGAATGGATCAAAATATCACATGATTTTGAGATTAAAACGGGAATGCCAAATTGTCTGGGATCAATCGATGGAAAGCATATCAATATAAGATGCCCACCGAAAAGCGGTTCACTATTTTTTAACTACAAAGGGCATCATAGCGTCGTCCTCTTAGGTGTATGTGATTCAAATTATTCATTTACAGCCGTCGATGTCGGCGCTTATGGCAGCCAGAGTGACTCAGGAATTTAAAAAAACAGCGGGTTTGGGAAACAATTGGCCGAATGAACTCTTCACATTCCAAAAACTAAAAAATTGCCAGATTCGAAAATAGATTTCCTTTTTTTCTACGTTGGAGACGCTGCATTTCCATTAAAAAAAATATAATGCGCCCTTATCCCGGAAGATGTCTTTCTGAAGATAAGGAAATGTTTAACAAACATCTGTCGCGCGCAAGAATCCGAATCGAGAATACTTTTGGTATCTTTTCAAACAGATGGCGAATTTTAGGGACCACAATAAATATGCATCCTAACAATGCACAAAAAGTTGTTCTGGCGACTATTGTGTTGCATAATTTTTTGATGCTACAAAAAAGTGAGATGTATTGTCCAGAGGGTTACGTCGATAGAACAGAAAATAATATTAATATTCCTGGAAGCTGGTGAGATTAGGGTGAGCTACTAACGCAACATAGAATTTTTAGAGGTAATCGATCAAGCCGTGAAGCATTCCAGCATTTTAAAATAACATATGCAAACATTTATTTAAAAATATTACGTTTATAGATTAAAAAATTGAATAAAACAGTTATTGAATTCAAAAACAATTTATTTATTTTATTATACAATTCAGTCTAAATTTTATTTAGTAAATGGAACGTTAGTTATTTTTGTACTCACGTATACGGCTGTATACTAAATTGGAGACATCCACATCCAGGTCATCTAATATGTTTGACGGCAAATTTGCATTCTCAATTTTTATTACAAGGGATGAAAATAACATCGAGGTAGAAGTATTCTTTTCTTGTTTATTTGATGCTGAATTGATTTCAATAATAGCCTTAGATGCCTTATCTAAAAAATCGGGAAAATCATTTTGAATTCGAAGACGCGGATGATTTTCTTTTTCTCGCTGGCGTTGAAGTTATTACTTCATCTAAATCGATGTGTTCATTAGCTTCTCTACTAAAATCAAAAGAACTGCCATCAAAAGTATCACAGTTACTGATACTACTCTCTACAGCTTTAAAATTTCCCACTGTTCTAAAAATATAAATCAGTTGAAAACAATTTAATTAATATTTAAAGTTTATAGCTAATTACTCTCTTTGATTTTCTACGTTATCCAGAAAACTCTTCAGCTCATAATATTTTCATTTTTTTTTCCTATTTCATCATATGGATCGAGAGCAGCGCTACCGGACGGTTCGATTCGACGGGCTTTCTTATATGTGTTTCGTAGGCTTTTCCACCGGGTTTTACAAATACTTTCTAAGGTTTAAAAAATTAGGTATTCATTTATACAATTTAATTTAATAAATATTAATAATGCTATACATACCTGTCGATTTCAGGTTAACGGCAATACTACGCCAAATCTTGTCTTTGATATCCGTTCTTCGGTAATATTCATGTCCCAAATCAAATATAATTTTATTTTCTCTAACGAGCTCCACTAATTACTCTTCGAATGACATTATTTAATATTTAATAAATTTAAAATTGTGTGAAAAAAATTGAATATTGAACACGCAAAACGGAAACAAAAATATGACAGCTCAAACTTTTTAATACCAACTTAAAGACAAATAAAACAGTTGGCAACATTGTATCGCCGGCGACGAAAATAGAAATAGACTCTAAATTTTTGTCAACGAAAAAATCGTCGTAGCCAACGTCGATGGTTGTGTTTGTATTGTATGTTTTCTGTGTTTTGTAATATAACAGGCGATTTCGCTCGCCGCCTTCGCTCGTGTTCTGTTTTGAGCTATATATCGATGGATATTTTACTAAGCCAACTAGCAAAAATCACTGAAATTAGCTCGCATAGTGACACACATAGTGGCATACTTCCATAAAATGAATGCTCAAGAAATAAAATTGTATCCTAAAATATCACAATGAACACTCGCATATATTTTTGTCATAGAACTTCACACCGTTTATGCAAGAAATACCCATTTTTTCTTATCGTTCCGTAATCCAAGCGTAGCACCATATACGTAGGAATATGACAATGCCTTTTAACTTTGGTTCGAATTTTTCCATAATGAAGCCAAACGATTCCATTGAAAAAGAAATCATAAACTTTCGCTGATTGCAAACAGAAACAATCATTTTCGGCATTGTCTCGTACATTGTAGATGTCATCTTTTAATTGTCTGTATACATTCTCTACACATGTAGAGTATTAATTATTTACGTGGTGTATACAATACGGTACAACACTGTCAACAGGGTTTGTAGTTTATTGTTGAGTTATCCACTAGAACGGGTTGATAATTACGTTCCTCTGGTGCTTTATTGAACTGAAAATATGCTTCGGAATTAGGTTGTAACATTCAACTAGTTTGTTTTTTTTTCTAGTAAGCTTTTATATTTTAGGCACGAATTGTTTAACTCAGCTGAAAGTAAACCGTTTTTACTACAAAATTCAAACTGTACCGAGCCTGTGTAATTACATACAGTAAATGCTTAATAGCATTAATCATCGCCAAAGTAGGTGGGGTCTTGTTTATATCAAATACAATAACAAAAATTTAAAAACTGCAATAACATTATAAATGCAGTGTACACAAAAAAGCAAACTGCACCTATATATCACATATGTAGAGTATACACTGAATATATAGTTTCATCTCACATTTTATAATTTGCCATGCATACTCCTATATTGCAATTAAATTTTACATGCAACACAATAAAATATTAAATTTAATTAATTTTCCGTCTCATTCGCACTCGTCCGATAAGACCGACTATTTATAACAAGACCAACCGTAGCAAGGTGTAGTGTAAATATGTATACACAGCATATAAAAACTAAATAAAAAATTTTACTCAAATTTTATTTCGTTTTTTTTTTTGTTCTGTAAAGTAGTATTTATATTTTTATAGTAATATAACACAGTAGTAGTACTTGTTATTAATAGTATTTTTACAAAAACTATACTCAACATGTATTATTGCTGTATAGAGAGACGTTACTAATCTTGTACATTTTGGATAACGAGAAAGAATCAAAGAGCAAAAAAAATGTCGCGTGACAAACCAACGATATAGCAGCATACATCTCGTACCTATCTCTCCACATGCAGACACATAATAATACCAACGCACATAAGGGGGAAATGCAATTGTATTAGAAAACTATTTTAGTTTATAAAAGTTGTACTTCTAAAATATAAATATGTACACACAATAATATAAAAAAAAAATCGAGTAAATGAGATGAATTTTTTGTTAAATTATTATTTTATATAGTTTTGTGTATATTTAAATAATTTTAAGATGACCAATTGTGATTGGTTAAAATCTGTTATGTTTGTTTTTTTCTCGTTAGTTTATGGATTAGATTATTGGTTGTGTGGCTTTATTTTTATTTTAACAACAAATAAAAAAAAAAAAATAGAAGAGATGAACAATTATTGTATATTGAGGAGAATAAACTAACAGCAGCAACTGTATAAATAAATAGATAATTATTAATAACAAAAATTGTATAATTTATTTTTCGAGAATTGGTAAATTAATGCGATAAAGTTGATTTTTTAGGAAAAAGTTTAGTGATGAGGTAATAGGTATCGTGTGTATTTAATATTATTATATATATACGGTTAGTTAGTAACAAATGCGTACATTCTTTGTCAACGAAGTCATTGCGGATTGGTAAATGCTATTGAACTAAATAATGTCACAGCGACGTCTTCAAAAAATTTCGATAAAAGTGGATTCGGTTTTTTGAAGAAAACGCTTTTCAACCACTCGTTATTAAAATATATAGACGTTTTGAACGACGGAAGTTAACCCGAACTCGAAATTTTAGGTAAATTTATTCGCTAAAGTGGAGCCATCCTGAAAAAAATGTAAATATTGAAAAAGTGTATTCTCATCCCGAAAAAGGCAGCAAACTTAGAAAATATATTTTGTGTTGATCTACATAATTATGATAGTGAATTCAATACAATACTTATATAAACATTTTAAAATCTATTATTAGCAAAAGTAAACGAGATATGCATGTATAAATATGTATATAAAAATAATAAAAATAAAAATATCGTAGGATTTGTTAAATAAAGCTTAAATTCTGTGTAGCCAATTCAAGATATTGGACAATAGTAGCATATATCACCAGGTTTGTAAAGTTGAATTCAATAGATATGAGCAAACTAGAAGATCTAGTTGAATCAAGTAAAATTTATGTTACTAGATTTCTGGTAGTTATCATTTCGAGTAAATTTTGATAAAGTAAAACCGGAATTCTAGAAGTCGATGAAGTTAGCCCGAGCACGAATTTTTTAGTGGATTTCTTGGATAAGTGTAGCCATCCCGAAAAAGTGTAAATACATTCAAAAATATAGCACACTCCCGAAAAACCATTTATACATGAGAAAAACAAACAATATACAAAAATAATATTAATGTAAAAAAAATTACTGGTAAAACCTTTTTCTAATATTGTATTTAACCCGAATAGCGATAATTTGTGTAGTTACTATGGGTCCACATTAAATTCCATACCACAATACCTAAAGCCACTTAATACCTAAATAGATAAAGCCACCAAGCCGCATATACGGCCAGACAAGTAACGATACTAGCTAAGATATAGAATTGGCCCCAAGTCCATATCAGGTGGAAATAACCTTTTTTTAAATTTATTTGTTTAACCCGAATAGCGGGGTTTATTTAACCTGAATTTGTGTAGTTACTATGGGTCCACATTAAATTCTATACCGCTGATGTTTTCAATGCATGACCTCATATGGCTTTTCTGGCACGGAGATATGGCACGGAAATATTCTGCTTAGTGCTTTTAGTGTTGCGAGTCAACCATTTTTCACGAAGCTTTCGTTTATTTTCGACGACCAGGCGGCATTGATCATCAAAACAAACATTGCGGGATCTCGGATGTCTTCTCCGATAGTATTTTGTGCAGCGGTGGTTATGGCTGACTGTATGGCGTGTTAAGTGATGTTAAGAGGAGCTTCTTCGTTGTTATAGGGCAGGTCTAAATAATTAGTGACAGCTGATTGGTAACTCTACAGTGACGCTTGATCTTTTAGAGCATCGATATTCTATCGAACGGTCTTTTGTGCTTGTTTGTTAAATGTAGATGACAGTTTGCACTTATACTTAAATATGACAAGCATAAGATCGCTGTCCATATCTGCACCTCTGTAAGATCTAACGTCAGATATGCTTGTGGAGTGACTCTCAGACAACAAAACGTGATCGATTCGGTTTTCCCTTCTTTCATCATTCGTTCTCCACGTTACTTTGTGGATTCTCTTATGGGGGGAAAAACGTCCTTGAAACAACTAAGTTGTACGTTAATGCCAAGTCGGTGACACGTTGGCCATTGTTGTTACTAGTTATGGGCCTATTCCAGTACACAACGTCTTATTTTGCAGAAAACTAGAACGAGATAAAAATATAGATTCTCTCTGCAATTTATTTTTTATGGCAACAAAACAGAAAAAATTCCCCCACTCCCAGCAAACTTTTATTTTTTTGATATTTTTATGGTGTGTAGTAACATTTTGCGCTTGGTGCGTTGACACAACACGCTCTTTTTATTTTTTTTCGCCTGCTGAATGATTTTTTTATGTTTTCCCCTCACATAATTTATAGCAAAACAACTTTTAGATAGTTTCGTAAATTATCCAAATTAATCAAACATCATATTATTTTTTCATCGCAACAATAATCTTTATTTTTTTTAGTAATTTTTAGGATATAAAATTATTGTCAAACATTAATAATAAAGATTTTTCATATTCTTTAAATAATTTATAGGTTAGTTTTTGTTGATGTCAAAATTTCCCCAACTTTTTGTCCCATAAAATAAAATTGTTGTATCGCAGTCGCTTTAATGTAAATTTCAGTACTTGTCTTTGTCACTGCAAAAAAAATTTTTTGTTCTGCAAAAATTTTGTAAAATTTTTCTGTTTTCATATCACCAGGTTATTTCCACCTGATATGGACTTGAGGCCAATTCTATATCTTAGCTAGTATCGTTACTTGTCTGGCCATATATGCCGCTTGGTGGCTTTATCTCCAGGTATTGTGGTATGGAATTTAATGTGGACCCATAGTAACTACACAAATTATCGCTATTCGGGTTAAATACAATATTAGAAAAAGGTTTTACCAGTAATTTTTTTTACATTAATATTATTTTTGTATATTGTTTGTTTTTCTCATGTATAAATGGTTTTTCGGGATTGTGCTACATTTTTGAATGTATTTACACTTTTTCGGGATGGCTACACTTATCCAAGAAATTCACTAAAAAATTCGTGCTCGGGCTAACTTCATCGACTTCTAGAATTCCGGTTTTACTTTATCAAAATTTACTCGAAATGTTAACTACAAGAAATCTAGTAACATAAATTTTACTTGATTCAACTAGATCTTCTAGTTTGCTCACATCTATTGAATTCAACTTTACAAACCTGGTGATATATGCTACTATTGTCGAATATCTTGAATTGGCTTCACAGAATTTAAGGTTTATTTAACATATTTTCATTTCGGATAATGAGTGATTAATTCATTTATCCTAAACCAGCCGTGAATTTTTTTCCTTGTCACCTTGTCGAACACGGGACCTCCGATTGCTAGAGCAAGCATGCTGGCCACTTTGCCACCGGGGCGGAGTATTGTACGCTGGTGTATATAACCTGATTTCAGACAACATAGTTGTTTTAACTTTAACATTTACAATTTTGTACAATAAAACATCATCAAGCATTAATCTTCTGTTATCTAGGCTTAACAAATTAAGTATGTTCAACTTCATATTGTAGGAAATATGACCAATGTGAGCTATAGATTTAAAGAAGAGATATCTTGTAAATCTATTTTGAACCCTCTCAATTTGTTCGAAATATTTATCATAGAACGGATGCCAAATAGGAGACGCATATTCTAACAAACTCCTCAGCACCAGACAATTGAAGAGAATCGCAAGCACGTTAGAGTCACGAAATTCCCTACCTCTACGAAAAATAAATCCATGAACTTTGTTAGGATTTATACAAATCACTTCAACATGTATGTTAAATGATAATTTTGAATCAAATGTTATGCCTAAGTCAGAAATGTCACTGACTCTATTTAAAGTTAAGCCACCTATATTGTAATAATGAAGAAAGTGATCATTTTTTTTGGTGTAAGTACTTGTTACACACTTATTAATGTTTAAGTTTAGTTTGTTTTGTACGCACCATGATTAGCTTATACATGTCTGCTTGCAGTTTAAGAGCATCAGATAAACTATTAATAGTATTAAATATTTTCAAATCATCTGCATAGAAAAGGTGTGGACATTCTAAAATATTGGATAAATCATTAATACAAATTATAAATAACAGCGGACTCAAAGTTGACCCTTGTAAATAACCATTATTTTTACAAATATATTTGTACAATGACAATTTGTTTTGTTAAATCTATAAAACTTCGTCGTGCAGTTATCAAAGTAAATTGTAGAATTTAGAATACAATTTGTACAATTTGTACAATTTACAATTGTTTTTAGAAGATTAGCGTAACATTTACAAGTCCCATTTGTTGATTTAACAACTAGAACAGTTAAATATACGAAGCTAGTTTGTAAAAGACACGCTATATATATATATATATATATATATATATATATATATATATATATATCTATATATATCCTAAAACAAATAAAAATATTACAAATTAAATATTTATTTTATCTAAAAATTTTTATATTTCATATTTCAATATAAAATCCAAAAGTCTGCAATACAAAATTTTAATAAATAAAAGTATTAAACAAGCCCTTCCTATTAATATTTATTTAATTATTTTCAATCATTTATTAATAAATATAATCATATTAGGTAAATTCAAATTTCAAGAATCCCTTCATTTATTTCAATTGGTTTTCAAAATTATTTTAATTCATTTTTTTATACAATATACAAACTATTTAATTCCGCTTACAATTTTAGTATGTAGATCGTAATTACACTTGGCACATCTTGATCGTATTTCGTATTTATTTCATAAAAAATGTTGTTGAATAAATGGGGGTACTCAATTTGGAAACCTTAATAGATTTAAATTATCTTATCCAAACTCTATAAAAAACTCCCACAAGTATATTCCTGGTTATCAATGAACATGAGAAATTCCTGCATTTCACTTCCAATACATAACAATATTGGTTGTAGCTTAATGCTTTGTTCCATACAAATATCATTTATTCGTTTTATCGATTTTGGCAGCTCATGTAGTAACTCAATGGATCAACGGACTTAATAGATGGGTACGGATGAACCATGTCTGGCTATCTTTGATGGAGGATTAACTGTAACTCACGCCATTGAACTTTAATTTATTTTTCACGGAAGGCGGTACTACACAAGAAATTAACTGTAGAACATTTATATTGAATGTATCTGAAATAGAATAAAAAATTGTTGGTTAGTATTTTGATAATTGTTGTTTATATTGGATGCGATCTTATGTAGCTATTAGGGTCAATTCTGGGGTTGAAATTGGCCCCACTGTATTTTTTCTACTCTACTGTTATTTCTCTAAACTGTTTGTATAAATTCCACGCTACTTAAAAGAATTAATTGTTAAAAGAATACGGTAATTACTTAATTGGTACCTCCCGATCCAAACGCCAAAGCGGTTACCACAGTACAGTTTGGTCGGTATTGATTTTTAATAAAATAATAATAAATTTACATAGTTTCAATAAAGTGAAGTAAACAACAAGTGTTACCTGAACTTATATCCGGTTTTTTGTTCATTAATTAGGCTCCTTTGCATTACTAAATCGATGTATTTATGATGTCATTTCATTTGGAATAAATTGATTTATTTCCAGGATATGCAGAGTTAAATTCTATTTCGACCTGCAAAATAGGTGTTAAAACATAACAATGTTAGAATATTCAATATTGTTTTACCGTTATTAGTGAGAAAGTTTTTCACTCTTAGCGGGGACGTTGCTTATCATTTTTCAATTACCAGCTCTCTAGGACTTCGAAGATTTTTGAGTTCCGCTTTTATTTTTTAATAGCCTTCGTTGGACAAACTATCAATTTGCTTTGGAAAATATAATAAAATCTGTTTTTAAGTTGGCCGGTTGAGGATCTTTTGAACTTTCGAGTTGTAAAATATGTTCTCTAAAAATATTTTTTAGAAAAAAAAATCGCAGTTATTATATCGGTATGTTTACAAATAAATTTCCCTGAATAAAATGAAACAAATTCTGCGTATTTTCTAATGATGTAATAGTTTTAATCGCCTGTTCTAGGAGGTAATCTTTCAAATATTTTTTTTTAATTGAGATTGCAAAAGAAACATTACACCTTTACCATTGCTTTCATTGAAAATTGGTATGCTTTTTTGATATATCTGTTATTTGATTATTAATAGCAAATTTTTATCCTTTAGATATTTCAGGCACATGCACCTACTCACTATTTACATTTCAAACATATTCAAAACGCTCAATATATTATTTTTTAGTTGACATTGAGTAATAATACTAAATGCACAAAATAACCAACAAAGCTAGCGTTACATATAATACTTACCTTTTATATTTCCGTTGAATATAAATTACTGTTTTTTAGAAAAAACTTCACTACTTCCACGTATTTTATTTTAATATTTTTTGCATTGTTATCCACACTTTTAAAAACACACTGTACTGTTTATAAGCTCAAACCACAATGAGTAATTTTGTTGAAACATGTGATATCTTCGATTACTGGTACTAATTTTACGAAACAATTTTGTGAAATTTACAAAGATTATTGTTTTAATAACGAAAATATTCGTAAAAATTACAAAGAAATGAGTAACGTTACAAAACATGCTGAATACTGCTTTCACCGAGCATTAACGTCATATTACGATTACACGTGTAAATAAAAAGGAAACTCCAATTATATTTGTAAAGAAGTTTTTCTTAGTTGTCTTGCCATTAAATTTGTAAAAATGGACGCCACTTCGTGATCATAAAAATTTTCTAAAAATATCTTTCTGCATTTTCTTCAACTAATTTATCAGTAATTATACTCAAAAGATATGTTTCTATCTATCAATCTTTGGATCAGAAGAACTAATACTGGACTGCTGCTCATAAGTGAAATAATTAGATTTTCGCCATACAAAGCCAAGCTTACTCTATATTTATGTATCTTAAACGTTAAGTGCGTAATAAATAAAATTGCTTTATTCATTAAATACTATAGGAATATTAACTATAATACATTTAAAGGCTCCTTAAACATACATATATTTCAATGTTAATTTGTTTTTGCAAAGAAATTGAAATTAAGTATTAAAATTTGTTCTAATTACGAATCATCCGCTAATCCTACAATCAACACCTTACGAAGCTGGTGTTAAATTAACGAAAACCTTGTTAAATTTACAAGTTGTTTTCACGATGCAAAGTTTGTAAAAATACCTCAATTATTTGTAACGCGAAAAAATGAATCACACTCCGTTATTTTTACAGAGAAATTTGTAAAAGTATGTTACAAATTCTCCCGCAAATAATATTAAATTTCTTTGTAAAAGTGAGTTTGCACAGAAACCAGAATTACGAAATGGAATTTGTTTTATTTACAAAAGCTTTGATACATTTACAATGAAAACTTTACGAAACCTTACAAAAATTTTGTTAAATTTACGAAAAAAAATACGATGTAAAATTTGTAAAAAAAACAGAATTATTTTTTTGAGTGTATTAATAAAGCGTAAAAGATCTCGCACATTACAGCTTTCGAGATCACAGAGGCTGTCCATAGTCTATTTTCCCCAAGTGATCATGTCTTCTGCCAGCTAGCGCGCAGGACGCGAGTAAAGGAAGTGAGCAAGATTCTCCTCCTCCTCCTCGTCCCTGCAGCAGAAGTCATATGTCTCCAGACACAGCCTTCTCGCATGATATCCAAAATGCAGTGCAGATCTTAGTCCACATAACTTCAGCCTGGTACACACTGCAGTACTCAGGCAAACGAAAAGATAAAGTTACATTTAATTCCCCACAGAATACACCAGCTCCCACTCTACCATCGAGCTTGGAGCCGTCGGTGGAGAATTTAACTGTGCCGGTCTCCATAATGAGACCGCTATTGCCGAAGCACAACAGGGGTGTTATATAGTCCAAATTCGCCAAGTCACAGTTGATGAAACGTAAAATCCATACCGTAATTTTACGTAAAACAATATACGATGAATGGCGACGACTAATGCATTCTTGAGAATCGATAGTAATCTGTGCAGTGACGTAACTTTTCTTGATTTCTGAAGAAACAATTCTGACCATTTAGAGGCATTCTCTATGGGTCAATGAAATCCACGAGATTACTTGATTAAACGAAATTTGGAGTGTTGACGTGTTGATGCAATTTCGTTGCCAGAACAGCTTCGCGCAATTCAATCCTTGGAATTGCAAGAGCGCGTATTGTGGGCACCTTGCATTTGGCGAATAATAAATGAACGACGAACCGTTTCATCACATAACGTATATAATTCGAATATTTGTTGATTGTTGTCAACCAACGAGGAAATTAGATTTGATTGATGATGTTCAAACTCTCGATAAATGATTGCCAATCATGAACTAGATTGTGTGGAAGCTGATCATTCCAATCAAGTCCTTCGCACCACAAATGTTGGAATGTTTTTAAATAGGCGAGCAATTGTAGATAAAACCGTGTGGTTTGTGTTATTCTCAGTTTCTAGATCGAAATTGATTTTGTAATGAAATTCATCATTTAAAGGGTGCCATTATATACCGAGTGCTTTAATCGTGTACTCTATTTGTTTATTTTTATTTATTTATTTGTTTAATTATCAGAATGAAAAATTTTGCTAACTTTAACTCATTCGAACCCTAACACATCTCATTTTGAGCAACAGTTGCTCATTCATAATGAGATATGCAGGTTGGAGTGAGCTGTACAATTTTAATCAAAAATAAATATGTGTAAGCACAATATGCTTTTGTAATGAACGGACGCCAGTTTTGTAATATTCATGGTACAGCTATTTTCATGCTATTTATGCTTGATAGTTTGTATATTGGTTCCTCTTGGTATATATAGTGTGGCTGATACCCTCTGGCGCTCTGGTTAACGGGTAGTTAAGTCGCTGCGATGCCTTTCAACTATGATCTTTTAATCCTAAGTCATCCACGAGAAGTTTCATTTTGTGCATATATTTTTCCCAAGAAAATGCATACACTGGCAATTACAATTTATAATTTACAAAAATTTAAAATCCGCAAAAAATCAAAAAAATATCAACCGTTTGACTCGAAAGTCAAAGGCTACTCAATTCATTTCGTACGACTAAGAAATCCGATCTTCAATGGAATTGATGAAAACACTTGTGAATGTGATAAATTGCTTGACCATTTTCTTAATTCAAAACCGACTGACTGGAGATATTGTATGATTTGCAGGTGAAGCTCAGCAGTCGATTCGCTTTCGTGAGTTCCCAAAAATATGTCATCGGCACGTTTCGCGGTGTATTTTGGAGCGCTATAGACGTTCCAAATGTCACTGTAATCCATCGATACGTTTTAAAGTTTTTGGCATCTAAAAGCAAATCGATCTGGCTCGCTTGCGAAAAATGTGCATCTGCTAGAGGTAACTTTTGAATACGATCCCAGTTCACTTATCGAGAATCAATGCGTCAGAGCCGCATTCTAAACGGTGGTTGTAGCACGATCTGATGGCAATTGAAATTGAGGATTGGCTTTGATCGATACCATCTTTGTAACATTGCGGTAATAAATCATAAGCAAATTTAGGATGTCGAGTAATTCTTAAATTTAATAATTCCATGACATTTTATAATTCCATTTCAACCGTATTCTTGTTAATTACCCCCTTAGTACATCATTCGCAAATATATTTGTAACTGTCACTCATCAGATCGTGATCGCAAAGGGTTAATAAATTTCAATTTTGTTTAAGAGGAAACTGCGAGTGAAAATTTATAAATAAATTTTTCTTGTACAATAACACAAAAACAATTTTTCAATTAATTTGGTATTTTAACTATTAAAAAAATATCAATTTATTGAATTCCATATGCTATCTTTCATTATAATTATTTTTTTTTTTTGAACATCGAAAGAAAAAAAATTATATTTATAAATTATTTTTATTTTCTAAATTTTCATTTTTGTTGTTTTTTTTTAAACATAAAATTATTTTCATTTTTAATTGCCTTCAATTCATCTTACGTGTGTATTTGCGCACTTTCCGTCCCGCTCGTATAGATACTTGTATTGTCTATACGTACAGTAGTAGACTTACATAACTTTTGTGTTTTGATTTGGTCATGCAACAAATCCAGACACACTACTTACTTCATTCATTATACAATTTTTATTTCTCTCTATATATCTTATTTAAAATAAAAATTAAATTAAATTAAAAAAAAAAAAAATCTAACATTTTTTTCTCAATCCTCACTTGGAAACTGAAGAAAAATAATGAGGTTAAAGAAAAGAAAATCTTTTCATTATTATTGATTACAATTCAATTAAGTTTTTTTTTTATTTCAATTAATACATATACGTATACCGCGTGTATTTCTTAAAATTAGATCTTAGCGGCATTATTAATGTACGTACGTATGCTTGTATTCATGAATGTTCGTTCGTACAGCTCAAGATATAATTTAATTAGATATACGATATTAAATAATCCCAACTACACCTTGTATAAGTGCGGTTAAAATATTATTCATTCATTCAATTTAAATGATTTTCGATTTATGTTTTGTTCAACGTAAATAAACATAAGTATGGAGCATAACGCATCGATCGATGAAAATTGAAACAAATTAGTATTATGTTTTTCACCTGTCGCGTATTATAATGTGCGTATCAATGTAAAAGCTTTAAAAGCTCATAATATCCGTTAATTGCGTATCACAAGTCATACGTGCCACGCAGTTTTATCTTAGGATTGAAATTTCTCAACGAAATTTATCTTTTGAGTCTATTTCTCGAAGTTCTCTTCCTTACCATGGGATTTTTTTTCAGTTGAAAGTTATACATAAAAATGGTTGGTCATTAAGAAGCAGTTTTACCGTAACTGAAGTACAACCACCTTCAATGTTTGGTGAGAACTGCCACTAATAGCTGAATATAGAAATTGCCTGATTTGACAACAGAGGTTAAATGATTTATAATATTTTTGCCCCAACTATCCAGCTGGCAACAGAAAATTCTAAAATAAATATATAAAATTGTGTTTTTCCAAACTATATAAACTGTAAAATTTTGAATAAAAAAAACAGAAGTTAAAAACCAATTAACGCTATCACTTCTCAGTTTATTAAGTATTTGTTTAGAATTGGTGGCCCTTCGTCGGGTCCCGTAACTACCTAACCAATCGAAAACAAAGCGAAGCAACAACCAGTGAAACCCAGTATCATCAGCAGTCATAATAGTTAAACGAGAGCAATTACAACAACCTTGATCCACTAATCGAAAAAATCATGCATACCTACAAGCAACTTATTGAGGAAAGGCCACCAGTTATACAATCAAAATGACCGCGACCGCGATTGGAGAAACATCATCTACCAACGGCATAACATCAGAGATGAAACTAAAACCCCTATTGATATATCCATATTTTATGAAAACTATATGAAATGGACTAGTTTCTCAGAAATATTCAAAAGGTCGATAGACCAAAATCAAAGGCTCTCAGCAGCCACACTGACATATCATTTTGAATCAACCTAGGATAGTTATAGCACGGCCTGGAGTATATTAAAAAAACTGGGTCTGCGTCGGACCAGACCGTGGAAGTTATACTTCTTTGGCCATTTGCACACGCCCACTCACACACACAGACATATTTCTCTTCAATATATTATTATAAATGACTTCAATATTATACTATACACCTATACATTATCATTATCAGTAATTTATTCTATTATCATTCTTTCATCTTGGTTATTTTCTGGTTGCTCATTAGAAATCGTATTATATTCCAAGAAAGACACAATCGGTTTATGATAACTAAAGTAACTAACAAATATTCTAGATTCAAACTTCTCAAGATATCTACTAAATACAGCATCAATGGTCGTTCCGTATTTGGTCGTACTTTGATTCTTATCATTCGACATTACCAAGTCTAGCTTGTCTTTTAGGAAATGTATCAATGGCTCTGTTTTTGCATCGGAAAAATTTATGTTGAAATCGCCGCTCATTATCATTGGGATTTCATGAACATTTTCCTCGAGCAGTGCGGAACCTTCTCTAGTATACATTAATAAGTTTTGGTGTATAAACTTCATGATCTGGTTAACTGTTTTACCAGGGGAGATGTATATCGCCACAACTACAAATTCTCGACCAGTTTCTGGAACGCATTTACTGATACAAATTTCACCAATAGCAGACTGTGCTGCAACAAGAGATTCTGATGCCCCCGAATGAACATTCATGTGAGAAGTGACTGTATTATTATGGGCACTTGTATTGTGATAAATAGCTACTCCCCCCGCATGAACATTTTCCCGTTTGTACTTTGCTATGCAATGAAAATTCGGAATGTCGATGTTTTGCCCATCTCTTACATGTGTTTCCGATAATATAATTACTGTACATTTTTTGAATACGCTGTCATTCAGATTGAGTGCATGTGCAGTGAGACTTTGGCTATTTATTGAATAGAAACTTATTCCTCTACTATTAGAAATGAAACTTCCCAAAGACTCAATAATTGTTGGTAGTCTATTGAGTGATAATCTTTGAAATTCTCTTTGTATATCTGTCGTACCTGAAGAATTTTTTCTGCCATGGTGAAAAATCATGGTGTCATCTTTTGTAGTGATATATAGACCATTAATACTCGTCACTCTCGATAAGGCAACATATACTAATTCTATGGAGTGGCTTTTGTCGTATTCATAGACAATTTCATCAAAAGTCCCACCCTGCAATTTATGTATCGTAATTGAACACGATGAGACCAATGGGAAATGGTTTCTTCGAACGTTAATTGTTTTATTATTATTCATTGGTATTGCGGAAGACCTTCGCAAGATAGGTACAGCATTGCGGTCGCAATGCATTTTTTGTGCAACTTCTGCCTAATTTTATTTTGGAAAACAAGCCACACTTTTGAAACTTCCCCATCATCGTTCAATTCTATATGGCATAATTTTCCGACTGTGCCATTTGCCAGACCATCCGAAACATCGATGTTCGTGGTTATAATATGATCCTTTAACAAATGTGAGTTCGTACGGTAGCCCACCAGTATCTATTGTCGACATTTTATGCAATTTCTGTCTAACAAAAGCCTCCTGTTCTTTAGTCTGACATCCAGTGTAAATATCAACGGCGAACGAAACGACATTATCCTCGGCATTTTTCAAAATAGAATTATTATATTTATTAACAGAATCATTTGAGTGGAATAATCGTACTCCGTGTGGACATAATCTATTTGCTTCCTCTTTTGTAAAAGAACGTGATTCAATAAGTTGGAGTTCTTCTTCGGCCAATTTTTCTTCATTCCCAATTTTTGTCAACGCTGATGAGAACTGAACATTAGCTTGCCTCATAACCTCTGTTAATTCATAATATGGAAGACAATGCCACAAGGACTTCCCAGTAATCTTTTTTTTAATTTGTTTATATATGCGCGTTGCTCTTACTGGGGGTAATTGACGCAAATCTCCTATCAATATTATATCGAGCCCTCCAAAATTGTCCTTAAATTTTCCCGTAATTTGTTTCAATCTTTGATCAATTTGTTCCAATAATTCCGCCGGTATCATACTCACTTCGTCAATTATTATAACTCTAACGTATTTGATTTTGAACAAGGCCCGATACTGATGATCTACTTCTATACTCAATGGTAACAATTTTGACAGAAATATTTTCAGGGCCGTATG
The DNA here is from genome assembly GCA_947310385.1 of Nephrotoma appendiculata. Taxonomy (NCBI): domain Eukaryota; kingdom Metazoa; phylum Arthropoda; class Insecta; order Diptera; family Tipulidae; genus Nephrotoma; species Nephrotoma appendiculata. The sequence goes on from OX371224.1 coordinate 147,882,828, forward strand.
AACGGTTGTTCCATCGATAGCAACAGCAGCTTTGCCAGTGGAAGCACAAGTTATGTAGCCATTACAGTAGCCATCGCTATCTTAAAATCTATTATATATTTCCATTATCAATTTTATTACAAATGTTTTACCACATCCAGCTGGACCCGTAAAAAATATCTGCAAAGGATTATCTTCACTAGACAATAAATGGTGAATTACTTGCAAAAGAAGGTTTAGTTGTTTTTCATTAGCCATACGCATGGATTTAAAAAACTCTGCATGTGGTAAAACATTTTCCCTTCTTTTAGCTATGGCACCTAATTTGTTCAAAGTAGTTAGTCGTAAATCAGCATTACCGTCAACATTCGGATTGTCATATAAATTTTCAAATGGATTGGCTTCCGGAAATCTGCCTCTGACGTCTCGAACTTCATCGTCATCGCAAGGTGTTTCTTCTCTACAAAGTTCCCTGCATATCTGGATAGTTTTTTCAATATCACGAACGGGAAACGAACTGAGCTAACGAAATGTCTTCTAATTCATTCGGTCTGTGTTCGTACTTGTCGAACCAGTTCTCCTTCCATATGTCTGTTGATTCACCGTCTAATGCAGAGAGCTCTTTCATTGTTTTTTTGATCCTTTGACGTTCAACGGACCAAACTGTTGGTATATAAACTATTTGAGTAGAAGCTTTGGACATCGGCTCTCTCATGAGGTACCAAGCAGCTTCTTGGCTAGTCATTTCCGTATTGTTTAATAGATTAACACTTAAACTCCTCGTGATATCTATTATATCAAATTCGGGATTCTCATTCATAGTTTCTATAATTTTCCTCTGCAAATTACTCACGCCGCGATTTGTTTTATTAACATACTCAACAACATATGCTGCACAAGAATACTCTTCCGTAATAAATTGAATGCCGGTATTTGACTTCACCACATTAAATATAAAGGGATTGAAGGGGTTATGCCACTTTTCTGAAGGTTGGCGTTTCACAAACACTCGTGGACGCTTTATTCCCGCTCGTAATATTTTTAAATATTCCTCATCCGAAGCAATATTATTTTGTGTATAAAATTCATCAAAACTAATTTTGGACCCTAAGGTAGTCGTCTTGTTCTAAATTTTTTCTTATTTCCTTATACTTTTTTTTTCAAAATTGGAAAATTATCTTCGGTATCTTTCATTGGAATTAATATCGCGGTTTTCTTGCATGGCATAAACGGAGCTTCAAATCTGCATTCTTGCGCACGATTGGATGTGATTTTCTTGTAGCAGGTGAAAGTGTGCTTGTGAGTATTCAATTTAATATTACCTGAAGCTTCTGATGCTGATACGGAAATGAGTGCATCAATCAAATCAATAGCCTGTTGATAGTCTTTGCCCAGTGGATCATTGAGAGCATTATCACACCAAGCTATTATGTGAGCATGCGGGCTTCCTCGATGTTGAAACTCAATTCTCTTAAAGTAATGTAGAATTCTATATTTCTTGAATGGGCTGGATCTTTTTGATTGTAATATATTCAAAATAACATTTACTAATTTGTTGAAGTACAGTGCACATGTAACAGCGTCTTCATTAATTAGAGTACTTTTCTGCATGTATTCTAATTCTTCGGCTTCTTTTTTTGAAATTAATTTCTTTTTCCGTAATTTGTAAATGAGTTGTAATAAATTTGGCCATCCAATCTCATTTGCGCTTATCGTGAAGAATAGCGTTGGTTTCCCCAATTGACGAATCATAGCAAATAAATCTTTCTTCTTCTCAGACCAATACCAAGCTGAATTCGGTATAGATCTCAAAAAAGCTAGGTTACTTTCGATACATCCTTGAATGTAATCTTCCGATTGTATCTGTTGCTTAGTGATGTTGGTATTCTTCCCAACATGTTTAAAGGCTATACTGAGAGAGTCTTTGACTCTGATTCTCATTATTTTCATGGACATATATAATAAGTGATATGGAGTTACACCACGTCTGTCTGATCTTCTTAATTCGCTCGTTGCCATCATAAAAGGCGTAACATTAACTCCTTCTCTAAATTGTCTGAAGTGCCCTAGGTATATGCCAGGGAAAGAAAGTTCTTCAGCATGCTCATCGAACAATAGACTTATTGGCACGTTATGTTCTCCTGGCGCGATTCTAAGGTAGAAATCCTCGTTCCAAATCAATGATTGTTGTTGTGCAACAAAACTCTCCTCTATAGGGATATTTTCCGCCAATTCATTATTATCGTGAAAGTGAAGAAATTGTTCGTTGTAACAGTCATTATCTTCTTCACAGTTTAAAAAACTATCATCAATTGTAATTTGGTACGTGGTATATAACGGCGTCTGTATTAAATATCTTAGCCATATTTTTATCACTCTCTTATTGACTAATCCCTGTACGAAACTCGATTTATGAATTTTTATCCACATCACGGAGTAACTTCTTAACCATATTATCAACCTCTACTGGGACGTTTATAACTTGTCCATAAATTCCATACTGGCCATTGATATGTCTAATGCGTCTTATTTGCATAAACGGAATACGAGGAGATATTAATCGTTCAGTTACCAAATCCAATGGGTGATTACGTAAATCATCCGGGTTTTCTGGATATTTGAAGCCATTATAAACGGATAATTGTGGAATATGATTTTTTTTAATGCTTCTGAAGCAGGTAGAACATATTTCGAATTTTTCATTATGAACCGTAATAATTCTCCTAATGAGTGCAATATTTAGTGTATCATTTTGATTAAGCACTGTTTTCAAATCCTTCTTAAACCAGAGGCGATCACACACGTGACAAGGATAGCCCAATGGGTTATACATTTATTTAAAAACTCTTTATGTGCATAAATATGGTCATTGTACGATGTATAAACATTACCCTGCATTGATTGTTGATACTCTTCGATCTGAACATTGTTTATGGCGTTTTCTCTGTCTTCACTATCGCTATTGTCAAGATTATTACAATCAATTTCCTGACCATGGTCTTCATAATCGCTTTCTCTAGAAGTCATATCTGTCCTTTCATTTTCTACCCTTTCAATTTCAGCATTAGAAATTAGTACGGCCGATGGTTCATTTCTATTATTCCCGTGACACTCTCCAGTAGTAATTCTTGGAACTTCTTTTGTAGACGGACCCGCTATCTGCAAATCATGGATTGGATTTTTTCGGACAAATAGCACCTGTCTATGTGAGGGCCCTGCTATTTGCGAGCAATGAATATTTTTTTTGGGTCGTGGTACATCTTTACTTGTAAATTCAGTTGATTGCGAATCGTTGTCTGCAATTTGATCAATTTTCTGTACAGTCCTTCCATCCCGGTAGTTTTTCGCGCGGATGGCGGCTAATTTTCTCTTATGACTTCTGTCATCCTGTGACTGTTGTTTCTTTTCGGTCAACAACATTTTTTTCGCCCGATATTTTCTGTTGGTCTCTGCTTTCTTCCTTTTCCTCTCCAGAGTTTTGTCATCAATGGCCATTTGTGGAGTTTCTTCATTACGGTCATTGTTCTCGAACTCGGAATCTGTACCATTATCTGTATTTTTATGCATTATTGGAGATTTCTAAAAAATAATGAAAAAGGAAAAAAAAACAATAACGAACATTAACGAACAAGCCTACTGCCTATACAAAAACGTACAATCATCGAATTGTCTTACTCTTTAGCGTGACGTGACTTCTCGACCAGCACCCCATCCCAAAAGTCTCCAACGGGCGCAAAGAAGTATAACTTCAAAAATAGATACAACAACAAACGGACAGTATCATCAGCGGCAATCATTAATTTGCATGACACAACAAAATCAGAAGTCGTGGAATAAACGTCAATTCGTGAAATTCTTTTTTAATGTTCATCTTATCTAAGAAATTAGACAATAAAACCTGCCGATTATATGAAAGTTCGCTCCAGAACCAAGCAGAGTTTCAGGAAATCGAATGAATTTCTGAAGTTTCTTGGAAAAAGCTTCATGTCATTGGAAGTCTCATATAGCACTAAAAATCAATCGCCACAAGCAAAGACACAAACGGTAATGAAATGAGACCAGTTTTCATGGCTTAGGCAGCTGTCCAAAAGAAAAGATATTCGATCTGTAATGAGTTACATCATACCTTTTTGCATACAGCAAAGCCTAAAGCATAAACTACGAGCACATTTAAAGTAATTTTTTTTAAAACTAATAACAAACGTAAATTATAACAAAGAACAGGTGTTGTTAGCAACAGCAATGGTGAAATCTGCTAATGCTAGCGGAAGATATGCCCCATTAAGAGTCATGATGGACCCACGATCATTTTCAGGATTAGTTTTGAAGTGGCAAAAGTATATGTTAAAAAGTATATGAGCCTATAGCGCCAATCACAATGGTAGGATCACATTTTTGTGTTCACTAGAAGGCTTGGTTTCTGGAACTATATGTTTCTGGGAACCACGAAGCAACTGACTTCAAATTTTTATGGTTGGTACTATTAGATTTGGTTCCTGGAACTCTTTGTGTCACTATACAAATTTCATAAATTTGTTTTGTGCTATAACTTCAGACGTGATTGGTCCAATATATAAACTGTGTTACTTAATGGTTTCCAGAAACCACAAGTTTCGAAAATCAAACCTGGTAGTGGCCACTTGTAATCATGTCCGTTACTGACAACAAAAAATTTACAATAATCCTACCGTTGCGATTGACGCGACAGGCTCATATTTGAACAGGCAAATAAACCTGAAAGGGATTTCCTTTAATTTCCGGGAAACAAAATATTCCAGATCTAACAATAAAGATTCGTCATTACCTACACACCATACAAGTTTCAAGCAATAATAGAACCGTGTTTGGCCCAATACATGAATTGTTCTGTAGTAATCACTTTTCATATGCGTTACTGATTATCAAAGTTTCAAGCTAATCCTGTTGTTGTGATTTGCCATATAGGCTCATATTTGAATGAGCCAATAGATTTTGTACAAAATGCAAGTAAATGGGCATTGTAGGAAAAATCTTCACCAATTCTGGAGGATAACTTGGCACAATTAAACTAAAGTAAAACATATGCTTTAATGACTAAACGGATCTATGAGATTTCTGGTGTGATAATCACGTCAAAAATCCCACATGTATAAATTTTACCGTTGTACGCACAAACACCACTCGACAAACTCAGAACACCATGGGATTTCTGTCGTGACTCACACGTTATTCCATTGCATACAATTATCCAGTTTTAGTTATTTTCAAAAGAAATCGCAGCCCTTAAATAGAAACAGGTGTTACCCACTGAAAGCAAACTGAGTGGTCTGAATCCATCCATCGACCGTGATGGCGTGCTATCGTGGTCGCCTTCGATACTCATTATTACCATTCGATCAAAAATATCCAGTTATCATTCCATCATCGCATCTTTTACAAGCCTACAAATCGATCGTTGTCACCGAATTTGTTTGCATGGCGGTATCCAACTTATGGAAACAAATTATTTTGGGGTACAATTTACCTATTTGGACTTCCCTGTGATCTAGCGGAAAAATTTGTTACTACGAAAAAGATACAAATTTGACATATTATTTTAATTTCAGTGCAAAAGTTGATTTGATACCGTTAAATTACAAGTTTGTGAGATTAAAACACACGTAAATTGTTAAAAATAATAATTAAATATAATTTAATAAAAAAAACAAAACTTATTGCTCTCAAAAAGTACCACTCCCTCTCTCTCTCTCTCTCTCTCTGGCTTTACTATACATCCCATCATGGGATTTGGCCGCGTCAAATGAGGTTTCATAATCATACTTTCATTTCGGATAATGAGTGATTACTTCATTGAACCTAGATCAGCCGTGAAATTATTTCCTTGTCACCACCGGGAATCGAACCCGGGACTTCCGGTCGCTGGAGCAAGCATGCTGACCACTTTGCCACCGGGGCGGCCAAAAGTACCACCTTTAAGCAAAATAAGTGAGTTTATTGTGCTATACTTTGGTTTTTGTACTATCACATACATAATATATTCATTATATTTTTGGTAGAAAACTTTAGTGAATGTAGTTCGGTTAGTGAATGTAATTCTGGCAATTTCACATTTCCTACCGCGCAGCACTTTGATTTTGAAGGCACTTCTTGTATTGATTGCATAAATTATCCATTGTCTGGCTTCCCGTTTCTTGTCTGTTTCTGACAGCGAGTTTATATGACGGATAAAAATATCGGATTTGTACTTGAGGTGTATCACGACCAATTGCTTGTCGTTTGGCTAACATAATTGATTTGACAGCGACAGCATTGCTTTGGGTGACTTCGAACCCATCAATACTATAATTTTATTTAAAAATTAATAAAAAATTACTTTTTCAATAAAATAAGATTTTCGTTTTTTGGGTGTCTGCGGTTGTTGATTGAGCTGTCGCTCTCCATATTTGCTGGTAAACAAAATTCTGATAAACAAAAGCTATAATTATTTGCATAAGAAAATTCAGAGTTAATCAGTTTTCTGTTTTGGAAACAGAATATCGAAACAACATCGTCGGTATGAAATCGAACAACATATTTCAAACGATTCAGGTACACCTTCAGGGATTCAGGGAGCCTACCCCTTCATAAATATTACAAAAACCTGCTCATTTGAGTATAAATTCTCTATAAAAAGTTCGGATCAGGATACTATAAAACCTTTTCTAAACTTACTCCCGTGGAAAAACTTATAACACACAACTGATCTATAACACAATCAATTGATTTGTATGCCGAAAATGACATCCATATCCACGTTATATAGGCGCAATTAGTATAATTAGGTATCAAAATCCACCATCTCGACTTGTGAAAAACTCAAGTCAGCTGTGTAATTAGTACCCTGAAAATGACATCCATGTCAGCATTATTGGCGTAGATAGTAGTTAGGTACCAAAACAACATGGTCGCCCCTCCCTTCATCTCGACTTGCAAAAAACAAGTCAGTAATGTAATCAGTACCCCAAAAACCTAGAAAAGGAGACCCATTGAAAAATGAGCTGCCACTTTCGGTTTCGGCCAAAAAATTCAGAATCACTCTTCACAACCCATACAATACATATATAATTTTTTATTAAAATCGGTGCAGTAGTTCTTGAGTTTTAATGTTTCACATACGTCATAAAAAATAACTTTATTATTTCAATATCTATTTTAACTTTCATATTTCACAATTTGGTGTTACGGTTAGCATATTTGCATTTATTTCTTCTGTACTAAACAAAGTTGTACGTAGGAAGAAATAAGGAATAAATAAAAAAAACTAAGAAACTTTATCTTTCTTATTTCACTTTTCAATAGTATATTCGGTTATACATCAGTTTTCTTTTTCTTATATTCTGAAGGAAATTTTGCAAACTTTGGCGGCCCCGGCAGACTTCTTACGAACCCCTAAGGAGCCGTGCCCCCGCCCCCTCCCCTGTTAAGAATCACTGATCTACATTATTATTTAAATCTCCGTTTAGACTTACTATTTTTCCCGCCATATGATTAGGTATCTATCTGATTTTTTTTAGATTAATTTAATAACCGTTCTAAATAATACAAATAAACAAAAAAACATAAAATATTTAAAGTAACTCATTAAATTACTGAATCAAATTAATTGTTTATTAAATAATTTTAAACTTTATTGTTTAAAATATTATTTAGCTCAGAAATAATTCTGCGTAAATCTATGTAAACACATAAGAAACGTTAGCCTTTTGGTTTGTATCTAGAAGCTTTTTTCCAACTAGTGGCGCTGTTTAAACTTTCCCTAAGTATAGTCTCAATAAAATTTGTTGCGCTGTGCGCAGGCTATTTTGTCTGGTCTATGTGGTGGGTACCAATTTTACTTTCCTTACACACGTGCAAAATAACAATTTTCGGCAAACGTTCAGTGCCATAGTGCACAAATTGCACAAAATAATTTTCTAACACTTGAAATTTCCCATGGTTGTATTTTCATTCACCGTGTGGGATAATAACAAGCCAAAGCTGTTGTTTTTACTTTGATAAGATGTTAATTGCGATATAATTTAATTTTTAAATTTTTTGGGGCATTGCATCGAGCGAAACCTAAGAAAAATTAATTTTCATTTTATGGTAATTTTTCCCTTATACCGGTCAAATAAAATACGATTGCTTTTTATCAAAACATTTTGGTACTCTGGTGAAAGATTTTTTTATTTAATTATAAATTTTCTTTAAAGTAAGAAATCGAAAATTATTTTTAATTTTTTTCAACTTGTATATAAATATAAAAAAAAAATGTATAATAATAATTTTTTTTTATTTTTAAATAAAAAAAAATATTTTTTCAACAAACAACAAAAATACCATTAAAATAAAAATTAAAAAAAAAAATATAATTTAACTACTACAAAAATTAAGTAAAAGAAAAAAAAATTGTTTAAGTAAATTTGTTTTTTCTTCTTACAATTTTTTGATGTGTTGTGTGGAGTGTGTGTATTTTTTTTTAGTACGATGAGGGAAAATTATAAAAATAAAAATTAAAATAAAATCGGAAAATCTATCCAAAAATAAATCCAGAATAATGTACGTGTGTGAATGTATGAACGTGTGTTATACCCACTACACACAGGTATACGGTGATGGAAGCATAATATAATTGGGCTATAATGGGACGTCTACCACCGACTACCGCTCCAATCAAAAATGACAATTCATATTTCATCAGCTGTACGCGCAAAACTATATGTATCATGATGATCATTATGATGATGTTCAAGTTTTTCCGTTTTCTCGTATTTATGTTTCTTCACGCAATATAGATGGAAAACAAGAAAATTTAAATTTTTATTTTAATTTATATATAAATATTTTTTTTTTATATATTTATTTTATTTTTTACTTGTGTCTAATCTACTTTTATGTAATATAATTTATTACAATGTTTTTTTTAAAATGTAAGTAGTTTTTATTTAGAAAATTTTTATTTTTCATGTGTGTGTGTGTGTGTGTGTGTGTGTGTGTGTGTGTGTGTGTGTGTGTGTGTGTGTGTGTGTGTGTGTGTGTGTGTGTGTGTGTGTGTGTGTGTGTGTATCGTAGTATATTATGATTCGTTGGTCGAGATAAGAAAAATGAAAAATTAAAACAAATGTAATTTTACTTGTTGTTGTTGTTGTTGGTGGCTATCTATTTTCTATTTTGCTTAGTTGTTTTTCTTTTCTAATATTACGTCCAATATATACTAGATATGTATGTGAAAAGTGGTCACTAAATTAAAATATTTTGATTAAAAATGTGTTTATATGAAAATTTATTTAATGGGAATATTTATGAGGTTTGGTGTGTCCACCCCTCCAAACTATTTTGTATTACAGTTGTGAATTTATTTTTGTAGATAAAATAAATAGGACAGTATGTAGAAGGATTAAGACAGGGTTTGGCGATATGGGTTACAGATTATGCTGATTCTACAGAGGTTTAATGGTTTGTAACGAAATCATTGTTTAACACGGCATTTGCAGATATTACGATAATTTGATTGCTTTTCATTAATGACATAGAAACAAATGGTAACATTTATTCGCTTGTCGGTTAGTTACTGTTCCCAAAATACAATCAAAATTGTATTTATTCATCACCCTGGATATGTGGATATATTCCACTTAAGTTTTATTTTGATAAAAAGATACAATCGGAAATCCTCTGCCACTCAGAATCGTAAACCCCAGTCGCACTATTCCGGCTTTTACCTATGGGAATTTGAGAATGGGAATAAATTTTTAGTCGATCCAGATTGGTTCTAGTAGATCAATTGGTTTCTTTCTTCGCAGTCGTTTTACTGGGTTTGACTCATCCAACATACGACGTATCTCAACATTTTGGTGTAGACTAATATGTTGCATGTATTTTCTTGCGTGTTTGCTTATTTCTTTACTATGACAAAATCCACCTTCAGATCTCTAGAGAAGTTTACATTTCTAATTTACCACGGTGCATTAGCTATTTCACGTAGGACTTTGCTTTGGAATGACTGAAAGATATTGACATTGGTTTTCTTTGTACAGCCCCACAGCTTGCCGGTAAAGCAGCAATTTATTATGTAAAGTTAGCTCAGAATTTCTTCCTAAGATGCTATTTCGATTTTAGTTTCGCGTCTAAAGTCATGCCTAGATATTTTGCCGTATATGGATAGGGAATTTGCTGCGAGTTCACTTCTACTGGTATCCAGTTAATCTTTTGGAACCAGGTTGATGTGGGAGAACCTGGTTTTTTTTATTCTATTATTGCTTTGTGTCTCTTTAGGAATAGTTTCTCGAATATTTTTGAAATAATTGGAAGTAAGGAAATCGGCCTATACGAAATTTTGTCTTTTAGTGGTTTGTTGGGTTTAGGTATCATCATCATCATCGTCTTTTTCTGATCACTTCTGCGATTTTCCATTGATTTGGAACGTGTTTAAGTCTGAACACTGCGTTAATTATCTGCAGTAGTTTACGTAATCCTTTTTCAGGAAGTGCTTTTACTATTTGTTGTGTAATTAAATCATACGCTCGATATTTCTTTGCATTTAGGTTAAGATAGATTTACTCTTTTAGTTCTTGTAATGTGACTGGAGATATATTGTAGTTATTCAGAGAAGCTGGAACTTGTTTTAGAGATGGGTTGTAAACCACAATGCTTTTTGCTTTGCACTTTTTGTCGTTTCTTTTTCTCTAGTAAGGAAACTTGGGTATTTATTAATGGATTCCTTCTTGATTTATTTAATTATCAACTTTAGTTTATTGGACAAAAAATTTGTTGAGTTGTTTGTTTGAGTTGTTTTATATTCTGGCGCTCGACTTCTTTGCCAGACTTTTCTTGCTTGTCGTTTTGTTGCAACCACTTTCCTATCTTCCAGAAGATAAATAGCATTTAGGTACATCTCCGAACTTGAGGATGCACTGCTCCTCGCTACTTGTTGTATACTAGTACTTATTGAGTTGTTCTAGTTCTTCTTCTAGGTGTTTCGGATTTTTAATTGGCATCTGAAGATAAATATTATCCTCAACTAGTTTCTGGAATTTTTCCTAACAGGTTTTGTTATTAGTTAGCGACATAATCCCCAAGGATCTGTTAAGTGTGATCCGACATAATCTTCTCGCTGCTTTCTAGGTAGGTATATGTAGTTTTCGTCTATACCTTTGGTGATAAAAAAGTTTCAAAGTCTTCCCGCATCAAATAGCTCTGTTCCTTTTTTATAGGTTACTCTTGATCTCCAATAGGAATTTTTTGCATTAAAATCAGCTCCGGTTATGAAACTAGTTGCAAGTGATTTAAATAATGTGCAATAGTCAAATATAAATGTAGTGAAGATGTTGCTGAAGAAATAAAACACTTAATTAGTAGAAGTTTTGCTCTAAAGGTTTTAAAAACTTTAAAATTGTGTTGAGAACTCATTCATTGATACTATTTTTCATGGTTGGTGCTTTAGTCGTCAGATGTCATGCTTTTATCAGCAGATGTGGCTTTAACGTCTATATATTCAATTCCCTTAGATGTATTACTTCATGCGACGTGAATATGGATCTTCCTGGTTACTAGATTATAAAATCAAAATTTACTAAATAATTTTGTGCAAAACTCACAATGGAAATTTTTTAAATCTTAGTTGGCTGCATTTGTTTGAATTATTTTTTATTTATTTTTTATAAATTTCAAGTGATAGAAATTTTCGTTTGAAGTGAGAGCAGTCGCAAGGAAATATTTATAAAGCAGCATACTAAGATTTAAAAAACAGCCAGTACGACTTTATTGAACAATTATTTTGTAAGTTTCGATCTAATGATCTAATTTTCGTGGAACTATTTTTCTTAAAAACTAATTACTCATTAAATAAACAAACTAAAAACTAAACAATCCAGTTCTAAAAGTTAGTGCTTTCTGCGTAGTCATTAATAAGTGCTCTAGTTTTATAAAATTGGATGCTTCCAATTTAATTGATTAATATTAATATATAGCACGGTGATAGGGCAGCTCATTTCCAACAAAAACAGCCAAGTAAGGTATTTTCAAATTGATGATGGTGCAAAAGTTTTTCCCACTTTTAGTGTTTTTTAGTGAAATCCCACCAATAAATTATTAGTTTAAAACAAACCAAGAATTCTTTTGTTTAACTTTCTTTATTAATACGATCTAGAAGAGTGTGCCTTTCCAATAGAATCATTTTTATAAGCTGCGTATTCTCAAAATTTTTTGTTGATGTTTAAGTTACTCCAGGGGGAAAAGATTGTACTACAGAAAGTTGACCCACTGTCAGAAAAATATGCGACACTAAGACGACACTGCAGATTTTCAAATGGTATCACACACCAGCTTATTCACAATAGAAGCTTTTTATCAATTTTTTTTCACAAAGTAATGGGCGAACTATAGATGGAATAAAAAAATAATAGGAATAACGTAAGAAACGAAGGCAAAAAATTATTATTTCAATTTGATTTTTCGGCTATAGATAACTTAAAATTTTAAGTTCATTCGTATATTTTTTTGATAAACTCCCTAAAATCTTGAGTCTATAATAGTTTTGAGTATAAATGTATTATATATCAACAAACATATGTGATTAAAATCATAAAAATTATTTACATTACCGCAATTTGACAAATTATTTTTTTAGGTTAGATTTAGGAAAATACAATTCTACAGTGTAGTGAAAATTATTTTTGATTTTATATTCATATTAGTATATGTATACATGAATATTTTATAAACAGAAAAGATAAAATACACAAATAATTCCAAATTCCCTTATATAAAAAAATTAACATGCATATTACATTCACCGCACTAATATTTGTTTGAGTTTTGTTGTTGTATTTGTTAAGTTTTTTATTCCTGAGCGAAAATTTTCATTCGGTTATTCTTTTTAAGTGACAGCAAAATAGTACGAAAATAAAATGCAATTTTTGCTATTTTTCTTATTCTGAGTATGGTCTAATACACATATAAATCCTATCTCGGAGCCGCTTGAAACGCGATATTTCAAAACGCGATATTTCGAAACGAGATATGACAAAACGAGAAATGGTACAAAACGTGATATTTCATAACACGATATTTCAAAACGCGATATGGTACAAAACGCGATATTTTAAAACGCTATATTTCAAAACGTGATATGGTACAAAACGCGATATGGTACAAAACGCGATATGGTACAAAACGCGATATTTCAAAACGCGATATGGTACAAAACGCGATATGGTACAAAGCGCGATATGGTACAAAACGCGATATGGTACTAAACGCGATATGGTACAAAACGCGATATTTCAAAACGCAATATTTCAAAACGCGACATGGTACGAAACGCGACATGGTACAAAACGCGATATTTTAAAACGTGATACTTCAAAACGCGATATGGTACAGAAGAATGTGCATTGCGAAGCAAAGGGGGCGCAACGACCCGCCTGATATCACTCGGTCCAATACTCCCGATTTTTAAATTCCTATAAATTGAAATTTTTTCTAAGGAGCGGAGCGACTGGAGCGCAGCGACCCGCCTAATATAACAACGGGCTGCCTTCCCGTTTCTATATCGATTTTTAAGTTCGTATAAACTGAAGTTTTTTTTCCCTAACTAAGGAGCGAAGTGCTTACCTGATATAACCCGATCCTATACTCCCGCTAATATCGGTTTTTAAATTCCTATAAACTGAAATTAAATTTCCCTTTTTCCAGAATGTACATTACGAATCGACGGGAGCGCAGCGATTCGCCTGATATAACCCGGTCCTATACTCCCGCTTTTATCGATTTTTAAATTCCTATAAACTGAAATTTTTTCTAACTAAGGAGCGACGCGACTGGAGCGCTGTGACCCGCCTGGTATAATCCGTTGCTGTACTCCCGAACTGCTGAAGTTTTTCTTTCTAACTAAGGAGCGAAGTGCTCACCTGATATAACCCAATCCTATACTCCCACTTTTATCGATTTTGAAATTGCTATAAACTGAAGTTTCTAACTAGGGAGCAAAGCCCTCACCTGATATAACCCGATCCTAAACTCCCACTCCTATCGATTTTTAAATTCCTATAAACTGAAATTAAATTTACCCCATCACCCGCCTGATTTTACCCGATCCTAAACCCCCGCTCCTATCGATTTTTAAATTCTTATAAACTGAAATTAAATTTTCCCTTCTCCAAAATGTACATTGCGAAGCGAAGGGAGCGCAGCCACCCGCCTGATGTAACCCGATCCTATACTTCCGCTCCTATCCATTTTTAAATTCTTATAAACTGAAATTTAATTTCCCCTTCACCCTTCTAATATAACCCGATCCTAATCTCCTTCTTCTATCGATTTTTAAATTTTTATAAACTGAAATTAAATTTCCCCTTTTCCAGAATGTACGATGCGAAGCGACCTGAGCCGACCCGCCTGATATAACCCAATCCTAAACTGCCACTCGTATCGATTTTTAAATTCCTTTAAATTAAAATTAAATGTCCCCTATGTGGAATATAAAAAAAATTGAAATAAAATAATTGAAATAACAGTAAATTTTTTTATTTGTATAAAAGTTGGGATTTGGGGCGGTAGCCCTCAATCTTAAGGTATAAAATGATTTAAAATAATCATAAAAGCATTTGTGCTTCGAAAACAGAAAATATTTTTTCACGTTTGGGTTGTCTTTTAAGACCATTTGAGGCATTTAGGGCCACTTGGGATCATTGAGAGCTACTTGGGGTCGTTTCTGGATATTTTCATGGCCATATTCGGAATCAGCATTCTAAAGTACTTTATATACCGATTTTCAGAACTTTTGGAGTTATATAACCTATCCGGAAGTATAACCACGCAGCTAAAATTTTCGACCGTCAATTGATATCAGGTGCAAATTGAATGAAAAATTGAATTTTATTAAAACCTTCAATGTTGGGCATTTCTGTATCTTGGACACTTTCATTCACTCTTGAAATTTCTTATTTTTATTTTTATAAAAATGGTAAAAATATTCTGTATATTGACAACCTCTTTATATTGCAACCTGGACACTTTGAAAATTTTCGTCTAATCTTTAATAAATTACCCTTAGTCAATATACACGAACACTTTTGTTCAATATCAGTAATTCGATTTAATGGTAAAAATATCACGTTTTGTACCATATCGCGTTTTGTGTCGTATCTCATTTTGAAATATAACGTTTCGAAATATCGTGTTTGGTACCATATCGCGTTTTAAAATATTGCGTTTTGAAATATCGCGTTTTGTACCGTATCGCGTTTTGTACCATCTCGCGTTTTGAAATATCGCGTTTTGTACCATATCGCGTTTTGTACTTTATCGCATTTTGAAAAATCACGTTTTGAAATATCGCGTTTTGTACCATATCGCGTTTTATACCATATCGCGTTTTGAAATATCTCGTTTTGAAATATCGCGATTTGTACCATATCGCGTTTTGTACCATATCACGTTTTGAAATATCGTATTTTGAAATATCGCGTTTTGTACCATATCGCGTTTTGTACCATATCGCGTTTTGTACCATATCGCGTTTTGAAATATCGCGTTTTGAAATATCGCGTTTTGAAAAATCGCGTTTTAAAATATCGAGTTTCAAATGGGACCCATCCTATCTCTCGCTCTCTTACGTTATTCTATTTTTTTTTTTTTTTATTCTACGCACTTAACAAAATTTCTAGTTCTAAAATAGATGCTTGGTCAGAAATAAAACAAAATGAATAAAATAATTTTTATTTATTAATTTTAAATATTATACGGATTTCTTCCGAATTTCCCCGATTTTTCCCGGATTTCCACAAAATTTCCCGAATTTCCCAGTTTTTTTCCCGATTTCCCGGATTCCGGGGGACACTCGATAGAAATCCAGTGGAAATCCGGGGGAAATCCAAATGCAGTGGAATCAGGTGAAAATCCGAAAAATTTGAGGGAAATCCGAATATTTAAAATTAATAAAAAAAAAAATTATTTTATTCATTTTGTTTTATTTCTGACAAAGCATCTATTTTAGAACTCGAAATTTTGTTAAGTGCGTTTTTTAATAAACACCACTTACTTTGTGAAAAACATTGATAAAAAACTTCTATTCTGAATGTAATCGCCGGTGTATGATACCATTTTAAAATCTGCATTATTGTCGCATATTTTTCTGATAGTGGGTCAACTTTCTGTAGTACATTATTTCCCCCTGGCGGCACTTAAACATCAACAAAAATTTTTGAGAAACAAAAAAAGTTTACAAAACCAAAGTTTTTATTTGACAGAAGATAATGCAGCTTATAAAAATGATTTTACTGGAAAGGCACACTCTTCTAGATCGTATTAAAAAAGATAGTTAAACAAAAGAACTCTTGGTTTCTTTTAAATTAATTTTTTGGTGGATTGGGTACGCATGCGATTTCACTAAAAAACACTAAAAGTGGAATAACTTTTGTACCATCAACGATTCAAAAAAAAAAAATTACTTTGCTGTTTTTGTTGGAAATGAGCTCCCCTATCACCCTGCGTCATTTGATCTGCCAATTTTGGGACACCCTGTGTACAGTAGACTCGCGATAACGTGAACAAAATAAAACCAAGCAAGTTCATGTTTACGAGATTGTTCATGTTTGAGGGAGTTCATTTTTCATATAAAATTTGGATTTTCACAAGTCTACAGTGATTTGTTTGATAAAATGCCAGCTATTTTAAAATATACCACTAAATAAATAAAAATATAAATAAAAGTATTTAAAAAAATTTGGTTCATAATACATAATTATTATGGAAAAAATCAGTAATTCTTGTTTGTGGTTTTCTTGTTCACCCTGTTTTCTTCAGCCCATTGTAAAGCCTTATTCAAAATTTCAATTGCTTCATTCGGGTGAATTTTTTCTTTCGCCTCGGAAATAATGTCTAGGTCGCTGTCGGTATCGCATTCCTCGACATTTTCATCAGTTATTTATCCTATTAAATTTTCTAAGCATGATTTAGTAAAAGTATTAGAAAAAGCAATGCTACACAACCTAAGAGTAAAACGTATGAAGAATCTCAATGGTACGAGTATCCTCTATTGCTGAGTTAATTTCAGCATGCAATTGATTTCTAAAAATACTTAAAGGAACATCTTCATCTAGATCTTCCTTTTCGTCAACAAAATTTAGTATATTTTGGCAACATTTTGCGATCGTACTTTGCACAAGTCTCACCCAAGGTGCAGTTAAAGTATAACATCTTTAAGATCAAATTTTTTTAGCGACTCTGATGTATCATGTTCATTAGCTCCACAAGTTCAGGTTGAGAGGACAACTTCACTCCAGTAATTTTAGGCAAGCGCACACCAAAACGAATTTTAAAACGTTGTAGCCAGGTGCCCATCACTTGCATAGAAAACGCTTTCATTTTCTTTTATTTGTCCATGTAAAGGTTTAGCCATTTCTTTAAGCAAATCGCTAGTTACAAGGACATTTTTATTGCGCTGCCCAAGAAACCAATGATAAGATTTCTTCTCCATTTTAGGATATCCTGACATTTTAACGGTTCTTCTCTTACCAGGCCCCCTAAAGGTTTTGTTCACCGTTGTTGTTTTTTTACCCATTTTTTAATTAAAAACTATTAATTAATCGTAGAGCAAATAAAACACACTAGTTTATCGCACAAAGTATTTTCTATTACTGCTGCACTTTCAACTTTACTCTCGATTAAAATTATAAAAAACGGATGAATCATTATATAGTAAACAGGTCTAACGGGACTTTCGAAAAATAAAACTTTCCACAAGTTACGCTCGAATTTTCTACAGTGTTTTGTGTAGCATAAAAGACAACGGCAATATCTGGGTTAACTGTTTCAAACTACATATGCAAAAAGGACAAATATGGAATCCCCGAGTCGCATTTTCAACTTAACTTAATTCAAATTATTCAAAAAAAAAAAAAACAAACTGGGAATCCCCGAATCATGCAAGAGGACGTGCGAGAGTGTTCAAACGTTAATTCACGATATCATGCTTTCTAATTGTTCACGTTACCGAGAAGTGTTCACGTTACCCGGAGTTCACGGTATACGGCGTTCATGTTATCGCGAGCCTACTTTATATGTTTATAATTTAATTCATGTTGCTTGATAATTGTTAATAAAAATAAATATTTTAAAGACTATGTGTGATAACTTTATTTGTGAGTTAATATATAATCTAACTTGAAGATTATTATGGATTTGTAAAGGCTCCTTTCTGGTTGGTGTTTGTTCTTTCGGTCATTTTTTGACCAATCATCTCTTGTGGAAAAATCCAGAAGAAAAAAATCGTCACTTTTGACCAATATGATTTTTCGAAAAAATTGTCAGAGCTTTCATTAAAATAAAAGAGCATTCTACACATTTCCATATACCAGATTGGTTTTCCTGGACCTAGATTCTGATCAAGTGACAAACGAAAAATGACAAATTTTAGTACATTGTACTAAAAATTCTGCTACAATTTTGTGACAAATACTTGTGAGTACTAAATCACGATTAGCATGCGGTGACTTTTCCGAAATGTCACAAAAAATAAGCTGACAATTTTAATAGTATTGTCATTGTTTTTTTTATTATCGTGACTTATAAGTTTTCATACAAAATATGTGTGAGTATTTATAATTTTAAAAACCTTATAATATATCTGATATAACTTAAAAATGCAGCTGCTCTAAACTGCCGTAAATGTCATAAATCATTTTATCCGAATCGTATATTTTCAGTGACTTTAATTTGTACCAATAAGCAAATGTCACGAAAAATTGTCATTTCGTCGAAATCTACCCCCCTGGGCATGCATATAATATTTCTCCATTTTGTATATCCAATTTCCACCATCGAACGCTAAGCATTTATTCGACATTATTGCTCTTAGTTTAAATCATACTCTAACCGTTGTATGATTTTTTAATTCGATTTTTGCTACGTTTGTTGCCACTCAATTTATCTTCTTGATTATTTGGTAGTTAATAAGCCCACAAACTTTTTACAAAAAATGACGAAACAGTCACTTAAGATTATAAAAATTTAACTTTTATTTGCAAACACAAATTACATATTAACATTTAATACATATATATTTTTAATAATTTAATATTTGTTTATTATCTTTTAAAGATATTTTATAGATTTTGTAAAACTTATATTTTCTTAAAGAAAAACAAAACAGCACTAACTTTTTATTTTTCAAAGCTAGCTACATAACAAAAACAAACTACAATATTTTTTACAGTGATGGGGTATTAACCACCCAACTAACTATTCTGTACCTCAATTTTGTTGCCTTTTCGAGACTACGAGACTACGGGACTATGAAATATTTTGTATACGTACACTGTGTATAGTATTAATTTGTGTTACTGTGTGGTTTCATTTTTTTTATGTGTATTAATGTAGAGAGTATGACGATAAGCATGAAAAATTGTCGAATCGGTTTAAATCGGTAAAATTGTTGGTGCTTACATCCATTTGTCTCGTTGTAATTTGATGGAGAATTGAAATTCAAATTTAAACACATAACACAAATGACATTAAAATTATTTGAAATTAAAAAAATTATAATTTAATTGAAGCATAATTGTATGATTTTATTTATTTTATTAATTTGAATTTTATATATAAAAGAAATAACCAATAAAATAGTTTCGTATTGGCAATATGACAAATTATCAACACAAAAGAAAAAAACATAAACAAAACGAACAGCGCATGCGCCCTACTACACTCGCATTCACTAATATTATTATTTTCCGGTAATTTTTGTTCTCGTAGTCTCGTAGTCTCGAAAAGGCAACAAAATTGAGGTACTGGTGCTAAACAATTTTAAATAAATTTATAAGGTGAATTTCGAAACAAAGTGTGAAGACGCCACAATTACATTATAATTTTTTTCAGGAACTCCACAGGCACCAGACCTTCACTATCCATTACCAAGTTCATTAGTCCAGTATAATAATGAAAGTATTATCTCAATTTTATGAAGGTTAATAGCATCAGCTCTTACTAATATAAGGAAATAGTTGAATTACTCAAATCTTCTAAGTACAAGATCATGTCAATGTTCATGTTACGAATTTTGACCGTTTGTAAAAATTCCAGTTAAAATTAAGTTCAACTTAAGCTTCATGATTTAAAAAACAATTGATATTTGCAAAAACCAACGTTCTATTCTCTTCCTCCATCTCGTTTAGTATGGAATGAAAAATTGAAAGTCTATAAATAGTATTGAAAAATATTTACTTAGCCAAAAATAAATTGTATAATATTCATCAAATAAAATTATGGTCTCAATTTTTCGTATTGTCGCAAACCTTCGTGTCGCAGAATTTTATAGTTTTTACTTTCATCAAAGCCATTATCTTTGGCCTCATTCGAATTTTTAATCTTCTGAAATCTATCAGGTTTCTGATTTTTTTTTTGCCACCAGTGCGTACTTGCTGCTTCCCTTGTCTGCCCCATTATTTAGTATCAACGTCTAACAAAGGATTAGCCAAACGAATATCATAGCCTGTCAAACTCGATTTAGCTGTCTAGAGACTGCTTCTTACAAAGTTTTTCGTTTGCAAATATTTTAAAAGATAAATTCCTAAGAAAATAGACTACCGATCGATAACACCTACACAGTTATGAACTTTGGTAATCAACCGGTACTGTAGAATAACATAGCAAGCGCTTTGGGTGCGATTTGAACCGATTTGGGACAATTTGGATCGATTTGAGACGAATAAAATTTATGTGGTTTTGAGATTATTTGGAACGATTTGATTGCAATTTCAATCAATTTGAGACTACAATATGGATTTTATGTAGATTGGCATGATTTGATAATATTTTGATACGATTTGTGGTTCCAATTTATTTTATGGTAGTTTGTGATAAATTGAAGAAGTAGTAGATTACAATTAAAGACGTCTTTGAATCATGTAAGGCGAATTGAAACCAATGAGACGATTGAGAATTTTGAAGTGAATTTACAATACAATAGATTTGAGACGATTCAAGAAAATTTAGAACGTGATTAGTGATTACAAATTCAGACGATTTCGAAAAAAAAAAAATGATTTGATTTCAATTTGAAACAATTTCGATTAATTCAATATGATTTGAAACGATTTCATATAGATTTGGGATGATTTGGAACAATTTTATATAGATTTGAAACAATTTGAGATGCTTTGGAACTATTTGATTCAAATTTGAGACAATTTGAATTGATGTTATATAGATCTGATAAAATTTAATTTAAAATGAGTTAGAACGATTTGATTAGAAATTGGGACGGTTTGGATCGATGTAGATATATGATTTCGTGTGCACCGAGCATTATTCATCCTCGCGGGCGGAACCAGTCAAACAAAATGCTGCAATGCTTATAAAATTCTCCTTCTGTTTCGAAATTGCTTTTAATTTTCTGAGCGCGTTTATACATATGAGTTTATACATATTTTCCGCTGAAAAACTTTCAGCAAAAAACCGTAAAACAAACTCGTATTCGCAGTCACAGTGAAAATAAAAAATTAGCGATTACATAATTTATATATTTATGGCGAATAGCACGATCCTTAGAATTCACAATAAAAAAATACTGAAAATCATCCATCTAACATAGTAATATGCAAAATTCGCATTTAAACTTGCGAATCAGATTATAAAAAGGAACAATGGGCTCATATCTTTATGACCTTATCAATTATTGTATGAACTATTGAATTAAATTAATAATCCCCGGAAACCACAAGTGCCATGACCGATCTCTTCCGATTTCATCAAGGCATCATGCCCAAAATAAAATTTACATGCCGATCCATATGTTGAGATTGGCGCTATATTATCCTGTGATATCCTATATAATATAAAGTATATACGTTTATGTTTTAAACGAATGGTTCCCTGTTACTATCTACAAATAAAAATTCAATACCTTCCACACGCTATAGGGTCATATGCGTAAATAACCGAATCATTTTTAAGAATACAATTCGTCATCGTCGCCTGAAATTCCGTCATCGATTTCTTTCATTTCGGTACAACATGACGACGCTACTTCAAAAACAAATTCCAGCACCAACCGTATATTGAGATTAGCGCAATAGGTCCATAGGAGAATAGCTGATTCATTTATGCATAAATTATTGATTTAAATTAATGGTTCCCGGGAAACACTAGTACCGTGACTAATCTCTTTTGTTTTCAACATGGCATCATATCTGCATAATTCAGTTTATGATCCGTATATGTTGAGATTGACGCTATGACATCCTGGGATGGCCCATTTAATATAAAATATTCATTTAGGACTTTACCTAATGATTGCCTGGACACTAAAGTACCGTCCGATCTTATTTGATATTGATTGATCATAAAGTTTACTACCTACGAATAGAAGTCCAAGGCTATATGTAGGTTAGGATTGGCATGGGATCATTGGCGATCTACGTTAATTCATTGGCATGACACTCATTAATTTACAGAAAAATTGATGCTTTGGTTTTGATAGCGCTTTGGTCATGATGTCCGCTATCTGCTCATCTATTCGAACATACTTCAGTTCGAAAATTCCGTCTTCAAATTTTTCACGAATGAAGTGATACCGCACGTCTATGTGTTTTGTGCACTTGTGGAACTCCGGTTTCTTCACCAGTCTTGTTGCGCTCTGATTGTCCTATTACGATTATTACGGGCACATCGCTCTCGATTTGCTGAAGTTCACCGAGCTAATTTCGTAGCTAGAGCAATTCCTTTATGGCGTGTGATGCTGCCATATATTCCGACTCCGTCGTCGAAAGCGCAACCGATTTCTGGCGTTCCAATCCCCAGCTGAAGACGCTACCTCCAAACATCAAAACGTAGCCCGACGTCGATCGTCACGTTTGTGTGTCGCCGGCGTAGTCCACATCGCTGTATCCGCAGAAGTTCAGATCGTTTTTGCCTTCGAAGCGAATTCCCGTGTCCATTGAGCCTCGAATATACTTCAGAATGCGTTTGAATGCATTCACATGTGCTGCAGCTGGCTTTTCCAAGTATCGGCAGACACTTCCAACTGCAAAGCTGATATCTGGCCGAGTGGCGACGGCCAAATACATCAGACTTTCGACTGCTTTTCGATACGGAAAATCCGCTTCCTCATCAGCCTCAAAATCTCCCAGATTTTGTGAATTGTCCAATGGAGTAGACACTGCATTGCAATCTGTCATGTTGAAACGATCGATGACTTTTCTTGCGTAGCCTTGTTGATTTATGTGAATCGATCGGTCCGATCGCCGATCAATTTCAAGTCCCAGAAAACAATTCAACTCGAAAACCTTGATCTCGAAATCCTTTTTCAAATATTTGATGACCGGCGTAATGTCTTCCTGTTTCTCCGCTGCAATCAAACCGTCGTCGACATAAATTGCAACGATTAACATACCATTTTTCCTGCCGCAGACGAAAACACACGAATCCGATTCACTTGCTCTGAATCCAAAATTTTTGATAAAAGCAGTGAATCTTTTGTTCCAACAGCGTGAAGCCTGTTTCAGTCCATACAAGCTTTTGGATAGCTTGCACACATTTCCGCTTCCATCGTCATATCCAATCGGCTGGCTCATGTATACATTTTCTTCTAAATCTTCATTTAGACATGCCGTTTTGACATTGAATTGCTTCAACCTCATTTGCTTCGCCGCTGCCAGGATCGCTCTGATCGAAGTAAACTTCACCACTGGACTGAAGGTAACTTGATAATCGATACCATATTCTTGCGTGAATCCTCGCACTACCAATCGCGCCTTGTAGCGATCAATGCTTCCGTCCGGATTCTTCTTGATTTTGTAGACCCACCGATTGTCGATTACTCTTTGGTTAGTTGATGCCTTAACTAAAGTCCATGTACGATTTTTAATGAGCGAATCGTACTCTCCGTTCATTGTACGCTCCCACTGTTTGCACTCACTCGATTGTATCGCCTGCTCATATGTCCTCGGCTCCTCGCTGATTGCCAACATTGCACTGTGTTGCTTGGATGCAAAAAATGTTAGACGCTTCGGTGCCGTAATAGTGCTTCGATCGCGCAATCGTCGATTGACAACATTTCTGTTATGAAGATCGCATATCGCGCCACGCTCTTCACGTTATTCTGGCGTGATGAAATCGTCTGCGTCTCCATCATCTGCACTCTCGTCACTTGCTATCGCTTTTTCCTCATTCGCGCCAGCTTTTTCTTCAGCTCCGATGTCAAGCGTTGCCATGGATTCCTCCAACAAACATACCGCGTCGCATGATATTTCAACTTTTCCTGTCTTTGGATTCCATGCTTGATATGCCAATTGGAACGACTGTCGTATCCAACGAAGATGCATTTGGTGGCCATCACATTGAGTTTCTGTCGCTTTTCCTTTGGAATGTGCACAAAGACTTCCGAACCAAAAATTTGCAAATGGTTAATCTACGCTTCCTTGTTGTACCACAATTCATACGGTGTTTTTCCGACGATCGTGCTCGTTCCAGTTCGATTTAGCACATGGATTGCTAAATTCACCGTCTCGGCCCAAACGTCTTTTCCATTTGCTTCGCCTGAAGCATCGTTCTCGCTGATTCGACGATCGCCCGTATTTCTTGCTCACCCGTCTTGCCCTGACAGTACGAAATTTGTGCTTATCGTCCTTCAACTGGACACATTTCTTGATGCAACTCGCTACTTCAGATTTTTGTTTTATGAAGTAAACGAAACGAAAATGTGAATAACCTTTCTCTGAATAACCTTGGCTTTTAATAACAAGAAGTACATGGCTTCGCAATTGAGTTTTAGTGGAACGGTAAGCACACGTCCGTGTGAATTATCTCGCCGCAGAACTTCATCTTCTCCTCGCGACTCTTGAAGCTGCTTCGATGATGTTTGCCGAAAACACAAGCTTCGCATGCAAAATCCTCATTGAAAAATTCAATGTGTCGGCTTTGCAGGAACTTTTTTACATGTGTGACATTTTGATGTCCCAGTCGCTCGTGCCACGATTGAAGTGACGTCTTTTTATTTGCTACGTTTGGTGTAGCCTCGAACTGTGGTGATTCGTCTGTTTTGAAAAGCATCTGGAACAAACCCTTTCTGCGAACTGCCACTGCAACGACGTCTCCGTTTTTCAGTATTTTGCATCCTTCGTGGTCCATGCTCAGTTTGTGTCCATGATCTGTCACCTTTCCCGATGAAAATAGTTGTACATGCAAGTCCGGTACAAATAGAAGCTCCATTACTCGCTTACGAATACCGATCGCGAATACCGATGATGTCGCCTTTACCTCGAGCCATGATTCTATCACCATTGCCTATTTTCACCGATTCGGATATTTCCGTGGAGTTTTCAAACCAATCACGTCGGTGACTCGCGTGATTCGTCGCTCCTGAATCAAAAATCCAGGCGTTTCTGTCACCACTTGCTTCCGCGTGACAAATGAAAGCATCCACTGAAGTGTCTTCTTGCTTTTTGTCCGAGCTGTTAATCTTTTCTGTCCCGCTTCCAATGGCCGCCTTTTATGCACTTAGAGCACTTGCCTTTCGGTTTTTCGCTTTTATTCGCCGCTTTGTTGTTGTTATTCGATGAATTTCCCTTTTTGTTGTTGTTGTTGCCCTTCTTTGGAAAAGTTCGCTTGGCCATCAGCGTTTCCACCTCCTCGACCTGCCCCTGTGACTTGAGTCGCATTTCTTCTGCCATCAAACGGGCCTTCAGATTTGCAGACTCCCATGCGCTGTTGAAATGATTGTATTCGACAGGTATCGTATTTAAAATTTTCGAAATTACCATCGAGTCAGATATGGTCTCCTTCTGATCTCTCAACGGCTGTACAATCTCTATTAATTTTGATATGAAAGTCGCCATGTCGTCTGACGGCTCTTTCTTGAAGTTGTAATACTTTTGTTACAGAAAATAAGTATTATTCTCCGACTTTTGCTCATACGTACTTGTGAGCGCCGTCCACATTTCACCTGCTGTCTCACAGCCTATGATTAGTCTGCCTTGCTTTTGCGTCTACCCTTTTCCAAGTCACAATTTCCGTCGCATAATTTGCACTCGCAACAGTTGGTTTATCGATTGTGCCATCGACGTAGTCGAAAAGTTCAGCTGCTTCCAAGATTTGACGCATCTGGAATTTCCACATCTCCAATTTTAAACGCCCTCCAATTTTTCAATGCTGACACGTTCACCTTCCATTTTGTTTCAATTGTGCTCACCGGCCTCAAAAATCCAGAAAATAATGTTTTTTTTTTGTTCTGCAATGTTTTACTTTAATTGCGCAACGTGACTGCTTGACTGACCGCTGTGCTGTTCCGCGCAATACCACAAGTAACTTTCCACTCGCAATCGCACTAAATTGATGCACTGAATTGTTGTTGTTTCGCCGTGCACAATTTTATTTCGAAATTCGCTATTTTTCCTTTTACAACTTTTATTTTGCAGTTTCCTGTGATCTGGGCTCATAACCTACTGAAATTATTCTTTATCGCAAAATATTTCCGCTGCAAAAATAAAAAAAAACGCTTAAACTATTTTGTGAACGAATTTGCACGTCCTACTTAGAAAGAATTTGTTTATGAAGAGGCTCTGATAGTTCGCATACACATACAGAGTGTAGACTTAAACAGAATACTCAAGCAAAGTTTTAAATTCAATACCTCTATATACAAAATCGGCCCAATAGGCCTATCCATATGCGAAAGGACCATTGAGTTAATGAGTATTATTGATTTAAAGTAATGGTTCGTAGAAACCACAAGTGTCTTGACCGGATCTCTTCTGATTTCAACACGGCGCCACGCCCGCTACCCAAAAATAAAATTCACATGATCGTCAGGGTGTTGAGATTGGCGCTATAGCATCCTGGAATGGCCTATTTTATATACTCGTAAAATATACATTTAAAATTCCTGGGATCCCTTATGTTACACCCGAATTATGTTCGGGTGTGATGAAATCAAAAAGAATTTTTGGAATGATTTTAAAAATTCTGGGATAGATTATGTTGCCTGATAAACATTTTTCATTTTTCTGTGGTGCAATTAAGGGATGACTTTATACACTTCATGGTACCCCTGCCACACCCATAAAATAATTATGTAAATGCCTAGACACACTCTTTTGAATCTGAACTTTTCAGGAGCACACTTAAGTTGATACTAAATTTTCCTGAATATAAAAGTAAAACAGTAGAATCTCACTTCTCATATGTGCAGTTTAAAATGATCGTTAGACATGGCTCGTATGGCGATCATGACTCGTAAGTTTCGTTATACCTCTATGTTTAGGACATCTTGTATTCATCGTTCATATTACCGGGATAGGATACTTACGATTATTTCAAAGTGGGGTGGATAAAGTTTTCCTTTTATTTTCGTCGTTTTTTTAACATGACGACAATAATTCTTATATGGTTGACATGCAAAAATATTAGATTTTCTTTTATTTTTTTTTTGAAAGAATTAAAATGTAAAGTAAAATCGGTTGAATAAGCAAAAATAATATAAAACAAATACACGGCATATAGATTTTCTTCTCTCGTTTTTTTGAATTGGAAAATTTATTATGGAAATCGTCTTAAGGAAGCTAAAGCAAAAAAAAAAAAAAGAAAAAGCCAATATGTATACAAATTTGTATTTGTATGTTTGTTTATAAATTGCAAGGGTTGCAAAAAAAATAAAATTCTACGCTTTATGCCAACCAGTGACTATTTTATATTTCAATTTTTTAAATGGCATTTTCCTCGGGAGTAAAACAATAAAAAACCAAAATGAAAATTGACCAATTTGTTTTATTAAAACTTAATTCACTTATATGCTATAAATTTACGAGTATACATATATGTATGTCTATCTCTCCTGAACAGTACATTAAACATGTAACAATTAACCTAAAATAATAAAAGAAGTAATGTATATACGTACGGATGTTTAGTGCCCGAGCACTCTATAAGTATAAGTACTTTACGAAATAATAATCTGACGTGTTACATTCTTTCCATGTGAAAATTATCGAGAGATACTTTAAGTGGCCATTATTTTGTAATTTTTGGTATTTTTAAAGATTTAAACAAATTAAACGGTTCGTTAGTTGTTAATAGTGTAAAATTCACATCTTAATGAAATTTTTCTACCGTTTAATTATTCAATTAGACGCACCATTATGCATTTTTAATTTAGCCGCTTTTAAACAGCATTTGACTTTGACGAGGTACATTACGATGTATAATATATAATACATATATAACGAATGGTTTCTAGAAAGTGATTAAATTACCGTAAGTTAATTACCCAAGTTTTTTTCTTCTTCTTACAATTCCAGAATTAATTTTTCTTCTTGTTACAATTTAATAGTAAAGAAATATATTTCAATTAGAACAATAACATAAACAGATATTTATAGAATTATATCTAACATTAAAAATAAAAATAAGAATTAAAAAAAGAACCTTTTCTCTTTACAATAAAATGTATAGAATTTTTTTTTATTACAGACAAGAAAAATTAGATATATATTACAAAATACCTTAATTTATTAATTCTATTTTTAAGAAATAAAAAAAAGAAAAATTTGGATACTTACATATATATTCACGAATAATTATAAAAATCCAAAATCTTCATTCTATTACGATAGTGTGTAACGTATATGTGACTGCAGTAACCAAACTATCAAAATATAGTCGAACACTTTAGCATCTATGAAGATATTTAGTTTCAACATTTTAATCTAGGTAATTTTAATAGTGGCACACTATATATTTTTGACCCCTGTAATGTCGTATTTGTAAAATTGTGCAGTCTTTTGCAGGTGTGCTAGTACTCAAAAAAAAATCCGGCGATTTTAACAAAAAAAACACTGTAAAATCAACAAAAAACTGTTCGTATTCAGCCAACGCTACATTTCGTAAATATAGCATTTTTAATTTGTTAACTTTACAACCATTTTTAATTACAGGAAATTTCCGGATATTTTGTAAAATGTGTCCTCGTGTTTCGTAAAATCTTGTACAAAATATGTCGTTCAGTATACAAAAACTATTGTAATATTTACAAAGCAATAATGTAAACTAAATATAATTTTTACAAATATATTTGTACAACTACAATTTTTTATGTTAAATCTATAAAAATTGGTCGTGCAGTTATCAAAGCAAATTGTAGAATTTATAATACAATTTGTACAATTTACAGTTGCTTCTAGAAGATTAGTGTAACATTTACAAGTCACATTTGTTAATTTAACAACTAGTAGAGCAGTTAAATATACGAAGTTAGTTTGTAAAAATTACAAAGGCAAGCTGTTGTATTTACATTAATTGATTGATAAATTTACACATAAAAATAGATGAGCTAAAAAAGTGGATTGCAAAATTTACGAAACTATCCGTTGAATTTAACAAAAGTATGTTGCATTATTAAGAAAATTGAATGTAATATTTACAAAGTATAACAAAGATAAGTTACGAAGAATATTTTTGTAAAATTATATATATATATATATATATATATATATATATATATATATATATATATATATATATATATATATCTGGATATCCCTTTTCCTGCCCGGTAACACACACAATTGTTTGGGTACGGCAAAAGTACCATGCCAAAAATTTATTTTTGTATGTTTTTGAACCAACTTACATATTTGTGCATTTCTTTCAAACTTATTTTCGTCCGAAAAAAAAAATATACCTTTATACACAATTGTGTTGGTTATACTTCAAATCAAGCGAAATTTTTTATTAAAAACGCCATTACATACTATGGTTTTTAACTCACACATTTATGTGGTTTGGACTTAAATTGAGCCAATTCTTTTTTTTTTTTTGTTGAAAAAGGGATATAAACTATATATACAGGGTGTTTTGCAGGTGGACCGACAACGGTTTTGGGCAGATTGAGGGGGTCATTTGGAAGCTTTCATCCCATGAACCGATGTCCTTAGTCTCACGGTAACTGAGATATGATATTTTTAAGTTTTTTTTTTTAATTATCCAAAATCTCACCTTTAAATGGTCATAACTTTTTTCTTTGCAGACGTGAAGACACGAAACAAATTTATTGTATTCTGCAATGTGATTTTATGCTAAATAAATAATTATTTAATACAATCGGGTTAAGAAAAATGAGTTATGGGCTTCCAAATCCTAAAAAATGTATAAAAGTATAAAAATGTCTACCTTCTATATGCATTTAAAAAAAAACTAGCGATTGTTTTGAAATAACTTTTATTTTAAAAACTTCTCTTTATGCCCTTTCCAACGGTATGCTACATGTCGTAGGAATCACTCATTTTGTGGATGAGATAAGAGATAATATTTGGTCAGGATTATTTGTGTTAGGATTAATAAAATCCTTTTAATTTATTGATAAAATAATCAACTTCATTTATTACATTTAAATTTAAATAAACAAATTGGGTGTTAATTGCCTTCAATTGTTTACTCGATATTTCACTATCTGCTACCGGAAGTTTACGTTGTTTATGTTAAATTGTTAAAAACTTTCGTTGAGTTTGTCTTCGCTGTTGTTACGATGCCCATATTTAGTAACGAAGAGTATGCTGACATTTTGTTGGCGTATAATAGTGCTAATTGCAATGGACATGAAGCGACAAGAATTTATCAGCCGCGATATCCTGGTCGACTTTTACCGCACTATGACACCTTCTTTGTTGAGATCATCGTATCGACATCTAAAAGACACCGGCAACTTACATTTACAGGAGCCTCCAGTGAATGTGAGGCAACATAATGTTGCAGTTGATGAAATAATTTTAGAAGCGTTTAACGAGGATCCTACTACAAGCATACGAGTTGTCGCTGCCAGATTCAACTTATCAGTCTAAAAAGTGTGGTCGGTTCTACGGGTAGAAGGAAGGCATGCATTCCATTACACTCCCTTCTCTCAGTTTACAGAAATGTATAATATTTGAGCAATTGTCACAAACTCACGGATTTAATTAATGGTTCCAGGTCTCGAAGAGGGTGATAATGTTAGACGGTTGGAGTTTTATAGGTTTATATTAAATAAGAATGTTGAAGATAATAGATTTTTGAAAAGGATTTTGTGGACAGATGAGTCTAACTTTAGTCGTGAGGGAGTTGTAAATTTACACAATTTGCATCATTGGAGCAGAAAAGGCCAAAACCCTCACAAGAAAAGGCAGGTTTCTTTCCAAAAGAAATTCAGTGTAAATGATTGGGCTGGTGTTATTGGTCGAAACCTTATCGGCCCATATTTTTTTGCCAGAACGCCTTTCCGGAGAAATCTATTTTGAATTTCTACAAAATTAGCTACCAGTTCTAGAAGATTTTACCAGTTCTAGAAGATGTGCCGATAATTTTTCAAAATGACGGATGGCCGGCAAATTATTACCAACGAACGGTAAGGGAATACTTGGATGATTCATTCCCAAACTCATGAATTGGTAGAGGTGGCCCTATTTCTTGGCCCGCACGGTCTCCAGATCTCACACCCCTGGATTTCTACGTCTGAGGACGTGCGAAGGAGTTGGTGTACGCAACAGAGGTACCCACAAAAGAAGTTTTAATAGAAAATATAAGTGCCGCATTTGAACAAATGAAAAATGAAATGAAACTCCACACAACAACCGTGGAGATAAAAAAAGATGTCGTGTATGTATACGGAGTGTGGAAATAAATGAAGTTGATTAATATTTTATCAATAACTAAAAAGGTATTTTTTTAATCCTGACACAAATCATCCTGACCAAATAGCATCTCTTACCTCGTCCACAAAATGAGTGATTCCTACGACATGTAGCATACCGTTAGAACGGGCATAAACTAGAGAAGTTTTTAAAATAAAAGTTATTTCAAAACAATCGCTAGTTGTTTTAAATGCATATGGTAGACATTTTTTAAACTTTTATACATTTTTTAGGATTTGGAAGCCCATAACTCATTTTTCTTAATCCGATTGTATTAAATGATGATTTATTTAGAATAAAATCACATTGCAGAATACAATAAATTTGTTTCGTGTCGTCACGTCTGCAAAGAAAAAAGTTATGACCATTTAAAGGTGAGATTTTAGATAATTAAAAAAAAAACTTAAAAATATCATATCTCAGTTACCGTGAGACTTAGGACATCGGTTCATGGGATGAAAGCTTCCAAATGACCCCCTCAATCTGCCCAAAAACGTTGTCGGTCCACCTGCCAAACACCCTGTATATATATAAATTCTGAAATTAATAAAAATATTACAAATTAAAAATTTATTTTATTTAAATTATTTTATTGTTTAAAAATATTGTTTTCAACATACACTGCATCAAAAAAAACATACACCTTATATTTTTTTCATTAAATTCAAATATTTACTTTACACCACGTTTTTAGTATTTATATTTTGTTCTATTTACTAACTAATAATATCACATTTAAAAAAATCAAAAGAAATATAAAAATTAATTCATTTACTTAACAAAAATATAACAAAATTTAGTCAAAGAAAAAAACATACATCAAAAAATAAAACATACAGTTCCTAGTATTATTACTAATAAATATAATTAATTTGTGTGCCACCCTTTCTGAGCTATGTCCTATTTTAGGCGATTCTGCATTGAATGCAGCAGTTTTCCTGTTCTTCCGACGTAATTTGGTCCCACTCGTTGATTAATTTAGATTTTAAATCGTCTTTTGTTCTAATATCATGTAGTCTCATCCGTTTTTCCAAATAATCCCAAAGATGTTCGATGGGGTTGAGATCTGGCGATTTCAGGAAATTCGGTAAAATGTATTTGACATTGTAGATCAACTAGTTTTTTATTAAGTGGGATGCATGTTTAGGATCGTTGTCTTGAACCAACCTAATATATTTCAATTTTTTATTTTATTTTATTTTTAAAAAACTTTGTATATTTTATTTTAATAAAAAAATTTAAAAAACAGTAATTTTAACTTTCATTATAACAAATTAAAAATGATATGTAGGAAAA